>MU004231.1:2784400-3464008 GCA_010405405.1 Microthyrium microscopicum
AGCTTATTATTAAGAGAGACGTTTTATTATTATAAACGTCTAAAGGTTATAGTAATTAGAGAATACTTAAATAGAGTTAATAAAGCTAAATAGCTTTAGTTCCTATTCTTTAAATACGTAGATAATAGCTAGAAGCTTTTTATTATAAATATTATAATTATATTCTACTAAGGTTATCTTCTTTAAGAGGTATATAATTAAGTAAAGCTTTTTATTATTATCTTTTTAAGAGAGGACTATAGTATAAACTTAATCTAAGGCGTTTATCTCTAGCTATATTTCTTTTATATAGTTAAAGTAACGTAATATCTTAGTAAACATAAAGTCTTACTTTAGCTTCTTAAACGTACATTCCTCTAGTCTATTAGAGTCTTAAAGAAAGATTATTATAGCGTCTTTCTTTATAAGCACTATTAGTAGTACTATAATCTTTAAATATTTAAAAATAAATTAGTAGTAGAAATTAGTAAAGTTAAGAAAAGCTTAAACGTTTTTTATTAAAAAGGGACGTTACTAGTTAATTATATTTTAAACCTTCTCTAGGTCTATTTTAATACCTTTAGTAGTAATAATTAGGCTAAGGTATTTAACTTATTAAGTATTAAATTTATACTTCTAGATATCTAAGTATAATCCTACTTTATTTATTACTTCTAAGACTAAGTAAGTATAAGTAGTATAGCTAGCTTTAGTATTACTAAAGATTAATAGATTATCTATATAGCCTATAATAAAGTTATCTAGGTAATTAATTAGGATATAGTTAAGATAAGCTTAGAAGGTCCCTAAGGCTTTAATAAGACTAAAGAGTATAACTTTAAATTTATATAACCTATAATAAGTTAAGAATATAGTTTTATATTTATTACTAGGTTTAATATAAATATATATAAAAGTAGTAATAATATTAAATTTAGAAAAGTATTTTGCGTAATAGATATAAATAAGTATTTCTAGTAGCTATAAAAGAACGTTATAATTCTTTTATATAATCTTATTAAGTCTATAATAATTAATATAAACTTAAATTCCTTCTTTTAGCTTATATATATATAGTATTAGTATAGCGTAATATAACTTACTAACTTAAACTTAATCTTAACTAAGTATCTAATTAATATATTATTTAATAATAAGAGATTCCTAATAACCTAGACTATTATAGTAACATTTAGAGATTATAGTATCTAGAATAATATTAATAAAGTAATTCTATTTACTATAGTATAGTATAAGTTTATTACCTAATTTTAGGTTAAAGACGTCTATATAATAATAATATTCCTTTAGTAGGCATTTAAGAATCTCTTCTTATAAGAGAGGAGGCTTATTATATTTCTCTTACTATTTTTTAAAATCCTTAAGTAAGATTTTGCCTAAATTAATAATAACGTCTTCTTTTAGTATAGAATCTAAGTCTAGAGGTTTCTTTTCCTTTTTATCTTTAAAGTTATTAAGCTAGATTTTACTAAATTACTAGCCTCATTCTAGTAACTTAATAAAGGTAGTAGTACTAACTATAGTAACGTTTTTAAAGTAAGAGTTTATTAGATTAACTAAGTAGCCCTTATAATCCACTAAGATTAGGCAGCCTACTAGTAAGTAGTACATAAGGTAGTAGTCTAAGTTAAAGTAGATTTACTTCTTACCTCCTTTAAGGGTAACCTTATAGAAGTTAATCTAAGAATTACTAAAAATAAGGTTATAGCTAGCGATATTTATAACGAAGTAGTAGATTTATTTAATATACCCTTCTAAACGAACGTTAACTATAGTAGCTTTATTAACTTTTATAATAGCCTTATTATTAGCTAATTATATAATTTAGGAAGTAAAGAAATTAATAATAGAGATTCTATATTATTTAATAAAATTAGAATAAATAATTCCTATTACTCTACTACTAGTATCTATAAAGATATTAATTTTTAAGTAGTAGCCTTATTTTAGAAAGAATATAGTACTAAAGATAGTCTATTAGTTACTTACTATAGATATAGTAACTACTTCTTAGAAATAAAAATTATATACTATAAAGGTAAGAAATATCTTAATAATAACTAGTTTAGTATTATTAAATATAATAAGCTCTAAGAATAATACTTATTAAAGATTACCTTCTAGGCGCTAGATAGTTTTATTAACCTTATATTAGATTTATTCTTTAAAGAGAACTAGCTTAGGGTTAAGTTCTTCTTTCTTTCGTTACTAATTATATATTTCTTACTTATTTAGCTCCTTTGTGCGTCTTTATAAAAAAGCTTTTAGTTTTCTATATTATTACTATAATTATACTTATTATAATTATCCTCTATAGTTAAGGACTAAGGAGATTAAGTAGTAATTTAATTATAGATAGTAGCAAACTCTATAATAATAGTAGTAACCTTTAGTTAAATTTTAGCGTCTAAAAAGGCATCTCTATCTTTATATAGTACTAAGTTATACTAATAGCTATAGCTTTTCTCTTTATACTTTATATAATAGTTATTAGTCTTTAAGATATTATAGATATCTAAAGGGTAGTTAAACTTTAGTTTCTATCTACTATCCTTAGCTACTAGATAATTATTATTATTATAGCTTTATAGATTAGTAAAGAGAACGTATTTAATATAATAAGTAATAATATATAAGCTCTTAAGGAAGTTAGTAAATATTTTTAATTCTACAAAGAGTATTCTCTTTATAAACTTTAAGAGTAGAAGAAGACATATTTTAATAATCTTATCTTAATTACTAAGCTTAACTTTTTATAAGTTCTTTAAGAAGTAAGCTAGAAATTATTTAAGCTTCTTAGTAGGCTTTATTATAGCTTCTTAACTTTTAAGCTAAGTTTTAGTAGTAATATAGCTATCTTTAATACTATACTTATAGTCTAGATTAAACTATATCTTTACTATAAATAAATATAAGTTAATTAACTTATAGTTACTCTATTTATTAATAGTATTAAATACCTAATTCTTTATTACTCCTTAGATAACTTAAATCTTAAAGGCTTCTATAAGATAAACTTATATATTATTATTAAAGTAATTTAATACTTTACTTTTCTAAGTATAATACTTCTACTTATCCTTTCTTAAGAAGAGTAAAGGCTTATTACCCTATACTTTAAAAAGAGAAGCGTTACTAACTAAGTTAAAGTTAAAGAAAAGAATAATTTAATATAAGTCTAGTATCTTTAGAAGTATATTTAAGTTAGATTAGTCTATATCTTAAGCTAAGAAGGTCTAGCGAAATAGATTATTATCTACTAACTTATTATAATTAAAATAAAGATTAGTTACCTTAGTAGCTAAGAGTTTCTTTTAGAAAGCGTTAACCTAGGCTTAAAGAATAGTAGCTTTATTTACCTTCTCTTATAGAGCCTTATAATATTTACTAATCTTATTAACATAAATAGCAAGTACTTCCTTAAGTAAATTATTATTATATTATAGTTCTTATACTTTTTAGTAAGTAGTTACTACTTCTTTAAGAATAATAGTATTATCTTAAATCTATGCTTTAAAATAAGTAATCTACTTTATACGTTTATTATTAGTTTTAGCTAAGTTCTATATCTCTCTCTAAGCTTCTAAAGCTTCTTCCTAAAAAATATAGATTAAGTCTATATTATAAGTATTTATATTCTACTTAATTTTAAAGAAATAAGCTATAGTTTAAGAAACTAATAATAAAGCGTAGAGCTATATAACTAAGTTATTTAGCGTAATCTCTCCTTTTAATAGATATTCTAAGTCTATACCTAATTTAATTAAGTAGTAAGAGTAGTAATAAAAGTTTAATTACTTTTCTTTATAATAAAGGTATACTCTTACGTTTTTTAGCTTATTATTTTCTTTACTAAGTATCTTTTATACTTAAGTAGCTTAGAAGATTAAAGGGTTCTTATTAATAGTTAGAGTAACTAGTTAATTAAGGTCTACTACTATAGAGTAGTAAAATATTAATATAAGTAGTACTCTAAAGCCTTTAGCTTACTAGCATAGTTTTATTAGCTATTTATATATTCTAAGAGAAAGTTTAGTATTATTATTAGGTTAGAAAGGAGCTAGTAACTAGTTATCTTCTATATTTATTTAGTTTAGTAAAGTTATTTAACTAGTATTTTAAGGGGCATCTTCTAACGCTTTAGTCTCTTTACCTTTATAGCCTTATTCTAATAGATAATTATCTTCTAACTTATCTTTATCTTTTAATAATACTCTTAAGCCTAGTTCTAGCAATTTTAATAGTCCTAAGACGCTCTCTATTAAATCTACTACTTTCTAAGTAATATCTAGTTATACTATATCCTAAATATTAGGTCTACTTTAATACTTAACACGTATAGTAAAAGGGTAACGTAACAAAGATAAGTAATACAAGTATATAAGAAATAAAGATAAGTACTAATTATTAAGCTAAGTATAAGTAATTAGAGACAATAAGTAGGCTATATAGTTATTAACTTAGGTCTATTAGTTAGAAGCCTTATTAGCTATAGTTATAAATAATAAAGAAGAGTACTAAGAAGGAATACTTATTTATTTAGCACGTTTTAATAATAAGTATATTAAGTATAATTATAAATATTTAGTAGTAGTATAGAAAATAAACTTTAGTATTCTATAGAACTAAGGATAAGAAGCAATTAACGCTTAGACTATTAATAGATTAAAGAGTATTAAGGAATCCTAACACTCTAATTAGATAAGAAGTTAGTAGAGCTAACAAATTTAGTAAATCTACGAAGGATTTTTAATAGGATCTAAAACTATATATATAGGATATTAATCCATATAGGCGCTTCTTTAGAAGTAAATTCTAGAGTACGTAATATAAGCGCGTAGGTAGTTAAATAATTCGTAGATTATATAATAAGCTATAAAACTTAGAGTAAGTAGATAATTAGATTATATTCTAGAATCTATAAACAAGAAAGAGAGAAGAAGATCTAGAAGAGCTATAGATCTATAAGGAATATAAGTCCACTTAGTAGATCCTTAGGCGCGCTAACCCCCTTGGGTCTAGCGTATAATCTTGTAATAAGATCTCTCTTATAATACTACTATAAAGCCTATAAAGAGGAATTATTATAATTAGTAAAACTTATATTAATTAAATAGTAATTTCTAATACTATAGCAATATAATTCCTATAATTTATTCCTAACTACTTATTATTATTACTTTTACTTTATAGCTATAGAAAATAAAAAATATAGAAAAAATACTAAACTTTTAATTTAATAATTATAATACTTATAATACTTTACTAATAATATAATATTCTAAACTTATAATATATAAAACTATTTTAATAATATAATCCTAATTTTTATAATCTTTTTAATAATATTATAATATAAAAAAGGGTTTAAATAATTATAAAGTTACTAGTATATAATAGAATTTATATAGTAGAATTATACTTAGGCTAGTCTATTAATAGTTTACCTATAATTACCCTTTATTAGTATAGAGGAGTATTAAAGGTATAATATAAAGGAATAGTAGCTATATAATAGATTATATAATTAGATAGGGTTAAGACCTACCGCCTAACGGTAGGACTCTATTGCTTCTAATCTAACTTTATTATCCTAAATATTTCCTCTATTAATATTTCTTAAAGTAATACTAGGCTTTATATAAAGCTTTATGTCATCGAAACTTAGGTACCCAAAACAAACTTTACATCCACAAAAATATACCCAGTAGATGGCTCGATGAAGCCGGATCAAAAAAACAACTCGACTTCAATTTTGCCGCCAGCGAGATTCGAACTCACGTTTTCGCTTTATACATTCAGAGCTATGGGAAAGCGATACCTTAACCACTAGGTCACGGCTGAATACGGTTAGCTGTCTTCTAATTTAGGTAATGCCGGGGAGAGTCTTACTGGCTGTGGTTTGGTTACCATATCGCTGGCTTTTTCAACAATTTTGTTCTTTTAGGGAAGTGCTTGGAAGACAGTAGAATGGCAGGGAAGAACTGTTGTCTCCCGGAGAAGTGACGGTGAGAGGGCAACGGGAGATTGCATACATGCGAAGAGGCGGGAGTTGTGGAGCATGGGAACGGGTTGAGCAGGTGAGCCTGTGGCGTTTACAGAATGACCTTGTGGATCGCATGGGAGATTGGTGGGAATGATCGCAATGGTGCATGATGGATTTCAAGAGACAATGGGTTATGAAGAAAACGGTAAGAGGGAAGGATATTCCTTCAGCCTTATCGGCCTACCAAGCGACAATAAACTGGCCCGTTCCATTAACGACGCCGGCGCCTACCAGCAGTAATCACAAGACATGTATGTCATATTTCCCATTACATTCGATATAATATCTATAACTTTACAGATTCTAATGGGAAATAAAGCCCATCGTAGTAAAGCGTAACATATGGTAGTCATAGTATGCCGTCAGCCTAATGGCCATATAGTTTCAGCCAATCAACGCTAGATCCCAACCACCGCCAATTGCTTCAATGTTAAAGTCTCGACATCATCCAAAGCCTCTATCAATTCCGTCCAAATCATCCTCTCATCTATCCCTAATGTTCCCATGCTCCAGTCTCCGGACTAGTCTCACGCGGCTGCCAAGTCAGAGCAATCTTCTCACAACCTGCCAAAATGGCTACACAGCCACCGCCAGCAAGGCCCTTCGCCGGCGCAGACACGCATACCGGTATCCATCACCCTTTTCCCAATCAATAACGCGTTCTATCACGACAACCGCCTCCAAACCCAAACCCGTCTACACCAAACTACCAACTCGTGCTGCCACTACCTCTTCCACTACCACAACGTCCTCTACAACCACACCCAAACCTGCCGCAACCAGCCCAACAACCCAATCCAAACCAGCACCCTCCAAACCACCGCAATCCGCCATCCCACGCACACCTATCACTCCACCCCAAGACCTCCAACTCGGTCTCTCCGACCCCCTCCCCGCCGCCCCACCCACAACCTCTCCCACAGGCGAAGTAATAGACTGGTCCCGCTCCTTCTCCGGCCTCTCCACAACCGCCTTCCCCCCAGACTCCGCACGCATCCTCCTCGCCCCCATACTCCCCGCCGACGTCGAAGTAAAACCCGACGGCATAATCTACCTGCCCGAGATAAAATACCGCCGCATTCTAAACCGCGCCTTTGGCCCCGGCGCATGGGGTCTAGCACCAAGAGGCGAAACCATCGTGACCGCGAAGAGCGTGACGCGAGAATATGGGTTGGTGGTCCATGGACGGTTGGTTAGTATTGCGCGGGGAGAGCAGCAGTATTTTGATCCAGAGGGGATACCGACGGCGACGGAGGGGTGTAAGAGTAATGCGTTGATGCGGTGTTGCAAGGATTTGGGGATTGCGAGTGAGTTGTGGGATCCGGTGTTTATTAGAAAGTTTATGGCGGAACATGCGAGGGAGGTGTGGGTGGAGCATAATACGACGAAAAAGAAGAGGAAGATTTATATGAGGAGGGATGTTAAGAATGTGCCGTATCCGTTCAAGGAGGTCAAGGCATAGATCACATATATTGGAAACGAATGGGTCATGTTTGGGATGTAAGATTTAATTGTACATCTAAGCTCATAGAGGATTCATAGAGGTTGGCATGGTCTATTTGCCAGATTATTATACATATCCCGTGCCGAAATAGGCAGCTACGCAGTGGGCGTCTTTGTGGAAAAATTTCATCTCTATATCAAAACCAATTGTAATGCAATAACGCCGAAAGAGACCGTGAAAGATTACCATTATCAGTTTCCAAAGCCGCGATCAAGACCGGAAGATTTGGCCTCAGCTGGTACATCATGGGCAGGCTCCTCTTCGAACTTGTCCTTCTTTGCTGCCGCAGCTTGATCCTCCTTGTTCCAGTTCCACGGCATCCAACCACTCGATTGACGCTGGACATTTGGTGGTTTACCACTTCGATCTGGCGAAGCTTCTGAGCGTTCGATCTTATCGAATTCGGTCTCAGAGCGGCTCTTTGACAGTCCAGTTGACTTCTCTTCGGCAAGATCAGTCTCCTCACGGTCATACGCCTGCATCAAGGCAGAGAGTCCGAGACGCGCCTGCCGGATATAGTTCAGACGGTCCGCAGGAGTTGCGAGCTCGGGAGGGACTAAGGCGCCACTGGAGCCCATATGCGCAGCGCGACTGACGGCATTCACATTAAGCCCGCCCGTCGCAGTCTGCAGGGCGCCCAAAACTGAGCTATAAAAGTCATTGCCAGCCGGTCCACTACCAGGCACAGTTGCGCCGGTGGTAGCCGTGCTGTAGAATCTGGATAGCAGTGACTGGGCATATGTTTGGGCAGAGGGGCCAGGTGGGGTTGCGGGCCTCGGCTGTTCATTCAAAACATGGACGCGGAACCAGTTGATAGCTTGTTTGAAGTATTGAAGTCCCATGGTCTTGAGATGTTCGTGGGAGTTTGATATGAAGTCCTCAATTTCGGTTTCATAGTTGATCAGATAGGGCTCGATGTAGGTGGTGTAGACCTTGGTTGCGCCTTGAGGTGCGGGCATGAGGAGATAGAGGTAGCCGAACATGCGGACCCATGAGTAGAGTGGGAGGTAGGTGAGTGGATAGGCGACGGTGTTTTCAAGGAGGTTGATCACGGAGAGGGTGGCGTAGAAGGTAAGCCATGGTGCCAATGTTGCGGGAGTTGGGGTCTTGAGGGCCTTGTATGCGGCGAAGAGGGGAAAGAGGGTGGTGGAGGAGAGACTATGGAAGGCTTCATGTCAGTAGAGGTTCATACAGCAATAGCATATGGGATATCATACGAGATGAAGTCGGCTATGAAGCTCAGCATGACGATCAGATGTCAGAGGACGATAAGAACACTGGCGGCGATGGAGGTCCCGCAGCGGCACGAGACGGATGATATAGGGTGGTTGAGTAGCAGAAACGTGTTCTTGAACAATATAGAAAGGTGTCCGAAGGGATTGAGAGCAGTTGGAACCAGTTAGAAGAAAGAGAATGAAGCTGCCTGGTGTGATGTAGAAGGCACGAAGGGTAGAAAGGTAGGTGGTGATGGTGGTGGGGAGGTAGGTTCCTGTGCATGGATGGCACATTAAATGCAGTAAGGCTGGCATAAAAGTTGAGCCACCAAGCTCCAACATTTGAACGCTGCAGCTAGACTCCCCGCTCTTCCAAATAAGGACCTAAAAAGGCGATAACCGTGGGGCCGAGCCATGTATCTTTCTTTGTCCTCTCTTTATTGGCCCCTTTGGTATTGTTACTATTATTATATGGCGAGATCTATCAAACATGCCTACTGTACTGTACTGTACTCCAAAGTCAACCTCCAGGCAGACAGAACGCGCCGGCACTCTTCTCACTGAGATGTGTCCCGTTGAGGCCTCGCCATTATTGATCGATTCCTGTTTTTATTTCTGATCGAAAAGTGCAGAAACAAATTTGTACTGCCGCGTTTAGAATTGGTTCCGATCTCTTTGTCTTGTCCATCACGCGACAGGCTTGAGCTACTACCGTAGAGTAACTAACCTTCGCCGCGTGACAGAGCCCCATTTAAGCTTTCGTGTCTGACAACTGTGGATCTAGCATCTAAATCCCGTTCACGATGTAGACTCCCTCGGCCTGTACTGTATCTCTAGGAAATGTAGATGGACGGTTAGAGATGGGCGGGTATGTTCGGACAGTTCAACCTGCTGCAGCTCCCACTTCTCGTGGCAGTTGCAAGCATCTACTCATTTTTGGCCACCATCATGGCAACACATCTCCTGTCATCTGCCTGTCAACACTATCCTTTTAACAGTCTCCAGACTACAGTGACATATCTACTCCATCATATCTCCTATAAATATACCATATTCGGCGTATGCAACAGCCTCCTGCTGACTGCCAACGGGAGAAACCACCGACCCAACAATGTGCATAGCAATCGTCAGCACCCTACATCCCGACTATCCCCTAATATTACTCAATAACCGCGATGTATGCCACCATTTCGCCCATTGCCCAGCTTCCCAGTTTAAAAGAAGAATGTCCCCTAACCCACCTACAGGAGTACCTCCAACGCCCAACCGACCCAGCAAACTGGTGGCCCGCCCCAAACACCCAAATTCTCGGCGGCCGCGATCTCCACCGCGCAGAACACGGCACCTGGCTCGGCGTAACCCGCCAAGGCCGGTTGGCATGTCTAACAAACTTTAAGGAAGAAGAAGAATTCATCACCGGCAAACGATCCCGTGGAGCCGTCGTAAACAGCTATCTGAAAATGGACCCGGAGAGCACAGAGTCCAGTAGGAGTGTGGCGAACGGGTTGATTCAGGAGGGGTTGAACGGGATCGGCGGGTTTAGTTTGTTATTTGGGCATTTGAAGAGGCCGAGCTGGAAAGATAATGGCTTGGCAACGGGCAGTTGGGATGGGCTAGCGATCGTGAGCAATCGTAGTAAGAATGTTGAAGATGTCAGGTGGTTGTGTACGAGACCTGGGGAGACGCATGCGTTGAGTAATACGCATTATGGGGATAAGAGCTGGCCGAAGGTCGTTGCTGGTGAGGCGATGGCAAATGATGCGATTGCCGAGTCTGCGAAACGGGGCGAGAACAAGGACCTGCTGCTACAACGATTACTAGCCATTTTGGATCACGATACGTTACCGTTACGGAAAGTGGATGAGGGATGGGTCACGTATACTTCGCAGATGAAGACGAGCATTTTCGTGCCTGCCATAGGCGATAAGAAGCAGAGCGAGAGATTGCTTAATGGGAGTCCTTTGGCGGGTTGTTCAGCAGACATCAAGGCAAACGTGGATCCGGCTACTTCTGGCGTATATGGAACGCAAAAGCAGTCGATATTACTCGTTGACTGGGAGGGAAAGGTGGATTACTTTGAGCGGACATTGTTTAATCAGGAAGCGAAACCTATACCCAAGGGCACTGCCGATTTACATCATGAGTTTGTTGTTGAAGGTTGGAATGACTGAATGCTGCTAACGACTCTTCCTTGTATAGAACCCATTTTTAGACGTATTAACTATAGATACATTGAAGTCAACATTATCTACCTCATGGCGCGTTCTCATCAAGCGCGGTGATTACCATCTACTACGCTATCAAATTGAATGCTTAGTATCCGTACAAGTGTTTCGAAGGTCGAGGTCCGGATTCCAGGCACTTTGTTGCAAAGATAGACAAACTCCATGTCGGACCGGATCGATGGCTATTCGAACAATATGGCTATCCACTTCCACAGGCTGGTCAATTCAACAGGCTAGCCGATTCAACAGACTAGCCGATTCAACAGACTGGCAGGCTCGACAGGCTGTCCCGTTGGAGAGGCTGTTCCGTTTCAAAGGTTGTCCGACTCGCCAGGCTGTTCCGATCACTAGGCTATTCTTCGCTTCGACAGACTATCCATCTCAATGGGCTACCCAACGATATGATTCCAACTATAGACATTGTGGCAACATCTAGGAAAGTGCTTTCACTATCATGTGGAGGTTCTTTCCTTTGTGGCCAGTATCTAGTACTTATCTCCTGTACCTCCCCGTCGCGCGCTATGGTAGTAATGTTTGTTCATAGTCTGTCTCAGCTGCTCTGATAGCAGCTACACAGCATACAGAAATACGTACGGGCCTTCTTGCTTAGGTTTCCGTAGACCGCTCGCGTCAGTGCTTTTACCCGTTATCTTCACTTCGAGTAACGTTCAAGAAATAAATGAGGTCCGAGGCAACCTCACTCTTTGTCAGTGTAATTTCGACTGATGAATATGATATTTCGACGATAACGCTCTGTGGCGCAACCTCGATGATCCGCTGCGTAAGAGAGCCGTCGCACTTGTTATCAAATAGTCGACAAGCAAGATCGTTTGGAACAATAGCAATTCCAAGTGTTCGAAAATGCCAATTTTCTGTTTCCAGCTGAGATGCTGGCATTTCGTCATGTTTAGCAACAGAGTTCGATACGAGGAGGTGGAAAATTCCGGCAGGTCCTTCGGTGGAACTGGAAACGATTTTTAGAAGGGCTTCCTGACCATGTTCTTTTACATCGGGCTGGAGCAGGATAGACCGATCTTCAGGGTTCCAATTGCAACGACGGAGAATAACATCCTGTACCTCGAATTCAACGCTTTCAAAGTATACTATTTTCCTTCGACTACTTGGAGCACATAACTCGCGAGATACTGGCTCGTCTGTGAGAAAAATCACTTCCGACTTTGCCTTCGCTGCTATACGGCCTGAAATTCTGAGGCTTGCTGTACCATTGGGAGTAGCAACTCGGTTGTAGATACGTTTTCGAGAATTGCCGGTTAGCAGGAATGCGATATATTCAACGACATTACTCGGTATTCTGAAGGGCAAGACAGCAATGGCGAAGTCGTATCGTTTCTGTATGCCATCGTCGTCAATTAGCTCCTCTCTGTACCACGCGTCATTGCTTAATAGAAGTACACCGAGTTCCATCCCCCGATTCGACACAATCCATGGGTCGTAGTCGCTCATCTGCCTGGCGAAAACATGGCTGTTACCAAGAGTTGGTATGCCCGAGAACTCACGAGGTGAGTCTGCAAAGACGGTTAACAGAGTAGGAGTGGAAGGGAAAATTGAGTTTAGGTCCCTATTTGAGCTAATACAAAGCTCGGAATCCAGATTCCATGCCAAAAGGGAGTTCGAACTCGTACGCTTGACCATCTCGAGCTGTAACCTCTGAAACGCCCTTTTTTCCCCCTCTCCATATATCAACGGTAGATTGACATCAAACATTCCCAGGAGAGAATAAGCAGTATCTTCTGGGCGGGATGTTTTCCTGCTAGAGCACCAGCGCATGCCTGTGGACCACAAATAAACAGTCGTATCGTTCGTATCCATGCTCCGTATAAATTGGTCAGACCAAAAGCAGAACCGCTTCTTGAGAACAGAAGACGGGATACCGGTAATTGAAGAGATGGTATCGCAACACAACCTCTTGTCCGTAATTCTCGCCCACTGAGTATCGTAAAAGATAACGCGCTCTGGGGCCAGAAGTTCTTGAAGCGTCCATCCTCTAGTAAACCATCTACTGGTTCGTAATAGTTCCACTGCCTCAGGTGAATTGTTGTCCAAGCCTTTAGCCCGTTTACCTTCTGGCAGGCGCACGTCGGAAAGGTATGCGTAACAGACCTTCGCCTTCCCATACCATCTGAACATAGAGTTGATAGCATAAGTAAGCTCAGCGCTGCTCAATTTGTTAATGCAGCAAGTATCGATCCAGAATAACTGCAAAGAATCCTGTTTGGCTTGTTCTCTGCAAAATCGAATCTTGTCATAACCCGGCTTTTCCTGTCCGGTGCCGTTTATTATATCATCGAACGTAACTTCATCTTCAGTTCTTCCCCAAGTGTGCGAGAGAATAGCATAAGGAGGAATCTCTTCGTCGTCAACAAAGTCTTCGGAAAAGCTAAATCCGCCGTTGTTGCTACTCTGAAGAAGTCGCATCCTCTGAAGGGTGGTAATGAGGCCGTTGTGCAAGAATGTAGTATGCCTTGAGTCTTAAAGTTATTACTTGGATTAGACTCAAACATAGAGTATTAAGACCTGGTTGAGGGAGGGTTTGGACCTTGGGATTTCATCAGAGATGTCCGTGAGAGAATGTACGTAGAGATCGCAATGAGCGGGGCAGGGAATCTGGTTGAGTCCAGGAGACAACAAGCATGTATCAGGTGCTAGGTAGTAGTGTGTACATGCATACATTATGTACATATTACTACTGTGCTGCTAGAATAAGCACAGCAGCCTGAGGCACTCTTATATATATCACGTTGTATGATTTTGGAAAGGAGTAAGCCTGAATACGCCTTGCGTGGCGAAGTACCTAGAGCGTGTAGAGTAGCCAAGCGCACCAGCTGAGTAGCCTGTCGCAAGAGTTGGCTTTAAGTCTTTATAGGTACTTTGATGTGATGTATGGAAATCGACTACGTGAAGATCATTGCGCGTGCGAGCGCAGCCAATTCGATTTGAACATCATTTGTATCCTAAATCGCACTCACTTGACAGTGGTTGATATATTACGACGACTCATGCTGCAAGGAAGACGCCAGCAGTGTCATACCTTCTTCTTCAATATTGAAGGGAAAGAATTCTTCAAGTATATCAGCACCTTCATAGCTGGCAATTCACAGGGAAAACAATGGGTTGTATCTATTAGAAGTAGGTCGTTGTAAAGACGACAATCCCTCCCCTGGGTCACTACTGGATAAAAATGAGCCATTGGTGCAATCTTGTAACCAAAAGGTGTTGTTCCGCAAGATCAGAAAAGACTCCTTGACGAGTGTTCAAGATGAAGTGATGAAGCATTGATGGATGAAATCTCTTGAGTCTCACTCACTGGTCGATCTTGAACAAACAACCTGAAAATAAGACTTGAGCAAAATAAATATAAGGGCGCTTTGCTCTCATTGAAGCATTTCGAAAGATAACACTCCTTGTCGGACAAAATTTGTCTGGGATTTTGATATCAACAGAATTTTACGCTAGTAGACACTGAACGTTCTAAGAATAGGCATCTAGCTTATTGCCATGAGACGGCTTTAGTGAAAGTCAAGTTTGAGTTTCCGATCCATAGTATATGGTAGAAGGCTCAAGCTCTGAGTTTATCGAGTTTCCCATCATTTGGTTTTGATAGGGAGTCATTGATAGTTCTGGCACATGTCGGATCAAAGCGAGTTTGTTTATACTGAGGCCCAAATCTGCCCCAAGCATAAGAGCTCCAAAATATGTTCTGGTCAATAGGACCACATATGAGATTGATGTGACTAGAATATTGAACAAATGCTTGTGACGATGTGGTCCGGCATTAATGTTTCGACCATGAGACCAGTACTGCCCTTTGCCTCACCACCACATTCTGCGGCTCAATTCTGTAACTCCTCAGGTACGGTGGCTGCAGCAAAACAATCTTCCACTGGATAGCCATATTTTTGACATTCGGCTCGTGGTACATCCTGCTGCCTGCTGCACTCTCTGCATATTCTAGAGCATTCTCTGGCAGATTCTCTCCCCAGCATTAACGCAGAATCCATGCTCTTATAATTGAAGTGTAAGGCGAGCGACCTGGAACATATCGGTTTAAAAACTCTTGTGCCGTGAATAGATCGAACACTCGGTCAGTAATAGGCCAATCTGACCTGAGTATTGCAGAGCTGGCTGGGGCAAACAAACATTGACTCGGGTTCTTTGGATGCTCACCAGGCCACAGACTGCCGTACCGGTTTGTCAAGAGCTCTCAAATGTGACACCGCAAGTGGCGGGGCCTTTTCGGACGATGAAGGCTTGATCTTTGCCACTGTGACCAGCGCCATCAATACTCTCACTGGATATCGCGTCGTTTTGTAATAGGGGCGAGAAGTTTTGTACCCAAACTACCACCAACAACCGTATCATCTCAGCTTATTAGGTATGATTTAGTAGTCGTAATGGAATTCTAGAGTTTACATCATGAACAGCTTTGACCGTAAAGGTTGACTTTTACTCGTCAAAGTGTACCTGACAAGTGACTTTGCAGTGACAGACGCCTTACAGACATGTTGCACAACAGCCAAAAACTTAAAAACATTCTGCTAAAGCTGTCAAGATCTCAGGCATCCATACGAAATTCTGTCATGCAATAATTCTCTCATCTCACCTTCGGCCGAAAATTCCGTACATAACAACTCAGCCTCAAGGCATAAGGTAGATGTTCGAGACATTCTCAACAATGTTTCCCGTTTCAGGGGCAGGGGAAGCCAACAACCCACCACTTTCATTGAATCACCGAGTTCTCACTGGATGCTCAAAGCCAATTTGCCATTACACAATGCATGGCAATACATCGTCGGTCCATCGGAGATCATCGACGCCCACATGGCCAAGGCCACGATGTATGTCTAGAAGGCGCAATTAGTATAAAGACATGTGCTCCCAACGACCCTTTACACAATCCAAGCACAGGTGCCCAATTCACATTCACACTTCCAACAGGTTCAATTCTCCAGCTCTTTTCTTCTCTTCTTTAATCAACTTTTTTATCATCTGACCGGTTCAGCCAAACAAAACCTTTTAAAAATGTATTCCTACACCATCGTCACTCTCGGCCTTCTCGCCATCACCAACCTCGTCTCCGCCCACGGCGCCATTGTCAAGGCTGTCGGTGATGCCGGTGGAGCTGGTTCCGCCATTGGAATCGACCCAAACACTCCCCGCGATGGAACGCGCCGCAACCCATTCCAGCAGGACAGCACCCGCTTCAAGGGTGACAACGCCGACACCTGCGGCCAGACCCTCGGCGGAGGGGAGAACGCCGACATTGCTGCCGGTACCAAGGCCGTCATGGCCATGATGGGCAACCAGCTTCCTCAGGTCTCTGCCGGAGGATCATTGATGATGACTCTGCACCAAGTGAACGGTGATGGTGCTGGCCCATATAGCTGCCAGATGAGCGCTGACGGAACTGGTGCTGCGTGGACCGACATCAACGTCCAGACCAACGTTCCCGGTACCAACAGCCGTAGCCGCGCAAAGGCTACTGATTTCCCACTCAAGGCTGTCATGCCCGCGCAAATGTCTTGCACTGGTAACGTTGCTGGACAAAACAACGTCTGCCTCGTTCGCTGCATGAACGCTGCTCGTGCTGGTAAGTTTGACACCTATGATCTGACAAGCCAAGAACATTCAGCTAACGACATGACAGGTCCCTTCGGTGGCTGTGTGCCAGTCCAGGCTGTGCAGGGCGGTGCCGCACCTGCTGCTACCAACAACACCAAGCGTGCTGAGAACCTTGACAACGACGCTGAGTTCCAAAAGGAGCTTTTGGCAGACGGTGACTACTAGAGTGCTCAGTCAATGAGGAAGTTATTGTGGAGATTGAATGGTAAACGCAAAGCCAATGGGCAATGTTTGTAGGCAAATAGGAGTTAGGAAAGAGCTTGGCTAGGAATGTTTTGAACCTGTATGGATACTACTCAGTGTGAATTGAATTTTCAAATTTCAGAAAACATGATGCTTTACGTGCGAAACTGTGAAACTTGACTTGCCAATGGGGTCTTGGAGACTTTGACGAAACGTGCTCACATATAGAGAAGATCATATGGTTGGTACTTGTTCTCTCGGCGCAACATTTCTTCTCGTTATGAAACAGTAGGGACAAGCCAAGACTACACAACTTAGTAAGCTTTTATGCAAGTCTTCTGATTTGCGGAATACCCGAAATATTGTAGCCATCAAGGCTGGATTAACTCATATGGATTCCTAGATCCGCTATGCCGACACAAATTGTGTAATGCTATTTAGTGTAGTAAGTGCTTAGGTGGATAATCCACGCTTCTCGGATTCGGAGAAGAAAATGATCATACGCCACAATTTCTTTACCAAGATTTCGGCTTCTTCGTCCAGTGGCTACGCAATAGTTAGTGTCAAGACCTCAAATATAATGCGAGTGTACTTACGCCTTCAAGTTCCTTGACAAGGTCTTGAGGTGATTTTCTCTTCTTGATATGCTCTTCGACAACATCAACCAGCATCTCCTCTTGTACGCCAAGGTATTCAAGCATTTTCTTTTCAACGAATGGTCGCAGGTTTTCGGTAATGGTTGAGTCATCCACATAGTCCCATTGCACTTTCCAGGCCCACAGTCCTTCCTTGTCAGTAGGGATATTCGTGGCCAATTGGTGAACTGCTTGTTGGCGCTCTTCATCAGTGAGAACTGCAGCTTCAGCAGCAGTATCGAACTTGATCGGGACGAGTGTTCTCTTGGTTGTAGTGGCCACTTCCTCCTCATCTTCGAGCAGGCCTTCGACTTCAGCAACAGTGCGACGAGGCGCAGCAGCTTGAACACGCTGAGCAGCAGCTCCAAGGGAGATCTTGAGTCGCTGGGGTTCGCGTGCTGGTGAGCGATTGAGTTCTTCGGCATGTTTGTCAAGGAATGAGTCTGCCAGACCGCGTGCATGCTGCTGCTTCTCTCGGTCGCGCATTGTTTCTCGCTCCTCCATGGCTCTATCGCGATCGTCATTTTCCTTCTCCCGGGTACGAAATGCGGCACGATTTCGGAGCCACTGGCTCTTATCTCGGTAGTAGTCTTCGGAGCGACGAGATTGTTCGGCATCGTCGTTCCAGTCTTTGAGGCGTTTGGCCATGGCTTCTTTCTCCTTGTTTACGTTTGAAGACTCGTCATGCTCTCGCCCTTGTTCTCTGTCAATGGCCGCTGCTCGACTGCGTTCTCGGTTTAACCAACGACGTTCGTAGTCTAGGAACAGCTTATCTTGTTCTGCGTTTTTCTTTTCTTGCCGACGGCGTTCGAGCTCGTTGTCGCTTGCATCACTTGCTTCTTCTTCTGGTGTAATGTACATATACTGAAAGCCAGAGCCGTTGAAAAAATTGACAGAGCTTGAACCGTTCTGGAAACCTTTTGGTCCACTTGGCGCATTGCGAGGACCAACAGGAATACCGTTGGCACCACCGGCTGGTCCAGTTGGGGCTGACAGTGGTGGAGATGCAAGGCGACTCATACGATTGTTGCGCTTTTCAGCGGCCTCCATTTCTTCCTCCCGCTTTAGACGCTCCAGATCTCGCCGGTTGCTGCGTTCTCGAAAAGCTGCTATTTCGGCCGCTACGGTTTCTCTCATTTCCGCTGGAATGTCCGAAAGTTCGTCGTCTCCAGAGATTGGGATCATGATAACTTCGCCAGTAGCAGGATCTGCCTTAATCTCCGCATCATGCATCATAGCGTCCCCTTCAAAGTCCAAGCTAGAGCCATTGAAGATGTCAGTTAGTGCACTTGCAAGAGACTCTCGAGCGCTATCAATACGAAATTGTACTGCCGATTCGTCTTCTCCTCGCTTTTCGCGCCACTCTTCAGCATATTTTCTGGAAGCATCATCCACTTGAACGAGCAATTTGACGCGTTCTACTGCTGGGGTGTCGCCGTTCTCCGTTGTTTTTGGCTCGACCCGTTTGGCTGGTACTTCCACTTCAGGGAGCACTTCTGTGGCAGTTTCAAGACTCTCTGCATCTTCAAACTCAGCAAAGCCAAATGTGCAAGCCTTGTTGTCGGCATCATAGGCTCTCGTCCATCGTCGTAGACCTCCCACCGCGCGCAGGATATGTTCTAGCTGTGGATCTGTCATGCCAGTCGGTATTTTTCCAATGAATATAGTGCGCATAACTTCTTCGCGTGTAGGCGGAACCAGGACTTGGTTATCTCGTCGATCGCGTTGATGATCACCGCCTCTATCCATACCGAGGCCTCGCCTAGAGTCTCCGCCTGGGCCCCGTCCAGCACCATCTCGACCGGGTCCACTAGTTCCTAGACGGATGATGGGTGCACTGAAGTTGATATTGGGCATGTTGGCGGGTGGTTGGAAATTGGGTCGGGGTGGAAGACCAGCGTTGGCTTGATTCATCCCTGGAGGACCTCCAACACCAGGTGGTGCCATTCCCGGAGCGCCTTTAGCTATGTGTTAGCCTTAAATGTTACACAGAGTGTCATAATAGAACAAACCAGCAGTTCCAGGAGGAGGGGCCATGCCAGGAGGAGCTCCAGGCATGTTGGGAAATGCGCCATAGCCCGGAGGCTGACCATATTGCCCTGTCTGATGGTTAGCATTAGCTTTGCAATGCAGCTCGAACATTTACCTTGATATCCGTACATAGCAGAACTTATGTGGTAGGGGAAGTCGTGTTACTTGCCGATGGTGTAGAATAAGGCGTGGAAGATAATATTCGCGACTGCTGGTTTGGATTAAGTAGTTTGAAGAAAGTTTAGAGCATCCATGTCTCGCTGGAAAGTTACAGAACTCGACGCTAGTTGGCTAGCTTAACGCGAGCTGCGAGATTGACCAATCAACGATGCGCCGAGTTTCATCCATCTCGCAGACTCCAAAAGTTAGACATGCTTGACATCAGCATTAAGATTCTGGTCTTTTCAGACTGAACAGCACCAAATGAGTCCTGTTCAACAACTCAACAAACTCTGCAAGCCTCCATGACCGACCCTGAGGATTGAGTCAGGTTACTCATCATGGAGATGTACAAAGTCGCGCCCCGTCTCCTGAGGCACAACATCTCTTGCCGTCCCCCAACCTCGATATCTTCACTCACAGCCGCTTTCTCTACTACGTCGATACGAACTGCTCAATCAGCTGTCGTCCAATCCCCAGAACCCTCTGGTCCGACAATTGGATCCTCCACTACGTCCACATCAACGTCTGCTTCTCAATCGTCGAACCCCTTCTCCTCTCCCTTTACCTCTACTCCGAAAAATCCTCGAGATGAGACATTCAAGCAGGATGCTTCTTCCGACGTTACCAGCCAGCTAGATATGGCCATGGCCATGCTTCAAAATATGACGAAGGAAATTTCTCCGGAGAAACAAAAGAAGTTTCTTAACGAGCCACTCCCAAAATCCTTCAATACCTCCCGGTTCAGCGACAAATGGCCAAAACTCAAATCCACGTCCACCCAAGACCTGTTTCCTTCGAGCTCGTTTCCTGCAGCACCGTTCGGACTATCAAGGCAGGATCTCTCTCCACTCGAGAAATATGAAAAGGCCGTCAAAGCCATGGATGTTAGTCTTCACCTCAGCCCCAGGACAGGCCGGAAGTTCGATGTACGAGCTGGCGAGGCAGCTGATCTGGCCATCAAGATACGCTACCTCGGCGCTCTACTCAACAAGAACAACATTAAGGGTACAATGATAGCCCAAAGATTTCACGAACGACCAGGCCTGAAAAGGAAGAGATTAAAGAGAGTCAGATGGAGAAAGAGATTTAGAGATTCATTCGATTCGATATGTAAACGGGCCTCATATCTGTCAAACCAAGGATGGTAAAGCGTAGATTTGAGAATTCTTACAGAACCGTGTTTTGTTCATAGATTAATGAACTCGTACCCAAGTCGTGTAAATATACAGAGTCTATGCGACCCAAGAACTCTAGCTGTATTATATACAAACTGATATCATACATACGTCCATCTTCAATCCCGTTTTCCTGTGCCTCCATTTGCAACGCCAGGCCCAATGCCATATCCATATCCATTATACTTTGGCAAGACATCCTCATTCCTGGGGAGCATGCGCCCAATGAACGAATTCTTCGGATGTTTCGTCGCAATGAAATACACGAACAGGATGCCAACTACCACACCCACCAACAACCACAACTTAATCAAAGCACCAACGCCCGATGCACTGCTACCGTTCGCCAACGCCGGCCCTTCGTACCAATGTACGTTGAACTGCAGCGTAACCTCATCCCCAATCACAATCCGCGTGTTCTTCACCAACGGCCTCACACTATACGCCGCTGCAGCCTCAATCGCACCCTTCGTTCCCACCAACCCCTTCTTTCCCTGCTTCAGCACCCCGCCTGTGTGCACCAGCAAATTCAGCTCCGTCGCAACATGTAAATGGCTACGCTGCAATGTGCCCGCGAGCGCCATAACAAGCGGCACAAAGCGCTCACTATCCTTCGCATACGCATTATCCTCGCCTACCTTGCCCACCACCGGTTTCACAGCTGACAGTGTAGGTCGGCGGATGGGCACGCGGCAGGTCATGGGCGCGTCATTGTGGATGTAGAATTCTAGCAGATGGAAGAGTGGATCGGTAAGGAGAAATGTGCAGTTTTGTGGCTTCGATTGCAAGTAGCTGAGCGTTAGAGGACGGGAGGTTTCTTTGCAGGTTTGGAAGGGAATGTATTGGAGGTTGCCGGCGGCGTCGGCGATGTGTTCGCCTGTGTCTCTGAGAGCATGGTCAACAATTTTGTGGGGATGATAGGCCAAGGTAGAGGTACATTGTGCGATTGAGGCAAGTTATTGGGACTAAGTCGCCTTTTTTATAAGGGATGGATTCGTCAGCCCATTCGTCGGCGGTTGTTGCGCTCACCAGAGTGGTGCAGAAAGAGAGGATGGCGACGATGATGAGGCGGAGGAGTAAGGGCGCCATTGGAGAATATGCTGTGTAAAGGGATTGGAGAATGCGATGTAGGCGATATGAAACAAGAAAATAACTTTATATTGAAGACATGGTTTGGGGTGTGGTTAATGGAAAGACGGGAGTGAATTGGCATCGTAGCTGATCAGGATTTGATGAGATCAAATGTTGTCGTCACTTCCACGCCTCCTTTTTTATAGTACTTCCCTCTCACTTTACATCCTCCCATCAATAAAATTCGAACAAGCTTTTTTTGTACATGAGAACGAGTACTTTGAATTGAGAATCTCTTTAAACACTTCAGAAACGATTTCCACCCAAGACGTGGATTTATTACGACGCGCCGTGGCGAGCCAGATCGATTCGCGACATCACTTTAAGAGACAATCACAATTGAGAGTCATGCCTTTTGGAACTCTAAAGCTAAGTGTTCAGTAATTTTTCAACGCAAAAGGTCTATGAGCCCTCCTCGCCCTTCGCCACCGCCCACAACTTTTCATACTCAGCGACGATATCCTCTGGCAGAGGTCCCTTTGCAATCTCGCCATCACTATGATCGATCTGCTCAACCTTACTCGCTCCTAGAATGATTCCATCGCCCTCCCCAAGTGGAGAATGATAAGCCAGCCAGCGCAAGCTAGCTCCCAACAAGTCGATGCCTTGGGCCTCTGCGACCTTGTGCAATGAAACCAACGCAGCACGAGTCTTTGGCTTGTTGTACTTTGCATTCATGCGATCAGCAGCGCGATGTCCTGCCTGGAATCTGCTTGGTAACTCGGCTCCATCAGACGCTGCCACCTTTGTAGAGAGAAAGCCTCCAGCAGTTGGACTAAGCAGGTTAGTACGGCCGGCTGTGGCACAAGAAGTCCATGTCGTACCTGTAAGCGTAGAACTTGATTCCGTGTTTCTTTAGTACAGGAAACAAATCCTCTTCCGGGCTTCGGAAAATAGCGTTGTACTGTCCTTGATAAAGAGTCGGGAGAGGTACGCCTTGCTTCTTGGCTTCAGCAGCATACTCCTCCACCTGAGCAGCACTAAAATTGGACACTCCCCACTGACCATCATTAGCATTCTGAGAAGATATAGTAGTCCAATGATACTCACGCTCTCGGCTTTTCCATCCTTTAAGATTTTTCCAAACCCTTCCACCGCTTCAGCAACTGACGTCTGTGTGTCCGGCTGATGTGCATATATGACCCGGACCTTCTTCACCTTGAGCTGTTCCAAGCTCTTGTCCATGCTTTTTTGAAGATTTACTTTCGACAAGGCTCCTCCATTACTACTATCCACTGTTTGTCCCACGAGTATCTTAGTGTCTAGAATCAGTGGCGTCTCGCCAATGCCTGCTTTACCGAGGACTCTTTCAGAAAGGCCTGGGTCCGGCATTGGGTAAACGCCTGCTGTGTCGATGCCATAGATTGGAACTGGAAGAGTTTGTATGTGCTTCAGCAAAGAAGCCATCTCTTCTGGCGAAGAATTTGGGACAATTCCACCGCCTGCTCCTAGCAAGATATATGGAGCTTTGGGTGCCATCTTGATGCTTGACTAAATTCAAACTCAGTTATGTGAATAGTTCGAATCGTTGTGATGTTGAAGATCAGGCAGCTTTTGACCAGCTTTATATCAGATCGGATAAATTGATTCCGACAAGGGGTGAATTCGTCATTTAGCTGTAGCGAATACGTGCCGATCTGAGATATAAACACCGGATGTAATTGTAAGCACTTGCGCTTGTGCTGAGATCCACAGCCCTACCGTGTATGGGAAGCCGGTTTCGGGCGACGTCACAACAGGTATCTTCAGGTGCCCCTTTTTATGTTTTCCTTGGTATGGATTTGTGTTAGTGAGAGACTCTGCCTTTCTATCCAGTGCAATAGTCTATGTTATTCTAGGATTCCATCTTCAACCCGTCACATTCCCCTAGGTATGGGCAACCAGTCGCTCTGTACCAGTGCTGCTTTTCTAACCAACTGATCTGGACGTGGAAATACATCTACCCCAATCGTTGTATGGGCAATAACCCATTCTCCACCCACATTCGTCAGTTCGGTATCAGCATCAGCCGGCGACCGATGATGAACTTTACGAATATGTTCATTCATCCCCGCCACGCCCTGGAAATAACGCCACTGAAGACCCGCATATGAGCCATTGGCAACTACTTGTACATTAGCATCACAAGCCTGATAGCGCGGGGGCCGAACGTACGACATATGGGACAGGCGAGCTCATGCCATTGTTCATCGTCAACTTCGACCCAACATTCAACATAGCGAATGCCATAGGTGCGCCGAAGACCCCAGATTGCGCCGCCTGCTTCAATTGAACCCCATCGACCAGGCTTGAGAGGCGCGTATTGTGCTGTCGTGAGGCCAGGCTCACTTCTTCTAATCGCTGCGGATGGTAGTGCCTTACAGGGACTCGGCTTTTTCTTAGGACTGACCTTGGGTTTTGGTGGTAAGAGATTTTGTGGCAACGGGACTTGTGGCGGATTGTAGATTTCTTGTAAGTCGAGTCTCGAAAAGTCATACAGCGGAGATGGTGGCGGCGTAAGGGGACCTGTTTCCGTGAACGAGTGGCCACGAAAAGACGTGGAGCCCCAGTATCCAGGAATCGATGCTGGCCAAAACTGTGGATGATTGGGATTTGACGTAAAGTATGGCTGCGAGTACTCAAATTCAGGCGTGATGAGATGCCATGGCGAAGTTATGGGGTCCGAGGGTGGCAGATGTTGCTGCTGATCGAAACTACCCAGTGCCTCGAAAGAAGTAGATCTCAACGAGGGTCTGGGCGGATATTCTGGTTGCTGGTTTACATAGTGATCCTCGCCTATTTGTCCCTCGACCAGCTCGCTCACAGTTGGGTTCTAGTGTCATGTTAATTAGCCTCTTCTTCTATGAAAGCATCAGCTTGGAGTGTGACATCAATACTCTGGCCTAATGAGTTCTACACTTACTATACCAGCCGTTCCACTTTCACGTTTCACTCTTATTGGTAGACTTGGGTCATGAACGAAATGAGTTTTAGTTGGATCACTTGTTTCGGGCCTTAAGCGATTCATTTTAAGGCGCATATCGGAGCAATGACGGCTCCATGTGGCTATTTGTAGATACACTGCTCCATGGGGCAAAATTGACAATCCATATCCGAGATTGTCATTTTGAGCGTGTCGAAGCAATCGCCCTAAGACAAGCCCAATACTGCTGCTACAAACAACACAACACAAAGAAGAGACAAACTGAAACCCCTCTGGTTAAGCGGCTGATGTCTTCAGTGGAGAACCCATTGCTTGGGAACAAGCATAAGGCTCATTCACAAACTATCGCAGTAACTTACATGCTCCCATTAGCTTTTATGGCTCCCACAAATGGTTCTAAATAGAGCTTGCTATATTTGTCACCGCATTCAATGAACGTTTACCGAATTTACACCATCTATGGGGCATAAAGCACTCGATAACGTGCGTCGACGATGGGAGTCATGGGATTTGATGGAGGCACGTCAATTATAAGTCTTATTTGATTTCTGCTATAGTACCAATGATTGCACTAGAATCACTTTCACTAAGCTCGATACTGAAGTATTTCTTCAAAGCTGATAGTCTGTCACTCTCAGTTGCAAATACTTCGTACGTCTCGCTTTTGCCGTTGTGCGACTTCTTTATATCTCGACCGAGGGTCAAGCGGCCAACGATATTCTTTCCGCTTTCATCGAGAACCATCTTGGTGCGGAAAACTCGCTGAGTAAAAAACCTTCTCGGACTTTGACTCGTTGACAAGTTCATCACTTCAAAGTCCTCTGGTCTGAACTCAAGCTCAGTGAAGCAGTAACAATTGATCCATGGGCCGTCTGGGTCCTGTCTGTGCTGATACACCCAAACTTTCTGGCTTGGATCCTCATTGTCCTCAAGTCCTGTTTGGATGACGCGATTTTGTTCTTCATGGATGGCGCCAACAACTTTACCCTCCTGCTGCAAGGATAGCGGTGTAATTGGATTGTTTGGTCCATATCCAACGTCAAGAAGGAACATTTCGTCCGCAATAGTTACCAGGTTGACATGATGACTCCTACTCGATATTTTAGCAGCTGTTGACAAAAAATCAGACAAGTTGTGATATTGTACCATCCTCCAAACTTTTTACCATCATGCGTCCTCGCACCACAAGTGCGTAATTTATACCCTAAGGAGCGGAGCAGAGTCGCAAACAGTGCATTGAGTTCCATGCAATAGCCTCCTCGGCCTGGGCTCTGCACTATCTTCTTGGATAAATCCTCCGGGTGTAGACTGATTTGTCGCCATCGTGAGTAATGTAGAGAGAGATTTTCGAATGGTATGTAAGCGAGATGCTGTCGCTGTAAAAACTCAAGATACTCGACAGACTTTTTTGGCGAGATTTCATTGATGTCGTAGATGCTCTCCTTTGAACCTGGTGTCACCTGCAGCCGGCTAAAATATTGATCGATTTCCTTGACCGAGAACTTCGTATGCCGATGTGCCGTAGGCATTTTGCCGAATTAATATGAGATGTACGGAGATGTTACACCGCTGGTGCTTCACTTGGGTATTTTTCTACAAAGTACACAGGTATTAGGCACAGGCGAGGGCGCCGCTCTGCTGGTTGCCGCCACTCCGAAGTCGTTGTGTCAACTCAAAACTGGACCTCATGAGTTCCAATCATACACAGTCGAACCGAATAAGCTTTGCATTCGCTTCGACTCACCATCCATACCGTCTCCATGCGGTCGAAGTCATAGGAGCTGTGTTCGTTGCACTATTTGAACACATGAAGTTGAGCTTGGATCTAACCACTTTAGGCATGGTAATGAGCTTGATTGCCACGTGCTCACGCGCTTCTAACGTGTTGGCGCGCTTTCTATGACGCTATCTCAACCTCCTTAGTTCATCAAAAAATCTACGACAGCCCGGTGGGAGTAGTGGAGGTGAAGAGCAGGTCCTATTTCACGCTAGATCTCAAAATAAATAAACCCAAAGACTCGATCATAGGCGTAAGGGGCTTAGCATACCAGCAATATGGCACCACGAAATTCCAAGAAACGAGCAAACGATGCGCCAGCGGCGGAAGAGCCTCCTGCAAAGCGCAAGGCTGTCGCAGCGTTTGATGCTGTAGACTCTGTGTTTGCACCGAAGATAAAGAAGACCGTGAAAGAAATTCAGGCTGAGCTTGCGGAATTGGAAGATTCGGAGAGCGAGTCTGAAAGCTCCAGCGAAGACGAATTTGAAGATGTCGCAGTCGTGGCCAAAGAAGAGGGAGAATCTGACCAAGAAATGGACTGGGAAGATGCTATAGGTCAAAAGGAACCGGGCGAAGAGCCTGAATTAGAGGACCTGGAATTGACACTCTCCAAACCGGACATGATATCCATCTACGAAGCCACGAAAAGCGGGAAGAAAGGACCCACAAAGCGCGACCGACTCATCAGAATGCTCACTCATCGGACACATGTCTTGAGTTTACTGTGGCATAACACCATCCGCAATTCGTGGATCAACGACAAAGAAGTACAGAAATTCCTGGTGGACAGCCTTTCACAGGGCCTTCAACGCGAAATAGAGCGGTGGCGAGTAGCATCTGGGAAGAATCAAGAGCCTGAGGATGAAGCAGAGCCAACGAACAAACGGAGAGGAAAAGGAAAAGCCAAGGGAAAGGCGAAAATCAAAGCCGAAAGACATCGTGACTGGGGCTCAGATGCCGAGCGACAGGAACCAGGGGTGCCAGATCTTAGCAGTGGGGACCCTATTGTTCGACTCCTCAAGCACCTCACCGCGTACTGGAAGAAGCGTTTTCAAATTACTGCCCCCGGAATTCGTAAGCGAGGTTATTATACACTCAGAGAGCTCAGAGATGAGACAAACGCGCTGAAAGAGGATAGCCATGATGCAAGTAGATTCGGAGAGCGAGTTGCTAGCTTGGTAGAGTTTCGGCAGGCGGCCAAAGAATGTCGAGGCAGTCGGGATCTGAGTGCTCAGCTTTTCACAGCTTTGCTTCGTGGTATTGGGATAGAGTCGCGTCTCGTAGCATCTTTGCAGCCAGCGGGGTTTGGCTGGTCTCAGGCAGAGGAACGGAAGAAGAAGAAAGCAGAAGCTCCGAGCCCAGCAAGGTTAAAGTCGAAGAAACCTGCAGGGAAACCAGCTATTTCAATTAGCAAGGGTCGCAAAACGAATGGAACATCCAAAGTTGACGCGGAGGACTCTAGCTCGGAGCTGAGCGATGTCGAATCAGTAGAATCTGATTCGGATCTCTCCATGACCAATATATCACTCAGCAGAACGAAACCGGCCGGCCAGTTCGATAGTGACCTACCATTCCCGGTCTACTGGACAGAAGCATTATCCCCAATTAGCAGCAAGTACTACCCAGTTTCGACTAAGATCACGCCGAATGTGGCGTCTACAGCAGAACAGCTTTCCCTCTTTGAGCCTCGAGGCGCCGCTGCCGAAAAAGCCAAACAAGTCATTTGCTACGTCGTTGCATATTCTGCGGATGGAACTGGAAAGGATGTCACCGTTCGATACTTGAAACGGCATCAATTACCAGGGAAAACAAAAGGATTTCGATTGCCAATTGAAAAGATACCAGTACATAACAAGAAGGGAAAAGTCATCCGTCATGATCAGTATGACTGGTTCAAGCGAGTAATGAACATCTACGCCCGTCCTATAGCGAAAAGAACATTGGCAGACGATTTAGAAGAGCAGGGAGAGTTAGTGCCAATGAAAATCACAAAAGCGGCCAAAGCTGAAGGACCACCCGATACACTACAAGGCTACAAACAATCCGAAGAATTCGTACTCGAACGCCATCTACGCCGAGAAGAAGCGATCTTACCCACAGCCAAAGTCGTCCACCAATTTACAACCAAGAAGGGCGCAGACGCAAAATCAGAGCCAGTATATCTCCGTAAAGACGTGGTAGCGTGCAAGACAGTCGAGAGCTGGCATAAGGAAGGTCGACAAATGAAGATTGGCGAACAAGCGCTCAAACAAGTTCCCATACGGGCCGTCACTCTGCTCCGTAAAGCAGAAGTCGAGCAAGCTACACGAGATACAGGATCCAAACCACTCCAAGGCCTATATTCTCGCGCTCAAACGGAATGGATTATCCCACCTCCCATCGAAGACGGCAAAATCCCCAAAAACAGCTATGGAAACATCGATATCTATGTCCCCTCCATGGTCCCTCAAGGAGCTGTCCATATCCCTCTAGGTGGCACAGTCCGGATATGCAAGAAACTCGGCATTGACTATGCAGAAGCTTGCACTGGTTTTGAATTTGGCCACCAAATGGCCGTGCCAGTCATTCAAGGTGTAGTCATTGCGGAGGAGAATGAGCACTTGCTGTTGGATGCATGGGAAGAAGAGGAAGAGCGGAAACGACTTCGTGAAGATGAGAAGAGAATGAAGCGGATACTTGGCCTTTGGCGCAAGTTTACTATGGGCATGCGAGTTTTGGAGCGCATCAAGGCCGAATATGGAGAGACGGATGCTTATGAGAATCCTTTTCAACAGAAAGATAATGGTGCGTCAAGCAAATCTCGGCATGTTGATGACACTTTCGATCAACAGGATTTGGATCATGTTGCTGAACATGGTGGTGGATTCTTGCCGGAGGGTACGGAATTTCATGAGGCTCGCTCGACCTTACAGGTCCATGATGACTTGCAGATTCACGACGATACTCTGAACACAGCAAATGAAGCTGAAGAAGACTCGAAGACGCACAAGGCACGGAAACAGGCGCCAATGTCCCTCCGCGCTCAAGCGAATGTAGTAGAAGCCGAATCTGACGAAGACAACGAAGAAGATGAATATGCAGAAGAGGATTCTCCTGAAGAAGAAGGTTCCGCCAACGAAGAATATCCCGATCCAGCATTCTCCCTGGCCAAGAAAACCCGACCAGGCCGTAAAGCTGCGACATCAAGTCCATACTTTCGAAAGTAGATTTGTCAAACGTAGTACAGTTGTATTATAGCATGACCATAGTTAGGATGCACAGCTTAGCCATGATCATCGGATATTCTTGCTATCCGAATATTCGGACAGAAAGTCTCGAAAGCAATATATTTCAAACTCACTACGAAACCATTGGCCCGTCATAGAATGATTACCGCGCGATTTTAGCGATAATGTGTATGGACCTGGGATTATGCAGATCTGGGGGAATCCGTGGACCGGATTACTGTCACAGGAATTTGTGAATGATAGGCTACAAGAGGGAATCCAGCTATATGATGGAATCGTAATATACATAAATTGTTTGCCGCCGGGGCGTTGGGCTTTTGGGAAAGGTACCAGCACATATGTCAAAAGCAATGTTATCGGCGAATATAAACATCAATGTCCGAAAGACCGCGTGGAAATATAGGGGGCAGAAGATTAGACGATCTGTTTGAAGAGCCAGACAAGGCAGGTTGAAACAACCTGATATCAAAGTGAAAGCGCAGCTGCCAGACAGGACCGAGAAGCCGCGTAGGTGTTTAATCTATCAGAGTAATCACGCAACCTCTGAAATGCTACCCAAGCTTGCCTTGCTTGCCTCTTTTTCTGACCGGTCACAGCGAAACTGTAGGAGTGAATAATGGCAAGTTGATCTGACTGTAACAATCAGGGCGGGAGCAACCGAGGTCACAGGCCCCATCAGTGTCTCAGCACAACCTGCTGAGAAATTATAGCCTTTTGTGACGTTTGTCAGCTAACAATGCCAAACGGGGCGGCGGTGGTTCCTTGAAGCATTGAAGTTTCCGAAGTTACAGACCAAGGGCGGACAAGGTTGCGGATAAATACATGTAAATAGCGCAATCGGCCTCACTCTTCTTTCTCGTTGCCTTCTTCCTCCATCTACATTCCACTTAACCAATCCTACCATACATCAGAAAGGTACCATACCTGTACTATTTGACCTCGGTTCCCTTAGCTAATCCATCAGAACAGCTTTCTACAACCAACCTTCGTCACCAAGATCCCCACAGCGCATCCGCATTCCACATATCCAAAATGTCTGCCGAACACACCTACAAATTTGACGTGGCCATGAGCTGCGGCGGCTGCTCAGGCGCCATCGAGCGCGTTCTCAAGCGTCTTGAAGGTACGTCGCAATAATCTCTATCCGCGATACCCCGCAAAAAGAAAAGCCCCGCATCGACGTGAGACATTCCAGCCTCCAAAAAGGAAAAAGGAAAGATGTGAATCTCGTGGGCTTTGGACAAGTTTGGAATCTTGCGAAAAACGAATCATCCCGATGGTTCCACAACGAAGAGGTTCATTCTTCATGGAATTATGCTAATACAAAGGTGCTTATTAGGAGTCAAGTCATTCGATGTCAGCCTCGAAAAGCAGACAGCCGAAGTCATCACCAACGACGACAACCTGAGCTACGAAACTGTCTTGAGCACTATCAAGAAGACGGGTAAGAAGGTCAAGTCTGGCGAGGCTGATGGAAAGGAAATGTCTATTGATGTTCCTGCTCCAGCTGTTGCCCCGGCTGCCTAGATTCGTGTAGTTGTGAGTTTTTTCCGAGCTTTGGAAGGTATAGAGGGATGCTAATGCGTGGCAGATTAAATCAAAGTCCTTTTCTACCTGACGAGACTTTTCTAGGTGTGCGTGATTTGAAGAGACCGATGTAACCGATGCAGTTGTGAATCTTAGGAAATGATCGGGTGCAATGCGGCGTTTAGATACTCTTGTGGTTCATTGCCTACAACCATCATGTCGTTTTCCAAAGGATATCGAAGCATTCGATTACATGTCTCAAGGCCATGACTCGTTTCGCGACGCACATAGCTGTTAGTTCTTGAAAGGAGAGAAAGAACTCTAAGGCTGCGGTCCAGCTTCAGGGTTTGCTTCGCGTGGATATGTATCTAGTGGTAAGTACTAGGCAAGCTATGGGTATGATGATGATACTGGTAAACAACAAATGGATGCAAGATAAGGATGGAAGATAGAGATGGGAGTTTGAGAAGTGGGCAAAGACGATTTGGTGAGATCGGCGATCTGGGGGAGAAACCGCGCCAGCCAAGAACAGCAGCCGGAATTATGTCCGAGCTTGTATATCGTGGATATGTGGCTTTCCAACAAATTCATTGTAGTACCAGTTGCCTGAGTAGTAAATTATCAGTACAAAAGAACAATAGAAACATATTCAAAAGATCAGATGTATTTAGTTCATCAATTGAGCATCAAACAGCTTGCTACATACATCATCGAGCGATCAATGCCCACCAAGCTCTACTCTCTTCGAAGTTCGAGGGCATGGAAATGACCAGACATTGGACAGTGATCACATTGACAAGCTCTGGATTGCTCAGACCAATTAGCGGATGCAGAGCACGGAAATATAGAAGCGTGGTTGGTCGACAATGGCTCTGGGCTCGCTGGGGATGGCGACACTCCGTCTGTGAGTGATGACGTAGCAGCCATGTTTTGAAGGGCCTCTGCGCCTGCCGCCTCCTCCAACCAAGTTCAACAATCCTGCCTGTCCTTTATAACCTCCTCCACCACCTGCATCACACTTTTCTCGCTAACATCTCCTCAACTCTTCAACATCTCTCTCCATCTCAATAACACTCATCCACACAAAAAAATCAACATGGCCACTCTACACTGTAAGTAGCACTCTTGCACTCGAGCTTCCCCGCCACAAACATTGGAATGAAAGCATCATCGAGCTTTTCAAGCTCAAGATGCCGTTCAAAAGATGTTTACAGTCCTCAATCAGCTCAAGAACACTTTCTCGAGCTCAATTAACATAATACATAGACCTACCACCAGTCAAGCCATCAGCCATTGCGCTCGGCACTGTTTTCAACCATGCTGTCTCCCTAGCAATCCTAGCCCCAGTGTTTGGTGACACCTACAACCGCGCTCAGGCCGCAAACTCCAAGGAAGAGTTTGTCAAGTCAAAGGAGGCTGCTACTGCTGCCGCCACCTGGGGTGCTTCGCTCGCCGGCTCTGCTCTCCAGAGTTATGGTGTTGGTGCTCTCATCAACGCTACTGGCACTCTTACCTACAAGGGCGCTGCATACCTTGGTGGTCTCATCTTCTTGGCTAGCTCCGCTCCATCTGTATGTGGACCCTCAATGCTATCTGAGGTCATCAAATGCTAACTAACTTGATAGGTCGTCTCACAAGTCTTGACCGAGAAGCGTCCTCTCGATACCATTGCCGTCGGTGTCTTGGGCCGTGTCTTTGAGACCATTGGCCTCAGCTTGTTCCTCACCTACTGGGTATGTTCAATTCTTGTTGTTTTCAGAGTCATCACTAACAATTTTGCAGGGAACCCGCACCAACCCATTCGACTAAACGGTTTCATTTATTATGACCTGGGCTCTCTCAACTGTCAAGTAGATTCATGAAGGAATCCATGGATAGGCGTTGCGAAATCAAATGATTAGTTGCTTTAGAAACTAATTTTCAACTCTGTAGCAATTAAATACTTCTATGATTGTAAACATTACAAGCTGTGTGATTTCCTGCGTGAATCTGACACTATGCCGTCCTGCAAATGCATGATAGAAACTTGGCGATCTTCTCTTATGCAATCATTTGACCACCAATGCCGCTGAAGGCACGAATCCTGCCTCCTTCAGCGTCATCCCGAAATCCGTATTGTCAAACGTCTTGCGTGGAAAGGTTGTAGAGAACGACGTGACCTCAACACCACTCTCCTCCTTCAACGCATACGCAACCTCAAACAACGTCGCCTCTGCCGGAAACGTCTTCATGACATTCCCACCGGTAGTCTGCAACCGTAGTCTTGCCTCCGTATACTCTCCCTTTGGCTTATTGCTCACCACCGGCGCAGCCTTAACCTCCTCCTTCTCCTCAAGCACCTTCCCCTCTCTCGCAGCCTTCTCTTTCGCCGCCTTAGCCCGCCGCTCCGCCTTATCTGCCTCAATTTGCATCAAAATCTTCTTGCGTGCTGCCTCATCCGCCTTCTTCTCCTGCCGTTTCTTCGCCGCCTCCTTGATCCGCTCATCATTCTGTAGTTTCTCGCGAATATCCTGGCTTTCTTTGGTAGCTTTTAGACGGATTTGCTCGTTTTTCTTGCGGTCTTCCTTGTCTTGGTCTGCATTTGTGGCGCGTTTGGCGGCGAGTTTTTCTTTGAGAGCGGCGAGTTTTGCGGCCTTTTCTTCGGGTGTTAGGGGCGCGATCTCTTCGATTGATTCGGCCATGTCGGTGTGTCCACTGTGATGGAAGTTGTCAATACTCGCTCACGTAATCAGAGTATGGGGGATTGGTAAGAAACATACGATTTGTTGGCGTGGAATTGCATCTCGGTGGTGGTACGGAACTTTTTGCCACATTCATTGCACATCCAGCTTGATGCTGTGAGGCCGGCGCCTTCGAGAGGTGTTGCGCTTATGGCGGGGGCATCGCTGGCGGTGGACTCGGCTTTGAGATCTTCGATGGACTTGTCGGCGTTCTTCTCTAGGTAGTCGATAGCATTGTTTACTATGGCGGAAAGTGTTAGTATTGTGATTCGCGACATTGACAGTATCATGACGTGGAAGGATTAACGCGCGGGGCAAGTGGAGAGGATATGCGTACAGTTTCCGCCAGCTTTGAGAGCGAGTTGGGCGCGTTCGGGCTCGAAGCCCATGGCTTTGAGTTGGTCGAGATCTGACATGATGATGGAAGTGTGATTAGGGTGTTTGTGGTTTGTAAGTGGAGTGGAGAGTAAGGCTGCGAGCTTCAAAGTTATGCTTGGTGGGTGGTGAAGTGGGGCTATGTAAGGTTGACTAGCTTCAAGGTACCAAACTTGAGGTCAATAGTGTAAATTTCAGAGTATGAAACCTGATACGGATTTCATTTTACTTGAGATGAATAGCTCACTTCTTGATATCCGGGTGCTAAAGATCTGAGGTGATGCCATGGAAACTTCTCCCAGAACTCCAGCTCTCGTCCAGTGTCACGAAACTCACATACTCGCCTATCATTAAGCAACAAACCAAGGAATTCCAAAAGTTTCCATTGTGGGACAAAACCCCACGATGGATATGTACAAGTCCATAACCGAATTTTGCAGAATGTCTAATCAAGAATGGCAAGAGCTGCCGAGCGGAGTCGAGCGAACTGCATGAAGCTGCTGGTAGTGCTCAGCCTCGTCTCGATCGTGCCGACAACTGGTGACATTAAAGCTCCTCTGTACCCAACATTCTATATTGAAGTCTGTTAGCCTTTGAAGTGCTCTTCAAACTTCAGGCAAGTCGACGTCATTTAAATAATTGTGCTGTATGTCCAGAAAACACGCAGTGTCCTTTCTACCTCATAGCAGTGTCAGGCACAGACTGCTGTTTACCTTCAGCCTGAGCTACCATGATCGACCCCGGTACCATATTTTCGGCCCTTGGTCTCGTTGGGAAAGTGACCAGTGCTGTCTATGACTTTGGGCGAGCAGTGGGTGAAGCAGGGAAAGAGATGAGCTTGCTACGGAAAGAGCTAGAGCTCATATCGTTGGCCCTCAGGTCACTAAATGACGAAGTAGAGAAAGTGGGATGCAACATACCAGACGATTTGAGCGCTCTCATCCAAGGATGTGTTGAAGCGTGCAGCAAGGAAGTCCATAGACTCGACACGCAGTTGAAGAAGCATAACACGCGAAGACTGCGGGATAAGGTCCGCTATGTTTGGTCAGGTCAGGAAAAGATTATTGCTATCAGACTGCAACTAGAACGACATCGAAGTGCTCTACAGCTGGCGCTGGACGCCATGAAACTATCTCTGCTGCGTCGAACCAACACTCGAGTGGAAGACGTTGCACAAACATCAGATCAAGTCCTGATTAACACTAAAGAGCTCAAAGCCATGAGTGGGCGGATGTTTGACGAGATACTGGAGCTTCGAAAGATTTTGGAAACTGGACAGGCGACGCAATACCAGCGCACCAGACCCAAGAGACAGCCCAAGCCTAATCAACCTCCCAAAGACGTCGATGGATTGTATGGCAAGTCAACACAGAACCAACCCTTGACGAGACTTCTGGACTATACGAGCCATTTGGTGTCGACAGCGAGCGAAATCACTACAATGACCCCAGACTTTTCCCATGGACTTGGCAACTTTGGGGTTCTAATTCCAGTCGATCCTACGACATCTAACCAGCCGACTTCATGGGAAAGGCCGCCTTCGCAAGTAAGGTTAGAAACCTGGCTCCGGAATCGAATCCACACAAGATTGCGGAGATTTGGATTCACGTACGATCAGATAGTGCCCATAATTGACATTTCAGACTTCTTAGCCACACAAAACAGATTGGACATCAGCCTGGATTGGCTTGCTACACCTGAGGATTTGCCATGCAGTCAACCTGCTGCAGAGGCTTTATTTCAGCAAGAATTGTCTCGACGACTTGTACTGTCTGGTTTCATGGACAATCAGATCGAGGCAGTTCTTAATCCAAGCAAAGCGGTCACTACGCGGCCCACAAAATCAACTCTTGAAAGAATTCCAATTGTCCCAGAAACGAGACCCACGTACATGAGAATGAGTTGGAAACACCTTGAAGTCGAGACGCTTGATTACTACAACCTACCGTGGAAAACCGACCCTGTAAGTCGCCGTCCTTCAACTTAATCTTTATAGTTCAGGCTTATTTAGTGACTGCGACTGACAAATCGACAGGAAGATGCTTCATATGTAATTGTCCTTCAATTTTTGACCTCATCAGAACTAGAAATTCTATGGGAACATAGTCATCGACTGAGAGACAAAGCCCGGGCGCGATAGCCGTGAGACGAGCACGTTTTACTTAGGAGAAAGAATCCATAGATTTTCCATCCATACCACTATCTCCAATATCCTTACAACAGTCTACCGCGCCAGACCTATCCTTGAACCTGCATGAAAGTACCAGCCTTCGGCTCACCAATACCCGCCGCTTTCGCAAAGCTCACTAAATCAAATGCAAGCGGACTAGCCAGCTTAGGCATCTTAAAGTCCGCCGGCTGAGCGTACAGCAAGAAAGTATATCGATGAGGTGGATCGCTTGCTGGAGGACTTGGCTGGAAGTATTTGACGAAGCTAGCGCCGCTGGTAGGGACCTTGGCTTTGTCACCGGAGAGGTCGACGTCAGGGCTGAGCCAGTGGAGATAGTTCATCTTCTTGCCGCCGAATGAGACGTCAGGATCGATCATGACGAGAAGACCTTTTGCTGTTGCGGATTTCATCTCTTTTGGAACAGTGATTGTTGGGGCTTGGGCGGTTTCTGGATTATTGTTAGCGAAGTGATGTTTTGGTATTGCAACAGCGTCATACCAGGTCGAGCGACCTTTTTGCCTGCTGGGGAGAGGTTATTCGAGCCATATGTGACTTCGAGAGGCGCAGTGACGGCTGGTGTGAATCCTGGTGGTGATTGAGCAGTCACATATAGAGCCTGCAAGCAGACTAGGAGGAACTTGGACGCGATCATCGTGAGTTGATTTCGAAAGTTATAGCTGCAAAGGAAGACGTTGGGACAACAACAAAAGATTATCTTTAAGTTGTGGTTGATGGAGTTGGTGTTATAGTGCCTCAGCTTGATACCATTCATTAATGGAAGGGTTATCTTGAAGGTTTAACTGCATATTTTCCCATAATAACGTTTGCTATATTAATATACAGCGTATTTGTGTCAAAGTTGTTTAATTTTACCTCGCTCAGAGAAGTAAAAAAGAAATATAAGAGGGCTTGGGAATTTGTATTTGAGTGCTTTCAATCTATACTGCCACTTTACTCTACCTGTTAGGTCTTAGAACAGATCAAGTGCAAAGGCTTCGAGCCTAAAAACCTACCTTTCATTCACCTATAGTCCTAAGAAGTTGCATTGAAAGGCCGACGAACTACTTAAAGCATGTTCACATCGCCTGAAATTTGTCAGTAAAATTTCACGATTGAATCTAACACGCCTGAAAAGACCATTTGATCCTTTCTTGGTAACACCGCATTTTCTTCATCGCAGTCTATGGTAGCCGTCGAGTGCGATGGGAGATGCGAATGTTCGGGTCTTAAAGGATGCAGTTAAGAAATGTGATTTGGCATGGTGGAATCTGACTAGATTTCATAAAACCACGACCAAAACAGGCCAACACGCTTTGTGAAGGCCAATTGGCCTTGTCGTGGAAAGACCTCAAAACGCCCATCGCACTCGATGGGATCTAGCACACTCGATCATGAACGCATGCCATGGTAGCCATCGAGTGCGACGGGAAAAATGGATGTTTTGGTCGTCTTCAAGAAATGTGATTCGACACAGGGGAATCTTACTGTCTTCACCGCGGAGCCGAAGTTTTTGATAATAATACTTGTATTTTTTGGGTTTTCTAATGCTAGTTGTACAGTCTATCTACAAAATACATCGGTACCTTTGAGGCTCCTTGCAGTCAGCTTTTCATCCTGTTGGATACCTTCAGCTGCGCGTTATCATGAACGACTTCCGATCTTGATTAGTTGATGCAGGCGTATAATTGTGTAGGTAATGTTGGCAAACACTTTTGATGGGACCAGGTGATTAGGGGAATGGTATCAATGATGTGATTGGTAGCGATGCGTGGTGAAAGCAGAGATCTAAGTTGACCAACGCTGGTGAAGAATCTGCCAGCTGAACCGAGTGACGACGGAGTTCGTAGGACCAGGTTGTAGGTTGAGGATATCGCTGTATGGACCGAGTTGAAAGTGCTGATTCTGGATCATGTCGACCAACTGCTGAACAGTAGGATGACTCTTGGAGTTACCCTTCTTCGCGCCGTCAGGGAGTTGAGACAGCATCAAATCGAGATATTGAGCACAGTCTTTGACGAGTTCGGGGCCTTTGACAGGGTCAAGAGCAAGAGAGAGGAAGCGATGTCGAATTTCCATGAGTTTTAGCTTTGCCTTGTCTGCGGCTTCCGATTCAGTGACTGGTAGCTCCAGCCAGCGTGGAGTCTTGAGAAAGGCGCGATTTGGATCGGCCAAGCGATATACTTGGCCGTTCTTGAACCAGTCAACAAACAATCCATAGCCTCGTGTTTTGGGAAGCGAAGGAAGCATCCAGTAGCGTCCACCCTCTAAATCTGCGGATGACTGCGCTCGCCATGTAATGACGCTAGGAATATCGATGAACCAAGTGTCCGAGAAAGGCACGCCTTCGTACTCAACTGGGACCTCGCTAATCTGCAGGGTGGCATAGTTGTTTGGTGCTACTCCACGAACCTTGAACTCTACAGTTTGCAAGTTGGGGAAGATCTTCATCAGCTTGTGCATGCACGGCATTCCCTTCGCCTTTTCTGGCAAATCACAATTGCATTGAAACTCTCGCCAGCAAGTTTCAGTCAAGAAGAGATGACGAACTTCATTGATTATCGGGCTGCTTAAGTCCATGGGAAGCAAGTCTTTGGCAAGAAGCGCTTTCTGATAGGCAGTGTTCATATCGGCACGCAACTGCAGACCACCTACGATATATGGCCAATGGAATTGTCGGTACCAATCAAACTTAAAGCGACGACGTTCTGGGTAGTGTGTCTTCAAGAACATTTGGATCAATTCTTTTAACTCGCCGCAGTGAAGATGAAGGCTATCAAAAGCAAGATTCTTGGTCAAGTTGTCAGTTCCAAGGAGGAAACCAAGGACCATGAGTTGAACCTCAGTTGGTAGCTTGGACTGGAAAAGGCCCATAAACTCTTTGAAATCATCCTGCTGCTGCTTCTCCTTCTGCTTCTTGCGCTTCTGAGAAGAGGTGATGCGATGGGCAATAACAGTACCGCTCATAGCCGCCTGATGGTTGCTCGGAGTAGACGGTGAGGTCGTTGGAGTAACTACCAACGCGGATTGAGCAGAAATAGCTGCTGCTTGAGCAGATATCATTGCCGGAGTAGCAGAAATGATTATTGGTGGAGCAGGTACGATTGTAGGAGGAGTAGACTTCTGTGTCGACCGAGTAGCCTTCGCCATTTGACCATAGAACAGTGCTCGTCGATGGAGGTCCGGTAGACGTCGAAGGGATACCCAGTGATATTCGGGAGCAGTTTGCGTATTATTTTGCTGAATCGAGGAAATGAGATTCAGATGGACGCTGGCTGGAATGGTCGCAGTAGTCTGATTTTGCTGGCCACTCGACGAGGAAGTAGTCATCTGAACAGAATTGACAAGTCGATAAGCGCCATGATTTCCTGCTATCGGATTCTGATTGACATTAGGTACTGGAATCAGGATTGGGTTTTGTAGACCCGAGGAAGAAGGATTCAGGTTGACGCTGGCTGGAATGGTCATCGTATTCTGATCTAGCTGGCCGTTGGAGGCAGAATTAGACACCTGAGCCGAATTGACAAGTCGATAGGCGCCAGGATTGCTTGCTGAGGAGTCTCGATTGGCATTGGGCACCGGAATCAGAATTTGAGACGGCATGTCGTCTGCATCAAGTTGCTGATCCGTGGACGATTGATGGTGGTTTGATAGGTCAGCGGGTATATCCGAGGAGTTTTCCAAGTCCATAGAACCCAGATCGAATTGCGATTCGTCTGGCGGTGTTTGGCTGTCCACGAGTGGTTCCATGATCAAAACGAGGTCTTGAAAATGAGACACTGCCTGCTTCTGACTATGACAGATGCCAAAAGCTATGAGCTGAGACGATGCGATGAGAGATAAGTGTGCTGATGGAGAATTTTGATGGCTTGTCGAAATGGTAGATGAAGGAATTTTGTGTCAGAGGTTGTTGAAGAGCAGGTCAGTGGTCAAGCTTTTATAGCCCCGTAGATTTTATGGCCCATAGTGGGTCTCTGATGACGAATCAATTGAGGTCGCGATACAATGAGAGCAGGAGCAGGTAGAGCCTCATGGTCGACTGAGCTTGGCTAGTGTGCTGGTGGACGTGGCTAATTTGTGGAGGAGAGTACAGATCTACGCAAGAACCATGGACCCGCATGATAACATTGCAAGAACAGGCGACCGCAGCCTTGATCAGGTGGAACACTCCAGGCGAGCATAGACGGTGTGGAGGTCAACTTACAGCCTTATGCTCGCAAAAACCGCAAGAAGACTGCGGTGGCCCTCGCAGATAGCGGCGACAGCAATCTTCATCAGGTGGGCTTGATTAGACGTGGCTGTTTTAGTAAAAGGGGATGGACTCGATGAAGTGCGGTTCGCTATCGCGAGCAAAGGTGAAGAGGGAGGTTTCAAAAGAAATTTAAAGGTATGACATCCTTAGTCGTAAAGAAAAGCGAGCATTTTGTATTGCTTTACGTAGTTGATGACATGAGATATGGTGGTCCATCGTGATCAGGTAAAGGCATTTGGCCTTTCGACAGCCTAATGTTAGAGACCGGTACTCACCTTGTCTAAAAGCTACGACTAGGAAAGCTATGCTATGAAAGAATGGTTCAAGTCCTTTGTCAAACGTCCATCAAGTTCGAGGACGCGAAGAATAAGAAGAATAAGTCGGTAAGCTGCTGCTCCGCTTTGAGGTCAACACTGAAGGATTGTACACGATGCAACCGCGCAAAAGAGCCGAAATTTTGAGAAAACCCGTAAAGATAGCATATCAGGCTAATGTATTGGTGTGATATCTGTGCGTTGAAGTTGTCGTGAATTTATCTCAAAAAGAAGTGGATATTTGATAGACTGGAAGCCGTGATCTTGGGACAAGAGACCAGAATTGAGATGGGTCCAGCAAAAACGATTGAGAGCATTAATTGTATTCGAAAGCAGTCTTTGGAATCTACTATTGCGCAGTTAGTAAAGCTACTCTATCTTAATCGATAAGTTCTTAATGCTGTTGATAAGCGTGATCAGGAAAAATGGCCATATTCAAGAACTCAGTTGGATTCCTACACTCTGTTCGAGGATTCGCGCCATTGCTATTTGCTTACATAGAGAAAAACTATTTTTTCTCTTCATTTCTTACGACCGGTAGGTGCGCAAATAATGAGCTCAAAAAATAGCTGATTGCCGATTGAGAGGTAGTGCTCGGTGTCCAAAGGCGTACAACCCATGTGACTGGCAGTTTAATCCAAGGCTTGGTTGCAGAAGCGGTATAACAAGTTTGATATTCGTTATTTACTAACAAAAGAGCTTATCAAAGCTCCCATAACTCCTTTCTCCAGGAAGTACCTATTTGCCGAGGTTAGTTCGTGGCGCCTCAAAATGTAAACGTGAACAAAGTCTGATCACGAACCTCGGCAGCATAATTTCCCCTTCCAATATCATTATTTCCAATGATTTCAGGAGTGACATCAGATTTTTGACGTGACGCTGGTTCCCAATGTCTGTTTGAGCATCTTCATGGGCAAAAACTCGACAATAAAACCATCTGGATCCCTGGCCATTCCAATTTCTTTCACCCATCCTTCACCAGCTCCAAGATCGAGGAAGATTTTAGATCCATAAGCTTTGCAGCGATCCATAGCTCCTTTGACATCGTCGACATAAAATACGAATTTGCCTTGTTGATTTTTTGGAACTTTTCCATCTTTGTATTGCATCAAAATGATTTGCGAACCAGCGGCTTTAGATGCTTTTGGAAATGCCAAAACCGTCTCGGTGAAGGTAGCCACGTCGAATGTTTGAGTTGGTTGGAGACCGAGTTGTAGAACATCAGTATAGAAATGTACGCTTCTTTTCATGTCTGAAACGCCAATTCCTGTGGCTCCAAGCATTGTCGGCATGATGGCGGCTCTAAAGTATAGCAGATGGGAAGATCTTTTTTTGAGAAGATGAAGAAGAAGAGAGTTGTTCGTCTTGAAAATGAACAAGCTGATTCAACCAGAGTAACAACCTGCCCTCCCCAGATTGAGTGTGCATAATGCATGTGCAGGCGTGGTCGGGCCGACAGTATTGGTCGGTAGCTGGCCAATCACAGATCGAGGATCTCAGCCTTATGGCTAGGATATCTAATGGCGTTTACTGAAGCCTATATCGTGCAAGTTTTACCTGTAAGAGACAACTTTACAAGACATTCACAGTATCTTATCTCCAAAAGGACTTGCGACCTGAGCAGAAAAGATTCTGATAGAAATTCCCATTTGAGACTAAATTATATACCTACAATGCTTAAAAACCTTTGATATCCCTCTACATGAAGGCCACTTTAGATAGTGCTTTGGGACTACCAGTCCTTTCCATCATATCCTTGAACGTAGTGCACTTTCCAAACTCGGGGTAACTTTCATTGTCCACGCTTCGAAGCAAGGTAGAACCATTCATCATATAATAGCAATAGAAGTAGCTCATCCACCTACGAGGGTTGTCCGGTTCGGCTTTGTACTCTTCGCTCATCTTGGATCGCAGCTCGTCAAGAGTACCACTTGATTCTGCCTTGGCTTCGATGTCGTAGACCTCTGAAAATTCCTTCGCAATTTGGCGAGTAGTTTTACGATCGCCGAGAACTGAGTTATTTTAGCTCTGGTCAAAAGCAACGAGGATTTGCTCACCATTCAAAAACCCAACTGCACTCTCATCCGCGGCAGCCAATGCTGTATATCTGGCTGCATCTTCATACGTGGTTGCTTCCCATGGTTCATCCAGCGTTCCCCACGCATTGAAGACTGGCGCCTCAATATTGCTAATGTCCATGACATGCGCAAAGCTGAAAAAGATCTCCATGAAGATTCCGTTCAAAATATGCACACCCTTGATTGCGCCATTGGTCTCCTTTTCCTTCTCCTCGAGGTATGACTGAACAAGCTTCATGGGGTCTTTTTGAGAATGGTCACCAAGCTTCAGTCCACGAAAATCCAGCGACCAATCGCCAGCAACGTAACGAGGAACCTCCTCGGCGATGCAAGCATCTATTAATGTTTTTTGCCCTTCTTCCATGAGTTTAACGTCTCCTAGATAACAGCAAACTGCCACTTGTGAGCCTTTCAGTGCTGCTCGCAAAGCGGTCTCATCGTCTGCGTTGGCTTGGAAGATTCTGACCTGGCTATGGTTCGCAAGTTCTTTTGGGACCTTATCTGGGTTGCGAGCAATGCCGTTGATGCTGATATTGGGCTTTGTCAAAAGATGTTTGCTGAGAAGACCGGCGAACTTGCCAGTGATGCCTGCAATGGTAACTGTTATTGGCCCCGCCATTCTTATATTATACGAATTGCAGTAAAGTATGACTGATAAAGACGTGTGAACAGGTTTTTAGCTTGTTATAAACTCGTTTTTGATGCACTTAGCGTCCTGTTGAGTAGTACAGAAAAAGTGTTCCTTCTTAGGAAGATGCGGTGTCGATTTTGAGCGAAACGATATTTGAAGATGCAGCTTCCACTGTTCCACAATCGTCATACATAACCCTGGGCCATATCAATTTCAGTGAGCCTATAATGCCAAACAAGCATTCTGATATAATCTTGCAAAACTGGCAGTTGGAGTGAATGGCATAAGTCGTGCCATCCTTATTCTCCGCAACCACGATATCACCCAACATGATTTGATAGATAATAATTTGCAAGGCTCTTCATTATAGTCACATAACTAGCTTCACATTTTTCGACTAGTATTAGTTGAAAATATGCCAAAAGAGTGAAGCATTTTATGATCCTATTAACAGCCGAAAATGGCATAGCGCCTAGATGATATGCCGCCACTCAGTAGAATACCTTGACTGCTTCCCACGACATCGGCCCCACAATTACGCTCTGCATGATTCCTGTTCCTCTCCTTGTGCTTCCGATCTACATCTACATACCTCTAAAATATGTACAACTACTAAAACCCTGTCAACTGACACCACGCAAACACATAACTTCAGACCGCGAGGTTGACAACTCTAGTTATCCGCACCATTCAGAATGTTCTGATATACTGATCATACGTAAAACTCGATCCATCTCATCGCAGAACCTTTTCCATATTCAACATGTCCGCCAGCTACTTAAATCGGCTGCCTAGTTCTACGGCCCATGGTCTCGCCACCGAGCTCACCCGCGATCCTGAGCCCAACACACCATTCCGTGCGGTAACTCAACACAAACACAGCACTTGGGCTCGCACCTTCATCTCGCGGCCAGAGCTTTATCTTCAACCGGAGAGCATCTCAGAAGTAAAAAAGATTGTCCGCTTGGCCGCCAGATGCCGTCGGCGCATTGTCGTTGTTGGCTCCGGCCACAGTCCCTCGGATCTCACTTGCTCTAGTTCATGGATGGTCAACCTGGACTACCTAAAACGTACTCTCAATGTTGATCAGGAGTCGAAAAGAGTACGAGTAGAGGCGGGCATGCGCCTGTATCAACTAAATGATGTGGCTGCCGAGTATGGTTTGACCATTGCAAATCTGGGCAGTATCGACGAGCAGAGCATCGCAGGCGCCATTGCAACAGGTACGCACGGTAGTTCTATGGCGCATGGTACATTGGCACAGAGCGTAATGAGCTTGCGGATAGTACTGGGCAGTGGCGAGTGTGTAACGGCTAGCGACAAGGAGAACAGCGACCTGTTCCACGCTGCATTATGTTCGCTCGGCGCCCTGGGCATTATTGTCGAAGTTGAGTATCAGCTTGTTTCCGATCGACGTATCGAATGGCTGCAAACTAGCATGCCACTCGATGACATGCTGCGCGATTGGAGCAACGGCCTTTGGACACAGGCAGAATTCACACGCATCTGGTGGCTCCCATATTCGCGCCGTGTCATAGTATGGCGCGCTGACGAGACAAATCTTCCACTTCGTGCTCCGGAAAGCAACTGGTACGGTGGCTTGGTCGGCTATCATATGTACAAGGCGCTCCTCGGCATTGCCCATTTCATACCGCGCCTCTTACCCACTATCGAATGGTTCGTATTTGGTATGCAATACGGCTTCAACGACGACATGCGTATCTCTGCTGTCGAGCAGCAGCGCTCAGGATTGCTCATGAACTGTCTCTATAGTCAGTTCGTCAATGAATGGGCTCTCCCTCTCTCCGCTGGCCCCGATATAATTCGCGCCATGGATGCTTGGCTACATCACGCTTCCCTTCCAAATCACCCCTCGGTGAAGCCAGCACCAAATGGTTTACGTGTCCATTGTCCCATCGAAGTGCGAGTCGCTGATACTACACGCGGACCGCGCGCCTTGATGGATCCCAGCTGTGCGACGGAGCCCACTCTTTATCTAAACGCAACCCTTTACCGGCCCTATGGCTTGGATCCACCATGCCACGCACCCTACTATGAAGCCTTTGAGTCTGTTTGCTCTGCGCTTGGAGGCAGACCGCACTGGGCCAAGAATTTTGCAACTGTGGAGCGCGGCGACGTGGAGCGAATGTACGGCACAGACTTGAAGAAATGGCGCAAAGTACGATCTCAAAGCGACGCATCAGGAATGTTCGTGGGCGATTGGCACCGGCGGTTAGTGATGCCGGCAAACGCAGAAAAGGGAATGGCATGCGAGGAACACATGTCGAGCGTACGCACGCAATGGGACGGTAGCGTGGACTGGGTTGGTACACAAACGGAGGTAGGTGGAAGCGGAGAATCAACACCGCGTGGGCCCAGGAGTGTTGCGGGGAGTAGTGAAGAGAGTTTCGAGGTTTGGGGACGGGAGGTCGAGGAGAGTGCTGTTTTAGTGGAGAGAGGAGACTCATGAGGGCGAAGTCATACGCAATCCACTAACAATATGGCCTTATGTACTATTCTATGACTGAAGAGAACATGTCAAGCTAATGCCTATAATGACCGTCAAATGCGACTTTTATAGACCTGAATTTAGTAATTATTACTGAGGATTATCTGGGTAGTCATTGTCAATATATAGCACTTTGTGCTCAGAATCACTAACACTAGATTTCTTGTTTCAAGGCATAGATCTTATAGGAAATCAAGCATATGATATTGCTGTAGAAAAAACCCCGTTATGCTTCTAAACTTCACATTGAGTATAACATATGTTATAGCTATCTTAGCTAGGAATCGATTCTTAGCTTGCAAACATCATACCAAAAACAGGTCGGCAGAGACTGCGTCCCGAAAGTAAACACGCCAGGGCACAGCTCTCATCTCAGCACTAGACCTTGAGAGTATGTCCGTGAGGCTCATATGGTACTCTAAGATGTTATCCCAGAATTTGTCAATTCCAGAGCGTGGAATATAATTGAAGAGGTTCTGTAGCTTGGGGTGCGTTAGGTCTCTCAAGAGCTTGTCAAGCTGAATTGCTGCATTCCTTTCGAGCGAATGCTGCTGTTCACTTTTGATATTCCACTCGTGCACAAGATAATCCTTGACATACGATGGCGATTTGTGACCGCACCATTGGAGCCAAAAGCATCGAAGTCCATCATCAAGAAGACACCAATGAACCCAGGATTGACCTAGTCGAAAGGTGTCTCCTTCTTGCGTTTTCCAGTCAAAGTAATCGGGTCCTGTATACTCACAAGGAACATGGCGGCGAAGGCTGGGACCGTACACGTTTGAGGTTGGACCGTCGTATTTGGTTTTGATCATGCTGTGCAATAGATCACAAGCGAAGCGAAGTTGAAACAGGCGCTCTCTTGAGAGGCTTCGGAGATATTTGCAGCGAAGTCCGAGGATCAGTTGTGTTCTCACTTTGAATTGACTTTCCTCGTTCTCGAGATAGTCCTTGGGAATCTTTTGGTGAAACGGGCTGGTACCTGGTATTTGGTCGGATCTTAGCCTTAAAGATGACCAGGCTAGGGGGGCATTTTCTTTGTAAAGCTGGCTTGGGCATGATTTGTATCGGAGTAGTGCCTTGAAAGAGAAAAAGCTTAAGAGAGGATGACTGCCATGTATGTTTCTTGATATTCTGGATAGTTCTTGGATGACTTCGAGGCCCTCGACGACGTAGGAACGGAGAATATATGATCTTTCATCATTAGCTGGAATACCGAGAAGTCTTCGCAAACCATCAGAAGGTTGCATGCGCATTCTGTCTACGATGACGGCAGCCAGATAGTGCAAAACCAGATCATTCAACCATGCGAAGTCTGTTGGTCGGGAAAGACACATATATCTCTCGTGCTGGATAACGCGGTCCTCCAGAGAAAATGTATTTCGGGAGACATGTCCACAGATATACTTGCTGTTCTTTGTAACGACTGAGGCAAGGCGATAGCTCGTTCTACGAAGGTTGTAAAGGTCGAATATTGAAAGGGCGCGGCAGATCTGTTCAAGAACTTCATTGGGGAGGTCAAGCAGACTGGACTTGGCCTCCTTGATGGTTGCGGAAGATGAATTGGAAGCGATATCTCTCGACATCATGTCGAGCAGACTAAATTTGGAGAAAATTTGGAGGAAGTTGGGAGTGGCGTCAAGGTTTTGAGTGAGCACAAAGCTGGATATGTTTTTATTTTGATTGTGGACACTTTCGTCTAAAATTTGGTACCGTGAGCCATGGGAGGACCTTATGTGTCATTTGAAGACCATCTGGTACGCCAACGACCGGAGAACTTTGAGCGGGCCGCTCCCTTAAAATTACGACGTCTTTGATCTATCAGGTACCTCTGAAAGTCCTAGATAACTCATTCAATGGCGTCACAATGCGGGAACTTTAGATGTTGAGAAGTGATGTCTGAGACGTTATGCTACTGACCTCCTATCTGCTGGTACGCTGTAAAGCTTATAATGCCAAAAGGCGATCCCCAAATTCCTGAAGCCTTAATCGAAATACGGAAAACAGAAGTGAGGTAAGTTTTGGATTATTCTACCGAGCTAAACACTAGGAGATGAACGAGCAAGATTGAAAGCATGCAGTGCTTAAGTAGGACTTATATGTATGTGATATTAGGATACCTCGTAAAGCAGCCTGTACAGTTCTGGTACTTTTTTTATCATTGAGTCACTTGAAGAACAAATATAGGTATACATTGAAAGTAAGATCGATTCCAATTACCTGTCAACAGGACGATCTGTTAATCATACGCCTCTGCCTAAAATGTCACTCTGTTTCTAAAATAGGCATAGACTTAGCTGGTGGCGAGTATGCAAATGAAGAGGTATCCTACGATAGGAATTGTTGGCCACGGCTGGTCTCTTTGTACAAAAAGCTGCTATGCTCTAATACTGACTGAAAGAATTGTTCTATCATCTTTGACGCAACTCTATAGTTGTTTCCCTCGTAGAGTTCAGAGCACTAGGACATCCAGGCCATGGACAGAATAATTGGCCTAACCTGTCAGCTTTTTGACTCTCATCCGCAGCGTTCTCATGGCGATGACATTGTTTTCTTTGCGCATACGGAGAGAAAGCTGTTGGATATTGGACATGATGAGAATTAGAAAGTATGCTTTCCAAATGGTGCGGAGGCAGACACCGCCCTCGATGAAGGCCTTGACATAAGTAAATCTGTCGACAGGTGGTCATCCAAGGAAAGAATTACAAGTCGGAGCAGGGAATTCACACACTCAGACCAGTTTACTCCTAGTCATGACTATCGCTAGCCAGCATGAACGATAAGGAAGGGAAGTCACATCTTCGCTTCCAAGCCATCAGCAAACCTGAATGAATAATGATAACTCTCCTACACTCTCGCACAATACGAGCTTGGCTTCTAAAGCAATCCACTCACATCTATCGCCTCCTAATGCAAATCTCCCCCTGTCAAACGCCGCTTTATTTCGCGGTAAGCAGACTAGTGGAAAGACCTGCCAACCACCAATCTCATCAAACTGCCATGGACGTCACATTGACTCTTCATACACTCCCCAGCCTGCCAATCAAGGGCATGTTACCAAAGTCGGCAACGGTGCCTTCATCTGCTGGTTTCACCCGCAGCCTCCGATAGGCGTCCGTCTGAAGCAGATGCTGCCGTCGTATCATCCGTTACCGAACCACCAGATCAGGGTACATGGCATGTCATACCATGTCGTGCGAGTGTGTTACGAGCATGAGATCTGGACCTGGCGGGACGATAGCCGGGCGTACGAGAGAAAGTCTCGTGTGATGGCATTCTATTGGAGCAGGTTTGTTATTGCATCCGGAGATTAGGACGCCGCAGGTTGGATGAGCCAAGAGCTCGTTGCTGAACCAGATAACGTCGTCAGGACGAGGGCCAGAAGAGAAAACTCCTGTTCGCAGACAGAAATGATACCGATGAAGACTTTTCATCCCTGATCTAAAAACAATTCTCGTGATGCAGCCAGTGAGAAATCATTTCCCTGCTTGGACGCTGGCCATATCTTGGCGCATGGCGCGTCCTCTGTACCATTGGGGTTGATGAGTACTCAAGCATGGCGGCGTAAGGAACCTGACAAGGAGTGTTGTAGTCAACATCAGTAATCGTCTCACTGTCTCAGTCACAATCGCCGGATTGAGCTTACAATCTGCTCTCCGACCTATACCGCGTTGTGTACCAAGAGGTTATTTGCCCAATTTAGAACACTATGCTGACCGCTTCAAGTAAGTATCGGGTTTCCGTGATATCTCCTTAGGTCGGCGAAATCAATGTAAAGGAGGTAGACATGGTCCGCAAGAATTGAAGATGGGAAGGTAAGCACATAGGACAGCGTTGCGTGCTTACCAAAGCCATAAGGCTGAGTGTCGCAATTAGTCAATGGATCCGAGTTTGGGAATAGTCAATGGCAGATTTCGACTTTCGCTCGTCCTCGCTCTTCGATAGTAGGTTAATCACCTGCCGTCACAATTATAATCGGAAAAGGTAGCTGAGCCATGGCTATACGGATTGCGCAGTTGAGAATCTCGACGGGGAGTGATTCAAATTCCAAATCAAATCAGAGCCGCATCCTGGAGCAGAGCCTTCAAATCGAGGACATACGGCTTAACAAGAGTTGGTCATCACGATTGATGCCACCGGCGCCGCATCTGCTGAATACTCGGTCTCATAATATCACCGTCGGCGCAGAGTGGCACGATGCCGCTACCTTCCATACCCAATGCGGCTCTCAATTCATTGAGTAAACCCTGGCAGCAGTAGCCCAAACTTCGCGCGAGCACAATGCCATAGCCTTCCGTAAAGTCCGCCCTTGCGGCACTCCCGTAAGCAAATATATCGTCGGACGCCTCGGAGTGAAACCGAGCATTGGTGTTTTGGAAGCAATAAGCAGATTTGGAATGAAATGAACAATGAGAAATCAAAACCTGCTGAACAATCTCCTCGGACGCGACATGACATTGGTCATTGAGGCGCAGCAACCTTCCGAGCGAAGACCGAGAATACAGCCGCACCGAATCTACCCGAGCCATCTCCGCTGCCTACAATGCGCCCAGGAAATAGCAGTGCACTGGGCGTAAAACGATCTGCACTGTAGCTGCGCCTCGTCGTTGAGAAAAAATATCAGGTCTTTCAGGGTCTAGAGATCGTTCCTGCAAATGCCGATATCCGACGTGTATCGGATCGGAACGTGGTTTTTTCTTAGTCTTGCAGCAACGCGGCTAAAACAGGGCGATAAAATGCATGGGGAAAGAGCCAGGAACCATTGTTCGGAAAGTGCAATCGTGCTACCCACAACCCAGATCGTCGGAGGGCGCCGTCAATATCTTTGATTCCTCATACAAAAAAAATGTAGAATGTCAATATTGCAAGCACAATCCCACCCTGCACTGCCACATACTACAGACTGGCAGGATCTATTTGCAAAGAAGGGCGTAGGTAAAATATGTCATGGGCGCGGAAGTGGTCCTCACTGTCGCATAGAGGCTGCGTAATTATTGTGCTGGGTCGATTCTTGGATTCGATATATGCAAATCTTGGCGAGCTTGGTGGTTAGTTGGCAGCTGTGGCTTGATCATTCGGATGCACCGCCACTTATAGAGAGTTACGCCACATAGCTGAACGCGGCTCGAATCCAAGATCTGATACGTCCCTTCTGATTGTCTGGTTTAATCTAGCATGCTGTTGACAGCGTCGAAAGAGACCGACTGGTGTCTAGTGCTTGGATTTATTCCCAGTCGTTGCCGATCTTAGCCGTTCATCGATGTTGTACCCTGTTGTACAATCATGACAATCATTCGGTTGTGCCCTTGGAGAAAATGATTCAAAACAGGCACATGGTCAAGAATTAATCAATTGCTGCTGATCTGTTGGCTGAAGCTTGAAACGATATGTTTGAAGTTACCAGGCAGCATTTATTGCAATTGTTGTGGCAAAAGATTGTGAAAGAATGCCGAATTGTAACTTTCATGTGCTTGTTTCAAGGTTCGCGGGCGAAGACTATCGAGTCTTAATGTGAATTCCTTTATTAGTCTGAATATAACCCTGGGGACCCTGAGGTCGGCTAATTTTAAGGTTTTTATATTGATATTCAGACATATTGAATGTCCGGGCATGTTAATATTGAAAGACCCAAAGATAGGTCCCGCTCTGGTACAAAGTTGCAAAAATTGCAAGGGTCCTCCCATAAACGTGGCCTGGGCTTTGCACGTTGTAACTGTGTGGTTGGGAGGAAATGCGATCCAGGCCCTTGGACCCTGTTCAGCCATTTTGTCGATCTAGTCTGTTCGACTGGATTGGAGGAGGCCGCGCAACGCAACAGGGACAAAACCTTGCACTTGCAGAACTTTGTAGCTAATCATTCAAGACTCACGAGAGATAGCGTCTGCTGGGGACATGCACACCATGTCGCATTGTCGCCAAAAGTGTTGCTCTATATTGAATAATGTTTCTGGTGTTGGGGCTCAAATCCACAAGCACTGTATATGTATCCTGCACCTTAAATCAATTGTGAATTGCGAATCCACTGGCGCGGACAGGCCGCTGCGATGCGCAACAAGGTGTCTTGGTTGGTGCGGTCTAAGATGGGGAACCCAGCCATAGACTTTTTCTCGCATAATAGTATTGGCAACTGTATTCTGGTCATGCTTGTACCAAAGTACATATAGTTGAAAGAACGTCGGGTATATTCCGTTCTTCGGGTTAAAGCAAGCGGGGAAACGATCTGGTGGTTGGTGGCTGGCTAAGCGCGACTCCAGGTTCCTTAGTCTTGGAATCTCTTCAGCGCCATCTCCAAGGTCGCGTGCCCAGAAATTGAACCTCGTGCTGAGTAGTAAAAGCAAGCGATGTGATACAAAACAGTTTCTTGAATCCAAGTACTTTAAGGTGGCACTATGGGCACGATACAAGACCAGGGCTCTGGGGTAACAGGGATAAAAGGATATTTAAACAAGGAAGTACTGTTGGAGGCTCGAATAATTAGAGGTCAATTGGACAACTTGGCGCAAAGCACAGCACGATTTTGCGAACTATAGTCCAGCTGACCATTGAGATGCAGGTGATTGTCAGGCGACGATCAGCACTGCGGGCGGAATGGTAATACTCTGGCCGTAGCGTAAATATTACAATCAATATACTGAAAATAGAAGGTCAACGCGCGTTTGTGTGGTGGTGATCAGGAGAAGCTGGTACGGCTGGCCAATATTTCAGCCTTGTTGGTGTGCTGAGGAGCAAGCTGTACTCGTAGGTTGCGCAAGGCTTTACACGCGACATTGGCTGAACGAGGCTCTGCCTGCATAAACAACGGTGCGCATCGAGATCTTGCAGAGGCTAGAATCTTGGGATTGGCTGTGTAACAAAAATGCCCAAACGAGCCAAAGGGACAACATATATTACTTTGGAGGGGTCCAGAGCATAAAATGGTTCAAAATAGCGTTAGACACTACATGTACCCACTTCTGCACGGCTGGGGTATTATGAGTCTAGACATTATGGTTGGAGGTTCAAGTCAGCCATCAAACCAAATTTGGTACCATTCATATTGGATGTCGCGGCTAGTGGAGCTTAGCGTTCGTGATATGTTGCAATAGTGGAAGTTTTAATCAGTTAAACCATGTCTTGCAGCTGTATCAAATTGTCAACGCAACGTTGTAGTTGAGCCCCAATGCATGATGGTATACTGAAAGCGGGTAGTGTAAGAAAGGCCAGCGTGGAAGATGAACTTTGATCGGCTATGGCCGTGGGATGAGTGCAGTGCATCTTGGTGTAAGGATGGAGGGGGGATTTGTGTAATGGATTTGGAGGACGAAGAGTTTATAGGATTCAAGCTCGGCGCGGATAGACAGGCATAGAGTAGACTATGTGGTACAGCTTCCGCGTGGGAGGAGAGGTTTTCATGGAAGCTGCATCCCAAGAGTTTGGTGGTGGGCAGGTGCGGAATGGTCGCGCAGACGCTCACTACCCAAGCTGGAAACCTCGACAGGGTGCTTTGCTGCGATGCGACTACCCTTTCAGATTTCTACGGTAGGGCTCACAGGGATTGCGGTGCAGGTAAAACGCCTATCGGCGCCTAATCGAGAATAGCTCAATTATAACCGATGAATGATAGTAGCCAATCATGGTAAAGCAGAGGCGTAACAATGACGTTCTTGCTAAGAAACCCAAGCAGATGGAGGGTGATGCGCGGCGCTCTCCCTCGTGAGTGATGCCATAATCGATTTTATTATCTATAGTAGTAACATTTGATCAGTATTTGTATATTATTCACTACCTTGCGCTCAGCAATACGATAAACGAACTCTTCCTGACCTTTTGCTATCCATTGACAGTCATCAAATATTGCCGACTTACATCCGCCTATAGCCGCAACCAAAAAAAAAGTGCATAGTGCGATATTGTAATAGACATCGCTTTTCGCCGACATTCTGCATGCTTCGCTGCTGCGCAATTGTCTACAATTCCCTCGATTATTACAGGCCAATTGCCCTCGCTCTCGCTCTCTAATCCATTCCATTAACATCCCGGTTGTTCCGTACCTGGCATAACACTACCTATTACCCGCGTCCTCCCAAAAACTTAAAACTACAGTACCGTGCTTTAGTCGTCATCAGATCCCCAACCTAACAAAAGTCATACTTAAGAGTCGCCACCCCATCTCTACCCAGATCCAACTACCACACTCTCACCTACTTACAATCCGCTACTACTACCTACAAGGAGTATTCACCTATATTCTAAAACACATAAAAAAGAAAAATTACCCGACCTGGCTACAGAGGGATTATCGATCATGCTAGTCTCCCCCAACCACAACCAGCACCTTCCATCATCCCGCCGACATCAAAACCCTCCCCAGGCCTCCTTCCCTTCGCCATCCCGCTCCAACAACACATCCTACCTACACAACAACAATATACCTTACTCTTCAGCAAGTCCTTCGCCATCACTCGCTGCCGATAAACGCCACTACTTCGATAACTCTGCTTCATCTTCCACCGGCGTCATTGATACCTCAAACGCATCAATATCAAGTCTGAACGACATTTACATGGCAAATAGCTACGAACTGTCGAATCCATCTTCGCTCTTGCCGGATGGCTCGGACAATATAATGTGGTATTCTGGCGAAAGAGGCAATTCTACTCGGGGGGCAAATCAAATGGGGATAGTCTCCCGTGGCGAGCAGAATCACCAAAGACTTCCTTCTACCTCTTCCATTGGCTCCACTGCCTCTATTTCGGGGACTCCATCCCGGGGTATGCAACAGGCTTCGCGAGGACGCGTTGACCATCGCAAATCTGTATCTGGTCTCTATCGTGACTCTCAGGGTCGGTCACATCTTCCAAGCCCCCGTCAAACCCCTACTCGAACAACATTCTTATCCCCAACAAATACAGGCTTTCCGCAAAGTCAGGACATCAACTCAACTGTCGCGGCTTCCATGGCCATGAGCAACGCTCTACTCGACCCAAATCAACACAACGATGATCTACCACAGATGACACGATCAAACCGGCCTTCCTTCTCAAGCATTGGACAACAAGAGCCTACTACTCCTATGACCGTTGCTGATGAACAATCAAATATGGATCGACATCTTAGGCAAAATGGTGAGAAAGACCCTTATGAGATCTTCTCATGGCTCGATGAAAACTTACCAGTCAAATTTGCAGATATGCCAAGCAGTATACCAGTACCAAAGTTTGAGCGCACAGTGTCAGATGCTATCCACGACAACCTTTTCTTTCCAGCACAAATGCAGACATCACAACCTGCTGCCAATCCTCAATACCTAATGCCTTCCAATAACCAGAACTTGAGTGATCGGTTATACGAGGCACAAATGGCGCGCTCTGCCTCATCAGGCAGCAATCAGTCCATGTCCCAGTTTGGTACAGCCTATCTACCTAACGATCCCGAAAACCACGAGCTCAAGTACCAAATGTCGCCACGTACAGAGTCAGAGCCGAAAACCATAAGCCCAAAAGACGCTCTTCTCGAGTACAAACCGAGTGAAGGCGATTATCCGCTTTTCCCACGGTCGTCTGCTGAGATGAGCAACTCGTATTCTGCTGTGGCGCCCACTACACAGAGTCAGCAACAATATACGCTTCCTACGTCGATGGATTTCACGAATGTAACAGCAGCTCCTAGTTGGGCTGCCGCCATGTCTGCCGCTCCTCTTCAGTCCTACCACACCTTCGCAACCCCTACATTACCAAACTCCAATATGGGTCTGGGAAACATGTCATCAGGATATCTCGGTAACTCGATGCCGCAATCTCGTCGCACTATCAGCAGACAGTCAGACCAGACTCCGGACTTTCCGGCTCAGTTGACCTCTATGGAGTCATCTGCGAGCGAGGCTGCGCCACCATCCAGCCAAGCTTCTTCCTCTATCATGATCAATTCACCCAAGCCTGACTCATCCTCGGCAAATAGTGGTACGTACAGCTGTACGTACCATGGATGCCTACAGAGATTTCCCACACCGCAAAAGTTGCAGAAGCATAAGCGCGATGTACACCGCAACAATCCTAACGTTACTCCTGGTGTAGGATCTGGCATGACTTCTTCAGCCCTCATGGAGCGCAATTCACAAACCGGTCCTCACAAGTGCGAAAGACTCAATCCTACTACTGGAAAGCCTTGCAACACTGTGTTTTCCCGACCATATGATTTGACGAGACATGAGGATACCATTCACAACATCCGCAAACAGAAGGTCCGATGCGCAATCTGCCAGGAAGAGAAAATGTTCTCTCGCAGTGATGCGTTGACGCGACACATGCGGGTTGTTCATCCGGAGATAGACTTCCCTGGAAAACATCGAAAGCGTGGCTCTCGAGGTGACTAGGACAAAACCTTCTTGCTCTCTGGATTTCTATTCTTATTTCTGTACTAATACTTCACGTTGTTACGACTTTTGGGATTTCCTAACAAGCGGATTCGCCCAGGCGTTGTCGCATGATTCATTTGCTCCTCCGGATTCCTTCAGGTTCCATAAGATTCCCCATGCTTAGACTGCTACTTCGAAGGATACCTCTTTTCTATCACGGTCCGGTATACAGTATCAATCAATTCAAGTCATTTCATGACTACACACCACTCTCCTATACTTCTCGCAATCAGTGCCAGCCAATTATATACGCCTTGACCAGTCGCGCAACCTAAGAAATAAAAAATATAGAGCCATGGAAAGATCGACCGACGATCGTGCCTCGTGCGTAGACCCTGACATCGGGATCGAAATGCTGCCCTCGTGGGAAAAGCCGCCAGTGACGTCACTCCAATTTCGCGCGATACTCACATCGTCACCTTTTTCTGGAACAACTATTTTATTGAGCTCGGAATTTAGCCCCGACTGGTTGATCGTCCCACCATTATTTTTCCAAACCGTCATGGACACGAGTTATGCAAGACACCATCCTCCCTGGTTCCGCGCTTCTTTGGGAAAAGTGCACGTATCCTCCTTTGCGACACTGACGCATCATATCTTCATCACACAATCACAATCGGGCATGCCAGATATTTCCTCTAACTACCTGGGTTTCTGTTCTGCCCAATGGTTCAGTTCTTCATTTGCTTGGCCGCATCACACCTCAAAATGACCATTAGTACTTTGTAATATCCTGTGTTTATATGTCTTTATCTGCAGTCGAACCACTTTTTAGCCTTGGCTGGTTCTGCTTTAACGTTATGACGATGACGAATTGATGAACGAATCAAAGATACTCCAAAAGAGCTGGTTTCAATGTACCTGGAATAGATTTGTTCCTTCCAATGGCGTTTCAATCAATAGAGTCAACGATTTTGTTGATACTCTTTTTCTTCTTTTTGCTCAGCTTTCGTGCATACCTTACATTATTGGTTTTCAGAAAAAGTTCCAATATGCTATTATTATATCATAGCATTCCGGGTACGCTTTTTGGGATGTTAACCTCGCTAGAAATCTCTATTTCTTCTTTCTATATTTCTCATCGATGATACCCATGTACAACCAATTTCAAAGCTGATCACTCAGCTGGGATTTCTCAGGTCAACTGTTTCATTTTCAGCTGTTTTCTTTACCAATGATTACACATCCGCATAGGCGCATGGCTTTATTGGAAAGCTCCATTTAAAGGAGGTGGCTTATATCTCAAAGATCAATGCGCATCAGTACCACGATATCGTTGTTGTAGGATCAACAGTTCATAGCAAAATGAAAACCAGTCAATTCAATTGGTTACCACACATATCCTTCGTCGGAAAAAGTGCCATGATGATCCACTCACCGCCTTATTTACCAGATCTAATCGTCCAGTATCAATAACATGTTACTTCCAGTCCTATTTTCTATTCGTGATCTATGCGATCTATTCGTTCGCCTCTACACGCCGCTTCCGCGCCCACTACCCGGCACGGTCCGTCTGACGCCTCCCAATTGGGCTGTTCCTTCCGACACCCTGTAATATCCCACCCTCGACAAACCATCCTTCAATTTCTATTTTTGCGCTGCTGGATGGTTCGCCACTGTACGCAGGAGGTGCTGCTGGTCACTTATCAAGAAAGCGGTGAACTCAAGGCTGGTTACATTGAGCCATCAAAAAGGAAAGCCCGAAAAGTAAAATATGGAAGATTCGAAGGAAGGTGTGGCTGAATCCAGCTAAACCAATTTATATCTCTACTGCTCGTATCGCGTGAATCTTAGGATGAGTAAGAATAGTAAGCGACTCGCCTAGGAAGATTCTCGGTATCCATTTTCAGATCTGAAGTAGCGGCATCTGCAGGAGTTCAAGGACGCGAGATGTTGAGGCTGAGTGTGGCGAAGAACTTTACCGCAACTTTTACGCCCTGGTTTGACCATGCAGCTGGGATTGGGATCCAACCACGCGGTGCACCTGCGGCTGTCAAACACAAGGGACATGCTACCCTCAGCTGGTGGCGCGCAACACCATAAACCTATTGATTCACGATGCTTGGCAGTGCTTGAATTGGGTCATTTATGCGGGGTTGGTGTAGCTCGGTTATGGCGATTTGTAGTACTGATACACCGACTTCCTGAGAAGGCGGATAAGAACTCTTGGTTTATGCATTTTGGGGATTGGGAGGAGCATTAGAAGCTTGGTATTTTGACCGCCTTGTTTTTTCTGTTTGCGATTTTGCTTCAAAGAAGGATCGGAGGATTGTTAGGCATGGATACCTGGTTTCATTGTCGGCGAGCCCGAGACTGGGGATCTGGAGACTGGGGGGATCTGGGGATAGTCAGGGTATTTGAAAATCCGCATCAGTGATAATTTTCACTTGTTATGGAAAGGAATTCTATTGGTTGGTATTGTGGAAAAGGGTCAGAGTATGGTAGCATTATGGCGTTTTGAAAGAAGAAAACATGCACGTTCAGATATGTAAATCTTGATTTGATTTGATTTCGTATCTATGGCGGTGTGATTGATCACTGCTTCATCTCGTCGTGTTGAAGAGCTTGGAGTCCAGTTGAAAGGATTGCTCTTCAGTGGGTTGGAGAACTGTAGTGTCTCGCATAATTTGAGACTATGCAAGTCCATTATCAAACTCTAAAATGACCTTCATGGACTTTCAGTACGGTCAAGTATTTAGGCTGGAGGGATCCTGCCCCACATATCCTTTCCTTTTGGTTATAGAGCCATCAGGAAAATAAACATCATTCGACATCAGATGCGACGGGCAGCGCAGGCTGACTCCTGAGTCCTGATAGTCAATGTCTTACTGGGTTTGAACCTATGGGTTGTAGCGTATGGCGCTGCCGTCGTCCCAACATGATTGAATCGGTCATACTGGAAGCGCGCGAATAGCCTTCTGTTGTCGGGGTTGGTTGCTTTGTTTGTTGTATGGACAAGCTCTTAGGTGTGACCCTTGAAATTTGCAGTCGCTCTGGAAGCATTTCATCATGATCATATATATTTTTCGTCTCTCCTCGCAGCGGATGTAAAGTCACTTAGGCCAATGCCCAGTACATTCGGTGACACTTCTCCATATCTGACATCGACCTTGCCTAAGAACTTGACAAGCTCGTGACCAGATAAATTCGAAGCGTATTGTCGAGGCTGATCTGGTTGCTCCTTGACATCAAGTAGGCTATATGGAACCAAAGCGTCCGTTTCGGGATCCTTGATCGTAGAGTAATGGAGGGCCTTCGCTATTTCAAGCGGCGACATGCTGACTTCTCTACCAAGACGCCAATATCCCCAGTATAGAGGAAGCATCAAGAGCAGAGCGAGAAACATCAAGCCAATACCAGCGCCCAGTACTGTTTTGTCGGTAGTGTAGACGATCTGCGTTCTCTGAATTCTTCCAGGTGCGGTGATATTTGAAACTGGGCGGTTGTTGGTGGGAACAGCATTCAGTCTCGTTTCTGCACTGTCGACAGTATCATTTCTCCATATCCAGTCTGTTACATTGTTTTGTGCAACGACCATAGAGGTACGAAACATCATATCTCGAATGTTGCTCATCAACTGATCCATAGGGGAGGCAAAGGTGTTGGTAAACACCTTTTCATTATCTGTTCCGGCTGGAAATTGAGCATATGGAGCCACGAATGCACCTTGAACGGTCAGAATAGCGCCTTTTGGGTTGGTAGGATCTTGTTTTGCCGACACGCTTGAGCCAAATATGCTTTGGAATGCCAACGCAATCCCACCCATTGTACTGTAAGTACCTAATCCAAATTCGAACTCAGCTCCGAAATTTGTCGTATTCTGGTCATACTCCAATAAGGGCAGAAGTTTGGTGACTTTATCGGTCAGCAGAGTACTGGTCTGATCAGCCGTCGAGTTAGAGGTCCAATTCACAGCGGACCTTGGAGGCTGCAAGATGACCTTTTGTGCTGTCACATTGACAGAATACTCTACAAGAGCCGGAGTCAATGAACAATTTCGTACAGTAAGCACTGATCCACTGCTGTTTATTGAGTCTTTCCATGCTGTATTTAGGTTGATTTTCCAACCGCCGGACGCAGGCACTGTTCCTCTCTCTCTGGTCGCAGCTTCTAGGTCAAAGTAAACCTCAAACAAAGTGTTGCGGCTAGTACCGTTCGAAGGTTGCGTTGTTAGTCGCGATGCCGTACAGTCGTATTGAAATCCTAGACCTTGAACATTAAAACCACAGGATTCGGAAGCTGTTGATGAGCATCCGTCCACCTCCATAGCAATCGGGGATTGAGCAGTATAGTTCTGGAGAACCTGAAGGAACGTTGGCGTGAAATAAGCAGTGTCGAGGGTGCCATGGTGTTCTGAGGCAAGTATGCCTGAGAGTCCGGCCGGAAATGCGTTCGGAATCGTGGTGTTGAATTGAGCTTGATACGAAAGGATTACGGAAGTTGTGCTGCTTGCAGTTTGTATCAAAGCCTCTAATCCAACAAAAGTCATAAAGGCAATGCCAGCAATGGAGAACCATCCTTGAAATCGGAGTCTGTGGAGCATCTTCAGAGGGGAGACACCAACTTCCCATTGGAAATGAAGTCGATCAAGTTTTTGGCCTTGCATCGCACTGGACCACCACGATAACGATGTAGCTTCGCCATACATGATGGCGAGGGTTTGCCCCATTATGAAAGTCAGTATCGAAATCAATGTGCTGACTCCAATTGTTCCAGATTTCTGCGAGAATTTTGTTGCTGGTATTCCCCAGGTGTCCACACTTTTCCCATCCGAGTTTAGAAGAACAGCAACTAGTCCAGCCAGTGAAATCAAGATGATTATCAAGCAGAAAAAGCTCAAGAATGGAAATCGCAACCAAAATCCACTCTTCCATCGTCTAGTAGGAAAGTTGTAGCCCTCCCTGTTATCAAAGTCATGTTTGTGTGAGCGGTGGACTTGGTGGTGTGGAGAGCAGTGGGTAAAAGATGAAGCATGGGATTGGTATGGGGATATCATCGCAGATTGTTGGGCTTTCGTGGAAGGAATGTAAAGATGAGAAGCACGGCAGGATCAAGTTACTTGTATGAATACCTTCCTACTCATTGTACCCGCTTGTAAGAGATCTTGAAGTCTGCCGCCTGCGTAACACCAGATGGCGGTAATCAGTTGGCTAACAACCACTAATATGTACGACGCATGGTGTACTTGTGGTATTGTAGGATCCTAACCAAACTCAAGACTGTGCATTGCGGCACAGCTCATGCCAATCCATTGGCTGAAGCGGCTGAAACCTCATACAGGTCTGGATGCTTGATTTAGATTTTGCTTTGGTACGTACTTGTATATATAATATGCTGCCTTCAAGAACAGCGCTCAATAATGAGAATGTATGTTAGCAAAACTAAGAGTACTTTTTGAATGGAAACTTAACGACAATAAAAGAAAATTCTTACGGCGTTGGTAGTGGATGGGCCGAAATCTCAAAATATAGGAACAATGTAAGGCAGGAAGCGAAGCGCCGGTGTATGCATGTTGGCGCTACACAGCCTGACTACAGTAATTACTGTGCCGTACAGAACTAGCTTCAGATGCTAACGTGGCATTATTGTAATGAAGAATATGCTAAGGGATTAGATAATCGTAGGACCTAATTAGAGATAACATAATCCCCTAATTAGCGTGTCCTAAAAACTATATTAGGCCCTTAGACTTCTATAGTAATTAACTATGCTTTATTTCTTATATTCTTATAATATCTAATAGTAATAATTTAATTTAATTAAGACTTTTAGATAATAAACCTCTTATAGGAATCTCTAGATTTATCTTATTGTTAATAATTACTTAGGATTAATATCTAGTAAAATATACTCTAAGAATATTATTCCTTAATTAGCTAGCCTTATTATAGCCTAATACTTAGTAACTATATATTAGAAAATAATTCTTAGAATTTATATATAATAATATTCCCTACTATAATATATTTTAAAAATATCTTAAATTATTTTTAATTTAAACTACTACTTTAAGGATTATTAAATATATTATAAGAATTATCTCTTTTATAATAATATTCTCCTTATCTTTATTAACTTTTATTACGTTAATTATATAGCTATTAAATAAAATATAGAAACTTTTCCTTAGAAAATTCCTTAAGATAACGTTATAGAAACTTTACTATATAGATTAAAGCTAATAAGTAATAATATAAACTCTTAGCCTTAAGTTATCTTAGGAAATTAGATTAAGATCTTATCTATACTAAGAAAGTATAAAAATTTACCTTAGAATAATTTCTTAACTTTAAATTCTATTTAACTAACTTTAGTATAGAAACTTCTAAATCTTAAGACTCTTTTCTTACCTTACTAAGATTATATTCTTTATTAAAACTATTACTTTCTCTTTATTAAAATAAATAACTAGTATAATAATATTATAACCTAAACTATAAGATAAGATACTTAGTAGGTATAATACTAAGCCTAGGTTACTAACCTAAGTTCTTAAAATAAGTAACTTACTCCTATATTATTAAATAATCTTTTTAGTATACTAAATCTTAGTCCTAACCTTATAACTTAGATTACTAATATTTAGTAATTAGGGCCCTAAGCCTTAAACTATTCTACTAGTATATATTAAGTTAATCTCTAGACTATTAACTATTCTCTTACTAAACTATAAACTCTCTCTTAGGCTTAGAATTATATTCTTAAGGAACCTAACTACGTTCCTTAGGCCTATAACTAAACTTTCTAACGTAATAATAATAAAAATTAGTAGTCTATAAATAGGTCTATTCTTTTCTAGAAAGCGTTATTTTACTCTACTACTAATAAGTAAATTAAATAAGATTATAGCTCTAAATCTATAGAAAATATCTAATATACTTAGTAGTAAAAAATAGTAAATTATATTACTAAATTAACCTCTTATCTTAACGTAAGTAAGTTTACCCTATATACTTAAGATTACTAAGTAAATAAAATTAAGGCTTATACTTAGACTTAGGCTTTAACCTAAAAAACTTTATAAATAGGTATTACTTACCTAGACTTTATAGGAAAGCTAAATAAAGAGTTAAATAAGACTATTAAATTACTTTTTTAAACTTTTAGTCCCTAAAAACTTATTAAGATAATAAGGAACGTTCCTTAAGAATAAAGATAATATTTAACTAAGTTTAAGATATTTTTTAATAGTTTATTCTCTAAGAAACTAAGTAAGTATAATACTTAAGCTAAGAGCCTTTTTTATACCTTTAAGGCTAATAAGAATATTCTCCTATTAAATTTTACTCTACCTAAATAGTAGAAAATTACTAAAGTTAAAGAATATCTTCTTATTAAGTAACGTCTTCTATAGGCTAACTTAGCTTAGTAATAGACTATAGAGGAGTTTAAGATACTTAAAAGTTTATCTTACTTCTTTATCTATTTTTAACCTATATTTAGTATTAAAAAAGATATACTTAAGGTTAGTATTTAGTAAAATTATATATTATAAGTTTTATTTACTAAGGAATTTATTTATTATCTTTATATTCTATAGACTTAAATAAATTCTATACTTACTAATTATAAAATAAGTATTTAAATCTAAGGAGGCCTTAAAGAATAGGTTACTCTTAAAGCTAAGTATAGGTATAGTACTATTCCTAACCTTATAATTAATATTTTAGCCTTTAAATAAGAAATTATTAAATATAATATAGACTCTTATAGAAATATACGTAATACTTATAATATTTATAGGCTAAAGTAGCTTAATAAAATCTCTTCTAGTTTTAAGAAAGATAAAGAGCTTACCCTAAATACTAGTTTTAAAGAATATCTTAAGAAAGTTAATAGTAAAAGCTATACTAATAATAAACTTAAGTTAGATAATAAAAATTTAGAGTAGCTTAATATTATAAATAGCTATAGTTACTATTCTAAAGAATAACGTAATACTTAATACTCTAAGAAATTTAACTCTAATAAGAAGTTATATTCTTTTTATAAAAAAGACTCTAAAGATAGAAAAGCTCTTATAGATAATTTTAAACTTAAGTATTAGAATTATAGTAAACTTAGTTACTACGCTATAAATTATAAAAAGCCTAACTAGTAATAATAGAATTTAAAAAACTACTATTATTAAGAAATAAATAAGAATCTTCTAACTTAGAACTAGAATACTTTACTTATCTATATAATAATTAATAAGCTTTCTTTAACTATATAAGTAAATATAGTAATACTCTTTTATATCTATCTATTTACTTATATTATAAAAATTATTCTATTAAGACTATAGCTCTCTTAGACTTAGAAGCTAATTCTATTTATATTAGTTAAAAGATTATTAGGAAACTTAAAGCTTCTATAATACCTATCCTAGAGAAAGAAGTTACTCTTATAAATAGCTATATAGTTATAACTTTCCTTAGGATTTACTTACCCTATTATATTAAGACTTTTTATAGCTACTTTAAGGCTTATATCCTAAATATTCTTAATCTTAATATTATTTTTAGACTTTTATAGTTCTAGTTATATAATTTATAAATTAATTAAATAATAGAGCAAATTAAGCTTATAGAGTAATACTTAGAAGGCCTTTATATTTATAAGCTTACTATAAAATGCTAGATAGAGCCTCTTTAGAATAAGGGAAGCTACTTAAAATAAATAGAGTAGTTTATAGCTAGCTTTCTTTATATAATCTTTTAAGTATTTTAAAATAAGGTAAAAAAAGTAAAGAATAAAGTTAAGAGCGTTCTTTAGCTAATTTAAGGAATATAGGAATAGCCTAATATTTTCTTAATAACTAATAACTTTAATATTAATAAACTTGCTCTAGAAGATAAAAATATATAGAAACTTTTAAATAATTACTATAAGTCCTTTTATTATACTTTTCCTAAACTTTTACTATACTCTAAGTTTAATTATAAAATCCTTATAAAAAACGTTCCTCTTTATAACTAGGCTTATTATTAGATATCTAGCCTATAACTAGAAAAGTAGAAAAAGTAGATTTAAGAACTACTTACTAAAGGACTTATTAAAGTCTTAAGAAGTCCTTAGGGTTTCCTTATCTTATTTATATTAAAGCTAAGAAGAAAATAGAAAATATATATTAACTACTATTTACTTAATATAGTTATATATAAAGATACTTATTCTTTACTATAAATTAATAAGTATCTTAATACTATTAGTAGAGTAAGATTCTTCTTTAAGCTTAATCTTCTATTAGGCTATTAGTAAGTCTATATAGTAAAAAAAGATATTAAGAAAATAGTCTTTAATACTAAGTCTAAGAAGTATAAGTTCCTTATTATACCTTTTAGATTAATAAATATACTATTATTCTTCTAGCGTATAATAAATACTCTTCTCTAGCTCTTTTTATTAATTTATATAGTTATTTACTTAGATAATATTATTATTTACTTAAATACTATAAAGAAATATTATAAGTATATTACCTAGGTTCTAAAAATCCTCTAAGATAATAAGCTCTATGCTTATCCTAATAAATACGTCTTTAGGGTTAAGAAGATTAAATTCTATAGCTATAAAGTAGGAAATTAGTAAATTTAACCCTTATATAAAAAAACTACCTTAATTAAGTCCTAGCCTATATCTAAGAACGTATATAAAGTATATTAATTCCTTAATTTTACCTTATACTATTAGTAATATATTAAGAACTTTACTAAGATTACTACCTTTATCTTTAACCTTTTAAAGGAAGCTAATCTAGATATTAAAAAAAAGAAGTACTACTTTATTACTTAGACCTATTAATATACTATAGCTTTTAATAGAATTAAGACTCTATTAACCTTATTACCTATTTTAGTAATATATAATTTATAAAAGCTTATAAAGCTCTAAATAGATACTTTAAATTATATAATTAGTTATAAGCTAGTATAAAAAAATAACTAAAGTAAATAGTACCTAATTACTTTTAATAGCTATAAGCTAAGTAGAGCTAAACTTAATTATTTAGTATATAAGAAAGAGCTTCTTATAGTTAAGAATATAATTAGGAGATACTAATACTACTTTCTAGAGAAGACTACTAAGATAATTATAGATTATAATAGCTTATAGTATATAAATATAATTAAGAATAATACTTAACGTATTACTTAATAAATTAAAGAGTTCTAAGAATTTAATCTTATCTTTACGTATTATAAAGGTTCTTAAGTAATAGTTCCTAATACTTTTAGTTACTACTTAAACTTTTAAGAAAAATAGATTAATACTATTTAAGAAATAAAGCCTAAAGATAATAATAATAACTTATCTTCTAAGGCATAAGCTACTTTATTAGAACCTTTATAAGAGTAGAAAGAATAGAAAGCCTTCTATATATAAGGCTTATAAAAAGTATTAAAAAAGAAAGATTATACTATCTCTACTAGTATATAGAAGAGGCTTTAAAAAAGCGTTCTTAATTATTTTTAAATTAACCTTAATAAAGATATTAAAAAGAAATATAAGTATTTATTCTTAGAGAAAGATTCTACTAAAGCTAAGATACTTACTAGTTTACTCTATATTTACTTCTTTTACTATTAAAACCTTATTAAGAAAGTATATAATTAGTATAAGTATTTATTATATATAGGCCTTACTAGTATTCTTAAACTAGAAGGTTAGTAGCTAGGAATAAAGAATAACTTCTAAAAATTTACTTAGTTCTATCCTATATATTAAGTTTAATAGATAAATTAAAGTAGACCTAAGTATAGGTTCTACTATTAAGTATAAAACCTATAACTATTTAAGGCTTAAGGAATTAACTTAATTAATAAACTTTTATAGAGTCTCTTTAAGAATTAGTATATTATCTATATAATTAACTATGCTATAGAATAGCTTATTATAGAAATAGTACTAAATACTACTATTCTTATAGTTATAGAATTTATTTATAAGAAAATTATCTTAGAATATAGTTCTTCTTAATTATTAACCTTAGATAATAAACCTTAGTTTATCTTAGACATAATTTTATCTTTATTATAATAAATAAAGACTAAGTACTACTTAATAGCCCTATATAACCCCTAGTCTAATAAGAAGGTTAAGAGATTTAATAGCCTACTAGGTATATTTTTAACTAAGTTCTTAAAAGAAAAACTTATAGCTAGCTAAGATCTATACCTAGATTAAGTAGTTTATACTACTAGGATATAAGCTTATACTATATTAAGAATATCTTTCTTCTTCTTTATTTATAAGAAAGATTCTAAGGACTTTAAAATAAGCTAGGTAAAGAAAAATAAATAAGCTAAATTAACTAGTATTATACCTCTTATCTACGTAATTATAAAAAATTACCTAAAGAAGGTTAAAACTACTAAGTAAGTCTATTATAACGCCTTATTAAAATAAGCTATAGCCTTAAACCTTATTAATAGTAATATAATTTTAAAAAAAGACTTTATTATTAAGTTCCCTATAGGTTCTTATATACTCCTTAAAAACTTAAATAAAACTAAATTCTAAGTAGCATAGTTTAGCCTTTATAAAGTCTTAAAGGCTTACTCCCTAAGAATATATACTTTTAAGATACTTAATAAAAGAATACTTAAAAACCTTATCTATAGGAATTACCTTATATAGGTATATATATAAGAAGAAAATAAATACTATTACTAAAACTAGCTATACCTTAAATATAAGTAATTAAGTAAAGATAACCTTAAAAGTATTCTAGATAAAGAGTATAAAAATAAAATAGATATATTTACTATAATTAAGAAAGACTAGCTTAATAGATTAAGAAACTTTTTAATAAAGTTAATTAATATTAAAAAGTCTAGTACTAGGAGATATTACTTAAGTCTATCTACTATTCCTCTTAACCTTATAAGAAAAGTTTAAAAAGCTAAAGTAAATATTTATAAATAAGAAAAGAAACATCTTATAGTAACTATTTATAACCTAAATAGTAACTTAAAGACTCTTATAGTATTAAAATATATTCCTCTTAATCTAATTCTAGCTTTAGCGTAAAATAACTTAGAATAGATAAAGTAAATTATATAAGAAGTAGAATATTCTATAGTATTATAAAATCTAGTAAGGAAAAAAAATAATAATATTTTTATTCTCTTAAATTAAAGCTTAGTAAGGAAAGAAATCCTCTTAGCTATAATAAATTAAGAATTAATCTTTATATTACTAGAATAATAAGAGTAAGGAGATAAATTATTAAAGCTAAGAAGCTATAATAAAATTACTATTTTAATTACTTATATACCTATACTAGAGGTAATAAATCTATATAAATAAGTATCTAATCCTAAAGAAGACTATTAGGGTATTAACTCTTTATTACTAGATACTATAAAAGTAGAGGTTCTTCTTATAAATTATCCTAAACCTAGTCTACTATAAGAGATAAATATAACTAAAGGATTCTTATAGAATACTAATATATTTAGGCTAATTATAATACTTAGTAGTTTTATACGCCTTAGTACTAGCTTATAATATTTAGAATTAAGATAAAGATAATAAAAGGCTACTTCTAGATAAAAGATTATCTTATATATAAATATAAGTAAGGTACCTATAAGAAAAAAAAGAAAAATTAACCTTTTATTATCTCTTTTATAACTTTTCTTAATTATATTTATTTAAGAAAACTATTTATAAGAAATTACTTTTATTTATTATTAATTTAAGTAAACTATTATAAGTAATAATAACTAAAATTAAATCTTTAAATCTTCTTAGTAATCCTTAAGACTATTACTAAAGTTATTTAAATATAATAAGCTATCTCTAGATCTTTCTAGTAATCTTTAAGACTATTACTAAAAGCTTTCTTATAAAATATTTAATAGTAAGAAATAAGAAACTTAAATAACCTAAATTCTTAAGCTAATCTACTACTTTTTAGTTTTAAAGTAACGTAAGCTTAATACTGCTTTTCTCTATTTCTTAAAAAATAACTAACTCTAAGAGTCTAGTTCTATTTCTTTCTCTATATAAGTAAGCTAATATACTTCTTCTTTACTAGAACTAAATATAGTTAGTAAAGCTTTTAAATAACCTAAAGATAGTGTAAATAATAAGCTATTAATAAAGTTATAAATAGAAGTAATAAGTAGTCTAGTAACTACCTATATTAATTACGTAGTATTTATACTTACCTTCTTTATTATAAATAAGTAATCTTATTTACTATTTAAGGCATAATTTATATAAGCCCTATTAAATATAAAATTACTTTTTATATTCTAGAAGACTATATAATTATACTAAGTAATAACTTCTTTATCTAAGAGCTTAAGTATATAGTAGCGTTTATATTTATTATAACGCTAGTTAGGTTAGTAATCCTAAATATAAGCTATAGCTACTTATAGCTTATTACTACTAGATAGTAAGTTAGTTATTATTATAATAGCTAGCTTAGTCTAAGTAAGACTATACTTAATATAATACTTAAATAATACTAGAATCTCTTAGAGGATTTTAACTCTTTAATTCTAAAGATCTTATAGAACCTAGATAAGCTTATTCTAAGTCTCTTTCTTATGTATTTATAGCTAGTAGTTTAAATAGATTAATTAACTATTTACTATAGTATAAGCTATATTATTAAGCAAATGCTTATAAGTCTACTTATTAAGCTTCTTTAAGAAAGCTAAATAATAACCTAAACTAAGCTCTACCTTAATTTAAGGCTTAAGTAAAGTCTTATATATACTACTTTGCTTCTTTATAGGCTAATATAATAGTATCTTTACCTTTTCCTTACTTAAAGACTTAACGTACTCTAGTTTATTCTTAAAAATATTTAAGAAGCTAGTCTTACTAACTATATACTTATATACTTATAAAATATTATAAGTTTACTTTAGCTTAAGTATTATATAATAGTAATAGCCTTAGCTATGCTCTTAGTTAATAACCTAATATAAGGTTATTTTAAAGTATACTAAGCTATTTTAAATATACTAGAATATATCTTTTACTACTTAAACCTAGGAATATATTATATCTTACTCTATATATATTTATATAGAATTAAGTAGTATAGTATTTAAGAAGTTATAGTCTAAACTAAAGGTATTAGTAATATAAGTACTAAATATTATAAATAGCTTAATCTTATTTTAATCTAGGAGACTTATTTCCTAAAGCTATTAAAGCGTTACCTATATTAGAGTATTCTTTTTAATAAAACTTACTTTTCGTTTAGGTATCTCTTAAGTAGCTTACTTATAAGCTAATTTCTACTAGTAAAAGAACTTACTCTTTAGAATTAAAGGATATTATCTAAATATAGGTAATTATTTATAAGATTATCTCGTCTTAGAATTAACGTTATAGTAGCTTATAGAAGCTTACTAGTAAGCCTTCTTAAGAAAAGAATTTAGATAGCTAATACTCTATTAATAACTAAATCTAGCTAGAGAAGGTAAAAAGTAGTTATTATTATTCCTTATGCTTAAAAATCTTAATATATTATCTTATTAGCTATAAGCTTTAGTTAGAGAAGATAAACGTATAGGTATATTTATAAATAATTATAAACGTTCCTTAAAATAAGGTTAAGTAACTAGACTTAGAGACTAAGTAATAAGACTTAGAGCTTATTATAAAGATTTAGCTTAATTATACTAAGCTTAAAAAACTTAAGAGTAAGTACTATGCTTTTTAGACGTCTTTAAAGATAATATAGTTAGCTTAGTATAAGGAGCTATTCTAAAGAGCTCTTATAATTAAGAGCTTAAAAAGAATTAAGGATTAAAGAAAAGAAATATATAGAGCTACTTATACTTAATAATATTAAAAGTATAAAAGGAAATCTACTTTTACTAGCTTAAAGTATTATAGAAGTATAATAAAAAAGAAGAAAAGAAGATAATAAATTATAAAGCTTTATAAATATAGGATTAAGCCTTTATCTTATATTTACTTAGACTAGTAATTACTATCTAATTCTTTATTACTACCTATATATTACTTTTTATAAACTTTACTCTTTAAGGCCTTAAAGTATAGGTTATATATATTCTTTACTAAATTAAGTAGTCTTAGTATACCTATATAAATCTCTTATAATTTCTTAATTTACTATTACTAATAGCCCTTACGTAAATAAACTTTCTTAAAAGAATTAAGAACTATAAACGCTTAAGTATTATTTATAATAGTTTAACCTAAATCTTAAGAAAAATCTTAAGAAGATAATTCTTTAGAAATTACTTTATAGCATAGCTAGGGTAATAGTCCTAAATCTTAAATAAAGATTCCTTATTAGTTATTATAATATTTTTTTTATTTTACTTATTTATTAAAGTTACGACTATAGGATTTATAATCTTAAGAGAGTTTATACTAGTAAAAGAAGATATTATAATAAAGAATATACTAAGAGATTAGATAATTATAAGACCTAATTAGGGATAACATAATCCCTTAATTAGCGTGTCCTAAAAACTATATTAGGCCCTTAGACTCCCGTAGTAATTAACCACGCTTTATTTCTCATATTCTTGCAATAGGCATTCACCCCGGCACATCACTTCTCTAATACAACTCAACTTCATCCTGCTTAGCATGGTATTAAGTGCTTGTCACCTACTCTAGTATACCTGTTATGAATACCAGCGGATAGGTGATTGGAAGCAGCGATTCAATTGCTGCAAATTCATGATGTTGGGATCCGAAGTATGCGGCCCATCTAATGTGAAGTTCAGCGAGCCTGAAATTACGATGCGTCTCGTGGCCATTGGCATTGTCATTCGAGGAGCAAGTGCCTGGTACGTTACCAGTCACGACTCTGAGGACATCAAGAGCATGGAACATGTAGTTGCCATCATCTCAAGACAACTGGGGGTTTGGCCTCAAGAGCTAAGGGCTAGGATGGATGTATCAAAGGACTTTTGTAAGTGTAAGTTGTTCGATTGAGCATTCAACAAGATATCATTACAAGTGAGTACTGTACAGCCATCAATCATCGCATCTCAGAAAAAATATCAAGATAATCATCAACAGTCCACCATTCAAGAATGAGAAGCAGAAACACGACTGACGGTACAGACAAGACTCCAAAACAGACTTTCTAATCTTTCCATTTTGGCTAGGAGGACTATACATGAAGATCTAACCTGATCTGTGGTTGTTGACCCTCTCCAATATCCAAAATGCAATCTGCAAGCAGCTGAACGACAGAGACCTGTATTGCGCCAACAGGTCCTTCATGACAGTTGTGGGTTCAGATGACTTGAAGTCTCTCAACTCAGACAATATACAATAAACAAGAAGCTGCTCCAAGCATGACTGCTGTCTCCAAAGGGGTATCCCTGTGACTAAACGCGACAAGCCTTCCACACCAGGCTCGAAGAATAAAAAGCAACACCAGGTTCGCGGCGAACAGGACTGGAGTCCCTTTCGCCCCTAAATATGTACCTGCATGGTAAAGAAGACTCATGTCCATCCGGGGATATGCCAGAAAAAAATAAAGTTACAAGAAGATGTGACCGCTAAGTGATGACAGGAAAGAATGCTCGTTCTGATTTGAAAACCGGTCCACGCCTAGGAGCGCATGTGGTTGTGACGACGCATATGATCGTGTACATCACGAGCAGCGATAGCTGGCTCTCGGACGGCGAGCTTCTTGACGAAGGTGGTAGGAATTGCCATTGGCGCATCCATCTTGACAACTGGGCCCTGGGTCACTGTTGGCGCTGCGGAGCTGACTGGTGCGACTACAGAGGATACGGCAGCCGGAGAGGCAGAAACAACAGGTGCGGCGGCAGCGGGAGCAGCAGCGGCTGGTGCACTCGATGTAGTGGCGCAAAGATAGAACGAGATATCAGCGGTGGGCGCGCATGAGAGGGAGTTCCAGTCATCATTGTAGAGTTGGTAGAATCCGTTGCAGTCGGTGCCAGGTGTGCAGGTTCTGTTTGGGCAGGACGATACTGATGTTTCCATATGGATACCGTCGTTGTAGAATGGGCAGTCGGTACCCGTGCAGTCAACGTTGGAGCCATCGTACCAGATGAAGCCTCCGGCGGAAGTGTACTCAAATTGGGTAATGGGCTTTGGTGTTGTGGTCTTTGAGAGCTTGAGAGAGACACCTCCAGAGGAGAGAACCTTGTACGCCTCGGAGTAACTGGCACCGGGAGCGATGATTGTTGGAGTTTGAGGGTTCCGTAGCATATCAGTAGCCCATAGATAGACCGGAACAGAGCAGCGATTGTAGATATTGGCAGTTCCAGCAGCCGAAACAATAGGAGCAGCAGCAGCAATGGCTGCAATAGTAGCGATGAGTTGCATTTTGATTTGTTCTAGTCAGGAGAACGTGATTGTGAGTGGTGTATAAAATTGGTTTGTTGGACAGGGAGTGTGATGGTAGATGATCCTTAAGGAATGGACGCTTTCAAGAAAGCAGTAGATGTTGGACAGCAAACCGGTCGAAAGTCGTGATATGAACGAGTGTAGCAGTAAACAGGAAAACGCGGAAGAGAGACTGCTGGGATAAAGAGGAAAACGCGCGGTATGATAGTCAACGGTGAAGGGGGAACAGCTAAGGAAGGGGCTCGCGTTGAGCTCCATCTTTTCCACTACTCGAGGATTTTGCTGTGGAACTGGTGAGAAAAGGTTCATGCTTCGAGAGACTAAGAGGCCTGGTTGCGCAGCGAGGCGTCTACTAGAAAGCGCCACAGATGCTTAAGATGAGCAGCCTACCCAATGAGGCATGGTGTTGAGCTTTTGACAGCTTGAAAGGGGCTGGCAAGGAAATGAGAGCATCACATTACGGGGGCTGTTGAAGGCCAATGGATGATTTTGTGAAGACTTTGGAGCGCTAAAACATTAGATTCGCATCTTGTTTGTTCTATTTCTTTCCAGTGTCTTGAGCGTGTTGCGCTGTCACTGGAGTTGATGTTGAACACGTAGGAAATGCGATTGCAGTAGCTGTTTATCACTTCTCCGTACGTTGTGCAGCTTGCTATACTTAGCCTCAAACATAGCCTACAGAATTTGCGCCTTAACTTTTGCAATGGAGAATGGAGAAACTTGGGTGGAAAATTGCGATGCTGGGTTGCATTCGGTTGTGTCGTGGTTGAGGTTCAGGGGCAGGGACTCAGGGAGAGTTAGTCAGGGGAAATTAAGAGGCGTCGAAAAAATCCCGGTACCTGGTGGACCCCACGCTTCTGCTGCTTGTACCCACCAACGGGATCGCTTCCTTTTACAGGCATCTTTCTTAAAAGAGTTAAAGTCTCCACTCAAAGAGAGAGGCTCAGAGACTGGCTGGAAGCCGTTGGATGATGGCTCTCCAGGAGCGGTTGCTCTGCCAGGTCGCGACGGGCCTTGATCAATCGCAACCACAGCAGTCTTCCTTCTTCCAAGTAGAGAGTAGAGAAGCCCCTCTCATTTCCCTATGGTAACCCCCCATAATCACAGAGAGTCTGAGACTCGGAGCCAAAGGCGTGTGCTGAGGCATTGGCACTCTTGATAGAATCTGGTGGCATTTTGGAAAGCGTTTACTGAGTATCAAATCGGATCGTGTGTTGCCAATGAACCGCGAAGTTGCCAGCGCAGACCATTAACTTCACTCACCACCAATGCGGTTAAAGATCTTGAAAACGTTGGAAAACAAAACTGGTCAAACAAATTATGGACTCCACGTGCTGTCTCCTGGCTGCAGGTACCGTAATCATGAAACATCTGTTGCTCGCTGATTTTTTTGGCTGCGACTGCATTTCGCCTAGAATATTCCAATATCTCCAAGCAGTACCCAGTGAGTTCAGCAAGGTGGCTGATTCTGTTACAGACACGAATAATGCATGAAGATCATATAGAGCCTGATATCCAACAGTTGCGATATGTCACAGTACAAGCCTGGACATTTCGTACTTGCCAAAAATAGCTCGGAGAAGTCTTCTAGAAAACTGAGATTGAATGCCAACCACCTCCTCGGGTTGGTCGGATCATAACTGTCGTCCCAGTGTTGCACCGTTACACAGCCTAAAGATATAATCGGAACAAACTAGCGAGGGTGTAGTAATTCTACCGGAGAATGAAAAAGCAAGGGAGACATGGGAAGTCACACTTGAGCAATAGTCGTCGCATGAACCGAGTTCTTCCGGACTCAAGACATTTTCCACGTTCAAGATTCGAGCAAAGGTCAAAATGCAAAGACAATGATGTGAGCGGGTTTATCGACCCACGGCTAGGACTGCATTTGTATTGGTTTTTTGCTACACCGCTATGGTGCCTAAGGTACAATACTAATGTTACCCATCGATTACATCTTGCGCTTAACTTCGCTTGCCGTTGATAGCTTTCAAGGTGACCTCACTGCAATCTCGCGTCAGTGTTGGGAGATAAACATGCGAAATGAGCAACTCACAAAATCAAAGTAGCATTTGGAGGGATGAGACCGGGGAATCCACTACTACTTGTTAGTATGGAAATGCAACAATCGCGCCTAGAATACGCAGAGGGATGGCATACCGGTTGCCATAGGCGTAGTCACTGATCGTTATTAGCTAATCTCTCGCATATAGATGTCACTGACTTACCCAGTGATAGTGAGAACTGCCTTCTCTCCGAGAGTCATACCCTCCTGAGAGGGTGTTCCAATGATGCCCTCATCCCACCCTGGAAAGAGTCAGACCAACGATACTCATGTCCAAATATTCGTGAGAAATTTACCCTTGATGACCTTTGAAGTGCCAATCTCGGTGTTGAACTCTCCGCGGTCTTGGGAAGAATCGAATCTGTTCGATGTTAGGTGATTTACAACACCTGTTGGATGGCTTTCCAATGTTGCCGGAACGAAGATCTCTGGAGTAGGAGCCTTCTTGAGCGAACAAAAGGTAGCTGTTGTAACTTACTGGTTACCACGGTATTGGTTGTCAGCGGCATTTGGATCATGGAGCCAACCGGTGTAGTCCATTGAGACTTTGTCACCGGCCTTTGGCTTGTCGACGCCATTGCCTGCGCTAAGAGTTTCTTTGGTTACGCCCATGTTGTGATATGGACAAAGGTGTTGTATGATTACTGCTTGACGATTAATGCTTCTTCCAGGTCTCTACATTGAAGATTACTGACTAGGAGTTGATAATGTGCAAATGAAGGATCAGTTTGATGCACGGAAGAGTTAAGGAACCGGATCTAAATATGCGATGAGCCTAGAGCTTTGAAGAATTGCATCAGAACTCGGAGATGGCGGGGCAGCTTCCCTGGTCTTGCACAATGCCCCTCTTCTTGTAACCACCAAGGTCCAACATCTCCATCTGTTCCGGTAACAATGGATACTGCATCGATTCTTACTATGCTAGTTTACCTAACGGTTGCTGATGTTGGCGCAAGTTTGCAGATAATCACAGAGACTGTGATAGCTGGGGTCGTTGATTGGGTTAGCTCTTATGCAAACCCATGAGCGCCCTGAACTGTAGATGGGAAAGGAAGGCGAGAAGAGCAAATGATCAGCCAGTACCATGATGACGTCTCGTACGGATCTCGGAATGAGGGCGTGGGTATCGAGGATGCGCGAATATCAACCAAGTTTCTGTTCCGTTTACGGATAGACATATTGCGCTACACCAAAGATACTCGGCGCTACGAAAGAAGAGCTACTCCAACGTGTCACAAAGTTGGTGGCCTCGCCGGTATGCTTTCCAGTTACACTGCCATCTGATACTAGGATCAGTTGCTTTGAACATGTTCGTGGTTTATATTGTTTGTTACCGACCATGATATAGCAAGAGCCCCCACCATAAGTCAGACCGCCAGTTAACCGTTCGTGCAGGTCCCATATTGCATCCCATAGGGCAGGGGACTGACGCACACTGGGATGAGCTGCACGTCTTCAGGTCATGAGTTCATTGTTACCAGTGTCTTTTATACCCCACCAAGAAATGGCCCTGCTTGGAGATGGTGATAAGGCTATAGCTGTTGATTGTGACATTGCCTCTTCACATATCCCGCAAATCCAGGAATTGGCCTCCCCGGGGATAAGCATTGGCAAGCAGGAGGAAAGGGGACGATGTCGTCTATACCAGTAACAAGGAAGCATGTAATCAGTCATCTGGCGATCTGGTCGTTTAGTCTAATACGCGCTTCTGAGCCTCATGCAGCTTCCCTTTGATCCCATTTCTCTATCAATGTCGATACCTCCATCGAGGACCAGTCTTTATCCGAGAAGTATACCAACTGCTCTATTCCAGCTGCCTCTAGAATATTGAAGACTTTGCTGTAGTTTGTCCCAACTTGTTCCACAGTATGAGCATCGTCAGAGAGACATAGCTGTCCGCCAAGACCGAGGAAGGTCTTATTTTCGGTCAGAGATATTGTCTAAACATTTATCAGAGCCTGTGACTTACTCGACACATTTCCATAGAAGGGTACGGCTCTATCAAACCCTTTCGTAAGGCGGATGAGTTGATCTCGACAACACCACCGTATTCTGAGATAGCTTTGAGATTGCGTTCTACTTTTGACCAGACACTGTCCCATTGACGCATGTTCTCGTTTGGATGGTCGCTCAGTAGTTTGATAAGATCGAAGTGGCCGATGATTGGAGGCTTGATAGCTTGTATCATCTCATATTGAGCATCAAAGTAACTCTCAAAGAGTTGAACATCAGTGCCTCCCGCCGAGACTCGAGCAGTCTCGTAGGTTGGTCTATTGAAGTCAATTGGTACAGTTTTGACATGATGAACAGAGCCTACGAAAAAGTCCCAAGGATATTTTGATTGAAGACTTTCGATCAATTTCACGGAAGACTTGCGGATCCACTCAGATTCAAAGCCAATCAGAATTTTGATATTCGCTTTATACTGTTCTCGTAACCGAACAGCTTCTTCGTAGAAAGCATCGATGTTTTCGTCGAACTGTTCAGCTTTCGAGATGGCACCTTTCTTTCAAACAAGGATGTTTAGTTTACAGTTACGCAAGACCACTATCGTGGACTCACTTCTTCTGGATAAAGATCCTCTATATCTCTTGGCATATGTTCCGTGAGAGCGTACGTACTCATGCCTCTGGCAATTGCTGCCTGAACCATTTCTTCTAGGTTGCCTTTGGCATGCATGCAGAATTGTCCACTATGACTATGGTGTGAATAAACCATAGTGACTCAAGTTTTGGCTTGTAAGAGTCATAGACTTGAGTTCGCCGTAGCAAGCCAAATGGCGCGTTGCCGAGTGCGCTGCTCACCCACAGCTCGCGCTGGAATGCGACAAGAAATCCCTGGATGAAGGATGTGATGAATAACGCAATCCGGATAAAATATGCTCCTCGTGTTTTGATGACTGGAACAAACGACCGGAGGCAACACTGAAATGATGAATGAAGTGTCCGAGAGTGGAACAAGAAGTGACCAATAGGGCTGCAAGCCTCATCCACGAAGCTTTGGGTCGTCGATGGTACTCTCTAGTACGCAATAACAGATTTCATCATCATCAGGTGAAATCTGAATTTTGTAATGTGTTTACAACAGAGAACTCAGTATTTTAGCTGTTTTAGACATTATTAAGATCTTTTGAAGCAGAGCAGGTTCAAAATGAGCAAATGATACTGTCTTGCACGTCAAAAGCATCAAATGCTTGTAGTCCTCAGGGGCCATGTTATATCGCAAACGGCTACAGCCGTATCCGGTGATACATTAATCCCAATCTCCCATGATTGCGACGGCTGACCCCTTTCCTCTCGATACCTTTCACTTGGAAGAAAGAGATCGCCTAAAGGTCGTAAGAACGATCAATCTATTGTCCCAATTCTGAACTTATACTTCCTAATATCAATACCCATCAAGCTATACTCTGTCCGTTACCCCGAGCTTATACGATGGCGGCGAACAACTCCAAGCTTCAGGCAACAACCCAGAGCTCGCCTCAGGGAGCCAGTGCTTACGTTGATGTTGAAGCGTGGAATAGCTCAACTCTCAAAGCTCTCAACGGCCTGAGTTTGGCTCCAACCCGTCCCATCCGAGGCGCTTCTGTCTCCTTAGCTATCTCGCTCGACGATAGCGCGCCAGCTCCCGTTATCAAGGCAGATGATAGCGACGATGAAGGAGCTGAGCAAGCCACCACAGGCTATCCTCCTCTGCGTCGCAAGACAAGCCGACGCGATAGCATGCGTCGACGCGATGAGCTTTTGAAGGGCAAGGAAGGGAGCCGTCGTCGCCAGAAATGGGAGAACGGTACGCGAGCTCGCGAGCTTTGACGAATCCTATACTGATGATTATTGTTTGGTAGACCACCTTCTTGGCAATCCTCACGTCCAGCCTCCACTTCCTACCGATTGGGAAGTTCGTCCAACGTACCCAGTTCGCACCGTCCCATACTATCTTGCCACCCTCTGGGATGCCAAGCGTGCCGAGGAAGAACGCGTCGCTGCCACTCGCAAGAACAAACCTACCAAGCGCAAGGAACTTTCCCAGCCCGAGGGATTAGGTCGCGTGCCAAAGGGTCTCAAGGACACAATGAAGCGTCATCGCGCTGCAAAGACTCTTCTCCAGGAGCTCGAGAACGAGATTCGCGAGTTTGTTGTTGCCATGCACGAAGGTGGACAGGTGCCAGACGATGCTGGGATTGAAGTCGATGCCGATGACGATGATTTTGTGCTGGTCGATGAGAAGACGCTGTCACCAATCATGAGCCATTTCCCCACCTATGAGAAACTCATCTTTGAAAGTCCAGAGACCGACCAGTCTGCGACATTCAGTCGTTGGCTTGTGCATGCGTTGGGCAAGTACTACGGCTTGGATTCCTGGAGCGTGAGTGTTCAAGGCAAGCCAGCTCGCCGAGAGGCATATGTCGGTATCAAGGACGTCAAGTTGAAACGAACCTGTCAACCAAGCATGGGCAGTTTACCGCTGCCAATGTGGGCAAGAGTTTGAAGGATGAAGGGGAGGTTTTTTTCAGAAGAGTGCATTTTCACCGCAATTTTCGCTTCTAGATTGGAGAAAGAGGCTTGCATATTAGTATGCAGATCTTTAGCTCGCCGCCAATTTTTGTCATTTATATTTCTGCAAATCTTGCAGCTTTAATCCTGCTTTCTACACTACAGAAGAACCTTGATATTAGAGCAATACATTGAGGTCTTCACATTTGGTGGAGATCTCGCATACATCCGCTCGCACAAGATGGTTCAATTTCGCTTCTTTTTGCTGCCTGTTTTGGATAAAACTGCATCCAGTCTCCCAAACATATCGACTCCCATAAATACAGCTATACGATGGTCAGTGAAGAACACTTTGAGATTAGTTGTGTCTTACATAAAGCAAGGTATGGTACATATAAATATGCCAGCTGGACCTTTTGGTCGTTTGAAAACGATGACCAGCTAAGGTAGTCTGAAATACAAGTCAAGGTGGTGACCGCCGTCTCTAAGGCAAAGACCAGAAGGTGAAGAGGTACTTTGGGGTCATCTAATAAGCCGTTAGTCAAAATCGCACGTATATCTCTGAGCTTAATGTATCATACCACGGAGGAGCGCGCTGACAGCCCATACAGAGATCGGTAAATGATACAAGGCCTCAAGCCAAATATAGGTATTAAACCATGCACTGCAGACCTGTTAGACCAAAACTGAGCCAAAGTTTGACCAAAGGTTCATACGGTGGGCTGATGAAAAATTGGTCTTGGTAGGTGGTGATGTAGAACTCTCGGATATCATCCATGAAAGCAGGTCGCAGGCTTGCTGGCCACAAATTATAGCAGTCCACGGCTTTTAAAAGTCAGTCACTGCCCTTTATCATAAGTAAACGGAGATTTAACGTACTGATAATGATGGGAATATGAGTGAGGAAGAAGATGAAGTACATCAAGTCCCGCTTTCGCGAAAATATGGACGCCATTGTTGTTTTGAGGTATTACAGGATGTAGGCTCTGATACAATCAAGATACGGATTCTGAGCTGTTAAAGCCTCAATGGTCCAAACTCCAGAGATTGATGTTGGAGGTTAGCAAGAACACGGAGTTGCTTCAGTTGCTGATGAGTTGAGGGAGGCTCATGCAAGCCACCAGGCAGAAGGAAATTTATTGGTCCATCAATAATTACAAGCATTATTCAGAACACACCGAAGCTTTTCTTTTATTCCAGTAGGTAATACCAAAAATCCGACTAGATTGGCAAATAGCTCCTTTGAGGAGCATCAGTCATGTGACAGCGTGAAACGACTTCACTTTCTGTCGCGTTCTTTTCCATTCGTCGCGTCTCCAACCACCACCCTCCGTTGAGCCGTTCTCTCCAGATTCGCCCAGCACTTTCTGCCCATTCTTACGGATGAATGCATCTTCTCCAAGCGCTGAAACCCCGTAACCAGAAATTCATGACACTAGGTTCTGGTGCGAGGCAGACTTCTCTGCAACAACTGAGAAATTTCAGTCCTGGCATCCCATGAACTGAAAGACAGCAATCACTAGACTAATAAGCACAATGCGTAACGTCAAAAGCGTTCCAATATACGACATTGATTTCACTCTCCGACGCACGTTTCGCAAGAAAAATTTCAGGTGAGCAACACAAGCATACCGTGTAATTCAATCTAACTATTAGAAGAACGCTACAAAGAGAAGTCATTCTAGCAGCGCTAAGTGGCGAAGATGTATACCTACAAGCTGCCACATCCTTTGGAAAGAGCATATGCTTCCAGCTTCCCGCGGTCGTGAACTTGGGCGTAACTATTGTCGTCTCTCCGCTGCTCTCCTTAATGATGAACCAAATCAACGCGCTTCGAGAAAACAACGTACCGGTAGAGACGATAAATGGAACAACTCAGTATCATGAGCGGAAGAGAATTATTGACGATGCCCAATGCGGCCATCCGCGAGTCAAAATGCTTTACGTTACTCCAGAGTTGTGCAGTCGAGACTGGTTTCGAGACTTGCTTCGATCAATTCACGCCCACGGTCAACTTGCCAGATTCGTTGTCGATGAGGCACATTGCGTCAGCCAATGGGGCCACGATTTTCGTAAAGATTTTCTTGAGCTGTCATTCTTCAGACGAGAGTTCCCCGACATTCCAATCATGTGCGCTACAGCAACGGCGACAGCGGTTGTGCGAAAAGACATCATCAATATCATGGGGCTGGATGAGAAACTTAAATTCTTTGCAATGCCCACTTCTCGGCCGAACCTTCATTATGAAGTTCGATTCAAATCGGATGAATTCGATGAGCGCTACACAGACTTTCTACAGTGGATACGCCAAATCTACGCTAGACGGCAAGGAACTGCCAGATTAGAAGAGCTTCAAAAGACTAAAGAGCGAGTGGAAGGTGTGAGTGGTATAATATACGTTATCAGCCGTGAGGGCTGCGAGAACTTGGCCGAACGACTTTGCAACGACGGGATCGGAGCAAAGGTCTATCACGCCAAACTCAGCAATGACGCGAAGAAGGATCATTTGGCGGGATGGATCTCCAATCGGCCTGGCTACGATATCATCGTTGCTACAACTGCCTTTGGCATGGGCATCGACAAGGAAGATGTTCGATTCGTCGTGCATTGGCAGCTACCGAAATCATTTGAAGGCTTCTATCAAGAAGCCGGCCGAGCAGGTCGAGATGGGAAGGCGAGTATATGCATACTCTACTATGCCCTGGAAGATCGGATATGGCTTGAGAGAATGATCGAAATGCAAGCGGCGCAGAATCAGAAAAAGAAAAGCAGTACAGCTAGAACGGAGAACATTGAAGGACGGCGGAAAAGTTTTAATCAACTCGTCAAATACTGTGAAAAAACGACCAAGTGTCGGCATCAGATCATAGCGGACTACTTTGAAGACAAGCAGAAACCCGTTTGTGATTGGGCTTGTGACTGGCACAAAGATCCATCAAAGCTTCAAAAGGCCAAGAAAAGATTCGATGCGACAGGCCTCACTCCTTCCATGTCCCAAGCTATTGATAACCATCTAATGGATCATCGCCAGACCATGGCAAATACAGATCTGGAGTGGGTTGCTCAGGATTGATAGCTACACTCATCGGAGAGTCCATGTTAACTTATAACCTATATAATTTACTAACGAGCATGATAGCCCCTATCTCTCGACACTAATGTAATGCCGAATTCGCTATATGGTAATCAAACAACTTTGAAAGGCATTTTACGTTAGTGCTTACCAGCTGCTATTTCCCATTCTTCTCATCCTAAATGCATTTATTATTTTGATGCGCCGCTGTAACATTTTAGAGTCAAGATTCGCGCGCGAAGTGTTGAGCGGACATGCGTCAGAAGTTGCGACACAAGGCAGTTCTGGAGTTACCACTCTCTCAGGTCGAGGAAGACAAGAATGAAATAACAGTAGTGTGTATGAGGAGGAGATTCCGACATACTCCGTCCAGTTCCTAAGATTCAATGTTGCAGGAGGCTAGTTTTGATTTTAAGGCAGTGCAAGGCAACCAGGGCTGATGTAAGCACGAGCTGATTCTGCAAAGTGTACACTGTACAGATTGTAACTACCCGTAAGCCTTTTGGTGATGGTCCACAACAGCCAAAGCTGCAACCTCATCGCACCTCTCGCTCTACGGATCTTGCGGCCACCCGAACAGCGAACTGGTTCTACTATTGCGCATGAACTCCCAGGCTTCAACTAGGTACGCAACGCGAGAACAGCGAAGTTATCGTGATTTCTGGAGGCATTGGCTCATGATGTCGTGTAAATGAGTGGTGCGGATGCTTTGTCAAAGCTTAACGGGCATGGAGACAGGGCAGTGAGTAAGCCGCCATAAAGATGTGCAAAACATTTTGGACCAGTAGCATTCAACGATAGGGAATGTTACTCAAGGAGTCCAAGACTAAGCAATATCAGCCCTAGCTAGACTTCAAGCGTCTCAGATGTTGCATCCGTCGTCCAACGTCCATCCTCCACGCCCAATTTCGACATTCATCAGAGCCATCATCCATGAAATTTCGATCTTGGGAATCACGATATCACTGCCTACCGCACTTCTGCTCGACGTTGTCTGATGAAATGTCCCATCGGTCCTCGGTGCTTCGGTGTTGAGACCTCCTACTCACTCACTCCTCGATTCATTTCTTTCCGGTTCCAATGCCATCCTATTCTACCTATCATGACAAACCAACTCTCTGCCTAAGTAGGTGTGCTCTCATAACTTCTCTTTTCCTCTGTCATATCGCACTCGCCACCCCATGGCCCTATTGACCCCAAGTGTTGATATATCAGGGCCAGTGGTGGCTCTAGGGGAACTTATATCCTGTCCAGGCTGATGGCTGATTACCCATATCAACTAAATCTCCCATTTACCGATAGTACAAATTTTCCCATACTCTCAAGTTTAAACCTATCACAATCCTTGTCCTTGTATCACTCGTCCTTCAACATATCATTGAACAAAGATCCTTACTGCACATTTACCTTTTTATTCCCAGCGTCTATTGCATTGTCTTGCTTGAGGAAATATCTGTCATCTGCTAAATGTCCAAGCGAGGAAGTAAGTATAACAAGAACCAACCCACTAAATCTCCTGAGCAGCCTCCAGCGATAGCAGTATCAAACACTCCTTTTCATGGGAATGATTTTGTCCGAGAGGAACCAATTACAGCTCTTGCGTCAGAGGTTTATATACAAACCCCCGAAGCCGAAGCTTCGACCGCCGGGACTGCCCTACTACCTATAGAAGAAGCAACCGGGTATTCGGCAGGCTTCTTGCTATCCCCTGGAGGTGCCCTTGTGCCCGATTGGGATACCAATTTGAGTCTCAGTGATTTCCTGAACTTTTTTGAGCCTCAAGGCGAGCTGGCCGCAGCTTACCAACCGCATTCGTATCCCACCTTACAGGACTTTACAACTCCATTAACGCTTAGGTCTGATTCAGCTTGGTCGGCATCCCTTGCTACAGACCTAAAGTCCCCCGCTTCTAATGCGATTGGAGAAGAAGCATACGCCGATGTAACGGATCACTCTTTGCCGCCCAACATGTCTTTGCGAGGTGCAATGAAAAGGAAGGCAAGCTCCGTTTCTGAATTGCAAACAACAACTGAAGCTGGTCCTTCAACGTCTAAACGCCCTTCATTTGGGCGAACGGATTCGGCACGTATTGCATCCATGAGGGTTGAATCCGCTCAGCACAGTCGACGAGAGTCAACACAGCCCGAAGATGTGTCGGAAACTGCGGATGCGCAAGGGACTACAGACCAAAAGGCCTTCAGGAGCGGGTCCAAACCAACCGCCGAATCCTCATCTGTCACTGCACGAAAGGCATCTGAGATAACAGCAAGGCTCAGCCCTATATTACCAGCCGGAAAGGTCTTTCCCATCCGGATCGGAGCAGAACTTTTCCAGCTATCAGGCGCATCCATATCGTCAGACGGTGAGTTTTCTTGGTGTTGCGACTTCATTTCTCAACTCATAGCTGACAAACTTTAGCGCCTTCATGTTTTTCCCACTACTTTGGCGAGCAGTTGCTCCAAAGCGGCGGCAAGGCGAGCTCGGTTAAGACGCTTTACATTGATCGAGACGCTTCCACCTTTCAAGACATCGTACGACATCTCCAGGGTAAGCAACCAAGAACCCCTGAGCTTTTGACATAGCATCGTTTCTTATTGTAAGCACTTGATTAACGGGTCTCTAGGATACCACATAAAACCCCGCGACGGAGCACACTATGTTAGGCTGTTTGCAGACGCACAGTTCTACAGCTGTAAGTAATCCCTGTCCTGTCAGACGCTTATATATATCGACTAGGATGCTAATGTCACGTTTTAGTACCTCGCCTAACCCAACAACTGTTCAAATCCGAAATCTTTGTACAGGTCGGGGAGCGGCACTTTCAAATACCCCGAGATATCTTTTCAGCTCCAGGCGACTCACCCAACTACTTCTCTCTTGGATTCGCCCACTACTTCTCTTCACCCCTTGATTCTTTACCAGCAAATGAGGGACAGGCTTTACTACGTCCTCCTTCTATTCAGCCTCCAGTAGTCCCGAATCGTGATGGAGACATTTTTGCAGAGTTGATACATCTCCTCCAAGGATATGATATCGAGATTCGCGATGAAACACATCGCAACAAACTTCTTCGAGATGCCCGGTATTTTCATTTAAAAGGTCTGGAGCAGAAGCTTCTCCCCTTCGAAAAGTCCTTCAATCTTGGCCGGCAGCGGTATGAGATTGTCATGCGACTGGAAGATCTCAGACAGTCAGGAGTAATCTTTACACCAGACCCCGACTCAACTTCAGGCCAAGCGCCCGCTGATCTCAGCAAGCCAGCAACCCCGCATAGCATCATGGGTGGTAATGTAGACAGTGGAGCATCCAGACCAATGGGATGGATTTCCTATCAGCGGCCATTCGTTGATGAGAATACGTCAGATTTGGTTGTTGATATTACAGGGCCCCGTGAATCCATTCGCCTGGATCCAAAGACACTGCGAGTAACATTCTACGGCGAGGTGCGTGCTCGCATCACTAGTCTTTTTCAAGTTATTGCAAACAAAATGGGTTTGCCTGCAACGCTACCTCTTGGGCTTATGATGATACAGAGTGGCGGAGGTGTGGCGGCTCAGCCTGTCAGCCCTGCTAATTCTGGTGTCAGCGGGGATAGAGTAAAAGTACGGTTCGAAAGGGATTCATGGGTCGAAGTAGATGGTAAGGAGCTCGACTGGGACGATGAAGATGAAGATGAAGGAGATGATGAAGATTACGACTCTTGTCCTAATCTTAAAGAACCTGCCGATCAAATCATGGAACGGGACTGGGTAGTAAAGCGTTCTCTATGGCGCTTGACTGTGGTGAACTCTAGCGAGTCTGGGAAACCTGAGGTGGTTATGGTAGTTGTCAAAGTGGAGGCTATCACGGATCAGAGAAGCAGGAACAGGAAAAGGGGCTTCATAAGTTCATAGACATTCTGCATTAGACTTATGTGATACAGCTTATGCGAGATATCATATATTATTTGCCATTCCAGGCTGTTTCTGTATTCTACTCTCTTCTTCTTTCGAAAAACTCTAATGCTTTCGTGTCAAGAGATCTACTACTATTCCTGGAAGTCCATATCACGCGTTTACGTTGACTGTTTGACTGTCTAGATGGCGCAGACACTACATTATTATACACAGAAAACATACCTGGTACCAAGTACGATTTACAATAGCCATTACAGCGTACTATTCAAATCCATATATATACCGAGTTAGTTCTTTTGATGTGGAATACTGATGAAAGGTCGGGGAGGACCAAAAAAAGAAACTTAAAACTATCAAAAAGAAATAACTTCGATTTCTTGTGTATCCCCCAAAAATAGATAACTTCTCACAATTGAGAATTAAAACGACCCTCACGCGACTCGAACGCGCAGCCTCGTCCTCGCTATGCCACTGAGGGTAATAGGAGGGACGCGCGCTACCATTGCGCTGTAATATGTGGTTAGCCATGGGCTGACAAAGGGAGTTTCGTGGTACTACACACCCAAAGGGCCTTAAACTGGAACTAAATTTCAGTTTTACAGCTCTGCAAAACGGACGCAGATCAGCTCAAAAATTGCTTGTTTTTAGTTATATTAAATACATTTTAAGTCTGTGACGGTATCCTGCATTTTTAACTACTTGCGCCTTCCATCTCCATGGTATAACCATTTCCATATCGAGTCATATCATACAACGCTCATATTTTGGTTCCAACAAGTTCGAGCAACAGTTTGGGTTCTGCTGATGTTGGGTTGCAATTTGATAAAACTGGTAACTCTAGAGAGGAGTAATTGATCAGTCCGTCTTCTACCACAAGCATAACGAATTTATACTTCATGCCGGCAACTTTGCTGTTCTATGATGCTTCTTTCAACGCCATCAAGATGACAAAATGTTTAGTTGATATATCTGCTGAATGATGGTTCACAGCTCATGTTGAGATTACAAAACCGCAGCAAGGACAATGCTTCCAAAGGCGAGGTCAACAATTAGTGGACGATCTATCCAAGTGAATTCCCTGCACCTTGGTCCTTAAAGCGCGCCGTATCCGAGTGCCATGTTCTCGTGGTTCAAAGGACAAGTTCCGCCCTCAATTAGAAACTCTTTCAGCTCTGGCCAAAGACTATCCCTGAGATCTGGCCATATTTGCCAATGCTCAGCATACGGCTCGGTTTGTCCCCACAAGTTCCCACTAACGTCTGCATCCTGCAGGTTCATTGTCTGCTGAATAGTAGTCAAAAATGTTATCCACGAACTGTCAAGGGTGATTCCCTCTAACACAAGTTCCCTAAAGGTGTGATGGTGCTTTGCTGCGAACGACAAAAATTCGCTGCTTTGTATGAGTACGGTACTGAGCTCCAGATATTGAAAACGAGGCCATGTTCCATTTTTGTCGAAGATATCATCGAAGCTCGCCCCACATGTTCCGTCTTCGTCGCGGTAGTCGAAAGTCACGGACAGCTTCTCGAGGTTTGGTAAAGCTTTAATAAAACGGCGTAAATGTCCGTCTTCCATAGCCTCGCTACATTCGGTAGCTTCCAGGCCTTCGAACTCAAATTCATCCCGACCTCCTTCTTCCGTAATTCCTGCAAGCTCTTCTCTCAGTTCTTGAACCTCAGTTATACCAAGGCTCGTTGTGATCTGCAATACAAGAGTTGTGAGGTGGGATAAACTGGGCAGCACATGAGACAGATCCGACACCGAGAACTGAGGAAAGAATCTCCAGCTGATGTAGCCGACTTCAAGCTCTTTCAGCCGCGTTTCTGACTTGACTACAGCCTTGAGCAGGGCATTGAGATCCGACACTCCCAAAGGATCCGATATTTCGCCCAAATGCGCACCCAAACTGTGTGCGTCCCAGGGACTATTGTGATAACTGATTTGAGATGTCAGAGAGATTGATTCCAAGTTGCTGAGTTTACTGAGAGCAAAGGTCCAAACATTGTGGTGAATCTTGTTGCGAAGGATCACATCCTGAGTAATCGCAGTGGCTCTATAGACCTCATATTCTTCTTGCAGATTCCTCTTCGGGCGCGGCCTGACCAGACCTTTCTTTGCCAGGTTTTTTCTGATGAGTAGCTCATTGATTTCTTGCATGCGAATCTCACTCTGCTCAGCTTTGGCGACGTGTTCTTCGTTTGAAAGGACTGGATCCATAAGGCCATCGATGTCCAGACGTAGCGATCGTACGGCCTGACTGGCGGCTTGATGAGAGGCCAGCTCCGAAAGCCTAAGAAGACTACGGTGATGTAAGTAAGCCACAGCGTCTTCGAATAAGTACTCCAGTCCAATTTCCGAAAACTGCCAGCAAGACAGCCTAAAGTTTGCAATATCTGCTGGGTCCAGACATCGGACAATCATGTGCATAAGTTCAATGGGGAAGGGTGTCATGATTGATGGTGTTCCTGCGAAGCTGAAATTTTTGAAGCTGTGGTGAGCTCAGAGGCTGGTTTTGAAATTCGATTGCGAAGGAAGCTTTTTGAGATTCATAACGGAAGGATTCCTCAATCGGTCTTATATACGCCAAATGAAGTCGAGTTGTTGTTGGGAACTCAGGGACCGTACCGTAGGGTAGCGACGCGCTCCACACGCGTGGTCCCCTGAGCTGAAAACGCCGCGCACGTAATGATGATCATGGATGAAAGCTCCATCGAGATTCAAGATGTCTATCACTTGGCCCTTGAATTGCCAACCATCAACCGCCATCAGAGCATTCTTGGAATCCCACACAAAAGTTGGCAGGGAGAACGCCTTGGACGCCTTTGCCCCTTCTCTGGCTAAGCAGGTCTTTAGACCTAAATCACGAAACATCTTGAACTTCAGCATACCTAGTCGCACAATACAGCTCAATCCTCGTCCTGATAATTTGGAAGCTAGCTGAAATTGAGCTGTTCCTTCATCCTTCCACTCGAGTTGCCTCAAGGCGCAAAGTTGTTAGAACAATGATCTTGATTCAACAATGACACCTGCCGCTCACAACATTTTAAGCTCGCCTATCCACGAAAGTTTGCGATTCAAATTAAATGACATTCAAGGCAGGTCGAGCCTGAAAGAGCATTGATGGCCAAAGCGGTCACTGTCCTTGCCTGCAGCACCCGATTACCTAGCAAGTTCCGCAGCACTTGAGCCAGAAGCATATAATGATTTATTATCTACCAAATACAAAGTAAGTCGCTTCAAGATGTGATGATGCGATAGTCCCGAGTCTCGCCTGAATAAAGTATGTATATTTTCGAGATCTGTTGTTATATCGTAATGCGTAACACAAGACCGAGATGTTGAGATAATGCCGATTTCAAACCAAGAATGCCTTCGTTCCCAGCCTCGATAGTCGGTCCCTGGCTTCCTGGAGTTCCAAATCGTCGTTCATAGTCTATAGATTACACAGTCAGATAATGCTCTTCAGGATCAGATATTGACCAGACTGGGAAAACTGCGTACCTCTCCCGCTTGCTGACTGCTTTCTCTCAACAGTTATTTCCTGCAGATTTGGCAGCTGGCCCCCAAGCTTTCTTCCTTCCAGTATGGATAGAAGCTGTATGGCATCTTGAGGTGTGGATACTTTGCCCAGGCGCAAAGCACGTAGTGATCGCGGCAAACATCTGAGTACGACAGAATCTATGCCTACTGCACTAGACCATTCAATTACCAGCTGGCGAATGTGACTGCTTTCAAGGAATGGACAGAAAAGCAATGTTGTTTGAGGATCAGGAGCAAAATTCTCAAGAACGACTTCAAATCTGAACAGTGTATGCCTTCGAACCGCATTTAGTGCTGGCAAAAAGGTTGAGTTGAAAAAAGCCGGGGCAGAAGGGTTCAGAATGAGAGATTCACGTATGCTTAAACCCTCGGGGCGAAGCGAGCGGAGGACTTCTCGAGTAAGGCATGGACTAGTTCCCAGTGGTCTAGAGTGGGATCCCCATGCTAATAACTGAGTTGCTGCTGGTCGCAGCGATGGTATTATGTCCCAAGTCTGTAAGATGTCGAAGGCAGGAAAGCGCTGCGACGGTTTCCATTGGGCTACTGGTTGAATAACCAGTGAAGTGGAGTCTTCTCAGGCTTGAAATCGGACGGAGAAATGCAAGAGAATGATTATCGGTATGAACTGTGAGATCCGTAAGGTTTGGAAAGCAGGTATTGAGGGACCGCAGCAGTGTGTCATAAAGAGCTGTGTATTCTGCTCTGTTATCATGTGGGAGCCTGTAATCTTTTAGCATAAAATCATTACAGTAAACACGTGTATAGCATAAATTTGTCGGTACGCTCACGTCCTACTCTATCCAATACTCGTAGAAACAGGCATGTATAAGGCACTAGTCAAGACAATTCTCAAGATGCCTGCTGGCTTCCAACTTACTTGTACACTGCTAACTTCGTCACATTGCTCATCAGCTGTAGGGTGGATCGCAGGCGTGCGCATTCCTCATCGGCGACAATGCTGGATTGGCCATGATTTCCATTCGTTAAGCCCACATGTTCGCTTAGAACGAGGGAAAAGCTCAGAGCATCAACGTGGTGTAGATTTGACGTCCCTGCTCTTTGAATCCAAGTATACAGATCATCTTGAGACTCGAATGTGAGTGGCCGACGATACATAAATGGTAAGGTCTCGTTATAGATTTGGTGTGAGACTCTAAGAACCTGCGAATTGGCGTCACCGCTTTCGGAGAAAACCAGATTCCAGATTCGATCTCGAATGGCTATGGGAAGATTTGTAAGGGCTGGCATAAGTGAAGACTTGGTACGAATTAAGTCTGGAATTTTGAGGCAGTCGGGGAAGAGTGAAACACAAACTCTTGATATCTAGAATGAAGCCAAAGTGAGATTCAGATCTGCGCTATATGTGAGATAGTGCTAGTGAATGGAATGACCCGCCTTCAAATCGAGATGGCGCCTCTACTTCGATAGCGGGCGCCCACAAGGGAACTAATGAATAACAGATCACTTCGAACGTGCCTACATGTCACAAAAAAACATGACAAGAGGAAACAAGAAGAAAGAAATCAGACCCCAGCTGGGTTTCTACCTTCTCAATTTGGTACCTTTGTAAGATCCTCATTTCTCTCTCCACCAAGAAGCATCACCAAGAGTGATGCAAGCTTGGTTTACCCTTGGACAGCTCAGCCACCCGAGCAGTTGCTTGTTACTGTATAAATGTCCCTGATAAAACAGTTTTGGTGGTCCGATTATGGACTTGATAAATCATTGATTGGGCAACAGAGATCCTGGAGGAGATATCGGACAGCGTTCTACTAACCTGTTCAATTGGAACGCTTGAGCCCGATCCACGCCTATCTAATCCAGCCCGGCTATCGAGCGATTTGAATCTACATAGTGATGAGACCTGGCAGTTCATAGGCTGACTTGCAGCAGCAGTCACAATCCATGTCGGAGCTTGGCTGAGCCGAAGCAGACCGCTCAGTCGTGAGTTCTACCTGCTGGTGGAACAACTATCGTCGTTGTTGGCTCCTGCATAGTGAATAGTGTGCAACCAACGTCTGTTCGGTCTGCGGGAGTGCAGATCTCCGATTTTTAGCTTAATCATTCGCAGCTTTGAACTTAGAGGAAAGCAGGACTACGACTAACAGTACTGAGCGCTCCACATAATGCTCTTTTGCTTCGACACCCGATCTAGTCTTGTGACTTGGTACCTCTAATCATTAATGATACGATCAGTCACAGATGGACGATTGACCTGTTTTACCTGTATAGTTCGTGAAATAGCCATCGCTTACTTGCTTGGAGTTTTGGACAATCTCAAAATGAGAAGCTCCAATGGTTTAGGACTCTTCGACCATAAACAGAGCAGGACGTTTCCTGTTCATGAAGGTACCGAGCAGATTACACTGTGAGTCTGGCACCTCTATGAAGTGCACGTCACCCTTGCGAGTGTTTTCTGATTCCATGGAAGCCTCGTTGTTGGACGTCATCTGGGTTGACCAACCATTCGACGCTTCTATGGCGAATTAGCGAAAGAATGGTGGCACCGCGTTCGCGCTAAAACTTACCGTACTTTGGGATTTCGGCCCTTCCCATGGCTACTTGAAGTTCGGCCTGCGTTACAAACTGATAATTCGAGTTTACAGTAAAACCTCCTCAATTCCAGGTGGTGACTACTAGGCGGTAGAGATATACATTTTGATGAATTGTACGAGCAGATGCACCACGACGATCTCCCAATCCGAGAAAGTCTCTTTGGCATCACAGACACTTCCATTATCCTTTACATATCGTAGAACCAATCATCGGGCGCGCGATGGGGTTGGTGATGTTCAGCCTTGAGGTTCTGGAGAAAGAGCTTGGAGCCATTTCAGGACGTAGCCGACGGCGTGGCACGCTTAGCGTCCTGCGGCAAGAACCGCCTAGCTACTAATTCAACCAATCTATTGGTTACTATGCAGAACTAGTGATGCTTTTCCCAGATTTCCTGGAAATTTCACGCGAGAAACCTGCTACGTGGGAACGGTAAGATCGCTCGCCATTGTTGTGATGAAGAACATGCCAAGGGATTAGATAATCATAGGACCTAATTAGGGATGACATAATCTCCTAATTAGCGTGTCCTAAAAACTATATTAGGCCCTTAAATTCTTGTAGTAATTAACCACGCTTTATTTCTTATATTCTTATAATATTTAGTAGTAATAATTTAATTTAATTAGGACCTCTAGATAACGAACCTCTTATAAGAATTCCTAGATTTATCTTATTATTAATAATTACTTAGGATTAATATTTAGTAAGATATACTCTAAGAATACTATCTTCTAATTAGCTAGCCTTATTATAGCTTAATACCTAGTAACTATATATTAGAAAATAATTCTTAGGATTTATATATAATAATATTCTTTACTATAATATATCCTAAAAATATTTTAAATTATCTTTAATTTAAACTACTACTTTAAGAATTATTAAATATATTATAAGAATTATTTCTCTTATAATAATACTCTCTTTATCCTTACTAACCTTTGCTACGTTAATTATATAGCTATTAGACGAAATATAGGAACTTCTTCTTAGAAAATTCCTTAAGATAATGTTATAGGAACTTCACTATATAAATTAAAGCTAATAAGTAATAACGTAGACTCTTAGCCTTAAGTTATTTTAGGAAATTAGATTAAGATCTTATCTATACTAAGGAAGTATAAAAATCTACCTTAGAATAATTTCCTAATTCTAGATTTTGTCTAATTAACTTTAGTATAGAAACTTCTAGACCTTAAGACTTTTCTTCTATCTTACTAAGATTATACTCTTTATTAAAACTATTACCTCTTTTTACTAAAATAAATAACTAGTATAATAATATTATAGCCTAAGCTATAGAATAAAATACCTAGTAAGTATAATACTAAGCCTAAGTTACTAACTTAGGTTTCTAAGATAAGTAACTTACTTCTATATTACTAAATAACCTTTCTAACGTACTAAATCTTAGTCTTAACCTTATAACTTAGGTTACTAATATTTAGTAATTAGGGCCTTAAGCCCTAAACTATTTTACTAATATATATTAAGTTAATCTCTAGACTATTAACTATTCTTCTACTAAATTATAAACTTCCTTTTAAGCTTAGAACTATACTCCTAGGGAACCTAACTATATTTCCTAGGCCTATAATTAAACTTTCTAACGTAATAATAATAAAAATTAGTAGTTTGTAAATAGGCCTATTCCTTTTTAGAAAGCGTTATTTTACTCTACTACTAATAGGTAAAGTAAATAAGATTATAGCCTTAAACCTATAGAGGACGTCTAATATATTTAGTAATAAGAAATAGTAAATTATATTACTAAATTAACTTCTTACCTTAATATAAGTAAGTTTACTTTACGTACTTAAGATTATTAAGTAAATAAAATTAAGGCTTATGCCTAGACTTAGGCTTTAACCTAAGAAACTTTATAAATAGGTATTACTTACCTAAACCTTATAGGAAAGCTAAGTAAGGAGTTAGATAAGACTATTAAATTACTCTTCTAAACTTTTAGTCCTTAAAAACTTATTAAGATAATAAGGGATGTTCCTTAGGAATAGAGATAATATTTAACTAAGTTTAAGATGCTTCTTAATAGTTTATTCTCTAGGAAACTAAGTAAGTATAATGCCTAGGCTAAGAGCCTCCTTTATATCTTTAAGGCTAGTAAGGATATTCTTCTATTAGATTCTACCTTATCTAAGTAGTAGAAAATTACTAAGGTTAAAGAATATCTTCCTATTAAGTAATATTTCTTATAAGCTAACTTAGCCTAGTAATAGGCTATAGAGAAGTTTAAGATACTTAAAAGTTTATCTTACTTTTTTACCTACTTTTAACCTATATTTAGTATTAAAAAAGATATGCTTAAAGTTAATATTTAGTAGAATTATATATTATAGGTTTTATTTACTAAGGAATTTATCTATTATCTTTATATCTTATAGACTTAAATAAATCTTATACTTACTAATTATAAAATAAGTATCTAAATCTAAGGAGGCCTTAAAGAATAAGTTACTCTTAAAGCTAAGTATAGACATAGTGCTATTCTTAATCCTATAGTTAATATTTTAGCCTTTAAATAAGAGATTATTAAATATAATATAGACTTTTATAGGAATACGTATAATACTTATAATGCTTATAAGTTAGGGTAGCTTAATAAAATCTTTTTTAATTTTAAAAAAGATAAAGAGCCTACCCTAGATACTAGTTTTAAAGAATATCTTAAGGAAGTTAATAATAAAAGCTATACTAATAATAAGCTTAAGTTAAATAATAAAAATTTAGGGTAGCTTAATGCTATAAATAGTTATAATTACTATTCTAGAGAATAATATAATACTCTACGCTCTAAGAAATTTAACTCTAATAAAAAGTTATAGCCTTTTTATAAAAAGGACTCTAAAAGTAGGAAAGCTTCTATAGATAATTTTAAACTTAAGTACTAGAATTATAGTAAACTTAGCTACTACGCTATAGATTATAAAAAGCTTAATTAATAATAATAGGGTTTAAAAAACTATTATTACTAAGAGATAAATAGGAATCTTCTAGCTTAGAACTAGAATACCTTATTTATCTATATAGTAATTAATAAGCTTTCCTTAACTATATAAGTAGATATAGTAATACTCTCTTATATCTATCTATTTACTTATATTATAAAAATTATTCTATTAAGATTATAGCTCTCTTAGACTTAGGAGCTAACTCTATTTACGTTAGTTAAAAGATTATTAAGAAACTTAAAGCTCTTATAATACCTATCCTAGAGAAAAAAGTTATTCTTATAAATATCTATATAATTATAACTTTCTTTAGAATTTACTTACTTTATTATATTAGGACCTTTTATAGTTACTTTAAGGCTTATATCTTAAATATTCTTAATCTTAATATTATTTTTAGACTCTTATAGTTCTAGTTATATAATCCCTAGATTAATTAGATAATAGAGTAAATTAAGCTTATAAAATAACGCTTAGGGGGCCTATATACTTATAAGCTTATTATAAGACGCTAAGTAGAGCCTCTCTAGAATAAGAAGAGCTACTTAGAATAAATAGAGTAGTTTATAGCTAGCTTTCTTTATATAATTTTTTAAGTACTTTAGAATAGAGTAAAAAGAGTAGAAGATAAAGTTAAGAATATTCTTTAGCTAATTTATAAAATATAAGAATAGCTTAATATCTTCTTAATAACTAATGACCTTAATATTAATAAACTTACTTTAGAAGATAAAAGTATATAGAAACTTTTAAATAATTACTATAAATTCTTTTGTTATACCCTTCTTAAATTCTTCTTATATTCTAAGTTTAATTATAAAATCCTTATAAAGAATGCTCCTCTTTATAACTAGGCTTATTATTAGATATTTAGCCTATAACTAAAAGAGTAAAAAAAGTAGATTTAAGAACTACTTACTAAAGGACTTATTAAAGTCTTAAGAAGTCCTTAGAGTTTCCTTATCCTATTTATACTAAAGCTAAGAGAAAAATAAAGAATATATATTAATTACTATCTACTTAATATAGTTACGCATAAAGATACTTATTTTTTACTATAAATTAATAAGTATCTTAATACTATTAGTAGAGTAAGATTCTTCTCTAAGCTTAATCTTCTATTAGGCTATTAGTAAGTCTATATAGTAGAAAAAGATATTAAGAAAATAGCCTTTAATACTAAGTCTAAGAAGTATAAGTTCCTTATTATATTTTTTAAATTAATAAATACGCTATTATTCTTCTAGCGTATAATAAATATACTTCTCTAGCTTTTCCTATTAACCTACGTAGTTATTTACTTAGATAATATTATTATTTACTTAAATACTATAGAGAAATATTATAAGTATATTACTTAGGTTCTAAAGATCTTCTAAGATAATAAGCTCTATACTTATCCTAATAAATACGTCTTTAGGATTAAGAAGATTAAATTCTATAGCTATAAAGTAAAAGGTTAGTAAATCTAACCTTTATATAAAAAGACTACCTTAATTAAGTCCTAGTCTATACCTAAGAACGTATATAAAGTACGTTAATTTCTTAGTCTTACCTTATACTATTAGTAATATATTAAGAACTTTACTAAGATTGCTACTCTTATCTTTAATCTCTTAAAAGAGGCTAACCTAAATATTAAGAAAAAGAAGCACTACCCTATTACTTAAACCTATTAATATACTATAGCCTTTAATAGAATTAAGACTCTATTAACTTTATTATCTATCTTAGTAGTATATAACTTATAAAAGCTTATAAAGCTCTAAATAGATACTTTAGATTATATAATTAATTATAAGCTAGTATAAAAAGATAACTAGGATAAATAGTACTTAGTTACTTTTAATAGCTATAAGCTAAGTAAAGCTAAACTTAACTATCTAGTATATAAAAAAAAGCTTCTTATAGTTAAGAATATAATTAAGAGATACTAATACTACTTCTTAGAGAAGACTACTAAAGTAATTATAAATTATAATAGCTTATAGTATATAAATATAATTAAGAATAATACCTAACGTATTACTTAATAGATTAAAGAATTCTAAGAATTTAATCTTATCTTTACGTATTATAAGGATTTCTAAGTAGTAGTTTCTAATACTCTTAATCGCTACTTAAACTTTTAAAAAGAATAGATTAATACTATTTAGGAAATAGAGCTTAAAGATAATAATAATAACTTATCTTTTAAGGTATAAGCTACCTTATTAGAACTCTTATAAGAGTAAAAAGAATAAAAAGCCTTTTATATATAAAGCTTATAAGAAGCGTTAGAAAAGAAAGATTATATTATCCTTATTAGCATATAGAAGAGGCTCTAAAAAAGCATTCTTAATTATTTTTAGATTAATCCTAATAGAGATATTAGAAAAAAACGTAGATATCTATTCTTAAAGAAAGATTTTACTAAAGCTAAGATATTTACTAATTTACTCTATATTTATCTCCTTTATTACTAAGACCTTATTAAGAAAGTATATAATTAGTATAGATACTTATTATATATAAGCTTTACTAGTATTTTTAAACTAAAAGGTTAGTAGCTAGAAATAGAGGACAACTTTTAGAAATTTACCTAGTTTTATTCTATATATTAAGTTTAATAAATAGATTAAAGTAGGCCTAAGTATAGGTCCTACTATTAAGTACGAAACTTATAGCTATTTAAGGCTTAGGAAATTAACCTAATTAGTAAACTTCTATAGAGTCTCTTTAGGAACTAGTATATTATTTATATAATTAACTATACTATAGAATAGCCTATTATAAAAGTAGTACTAAATACTACTACTCTTATAGTTATAGAATTTATTTATAGAAAAATTATTTTAGAATATAGTCCTTTTTAATTATTAACCTTAGATAATAGACTTTAGTTTATCTTAGACGTAATTTTATTCTTATTATAATAGATAAAGATTAAGCACTACTTAATAGCTCTATATAACCTCTAGTCTAATAAGAAGATTAAGAAATTTAATAGCCTACTAGGTATATTTCTAACTAAGTTCCTAGAAGGAAAACTTATAGCTAGCTAGGATCTATATTTAGATTAAGTAGTTTATATTACTAGGGTATAAGCTTATACTATATTAAGAATATCTTCCTTTTTCTTTATCTATAGAAGAGATTCTAAGGACTTTAAAATAGGCTAAGTAAAAAAAAATAAATAAGCTAAATTAACTAGTACTATACCTCTTATCTACGTAATTACTAAAAATTACCTAGAGAAGATTAGAACTACTAAGTAAGTCTATTATAATACTTTATTAAAATAAGCTATAGCTTTAAACTTTATTAATAGTAATATAATTTTAAAAAAGGACTCTATTATTAAGTTCTCTATAAGTTCTTATATACTTCTTAAAAACTTAAATAAAACTAAGTTCTAGGTAGTATAGTTTAGCCTTTATAAAGTCTTAAAGGCCTACTCTTTAGGAATATACGCTTTTAAGATACTTAATAAAAGAGTACTTAGAAACTTTATCTATAAGAATTGCCTTATATAGGTATATATATAAAAAGAAAATAAATACTATTACTAGAATTAGCTATATTTTAAACATAAGTAACTAAGTAAGAATAACCTTAAAGGCGTTCTAGACGAAGAGTATAAAAGTAAAATAAATATATCTACTATAACTAAGAAAGACTAGCTTAATAGATTAAGAAACCTTTTAGTAGAGTTAATTAATATTAAGAGGTCTAGTACTAGGAGATATTACCTAGGTCTACCTACTATTCTTCTTAACCTTATAAGAAAAGTTTAAGAAGCTAAAGTAGGTATTTATAAATAAGAAAAAAAACGCTTTATAGTAACTATCTATAACTTAAGTAATAACTTAGAAACTCTTATAGCGTTAGAATATATTCCTCTTAGCCTAATTCTAGCTTTAGCATAAAATAATCTAGAGTAGATAGAGTAAATTATATAAAAGGTAGAATATTCTATAATATTATAAAATCTAGTAAGGAAGAAGAATAATAATATTTTTACTCTTTTAAATTAAAGCTTAGTAAAGGAGGAAATCTTCCTAGCTATAATAGAATAAGAATTAATCTTTATATTATTAGAATAATAAAAGTAAAGAGATAAATTATTAAGGCTAAGGAGCTATAATAGGATTACTACCTTAATTACCTATATATCTATATTAAAAGTAATAAATCTATATAAATAAGTATCTAATCCTAGAGAGGACTATTAAGGCATTAACTCTTTATTACTAAATACTATAAAAGTAGAGGTTCTTCCTATAGATTATCCTAAACCTAGTCTACTATAAGAGATAGATATAACTAAAGGATTCTTATAGAATACTAATATATTTAGGCTAACTATAACGCTTAATAGTTTTATATATCTTAGTACTAGCCTATAATATTTAAGATTAGAATAAAGATAGTAAAAGGCTACTCCTAAATAAGAGATTATTCTACGTATAGATATAGGTAAGGTACCTATAAAAAAGAAAAGAAAAATTAACCTTTTATTATCTCTTTTATAATCTTTCCTAATTATATTTATTTAAAAAATTGTTTATAAGAAATTACTTTTATTTTATTATTAATTTAAGTAAACTATTATAAGCTATAATAAATAAGCTAAATCCTTAGATCTCTCTAGTAATCCCTAGAACTATTACTAAGGATATTTAAATATAATAAGTTATCTTTAGATTTCTCTAGTAATCTCTAGGACTATTACTAAAGTTTACCCTTTAATAAATTAATAAGATAAGACTAAGAAATATAGGAATATTAAAGAACTATTACTATACGTCTTACTATAATCTTATAGAGTCTTATCTTTTTAAGGCCTATGCTTATTCCTTCTTCTTATTCTTTAAGAGCTTTACCTAGGCTACTAATTTTATAGTAATTTTAGCTATTCTAAAGTACTCCTTATTAATTAGTAACTTAGGAATGCTAGGAGAAGTAGATAATTAAATAATAGTAGAATTTAAACCTTTTTTTTAACTCTATAGTAAGATATAGTCTTTATAGAATAAATAAGTTTAAAGTTTACTATTAAACATATAATTAGTATAAGCGTTATTTAGGAAAGGAGCTTTATTTCTTTTATATATACTAATAATATATTTATTATAAGTATAGATTTATAATAAGTTCTAATAACGCGTATAAGCCTTTTCTTACTTTACTTTTATAGTTATATATATTATAGAAGTCTTTAAATAAGAAGATAATAATAGAATATTCTTAGTTAAGAGTAAAGTACTTAGATACTAATAGATCTCTTACTAAGGTATAAGCGTTAAGATATTAGTAACCTCTACTAGAATACTATTATTCTTCTAATAATATTTTAAAAGCTAGAAGAGTAATTCTTAAGTTACTTTCTCTTTTAAGAGTTTAACGTCCTTAAAGGTAAGATACTAGTTAGAGTTTAAGAACTTAACCTATTTTTTTTAATAATCTATACTTTTTTTAGTAGTTAGTCTTATTATATTTATATAACTACGCGTAGTAGATAGCTTTTTTAGAATTACTATTAAGCTTACTTTACGTTTATACTTTTAGAGTCTTACTTACTTTAACTCTTACTTATATTTATTACGTATAGTTTTAGTAGTTTTAATATACTTATAAGTATTTTCTAGGCTCTTATTAATAAAGACTAGTTAATCTTTATAACCTTTTACTTCTTACTTTATAAACTCTTAGTACTTTATTAAGTTTACTAACTCCTTTTTAGTAACCTTATACTTATAAGTTAAAACTATTATAGAAGTTTTAATATAGAAATTGCGTACTTATAATAGGTTAAAGGGTATAGGAGTTCTATACTTAGCCTTATAATTACTTTCTAATAAGTCTAGACTTCTTATTATACGCGCTAATTCCTAAATAAGAGTATTATTAATAGAAATTATTTAATAAGATATTTTTAGCATTATAAAAAGTACTAAAAACTTATAGTAAGAATAAAAGACGTTATTAGAAGTATTACTAAAGAGATCTTCCTTCTTCTTATTAGCTTCTAGGATTTAGTTAATTAGCTAAAAACTTATAGAATAGGAATAATACTTAATTAAGTTATAAACTAATTCTTTAAGAGTTTCTTTACGACTTAGTAAAAGGGATAGAACCTTAGCCTTAACCTTTTTATATAAATAGGTTATATAAGGTAAGAGCTATTTTTGCTTATTTTCCTTTAAAGCGTTAATAATTTTTTAATAAGCGTTTAAATAAGAAGAGTTTCCTTTATTAGACTTTTAAGAGCTACCCTTTTTTAGAGTATCTAGAGGAGCTATTTTAAAAGCCTTAAGAAGTATAAATAGTAAGTTTTAAGTAGGGAGAATATATAAAGTTACTTATATTTAATAATATTAGAAGTATAAGAGGGAATCTACTTCTACTAGCTTAAAAATATTATAGAAGTATAATAAAAAAGAAAAAGAGAAGATAATAAATTATAAAGCTTTATAGATATAGGATTAGGCTCCTATCCCTATATTTACTTAGATTAGTAATTACTACCTAGTTCTTTATTACTACCTATACGTTACTTTTTATAAATTTTATCTTTTAAGGCCTTAATATATAAGTTATATATATCTCTTACTAGATTAAGTAGCCTTAGTATATCTATATAAACTTCTTATAATTCCTTAATATATTATTACTAATAGCTCTTATATAGATAAATCTTCCTAAAAGGATTAAGGAGCTATAAACGTCTAAGTATTATTTATAATAATTTAACTAAGATCTTAAGGAAAGTTCTTAGGGAATAATATCTTAAAGGTTACTATCTAGTATAACTAAAGCAATAAACCTAATTCCTAGGTAGAGGTTCCTTATTAGTTATTATAATATTCTTTTTATTTTATTTATTTATTAAAGCTATAGTTATAGGATTTATAATCTTAGGAAAGTTTACGCTAGTAAGGAAGAATATTATAATAAAGAATATGCTAAGGGATTAGATAATTATAGGACCTAATTAGGGATAATATAATCCTCTAATTAGCGTGTCCTAAAAACTATATTAGGCCCTTGGACTCCCGTAGTAATTAACCACGCTTTATTTCTCATATTCTTGCAACAGCCATGTGGCCGCAACGTGGAGCTTCTTCGTCCCATCTGCATTGTCTAAACCATCACCTTTCACGCGAAGTAATCGACACATTACTCCATAATGCCCAAATCTAATAACTTTTATCTAGCATTGCCCCGTCACCGCATAAAGGACGGACCTATCATGTTTACTCCGTATGGTAACCCGACATCGGTGCGTGGTCGTGGTCGTGGTCGCTGCTTGTCAGACGCCCATCCTCTAGATTTATGTTTCTTTTAAGCGCGGATTGTCTTGAATTGTGATTGTGCATAAAGCCTCAAAGCGATACAGCAATGATGGGGGCTGAGCGGTTGAAGTTGCCCTTCTAAAATATTTCCCCTTCGTCCATACCGGCAACAAAAATGCCACACCAACATCATTAACTGGATAGGCATTTCCTCCTGAGCGATCAGAACATTCTGCAGTAGGCCGAGAATTCATGGCATCAACGGCTCAACCTCCGCCCATCTGCAACTTGTAAGAACTGCATTTTAGTTGCTGCATCACCTAGTGTTTGTACAAAAAGCATGTCTATATTACCATCTTACATTCACTGCTGGATAGAAAATGCGTGAGTCATGATTGGCAATCTCTTAAGCAGGACTGCCCTTTTTCATCCCTTGCCTTATAGTATTCTGTATTCATGAGCAACGTATCTTACTGATACCTTGCGGGGAAGCAAAGAGTAAAAGCAAGACAACTTTCGACACTTCAAGATATTTGATTGTTCTGCACGCATTTGAAGCTCTGACCGTACTCGGTGTGCAGGTTGGTGTTGATTTTAATGCGGACGCTGCGTCCATGCTCACAGCCCAGCAAAAAGAAATAACATGTCGCACAAGAACATTTTAAGACAGCCAAAAACAGTCCAACTCGTTGGATCTTGCAATGTTTTGTTATATCTTCCTTACTTAGCAGGTTTTCTGGCTGTAGAGTATTGTCAGGAAGTGAACAATTTCAAGGTTTTCGATCTCAGCACTTTGTTGTCATCAACTATGCTGATTATCAAAACGAGATTTCTACCTCTCTCATGATGCATTCATTCCTGTATTTCTTTCAGCTTCCCGACCATTTGGTTGACCACATGGCTCACACGTGTGCGTGCGCCAACATTAGGGACTCAGCTTGTATTCGCTTATGCAGCGCCCAGCCGCCCCGTGACACCAATACTAATGCATGTCTCAACAAATTCACGAAGTCGGTTTTGCCTTTTTATCATGCCCACAATATACCTGCACAATATACATGGTATCCTTTGTCTGTCAAGTTTCCCGGACATCTTTACCTACTGGCATATCTGATTGTTTCCTCCTTACCCCTTTGGTAATGCATACGATGATAGCTTAAGGTAGTTGAATCGATCTCGTAGGTGCCAGCGTAGCTCACTGTGTCTCTCTATCATTTGCTTCTTTTTCTGGTGCAACCACATGGTTCGCCAGGGTTTAACTTAGGCTTTCATTAGCTTCTTTGCTTGTTTATTTGATCAAAAATCTTCCCATAAGGAAACATCCTTTAGGATGTCTTTGAATTTGCTCGAAGCGAGCATACAGGTAGTACTTGGCTGTCGGTTGTTATACCAGTGTACCCTCCAACTTAATCATCATGTTCTTCGAAAAGATGTTCTGACTGGCCAGCTGTCATCGAAGGCAACTACAAATACGCTAAATTGATTCTAGGCTGAATGATATCAATGGAAACGGTGAACAGGAGGGAGCGAATTTGTCTGGAAGGCACACTTTCACTGTAGTTGGTGACCTCTTATCCTCCTCATTTACTGGCCTCTTTATGTGTCAACATGTGCCTGGAGTAGTTAAGAGCAGGTAGAACGCACTCCTGTCTCTATGTGTGCCTAGGTCATGCTGAATCTGCGAAGTCAGACAATAGCTATGGCCGTAGTGATAGGGTCTGTGATAAGCGTCTATTTACTTTTTGTACCTTCAAGAACTCGAAACGCTCACGTGCTTTCGATAAACAGGGTAGAAATATAATGTAGAGTATGTAATGTAAGGCGTTGAGGGGAGAAGTTAAGTCTCAGCCTGATTGCAGCCTTGTCTGTGGCGCATTTGTGGCTTAGAGCGGCTTTGCCCCGCGTCTAGCCGATCTCGGAATCATGAGCGAGGCATTTGTCAGGTTCACTAGTGCTCTCAACCACTTCGACAACTTTTTGATTGCTAGAACTTCCTCGGAGACATATCACATACCTAATCCTCCCATACCTACTCTCATCCTGCCTTCCCTCCCCGAGTACGCCAGAATGGCTCCATCAGTGATACCAGAGTCCGCAACAGACAACCAGTTCGCAATGGCCACTCCTTCAACACTCAAAACTCTCCTTCTATCACCACCCTCGCTGTCCTCGCACCCCGAGGCGCTCAACAAAGCACTAGCTGGTCATGACCGACAAGTCACAGACATTCAGATGCTTGACCGACTAGCGGCAAGCATAATTGCTCTGCCGCCAGCCACGTACGATCTCATCCTTCTACTTTCCGATGCCAACGGATCACACGTCGAAAGCCAGAAATTGCTGAGTCGCGATGTAATGGCGAATATCAGCAGCTCTCTCAAAACTGGTGGAAAGTTACAGAGTCAAGATGGTACTTTTGGAACTGTGCCGGGTGCCGACAAGACGGAAGCTATACTCGCTGGACTGATCTTGAACGATACAGGTGACGGCATGATGAAGCCGGTTGACTCGGGTGGCTCTGGTGTTGTCAAGCTTAACTTTGGCAAGAAAAAGGCAGCACAGTCGAACGGCGCAGATCTTAACGGAGCCACGCCGTTGAATGGAAAAAGAAAGTCTGACGAGCTTCTATCTGAACCGCCAGCTGGTGTGGGATTTGTGGACTTTGGGGATGACTTGGACATTCCAATTATTACAGGAGACGATGACGACCTTATTGACGAGGATGATTTATTGACAGAGGAGGACATGAAGATGGGAATTGTTCAACGTAAGTCTACTTGTATCCCTTTCGATATCACATACCTAAATCAATACAGCTCCCGAGTGCCAACCAAAAACTGGCAAGCGTCGTCGCGCATGCAAAGACTGTAGCTGTGGGCTGAAAGAAAAGCTGGAAGCCGAAGACGCTTCAAAAAGAGATCAAGCAGATACTGCACTCAACACTCTCAAATTAGATGCGGATGATCTTGCCGAAGTTGACTTTACGGTCCAAGGTAAAGTCGGAAGCTGTGGTAATTGTTCACTGGGAGATGCCTTCCGCTGCGCTGGATGTCCGTATATTGGTTTGCCAGCTTTCAAGCCAGGGGAAGAAGTAAGGCTTTTGAACGACGATATTCAACTCTGAAGTAGAGCTTCTTTGTTATCATACTGTATTGTACACTATAGAGTAGCTGTTGGGTAGTAATCAATAGGTCTGTATCCTCATTATGCGCTTAAAACGATGCAGTTCTGTCATAAACGGAGTTGTTGACTACACAGGTCTGATGTTCTTCTAAAACGTGGAATAATAGCTAGCTGCTACTCTGGAGAGTATCGTTGCCAGGGGTCCGAATCCGACTCTACTCTACACACCCAAGTATGCAACCTCGCATTTAGCATCTTGTCCTGAACTCACAAACAACTCTCTCATACTCAATATCAAGTATTAACCTTTCATTAAGTACATTGAGTGAATGATCACGCTTTTACTGTCTTATGAACATCTGCAAGCAGCTTTTCTCACTCTACTCTAGGGCAGTTGGCATATGTCACCGCTCCTGAGATAGGTACACAGACCTGGCCGTTCGAAACCCTTTGGAAACCAGCAACTCTGCTATACCAAAGTTCTTGTTTCTGATTACACATTATCGACAATTTCTCAGTCAAAGACGACTTAACAACAGCACACAGTCAATAGTTCCATCTCTCACGCTTCTTGACCATAAGCAAAGGGCCTCTTCGATAGGTTTCGGATAGTCCGGATTGCTTCATAAGATATATTCTGCAAGCGATGTCCAAGTCTTCTACCTTAGCTTTCACCGGCTTCAATCAACTGTCTGCGAATGTCTTCTACTGCGACCCTCTACAGAAGTCAGGCCCTTCAGAGACCACCAGCACATCAGCGTCAGAAAATGCTCCCAGTCTGGTTATTCTGGCAACCTGGATGGGCGCTGTAACGCGGCCAATTGCGAAATACCTCGCCGGCTACCAAACACTATATCCCAAGACGCCAATTCTCCTGCTTAGAAATGAGACATCAGATGTCATGTATCGTTCCACACGCACTCAAATCAGTCGTCTCCAACCAGCTCTAGAAGTTCTAGAGATAGCAAAAGAAACTCCGTCAGCACGAATCCTGCTTCACTTCTTCTCCAATGGTGGCTCCATACAAATACGTACTCTGGCTCAAATGTACAAAGCCAAATACAACGCGCCATTGCCAGTCACCGGCATGATTCTCGACTCCTGTCCTGGCCTCGAAGATCTACAGACAAACTACAACGCTTTCGCAGTCGGTCTGCCAAAATTCTGGCTCCTTCGCGCATTGGCTATGACCATCATTTCCATCTTCTTTCTTGGGCATTATATTGCCAACATCGTCTTTGGGAAGGAACCATTTTTGCGAAAGCTTAGAAGACAGCTCAATGATCCATCTCTCTTCCCGACCTCCGCACCGCGAGTTTATGTTTATTCCAAGACGGATGACATGGTCAGATGGCAAGATGTGGAGAGTCATGCGGCCGAAGCTGCGACAAAGGGATGGAGTGTGAAGACTGATCGTTTTGAGGAGAGTAAGCATGTTGGTCATATGGTTGTTGATGCACAAAGGTATTGGGCAAACGTAAAGAGTGTAGCATAAGACTTAAGAGTGGCTGTTGTTATACTATAGATTTATGTAGAACCTAGTCTAGATGCTATAAACTTTCGTTTTTCTTCCGTTCTGATTATCAATCAGTATGCAGTATAGAATAGAAGTCCAATACACTCACATCGGTATCACCGATCCATGCCGACAAGGCTTGGGAAGTGTAAAGTTGTTCGACGGTTTCCAACTCGCTCGATAAATGTCAGTTGTCTCGAAAGGAACATAACCACGACCTGCTCACATCATTTATTAGCTTTGAAGGTACGATGTGAAAGTCTTTCTCACCACCAAACTCGTCAATGAACAAATGCCACTATCTCGGTTAGCTATTTCCACTAGACTATATCCCAGGCGTATACATACCTTATCGTTCTGCAAATTGTTCTTAAACACTAACGGCCCTTCGCCTTGTTTGATGGACCCCTTGCCAATGCCAACTTTCACATCTGTCCATTTACCTGTCACGCCATCGCTAACTTCCTGCACAATGAATTTGCCATCTACGCTTTTACCTTCGCCAACACCATTGCTGCGTTCGTCTTTGCTGAAGCGATAAAATTTTGAACTTGATTCGTCGTATACTACGCCAGCGTCAATCACACTGTGGCCAGAGTCAATGTGTACCGTGGCTGGTGAGAAGGTTATGAAGTCTTTGGTTGTGGCTCTCATGATGCGGTGATAGGTACTACCATTGTGGTTGCTGTTTCCAGCCGGGTAAAGAGAACTTGCCCAGAAGACGTGATATTCATTCGAACTGGAGTCGTAGATTGCTTTTGGTGCCCAGCTGATTCTGTATCAGTAAGGCGCTTGCAAGATAAAGATCGGTGTACTGACGTGTTTCCCGCTGTGTCTGGGGCAATTTTGACCAGTCTGATCTAGCATTAGAAACTTGTGTTTCCTTCAAGATACGTATCGTACCTGGGGCCTTGCCAATCAAGAAGATTGCTACTTTCCCATATTAGAATGGATTTGCTCCCTTGTCTTTGAGAGGTATCCCACGACATGCCGCTCTTATACATCTTCAGATCCTAGATTTGCTATTAGCCAAAAGCTATGAGCAGGAAGACGCACCTACAGTAGCCAACAGCCAGAACTTGGAGCCATCGTAAGAGCGTATAAGATAAGGATCCCTCACCCCCTTCGTGCCAACATTCGATACCAATACCGGGTGTCCGCCCTTCAATGCTCTCCACTCAAGGGGGTCATTTGCTTCACTCAAAGCAAAGTATACTTGTTCTCCATTCTGTAGTCCTTCTCCTGTGAACTGAAGACTTGCGGTTAGCTTTCAGGCAACAAAGATCTTCGATAGAGATGAAAACTCACATATGCAAAGAGGTAAGCTGAATGGTTTGGCATACAGATTGCCTGTTCCACCTGGAAGAGAAATATCAAAAGAACAAGAAATGAGTGACACCAGCGGAACATGACTGAAGTCTTTGCTACAAAGCACAACTCACACATTATATGAACGAAGTGCTCGTAGTCGGCGTTGATATCTCCAATTTCTGTTGCACGGTTCACTTTGAGGGGTTTGAGGCTATATTTTGAATATATGGGGTTACTATACCAGTCGAAGATCATTTAGTAAACCAAGGACACGGCTAATTACAAGTTTAGAACACTCAGCTATATTGGGCACCTTAAGCGAAGCTTAAAATGTAACTTTGAAGCATGACGTCTAACCGTATTTTTGCAATCATGCTTTCATTCTGGCAAACATCACTATTCGTTATATAAATATATCTAGATAACCCTACATTAGCTCGTAATAGCTTCACCAGTTTCACTGACCAAATGATGATCAATCTTCTGTGGTCCCTCGCCAACGCCGGTCAGAATTACCCTGCTAATACCCTCTTTGAGCGTACTAGCGATAGACTCATCCAAGGGAGTAGCAGACGAAGCTTGGATAGCCTGTCCACGCCTGACTTGCCAACCGTCAATATGGGACAGAAAGCTCTTGAAGAGACCAGCCACCAGTCCCTCATTCTCAGCTAGGTAGTAGATGACTGCATTTGGGCCAGCATCGAACGTATATGCCGCCACGTCCTTCCCAGCCGCTCTGTTGATCGCCTCCACTGCGCGCACTGCTGCCCTCGACGTATCATTCATGTAAAACGTGGGCGGATATGTGTCCAAACAGGTCGCGTGGAATCCATTACTATCCTGCATCGTAATGCGCGCAAAATCTTCAAAGTTTTTGGAAGCAATTGCCTTCTTCATCTCTTCCATGCGCTGTGGCACAATCGTGTTCGCGCGCAATGGAAATAATGTGGAGGTTTTGACTGTCAACTGCATGCCTTCCGTGCTGCCAACGTCCTTCTTCAATGCGCTCGCGACAAGGATTACGGCGCGCATTTCCGGCCAATGCGACGCGGGTGCGACTTCTACGGCCAAACTATCTGATCCATCGGCCTTTTCGCCAGCTTGCCATGCCACATAACCGCCGAAAAGGGAGCGGCAGGCAGAACCAGATCCTTGGCGCGCGATTATGCTCAAATCAGATGGGTTGGCGGGTAGCTCGTAGAGGTTGGCGATTGCGCGGATTAGAGCGGCGAAACCGGCGGCACTGGAGGCTAGGCCCGCGGCGGTGGGGAAGTTGTTGACAGAAACAATTCTTAGGGGGAAAGTGGAGAGTTTGGGGAGGTTGGAATTGGCTTCTTCGAGAGCGGCGCGTTGCGAGCGCAGAGCTTTAAGGCAGGCTTGTGTTCGGGGAGTCTCGAGAGTTTGAGGCGCGGAGTTCAGGAGAAGGGAGTCAGCGGTGGTGTATGAGGCGGAGCATGATGCAGTTGTGGTGGTGCAGAGATCAGCTTGCGATAGAGTTACGGAGAGGGAGGAGTTGGTAGGTAGATTGAGCTTTGCGTCGCGTTTTCCCCAATATCTGTGGTTGTTAAGAGCTGATCGAGAGAAATCCAATTATGTGGAACACTGACTTGATGACTGCGATATTGACAGGCGCAGTTGTGCTGGCCCGGTAGATGGTTTGATCTGCCATGACTAGATCGATTTGTAAACAGTTTGAGAGTGCAATTGGGTGGAAGTTGAGTTAGGGAAGGCAAGAATCGCAAACCGCAAGAATCGAGTCGGTGAGAAGAAGGTTGGGTTCTAGATCTTGATGTGGAAGGCTGGACAAGGATTAAGAATAGCTGTTTTTGCACTAACCAGCGCATTCGGCAGACAGTCCAGGTGAGTCAAAACACTTTTTTATTCTACATGCTGCATTCGAATCAGAATGATTACCAGGAATATGAAACTGATCATGCTGTGAGCCTGTGATCATACATAAAGCAACTCGTGGGTACCTGTATCTTACTATCTCGAAATCGCTTCCCAATGCGGCGGGTAGCGACGGATCGGCCCGTCATTGTTCTCGGAATCTCGGTATCCCGACTAAACCTAAACATATCATCTCGTGCTTGAAATTCTTCGGACCAGTTGTCGAGCGCAAGACAGCTAAATACCCCCAAACATATAACACAATGGTGCAAAGTCAGGAAGCAGAAGCAGACGCATGTCCGGTCGATCACAAAACCCGTGCCGCCTGGCTAGAAAAAGCCAAAAGCGCGCCTCATCCTCTACCACCCGCTCCCAATTCGCTACCATCGGCTTCTGAAGGCCAAAATTGCGACTCGAGTACAATGGACCAGACTACAAAATCACCTACACTTACGAACCTACCTGGCGCTTCAAAGCTAGCAAAGGATCGCGAGATCTCAACAATACCGCGCGCCCTCCCACAAGCTGGCGTTTCCCCTTCACAACCTGCCGCGAATAGTCAAGGAGAGACTGGAACATCAAAGTCTGGCCATTGGATATACCCTTCAGAGCGCATGTTCTTTGATGCTCTGAAACGGAAAAACTACGACGCCAACGCGCAAGATATGCGATCGATAGTACCGATACATAATGCTGTGAATGAGAAGGCATGGCAGGAAATACTGGCTTGGGAGAAAGGGCGAGGCGGAGATTCGTGTGGAGGGCCACGTTTGGAGTCATTTAGCGGATTGAGTACTCAGCTTACGCCGCGAGCGAGGTTCAATACTCTTATGGGATATCATGCGCCATTCGATAGACACGATTGGGTCGTGGATCGATGTGGGACGAAGGTGGAATATGTGATTGACTTTTATAGTGGCAAAGATGATGGCAAGTCTGGAAAGCCGTTGAACTTTTATTTGGATGTTCGGCCGAAATTGAATACTGTGGAAGGCTGGAAGACGAGGTTTGGAGGGATGTTTGGGCTGTGATAGATCCATCGAGGTCGCATTGTAACACCATCTCCCCTTGTATAATACACTCATAGAATTAGACGGATTAGTCCTCACGACCTCACCATCTCTACAGCACACTCAAGCAGCTAAGTCGAATACGCACTGGTTAGTGAATTCATGCTTCTAGGAGCGAGCTATAAACAAATTGCTCAGACAACGCAAACCAACGCCATTCCAAGCCTGGTATCCAACGCCGCCATACAACAAACGCACAAGACACACTCAAGGGCTCTCTAGACCAACATTTTCAGCCTCCCACTTCTTCGCCTTGAGGACTCGCTGCTTCTTGATCATCTTCGTCGGCGTCTTGAGCATATTCTCCCGCTCAAGCATCTCAATACGCGCCAACAACCTCCGGTTCTCCTCCTCAGCCTCCTTCAACTTGGTCTCTGCGCTATTGTCATTTGTGACAGTGACTTTCGCATCTTCATCCTCGTACACTTCCACCTCACGCGTCATGATATCAATCTTTGCGTCCAGTCGCTCATCATTATAATCAGCTTCCGCATCCAACGCCGCCTTCCACCGTCTTCGCTCAGTCTCGATCTGATTCTGCATCTCCTCATAGCACTCATCGCGGATTTCTTGCTCGAGGGCTGCCATGCGCTCTTCACTCGCGGCCCAGCATGTCTCGGCATCTTCGCGGCGGGCGCGTTGATCGTCGAGTTGTAGAGTCAAGATGTCTAGCTCGTCATTGAGGCGGGCGATTTCAGCATCTTTGAGTTCCATTTCTTCTAGATATGCGGCAGAGGGCGTATCTCTCCCGCTTGGACCATCTCGTGTACCTGGCCGTGTCGTATTACCGTGGCCGCCGGATAGGATTTGGCTGGTTATGGATGGGATGCGAGGGATGGTCACTTCGCGAGCTAGGGCGGAGTACCGGAGCATTTGTGATGTGGCGTTGAAGTCGCCAGTAGCATCGCCGGCGACAACCATGATAGCTTTTTGAGGATGTCGGTGCTGGTAGTAGTAGTGATTGTGGTGATGGTGTTGTTGGGCGACTATGTGTGCTGAAGGGAAGGAGTTGGAGAATAGAACTTCGGTGAGCTTGCATTGGCGGTATGGAACAATGTTGGCTTTTTGGCCCTCGGATGTGCCGCTTTGCATCATTTGCATGCATTGCCCGAGATACATCAGGCTTTCGTTGATTTTGCCAGCTTCGACGAGTGTGGCGCCGGCGGTGTTGGCTTGTCGGGCTCGTTCAGAGCCTGTGATTGTTAGCATAAATCGTTTCCAAGAGATGCATGAGATACATACCAGCTAGATCAACAATGGTCAATGTTTGACCTTCCCATCGGCCCTTTTCAATCCGATTGCGTTTCTTCACTTCGACACAGAAGAAACCATGACTTCTCGAACTCACAGCATTGCTTCCAGTGCCCGCCACCTTGCGCTCCACCAACCCCGTCTCCAAAATCTGCAGTGCTTCATCGAGCGAGGAGCATACTATCTTCCTCAAGCCCGCCACCACCTTCCGAGCCGAACTCTTCTCAGTCGACTTGAACGGCACGCTCGGACGTTTCGGAAATCCACGTTTTGCCTGACTTACACTAGAAACCAGCAAATCGTAAATCTTATCGTTGTAAACCTCATACATCGACACGACAATCACGTACTCCGCCGCCGGGTCAACCGGTACCTGAAAGCCATCGACATTCGGGCTCTGCGCCATCATCGAGGGCCGCGGAAGTTTCTGCTTCGAAGGCATATGTACGCTGAGATACGACGCATCCTTTGTTGGGTTAAACACAGCTTTTGTCAAGAATGCCAATGTTGGCTTTAGAAGAGAGAATTTTGGCGACTTGGAAGGAGACATTTTTGTGTGAAACACTTTTGATGCAGACATCTTTGAGGGGAGAACTTCTTTGGCATCCTCTGGCAGGTCTGTGAAATACTTCGGTGACTTGCCAGAGGTAGACAGAGGGCTCTTGGCTGAGGAAGAAATTGGAGTGCCTACGGGCATGGGTGTTTGGGCGCGCGAGCAGCTGCCTCGTGTTGATTGTCCATCGCCGTACATGGAGTCGAGGAAAAGGGCGGCAGTCTGCATATGTGCGTCGGAGACGTCTGAGACAGCGATGGAGGAGAGGACGGAGTTTATGCATGTGGGGTGGACGAGGTTGTGGGATATGCTTTGGAAGAGGACGTCGAGTGCTAGTTGGGTGAGACCGCGTTGTGATTTCGTTCCGAGGATCGTGTGGCTCTATACGAAGTGGTTAGACAGATCCTTGGTGAGATATTTGACGGTTTTGATCCTCTTATATTACCTTGCCAGATCCTGTTACACCAAGTGTGGCCAGTAGGCCATCTCGAGGTCTACCTTCTGCTCCTAAAACGCCTTCAAGCAAGGAAAGGATGCCGGTGCCTTGGAATAAATCAAGTTGTGATGCGTCTTCTTCGAATACTCGAGTAAACGCGAACTTCTCGACTGCTCGTTTGCGGTGATCGTTGACAGGCGGCTTTATGGTGATGTATCGCGGCCATTCGTTCGGCTCAGGAGGTTCCACGTCAAGGAAACGATCAGGATTCCCATTAAGCGATGGGCGCAGGCGTAAATACACATCGAACAAGTTCGGCGAGGATCGTGTTGAGCTATCCATGATTTCTTAATTTGGGAGGAATAGCTGACGATATGGTTGTGGATAATTGGTGTGAGAGCTGTCAGGTTGAATGTTGAATCTTTGGCAAGGGTTGAAAGTCGCACTTTCGGTAAACACTCCCGGTTGCCATCGCAACGTGCCACCACACATTTTGGGCTTCGTCATAACTTATCACCTCAACTCATCAAGAAACAGATACAATCAGGAACATTATCGTCAGGTCGCTGACAGTATAATTAGCCTCTTATCAAGCCGTGATAAGATTCAAACATCAACCTAATAACATGCGTAGATCGATCAAGTAGTCAAACGAGACGACAACAACCTCGAGTATCAGCCTCCAGGGCAGTCATTACTTGAGTCGACTTGATACTTTCCCACCACGAAGTGAATTCTACTCGCTTGTTCTAGTTCAGCGGCATAACTTTCTGGAATGTGGAGAGTCAGTCTGTGCCCCAGCTGCCCCAGTTGTGGGACATTGCTTCAAATATATTGTCGGCAAACTATCAAACCTCAAATCGGCACTCCGAAATAAACCTAATCTTTCCGAAAGCACTTTTCCATTTCCCATCGGATACTGTAAACAGGTCAAGTTGCGATGTAAGGGTACTTGGTCGGCAACCATATCTGCCGCATGGCTGACTACCAGGAGGGTGGGCGGTTCTTTTATATTCTTGGTCCTCCTTCTTATATGCCATTATAACGATTTTGTGTGCTCGGGTTTCTTTTCATCTTCTAGTCTCTCATTCAAGTATCTTTTGCAATCATGCGGTCCACACTCATTTTGGGGCTTGCTTCGCTCGCTTTGGCTCAGAAAGGAAAGGTTGATCCAGGTGGAACTCCAGGAAACCGAGGACCGAACACTGGTATATTTCATGAAGTTATATGATAGATCGATATACTGATATGTCCGCTCAGAAAATGATCTTTCTACCGGCGGATGCCGTGATGTTTACTTTATTATGGCTCGCGCATCCACCGAGGCTGGAAATATGGTATTGATATCGTAACGAAATCGACAAACGAGAGGCTGACCAAATCAGGGGGGTTCGATGGGTCCCATCCTCTGCAAAGGCTTGAGAGCAGCCTATGGACAGAAAGTTGGCTGCCAGGGTGTCGGTAAAGCTACCCATCTTTCAGAAACATAGTTTGCTTAAACTGACTGTCTACAGGCGCACCCTATACAGCAGCACTGGCAGATAATGCAAAGGCGAAAGGCACAACTGAAGAAGCCATCACGGAAGCGACGAAGATGTTCACTACAGCCCATAGCAAATGTCCAAAGGCTCTCATCGCATTCTGTGGCTACAGGCAAGTAAATCACATCATGTTAGGCCAATAGCTGACCCGTTTATAGCCAAGGAGCGGCTGTTATGCATAACACAGTTCAGGTAACTTTCTCGTCTTCCGATTATATTCGAAACTTATTGACATATCTTATAGGCTCTCCCAGAGGATGTTAAGAAGCAGGTAGTCGGCGGAGTCACATTCGGCGACACCAGAGCCAAGCAAGATGGATTCCAGATCAAGAACTACCCCAAGGATAATATCATGATCTTCTGCGCCAAAGAGAACAATCCTCCAGACAGCGCATGCGAAGGCAAAGGACCAAACTCTGCACATTTCCTGTACACGACCAATGGAGAGGGACCAATAGCACTTGACTTTCTTAAGAAGAAGATTGATGGCGCTCTCGGAGGACGTCAAATGGTTAAGAAGCGAGGACCAAGCGTGCTCGGGTAATCCACATGAGCTTAAGTTTCATGGATATGTATCATCAAACAGAATATATCTTGGTCGTAAACGAGTTCGAATTGTTGCAAATCGCAAAGATCATAACTTGTGCGCATGCGACTACCAGAAAGCCACTTCCTATCTCATGCAAACTACCAGACTTCGCAATGGAGGAAAAGATTCCTTCATCTATAACTTGGCATGATTTCCCCCGAGAATGCCAAAGCTACCACAAAAGCAGAAACCAAACCAAAGAACCATAAAACCTCCCACAATCAACCCACCGCCCCTATCCCATATAATTCAACCAAACTTCCCTCCCACCCAAATCACGCCATTCCCCTCTACCAACCCCACGTCCTCAAATGCTCCAAATGATCCATATAACTCAACGGAGGATACGCATTCTGCTGATCCGCCTGATACGTCGCATTAGCCATATCCCGGCCCTGAGCCACACAGCACTCCCTAAACGCCTTGTGGCTATCCAATATATACACCGCCCGATCGACTACTCCACACCCTTCATAGTCGCCAGTAAATTTTAGGCCGGGGAGACGGATGGCGTCGCAGCAGTAGGCGGTCATGGGCGGGTCGCGCCAGAGGGTGGGCCCGCGGCTGGAGTTGTGGACGGGTTTGGTGCAGTGCATGCGCACGGGGTAGGTGCCGTTGATGAGGCCTTGGTTGGGGACTTTGGGGGGGATGGCGACGATGTCTGTGTAGCCCGGGAATGTGGAGTGGTTGGGCTGGGGGAGGGGAGTGCTGGTTATGAGAGGAGTGAGGGACGGGAGGGCGAGGAGGGAGAGTTTCATGGTTGGTGGTGGTGGTGGTGGTGGTGGTGATTGTGATGGTCGACTGGAGGATCTGCCGGCTTGATTTGTTGGAGGGTGGTGAGTTGTTCTTTGTCTTGTAGTAGATGTGTGCGTTTCAATATGAATATATATGAATATATATATATATATATATGGAAGACTGAAATCGTTTGGTAAGAAAGAATCATGGAACTATTGATACTAGCGGGTATAGAGTAAGGCTTGACTTTTCTGGTACCCAGTACCATTGTTGATTACTCGATCGACCTGCAAAAGAAAACGATATATCATCTGTCAAGGAGATATCATTGCTTCATATATAAGTTGCAGTGGACAAAAAAGTAAAGAATCTCAGCTGCGTAGCCTCATATCTAATGGCGCTTGAGTGAATAATACTATTAATACAACACGCATCTATAGTCCGAGAATCCAGTCAGCGGAGGAGAATGACTTTAAAAGCTCAAAAACGCCAAGTCATCGTCTAATGGATGATCGTTGCCAGCAATAATGCAAATAAAAACGTAAAGGTCATAAGGTTGGCGATAGATGGTTTCATGTAGTCGCATCGGGGGCAACTCCTTCAGCTTTTCGCATAGCGAGGTCGAGTTCCGATTGACTGAAAGGCGGCTTCGTAGTATCAGGTAAGACAACTGGCTCCATCACAGATTGTATTGGTTCCAATTCCGTTGTTCCATGTCCATCAGTCTTTGGGCCGTGCTGATGTAAACCGCTGGCTACAACACTCAAGTAAGTTTACTGCTCCCAATCATACGTTCAGTGAAATGCAGAACCTACCTCGTCGTCCCTTATCTATCGACGTGCTATATCGTGGACCAAACGGCCCAGCCTCACTGCCCTGGCGACTAGGCATCCTCGAGCCCATGGGCGAATACTGGCTCGTCAGACTTTTTCTGCGCCATGCAGTCGCCCATGAAAAGCTATCTAGCTTTTCCTTGTGCTCGGGCTGGACGGGTCGCCTGTATTTGTAAGGAATGCGTTCGCCAGGCTGGTAGTAGATCGGCGAGGACCTATCTGAGGGGTTCGACGAGGAATTTGAGGTTTGTCGTGATGACGAGGAGTTTGAGCTCTTGCGTCGAAAGGTTTTCTTGATGCGCTCACGAAATGCCATGACGTCGAGTATGTAACAGGTAAGTTGAGCAGGAAGCTTAGGGTGTCGGAGTGGCCGGGGTCTGGCAACAGTAGTGAGGATGGATTACAGCATACACCCAGCGAGCTTAGGATGCCTAGAATAAAGGGGCAATTGAGGAGATATATAAAATCTGGGGAAGTAGCGTCAGGGAGGATTGGAGGAAAAGGCAAGTCTGGATGGCTAAGACTGGCGGCAAGTTGGGGAAAGTGTACTAGATATACTTTGGTCGACTACTTTTAGTGTACTTTACGGGCGAGGCCTCCACCATGATACCATGAGATGGATGCAAGTTCGGAAGTGGCGCCGAACCTAGGGTGGGATTCTGGTGGACATGCTGCGCACTTGGGATCAGTTGGTTGAAGTTGGGGTGAGCTTATTTTTGATGAGTTGCATCAGGAAAGAGGCAAAGTACGGGATCCAACCCCCATCAAGTCAGCCGGTTCCAGTTTCGGAGAGTTTTAACTGGATCTGAAGGATGGTTCTTCTTTGAGTGTTGGGAGTGACAAAATGCGCCCGCCCATTATTCTCAAGGTGCAACTGCATGCCATACGAAAGGCCCTACAGCCCCTGCAGCAGATCAGCGTCAGAGCATTGGATGGTTCGGAAGCGGTAACAGGCTTGCTAGAGAGCGCGAGAAGGGAACGGATGGAGAAGGTTAGGTTTAAACATTGAACACCAAGCCTATTGGGGACCGTTAGCAGCTCAGATTCTGCTCATATCTTTTGCTCGTTTTCTAACCAAAAGTAGACTGATTAGGCCTTTTGGGCTCTAGCCGATAACCTTATTGTTTCCACAAAATATTTAGGCTAAGTAGCTTCAAGCAGCTTAACCAATGATAAGCTACAAATAATGCCGCTATACCTTTTTGAGGAGGTCAGATCGAGGTCACGGCGCCAGACCTCAGCTCTAGCGCCGTGAGCTCGTTCTGACCTTCTAGCCTTTTTAGGTGAAGATCGCTAAACAATAAGAGCAGAATCTGAGCTGCTAACGGTCCCCATTACCGCACCTGTTCCGTAAGACCGTTTGGTTGCTAACATCAACATCCCACACACTGCAAACTGGAAGAAATGTCGCAGCACGTCGGCGACTTCCAGCTACCGTAGTCAAAAGGAACAACGGATCTCTTGGAAGTTGGTTTTAGGATCAGCTTGTCTCTTCTGCATGAGTGGGATCCAATAATCGATGAACGGGTTATGGCTGTGGGCAGTCGCACAAGCGCCAGATTATGAGCTTGTACCAATCTTTACTCGTTGTGCATGGAAGAGGTTGTTATGCCTCATCGCAGCCGATCCAGACCAGGGCCTTTTGAGGTTATCTCTACAATGCAGTAATAGTGCAATTTATAGTTATGTACGCACTTTTAGACTGATAGTAGGTTAGTAGGTTGCTTTGAGTTGTCCAACACTGCCCAAGGATTATGGATCGTACAAGGTAGAAGATAGGCCGACACGTAATCTGTTGGAATGGGCAAAGTTCAAATGTTACCCTAGCACTGGAGGTGCAGATAAAGTTATGGATCAATGTTGGGGACCTACCTTTTTGGGCTGTCTCATCTTTCCAACATCACCAGAGCCACATCCCTTTCCATCCTATGGTGTTCGTGCACGTTATAGCGTCGAGCTTTTGACCAATGTCCTCACCAGATTTCAGCCAAATCACAACCTTATTTCGTATGAGAGGGGGCAGTTTTTGGTGAGAATTCGGGGCCAAGCTATCCCAAACAGGTTTGGTAAGGACGGTTGTGGCGGGTGTTGATAATTTAGCGTAGGATGGAAAGGGATGCCGCCAGCCAACACCCGCCCGAGCGAGTCGAGAAGTATCGGATAATTGTTGCCAATTACATCAAGATCCGATCGGGTGAGGTAGATGCACTGTGGTAGCTGTGATGCCTTCATTGGCTGAAACTCAGCTTTCAAGACGCTTGTGCAAATAGAGTAAGGTGGTAGAACGAACGTGCTTGCAAGGTTGAAGGCGCTGACAAGCTGCAAAAACCCCGCCAAGACTGCAGCTTGAATTTCGGGTCCGAGCAAAAGACTAAAAATTTCAGCGCTGAAGACGACACCGCACCCTCGAGCTGTATGCCATAGAGCTGTCATTGGTATAATTAGAACATTGCTGGGACATGTTTTCCGTTTCTGGATGGTCCGTTACGGCACCATTGAAGACACAAGCCGACGTCACCAAGATCCCCAATAAAGCAGAAGGCTCCAAAGGCACGAAACGGAAAAGAGATGGACCTAGTACTGTGACAGGCGACAATGTTGTTAGCTTATGGGAGCATCATATTGAAGGCAAGAGTCCCAAGAAGAAAGCAAAGAAAAAGCCACGCAAAGAGAAAAGAGATGCCGCTCAGCAAGATGAAGCTCAGGACGAGAAGACTGCACAGAACGGAGATGCTACCGAGAAAGAGACACCACAACAAAATTCTACGAAATCCAAATCGACATCTGTTGCAACAGTAGAAGAAGGCACGAAGAAGCAACAGAAGAAAGAAAAGGCAAAGAGCAAGACCACCACCAAAGATCAGGACAAATCTCAGCTTCCATCGACTATCAAACCGAAAGCAAAGCCAGCCACAGAGCCAAAGCTCACGCCCCTTCAAGCTTCCATGCGAGCCAAGTTATCGTCTGCTAGATTTCGACATCTGAATGAACAGCTTTATACCACTCCATCTAACACTGCGCTTACGCTTTTTACCGAATCGCCTTCACTCTTTTCCGAATATCACGCTGGTTTTCGACAACAAGTTGAAGTGTGGCCAGAGAATCCTGTAGACGGCTATATATCAGACATTCGCACGCGAGGCAAACTACGACGAGCACCGAACCCCAACTCCTCTGTCAAATCTACACCACTCTCTTTTCCCCTGCCCAGAACCAAAGGAACCTGCACAGTTGCGGATCTCGGCTGTGGCGATGCTAGACTCTCCTCTGAGCTTCAGTCCAATTTTACACGCCTAAATCTCAAAGTACTGTCATTTGATCTGCATTCGCCCAGTCCACTAGTCACCCGCGCTGACATTGCTGCTCTTCCATTACCCGATGGTGCAGTCGATGTCGCCATCTACTGCCTGGCCTTGATGGGCACCAACTGGCTCGACTTTATCGACGAGGCATGTCGAGTACTGCGCTGGCATGGTGAGCTGTGGATAGCAGAGATCAAGAGCCGATTCAGTCGTGCCAAGGAGAGGTCAGTTGGAGGAATTGGAGCTGTTCGCCAGGACTCTTCCAACAAGAAGAATCGGAAAAATCAAGATGAAACAGAGGAACTGTTGGAGGAGGAAGCTGATGGCTCTGCAGAGGCCAAGCGGGAAACGGATGTTAGTGGTTTTGTTGAAGCTCTTCGAAAACGCGGCTTTGTTCTTGCTGGAGATGAACGACAGGCGGTGGACATGACGAATAAGATGTTTGTCAAATTGCGGTTCATGAAAGCTGTTAAGCCGACTCGGGGTAAGAACGTTAGTGCTGAAGAAGAGGAAGAGCCTTCGAAAGCGGGCACTCAATGGCAGAAGAAGGATAAGAAGAAGAAGTTCATTGATGACAAGGGGCCAGAAATTGGCGAGGACGAGGGGAAGATTCTCAAACCGTGTGTTTACAAGCTACGATGAGCACGATTATGTATTACTCGGAATACAGTGATTCTCTCCATTACAATTGCTTCTTCATACTAGGACTGAAAGATCAAATATCTCCATTTGCCGTGCGTGGTATCTGTACTATCATCCAATTCATATCCCTTTTCGTCCCACATTATATCCTCCAATCATTCATATCTCATAACCATCCATATCATCACAATTCAACCCATCAAACCGGACTCCTCGCCCTCCCCATAGCAATCTCACTTCTCCCCCTCCTCTCCCTCCCCCTAACAACCTCAATACCAGCCCCCTCATCCAAACTACACACCCGCAATCCAATAACACACGTCGCCTGCCACGGATCATCCGCATACATCTCATCATCACTGCTCCCACTCCCACTGCCCCTTCCACCCGCGCCCAGCCCTCCATCATCACCGTCACTCCTATCGCTCGATGGCGGCCCATCAATATCGCTGTCCCATGGAAAATCATCGTCGCATACGGAGCTCACTGGACTGATCGGTGGGCCCCTGTCAGAGCCGCCGGAGGAGAAGGAGCGCCGGCGGTGGTGCATGTGGCGAGGTGGGCCGGGTGGCATCATGCCTGGGCGTGGACGGTCGATTATTATTACTTCGCCGGGTGGTGGTGGGCCGGGCGGGCCGTGGTGGCCTGGATGGCCGGGAGGTAAGTGGCGTGGAGGGGGAGGGAAGTTTTGGGGGAAGCGTGGGCCGCGGATATTGGGGTCGTCGTCAGTGGGTTTCTGGGGATGATCGGTAGGCTTTGGTGGTGAGGTATCTGGTGCATCTGGGCTCTCAGCTTGGTTGTCGGTGTCTTGGGAGTCTTTGGGTGTTGGCTCGAAGACGAAGACTTTGGACGGAGGGATTTTCTCTTCTGGTGGGACGGTGGGTTTGTCTGTGTCGTTTGATGCTTCTGGCTCGACGGATGCTGTGGACGATCCAGGAGTTATAGGGGCTACGCGCTCCTGAGCTTTACTTTTAGGCACATCAAGCGGAATGTGTTTGGGGCGCTTTGGTCTTTCTTCTCCAGAATCATATGGGGAACCTTCACTTCCTGAAGACTCGCTGCTTGTCGAAGAGATATCCGATGCGCTTTCAACTTCCTGGGGAGAAATCCTATGGTCTCCGTTGAGAGGATTGACTAGTTTGGTATCGCCAGTGTGCTCCGGATCGTCGGCTTTGTTAGTACCGTCATCATCCGGTGCTGTCTTGCCTTTTTTCTTCTTCTCCGCTTTCCTGGCCTTTCTTTGCTTCCTTGCCTTTCTGTGAGCCTTCTTCTGACGGGCATATTCCTCTTTCTCTTTCTTGATCTGCTCGTCTCTCTTCTTTTTCAGTTCCTCATCCCTCTTCTTCATCTTTTCATCTCTAATCTTCTTTTTCGCTGCCACCTTTTTATCAAGTTCATCTCTCAGGCGCTTATGTCTAGCCTTCTCTCTGTCTCTCTCCTTCTGACGACGAGCTCTTTGCCTGACCATCTCGTCTCGATTGCGCTGCTTATTCTCTTTCAACTCATTGTCATAATTTCCAATTTCAAGCTCGCGCAGTTTGCCTTTGGAGTGAGTGAGATCAAAACTTTTTCCAATGGCCAGAAGCTTTTCCCGACGATCATCCCGATACTCGCGAATGATCTGATCTGGGGTTCTCTTGTTATCGACGCGTTCCGCAGTGATCTTTAGAAGAAGCTCGTAAGTGCCAGGCTCAAGATCAATTTCAGCATTGCATGACCGCATATTTCCAGACTGCTGCATTGAACGCAGCAGGTAAATATTCTCGCCTTTCTTGTACAGTCTGAAATGTAGGCTATACTTGTAGCGACCAGTCAAGCCCTTGAAATATCGCGTATCTGGTTGCGACAGGACTAAAACGACAGGCCCGGCCTTGGTAACAGTCACCTCAAAGCCAGTGTCAAGATAATCCGTGGTCCAGGGCACATTGACTGAAGTCCATTGCTGCGTTACAGTCCATTCCGGGCCAATAAGGCGAATTCTGTCGATAACAGGATAGTACTTCAAGAAATCCTGATAGGAAATAAAGAATGTTCCATCGTCGCCCATCGTATGATTCAGCTCTTTCAAGACATCTGGCGTCCATTCTTTGCTTCCATCACTCCAAGCTCCGTTCCATTCTTGGTTGCCCCAAGGATTGTGAAGCTTTAGAAGTCTGATCTTGCCATCTTTGGTTATCTCCTTCTTCCTCTTCTCTTGCTCTTCCTTCAATTTCTTTTTGGAAAGCTTCCTGCCTTCGAGGGGCGGTGCATCAATCTCGCGGGCTTCTAGAACTGTATATGCATGACCTCTCACGAAACCCTCGTCATCAGCCGAATCACTATCACGACCTTTCCGAGTTCCACATCCGAAGAGAAACTTGTCATTGACTTGCATCAATTCGCCCCAGAGTTGGGCCTTGTCCAAGACATTCTCTGAGCGAACATAGCTTGCAACACCGCCAGTCAGATCTTCGATTCCTTCACTACACAGTGTGAGTTGAAATAACAGGTCGAGACTGACTTGACTTACCCAGTGACTCCGCCATCAATTGATTGATAGTCGCCGTGCGCTTTCGCGTATGCTTTCTCGATCAATGGTAGCCAGGTCTCATTCGACTCTCGACAACTGCCAAAGTACAGCGCATTACTTCCTCGACGTAGAGTTTGCGAAAAGTCCTTGGGCAGCACTTGGACGACATGCCCCATTTCTTGCAAAGAATGTGTAAGAGCATTCTTATCACCTCGAGTGATAACCAAAAAGTCTGTAGGATGTTGTTGCTGGTCGTCGGAATATCGAAGAGCAAGTCTATCATCCACAACCTCCGATATCCATTCACCATCTATATCATTAGTTGACGCTCCTTAAAACTGCTTGTATGCTCTTACCGCGGAAGAAAACAAATCCATACACTCCAACCTTTTCATCTCTGGCGACACAGAGCTTTTCGATCAGCTCTGGCTTTCCACTCAGTGCTGTGATTGCTGCTAGAAACCAACAGTCTCCGACATTGCCTTGTCGAATGTCGTTGGCGCTAGGCCCATCTTCGAAGAATTCCGGCTCGTCAAATATATCCTATAAAAATAAGCCCATGCTCCTGTGACTTTCAATAATCCTTACCTCGACTCTCTTGACCGCTCCAACTCCCACCACATCCTTCACAGATGAAGGTTGCTCATCAGCGCCCAGGGATACAAGTGTGTCCCATTCGGGCAAACAAAACATCCTGTCATGATATTTCTGGTTGAGTCGTTTGCACTCGCGTACGATCGCTTCGACTTTGGCTTTGCAGGAATCCGCAGCCTCTTTATACGATGTCCATGCCTTTTGACTATCAACGTTTTAGTAAACGTAAAGCTAAAGAGCAATAGCAAAATATATATACCTGCTCTCAACACCTTCTTCGTTGATATTCACAGCATGACCTGGCTGACCCTCAATATCCGTATCCAAGCTTGGTACCGGCCTAACAACCTTATTTTTGTCCTTAAATTTGCCAGCTCTCCCCTCTCCAACCTCCTCCTTCTTGCTGCGCTGCTTTTGCAACGTGAAGCGATCCCATGCTCGATAGAACTGATCGTTTTTATACCGTCGGCGACTGATTATAGATCCTGGAGGTGGTGGAGGGGGTGGGCCGAGTTTATTCAATCTATGGCGTGGTTCATGGATTGGAGATGGGGGAAGTGGAATAGGGAGCGGCGGTGGCGGATGGGGATAGTCCGTGATAAGTCGTATAGTAATAGGCGCAGGGATGGGATACATCGGTTTGGGAGGTGGTGGTGGTAAGGGATCTCTTCGAGGGGGCATGTTCTCTAGTACTTCCTCCACGATGGAAGTCCTCGACAGCAGTATTGATACAGCGGGAGAAGAATAAGGTCTCGAAATCACAATGAAATGTGGTCGGAGTCAACCAAAAGAAGAGCTCCTTCAAACGAAGCGTAGTACTCGCAATTGCAATATAATCGCGTGGAAAAAATGGTGTTGAGTTTCAACTTTCAACATGAAGATCACCAAAAACAAAATCGTGAACAGAGGAGCATAGAAGCGGCCTCAGTGGTATGGATGAACGGAAGATGCAGTCAGACCATTCGCGACTTGAATACGGACAGCAGATATCGGTCTACTCCAAGACTCAAGCCAAGCTCGCATTGCCTGGAAATCCAGCCAGCAACATCAGGCTGTGCTTCAAAGCGGCTGAGAACTGCACTCCCATGCGAGAGTACACATCGCGCGACCACAAAATCTAGGCCACAGAGTCCAAGCCTGGCGAATAAAGGCCAAGATCGGGGGCGCCTTGAGCGGGGCAGCGAATTGAATTGGTGGCGTCTGACCTGCAGGTAGGTCTTTTGGCATATTTTCGTGCCTTTGACCGGTCTGATAACTCTTGTCCGTGGAATATCAAGGTTTGGCGCTGATAAAAGATTCATATTTCGATCCGCGTTAGCAAAACTTGCTCCCAGAACTTGATTTGTTTGCGCTTGCTCTCAGGAGATATGCTAGACTGAACGTTAAATGCCTCACGTTGAACTTGTATATAGTCGGACACAATTATGTGGCGTAACTATTTTTGGAAAGTTAGAGAAAACACGAACTAAGTTTATCTGTCTGCGCTCTTGGCTAAGAGGGGATTAAAACTTAGTCTCATATCGCCTATAGAAAAGATTGGCGGACAGAGATCTGAAACAGTGTAAAACCTCTATTGGTAACTTCACAGCTTCATCTGTCCATGTTTCTACAAGAGCATACCAGGGATATCAGCAACGCACGATCTGGAGCTTTGAGTAATTCAAAAAGCCAAGGTATCTGGCTCAACTGGATGTCCTATCATTTCGAAAAGGTCAAACTGCTGTAATACAGTATAGGCCTTGACCATTGAAGCTCAAATATTCTGATTGAGCGTCATTATTCTATGTCTCCCATCTCGTCCTTTGTGGAGAAACATACTCTCTGGCTCCCTCAGTGCACAGAAGCACAACAGTAGCATCTGGTCCAAGTTGCTCTTTTAACAAGCCGTCCTTGACGAGTCGATACAAGGCCGCAAGACTCGCAGCACCGCAAGGACCAGCAGCGATACCATAAGAGCGAAGTTTCTTTACAGATTCGTCTGCTTCGACATCGGAAATGATCATGCTAGCGTCGACTCCTGCTTCCAGAATCTCCCATGCCGTGAGTGATACAGTTCCGCAATTCATACCGTCCATGATTGTCTGCGAAGTCTCCACACACACGGTCTTTCCTTCCTTGAGACTTTCATGGAGACAAGGAGAACTCTCTGGTTCTACCGTTATTACTGAAGTTTGTAACGAAGCCTTGGACTTGTAGTGTGAGACGACAGCTTGGGCGAGAGATCCAACTCCGACAGGTGTAATAATCATGCTTGCGGTCAAATGTTGCTCATTTAGCTGTTCGTCAATTTCGCGTAGCATAGTTGAATATCCCTCGACAATCCACGATGGGATTTGTTCATAACCTTCAAAAGCGGTGTCCTGAATAAGTAGATTCCTTGGATCTTTCTGAGCTGCTTCATAAGCGATATGCACCGCCGCGTCATATGATCCTTTGACTGCAGTGACTGTGGCCCCTTCGCCGGCAATGATGGCTTTGGTTGCATCATCCGTGAACTGTGGGACGAATACTTCAGCATCGATGCCGAGTATCTTCGCCATACGGGCCAGTGCACGTCCGTGATTGCCATCGGTAGCCGTAACCAACTTGATGGACCGTTTGACCGCTTCTTGAGATAAGTGCTCCAGTGATGAGTTCAGAGGAAGGCCGGCTTTGTCAGCAATGGCACGAAAGGTTCCCCAGGAAGCGCCTAGTATCTTAAAGGACGGTAGGCCAAGACGATCGCCCTCATATTTTACAAGTACATTCTTTACACCAAGGTCTTGAGTGACCTGATCCAATTTCAAAAGAGGGGTTGTCGTGTATAGCGGAAGGCTTTGGTGGTATGATCGTATGACTCCTGGGTCTTTAGGGGCCAGAAAGAGTTTCCCGACCCGTTTCGGAGATGTATTGATATACATTTCAAATTGTGACTTTGAATCGAGCCATAGTATTGTTGCTGGTATAACTTGAGCATAGACAGGTAGGTAGAAACGAGGAGGTGTTGGTTGCTCTGACAGTCAATAAAGTTTTAAGTGGAGCCTGGCCCACGCCATTTTCAGTCCAAGCTGATGTTGGAGTGTCAGTCAAGAAGAAAAATAAACATATAGGGATGAAAACGAGATTTACTAAAATAAACAATACGGCAAAGTAACAGGAGAAGCATTCAGAGCTGAGAAAGCGTGACGGGAGAATTGTAAGGATGCTCTTTGCATACGCTTGTATATATACAAAAAAAAGGCAATTCTTCGATGATTATTCGCAAGAACCTTGAGAAAGGAACATGTAAATCTTTGCCATATTATACATGTGGACTAACCGAAAACGGACTGTTGGCGCAATGGTAGCGCGTTGGTTTTCGGCACCAAAGGTTGCGCGTTCGAGCCGCGTGCAGTCCTTGACGAATCTTTTTTTTTTACATTTGGAAGAAGTACTGCTTTCTGGACTATCTTCACAGTGCAGGCAGTATATTTTTTTGCTACTGTCTATCGCTCACAACTCGATCTCTAAGGATTAAGTGTGAATGATACTTCCTAACTTGCAAGGGGTAGACAAAATACCTACATGGCGCGCTCTCAGCGAATGCGCTGTCTACCACCGCACCTTTAAAACATCAGATTCTCTTAATCCCATCGAATTCGATATTCAGAGCTTTTTTTTCGCCTTAGAAAGGAAACGAAGTAGTTTCATCGGAATGTAGTGGATAGGAGCCAACGAAGGTAATGGAGCGCGCCATTTATTTTGTCCTCCGGTTGACTTGGTACGCTTGACATGGCTGCTCCTCGAGCATTATTCTATTCGTATCAATGCATCTTGACAGAGCTATTGACCAGATATTTTGGTACATTGGATTTGCCATCCAATATCTGCTGTCGCTAAGTTCTCAAACTTTTGCTAATACAAATCAAGCTCTACCTCAAGCCAAACTCAAGCTCTTCAGCTCATCAGGCTGAACTACTCTATCTTAGTGATGCAATATTTCTCACTTACGCGGTATACTAAGATCCGTCGTATACCGCCGTTATTTATAGTATACCAATCCGCGGCCGTATACAGCATATAATTGGTGTAATAAGAAGACACGTATTTGTATAAGAAACTTAATTGCTAAATAGGGATTAGCGTACCTTTAAATTAGATCTTTTCACAACATCTTAACGTAAGGGGATAGGATCCTAGCAGGCATAGTAACTAGCAGCCCTACTACCTTAAAATTAAATAGATCTAGATAACTTCAAACTACTATAAATTAATTAAATAATGCTTAAATTTAATAATTTAAAATAAAAAACTCTTTAGCTAATATAGCTAATGCCGTAGATTAATTTAAAAATAGAGAATTTACTTTAGTTACTACTTACTTATAGATTACTAGAATTCCTCGTAGAACGATTTAGAATAGACTAAATAGGGTATTACCTTAAAAACTAGCCTATAGATCTTAGTAGAAAATACCTCCTAATATAGAGAATTATCTTATAGACTAGATACTAGCAAAAGATCGTACTAGATACTTACCTACTTATATATATATCTATATTTTTACTTAAGAAATACTTAAATCTACTAGCCTACTATTTAATCTTAGAGAGAAGTAGTATTAATACTTTATTAATAAATATAATGAAGTTAAATTAGTTTTATTACGTAAGATTAATTTAGATTATATTAATAGATATAATTTAGCTATAATAAATAAGTTTTTTAATTACCTAGAAGTAATTTAAAAGGAATATTATATTATACTAATAAATAAGTATAATATAAATGAATCTAGCCTCTAAATAAGCAATACTAGTAACGAATAAGTTATTATAATATCTAAATCTACTATAAAGTAAGTAGTAGTTAAAATACCTACTAGAGTTAAATAAAACACTACTCTAAAAATAATTTCTACCCTTAGGGCTTACCTTAATCTACTAGTTATCTTTATAAGCAAATCTATATAGAGTACCTAGATTCTGAATTAATTTAATACTAAGGATTATAAAAATTAGCAATTTACATATTCTTAAAATAATTAGACTTCTAACGACATAGGCGTTTACTAGCTTTAGGAATACTTTATACTATAAACTAAACCTTCTTATCGTAAGATATAGCGTCTTTTAATCCTTAATAATTATAAATTACATTATTTTTTTTGCTTTATACGTATTTGCTTTAAAAATTAGATTATTTTACTATATATTCTACTATATACTTCCTATATTTTATAGCCGCTAGATCTTAGTATATTTAGACCTATTAAGACATTATATTATTATAAACTTAGTAAGTTTACTAGAATATTTAATAAAGCTTTAATTCCTAAAGCTAGATTTATTAAAATATATTATAAAATCTATCCTAAGGCTATTATAAAAGCTAACGCTTTATCTAGCTTTAAAAAGGTAAGAATTTAGCCTTTAAATTACGAAAAACCACTCTTATCTTACTTTGTTAAGGAATCTAGACTAATAGAGATAATTACTACCTAAATTACTATTAGAGGACTTTTTGTTTCCTAGATTCTAAAGCTAATTAAGCAATTAGCGAGTAATTATAATTATAGGAAGTAGATCCGCGATATATAAGCTAAAATTTAGCGTCTTTAAGCTAAACTTTCCTACACCAAAATATTATTATCTACTATAGAATAAAGGATATCTTTAATAAAAGCTTTAAAGAAGCGTAAAAGGATAAGTAAAATAGATTCTACTAAGAAACTATATACTATATAGGAATTTTTAGGTACTTAGGAATTAGTACGCTTAAAGGTAGAGGAAGAGCGTAAAAGAGCTAAAAGGAGAGCTAAAAAGACAAAGAAATAAAAGTCTAGATTCACCGCTATATAATACATTTAATTTTATAATTATATCTTATGTTTTAGTTATTTAATTATAAAGTAAAGCAGTTTAGATTATTTAATTTAGGGTGCTAGTTACTATGCCTACTAAGATCCTATCTCCTTACGTTATATCTTTTTATCTACTAAGAATATACCTAACTTTACTAGATAATTACTCTAGTATTTAGCTCCTAAATAATAAAGATTTTAATAGCTATATATTCTTCTCGTTTAGCTCTACATAGTAGTATTAGATTTAATATAATTTAAGTAATATTTATAATTCTAATCTACCTCTAGAAACACTATAATCTTTTAGCTAAAATAGCTCTAAGACGAGTAAATTAAACTTAAAATAAATAAGTATATATATTATAATATTAGGTATTATTACCTAATCCTAATCCTATTATAAAGAAGCAATAGTAATGCTATTATTATACTTATTCTCTTTAAGAATATCTTAAACAATAAGAAGAATATTTTTATAAAGAGAGATAAATTTTAGCTATTTCTATTATAGCTCCTATTATTAGTTAATCTTTTATAGCAATTTTATATACTTAGTAGTAAATTAAATAGGATTAATAATATATAAAGAGAGTAATTTAAGAAGCTCTACTACTTAATACGTATAATAAAATATTATATTTAATAACTTACGCGTATAAAATTAAATATATAAATTTAGTAGGTATTCTTACTTATTTACCTCTATAGAGAGGGTAAATGCTAGCTCTTATTAAAGAGCTCTATAATAAAGATCTACTAAAGCTAAAAAGTATACTTAGGAATTAATCTCTTCTTAACTTCTCTCTAGACAAAACTATAAATAAAGTAGGTTACTAAATAGCTAATTTCTATATTATTATACTATTACTTAGTTCCTTCTTTCTTAAAAATATTAATTTAGGTAGAGAATATATAATATCTTTAAATCTAGCTTTATATCTTTTAGAAGCTTTTAATTAATAAATAGAGTATTAGGGGTTAAACTCCTTAAAGCTATGCCCGTTTGGGCTACCTCTATTATATATAAACACCTTAATTAAAGAGTCTCTTAACTTTTCTTTCTCTCTAAGTTACCTTCCTATTTAGTAAGCTTATAATATAACTTATCTTTTCGTTATCTAACCTATAATATTAGGTAACTTTAAAACTAACTTCTCTTTTTTACTTACTTTCTCTCTATCTATTAATAAATAGCTAAAATAGTAAACTAAGATTTCTCTCGCCTAATAACTACTAAATAGGATAAAGAAATATTTTCTAAGAGCTTTATTTATAAGAACGTAGAAGCGTACTTTATGTATATTAATTAATAATAAATAAAGCTATAGAGATACTTAAACGTATTTTAAGAGGTAACTAATAATAGCTTATAATAAGTAATAAATAGTATTTTACTACTTAGTAATATGCTAGGTTTATTTATCTTATAGTTATATATAGCTACTACTAGTTATAGATAAGCTCTTAAGTAGCTAAATACCTTAAATAATAAAATTTATATATAATTAAATAAGAATACGTAATAAATTATAATAGTCTATACTAAACTCTAAGCTTAAATTAATAGCTAGAATAAATAACTTACTAATATCTATACTAGTAGTAAAATCCTTATATAGTAAGTAAATAATACTACTTATAATATATTATCTTAATAGTAATAATAAAAATAAGAATAACTTTAGAGGGAATCTATAATACTTAGCATAACTCTTTCTTTAATACTAGCTATATTCTTTACTAAAGAGACCTTTAATTATAGCTATTATCCTTCTTTAATTCTAAGAGCTAATCTTTTTTAAATTTTAATTATAATAGCTAGATTAATAAGTCCTTCTCTACCTTCTTTAATAAATCTTTTAGCTACTTAGTATAAGCTACTTTAACTATTATTATAAAACTTTTAACTAGCTTTCTTAAATCTAGAATAATATTCTTATAAAAATCTAATTCTCTATCCTAGCTTTTACTAAATAATTAAAGTAAAATTATATATTAATAGATAGATTTATATAAATAACTATACCTAAATCTATTATATATTTAGCTAGCTAATTAGAGACGCTATTTAATAAGTTTTCTCTTAGATTTAGAATCCTACTAGCTATAGTATTATAAGTTTTAGTAAGTTTATAGAATAAATAGACCTTCTCTTTTATAATCTATATAAAGAAATAAGAGCTTTAGTAAACCTTTAAAGGATTTAGTAAAGAAGTAGAGAATAGAGAATCTTTTAAGCTAAGTTTTAGTAGTATTTTATCTATACTAGAGTATAATTTTAGGCTACTTTTATCTAGATATAGTTCTTAGAAAATACTATAGATTTAAGCCTTAAAATAGCTCTAATTATTTACTTTTAGCTTAATAACTTAGATACTTTTACCTAAAAAGCTTTAGAGACCTAGAATTAAATAGTTTAAGCCTATATAAGCTATTATAGCCTAAGAGGCCTAAGTACTAAAATAAATACTTAGTAGACTTAGCTATTTAGGAATTAGGACCTAGATATAATAGAAAATATTTAGATTAGAGCTAGCTAAGCCTAGTATAACTATTATAAGTAAAATAATCTTTATTTTTACTATAGCTTAGCTAATTATAGAATTTAAAATTATAAATAGGTGCTCTAAGCATTATTTAGAAATTAGAATTTCTTCTATAGCTAGGCTAGCTATAAATAAAGATAAAGTAAAAGAAATACTACTAGAAGTAGATACTTATAGAATAATACTAGTAGATTCTAGGCTAGTGCTACTAATACTTTAAATACCTTCTAAGGTAGCTAGCTAGTAAGGGCTACTACTACTTAGCTAAGAAATAATAATCTTTATAATAATCTATATAATATTATTAATATAAAATTAAAAAACTAGTAAGCTTAGATTAAAAACGTAATACTAAGCTAGAAAATTATAAAAATATTATTTTAGAATAGTATTAAAAGTTCTTTACTTAAGATATAGTTATAAAGCTCTTTTTAATATTTTTAATAGTAAATTAACTTTCTTTATATATAGGCTTTATTAATAATAGCTACTTAACCTATTCTTTTATAAGTCTCTACTTTACTTAAAGATATAAATTTAAACGTATACTACTACTTTAAGTAATTCCTATTAAAGAAATAAATAATAAAGCTAAAGAAATTTATAAAATAGTAATTATAAAGATTAATATTAAAGGCTATAAAGAAACTATTTAAGCCTTTATAGTAAAAAAGACCCTAGGTTATAATATAATTCTTAGCTTACTTTAGATAAAAAAATAAGATATTATTCTTTATATAAAACCTAAGAAGCTAGTTTTTAATAAAATAGATTATATAGTTATAAGTCTAAAGACTCTTTAGAAGAAGTATAATTATATAGTAATTAGAGCTATAGTATTTAAGATATTTATCTAATAAGCTAAAAAGTAGACAAAATAGTCTTAAAAAGACTTAATACTAATTATATAAGTCTTTACTATAAGTCTTTATAACTTATAAAAAGCCTTTACTCTAAAAAAGTATATTAATCCTTATAAAAAGCTTTTTAAATAGTATTTAGATTACCTTAACCTTTTTTAAAGAAAGCTAGCTAATAAGTAGCTACCTATCTAAGACCCTTTTATAGACTATAAGATTAACCTAATCCTAGACGCTAATAGAAAAGAATCTTAGTTATCCTAGTAAGTATTATATTCTATAAATTAAGATAAGTTATTAGCTCTTAAAAGAATCCTTAATAATCTATTAGAAAGTAGGTTTATTTAAGTAAATAACTTACTTATTAGAGTACTAGTTTTTTTTATTTATAAAGTAGATAGATTAATTTAGTTTTATTATAACTACTATATATTAAATAAGTTAACTATAAAGAACTATTACCTCTTACTACTTATTTATAAGATACTAAATACTTTAAGAAAAGTATAATAGTTTACTAAACTAAATATATCTTAAGTATTCTATAAGATTTAGATATATAAGAGTAATAAATAAAAGATAGCCTTTTAAATATAATATAGCTTATTTAAATAAATAGTAATACTATTTAAGTTATTAAATACTCTAAGTACTTTTTAAAGGTTTATTAACTTTACTCTTTAGAATATTTTAAATAACTACGTTTCTATATACTTAGATAACGTCTTAATTTTTAGCTTAAGTACTAGGAAGTAATATAAAGCCTATATTTATAAAGTCCTTAAGTAGCTATAAAAAGTAAGACTCTACTTTAATATCTAGAAGTATAAATTTATAATTACTTAGATAATATATCTAAGCTATATTATTAAGGCTAAATAAAGAATCTTAATAAACCTAGCTAAAGTTAAAGTAATCTAAGAATAAGAAACTCTTAAGAATATTTATAGAGTTTAAGCTTTCTTTAGCTTTACTAATTTCTATTATAAGTTTATACTAAACTTTTAAATAATTATAAAACCTCTTATTTAACTTATTTAGAAGAACGTTCTCTTTTTATTTAAAGATTTAAAGAAAGCTATATTTAAGAAGCTAAAATAGCTCTTTACTATTAACTAAATGCTAGTCTTATTTAACTATAATAAAGAGACTTTTATCTATATTAACTTTTTTAGTTACTCTTTAGGAACTATATTAGTATAAAAAAATAAGATAGATAAGTTTTAACTAGTAGCCTATTTCTCTAAAAAGTATAACTCTACTTAAAGTAACTACTTAATTTATAATAAAGAGATACTTATAATTATATTTATTTTAAAAGAATAAAACTTAAAGCTATAAGTAGTAAAAAAGTTTAAAGTAATATCTAATTATAAAAACCTAAAGTATTTTATAAAACTATAAAAGTTTATAGAAAGATACGTCTAATAATTTATTAAATTTATAAAGTATAATATAATAATTAAGTACTAACTAGGCCTATAGAATAGCATAATAGATAGTCTCTCTTATTATAAATAAGATATACCTTAAAATATAGCTAATAAAAAGATCTAGGCTAAAACTTTTTAACTACTTTATACTTAAGAAGATTAATTACTTAAACTACTATAAGCCTTACTTATTTATATTACTATCTTTCTTATAGTAGTTAAAAATAAATTAGTAGAGACTCTACTAGTTAATAAAGCTTTAATCTCTAGCTTATTACTACTAATACTAAACGTTCTTAAACTATTAGTAACCTAATAGAATAAGATAGTATAGGCTAATAATACTTATTAAGTAGCCTATTAAATAATTAAAGCTAATAAATAGAAGTTTCCTCTATTAATTATAGGTATTAAAATCTCTATCCCTAACTACTTAATTAATAGTAAGAATTACCTTTACTAAAGAGAATAACTATAGATTCTAAATTTAGAATCTTTATAAATAGTAATACTATAAGTAGCTTATACGTCCTTAACTTAAAACTATTCTAACTATAAAAAAACTTACTAAGCTTTATAGCTATACTTCTTCTAGTCTAGAATTATAGCTAATATAAGGCGTTTTATAAGAAATTATAGTATATATAGCTAATTAAAGATTAGTTATAAGTAGAAAAGAGGCTTTCTAAAGCCTTTATTTATCTTAAACTAATAATAGTAAGAACTATTTATAGATTTTATAATAAACCTTTCTTTATTAAATAGATATATAATTTTAATAGTTATTACTAATTAACTAAGTAAAAGAGTAATTCTAATTTTCTTTACTTAAAAAGAAGCTAAAGATATTATAGCTATTTTTTTATAATATATTTATTCTTTTTATAGTATTTCTAACGTAATTATCTATAATTATAACTTAATATTTATAAGAGACTTTTAGATAAAGTTCTATATACTATTATAAATAGAGCTATAGTTATTAACTATATTTTATCCCTAAATAAATAGCTCTATAGAATAGTAAAACTTAGATATTAAAACTAAAATATAAATATATATAAATTATATATAATTAAACTAGTTCTTATTAATATTAATACTTTAACTTATACTTAACTTATAATACTTATTTATAATAAAATTCTTACCCTTTTTTTTATTCTATAACTTTAAAAACTTTACCTTCTTAAACTTCCTTAAGTAAGCTCCTTTATCTAAATAGAAAGATACTCTAAAAGAGAGAAAAAAAGAAGCTACTTATATAATTTTAAAAGCTATAAAATAGGCTTAAGATACTATAACTTTTACTTAAGAAAAGATATAAGAATAAGCTAACTAAATAAGGATCTAAATACTTAAGTATAAAGTTAACGATTAGGTTTAACTAGACCTAAAGAATACTAAGACTAAATAAGTAAAAAAGAAGTTTAATTATTATTACTCTAAGTTCTAAGTTATAAAGGTAGTAAGCTTATATATAATTATACTAAATACGCTATAAAGAACTAAGAAATTTTATATTAACCTACTTAGACTAGTAATAAATAACTTATTTTTAAGTTAAGATACTAATAATTCTTATTTACTACTAATCTTAGTTAAGGACTTAAATAAAAAGAAATAAGAGAAGTAGCTAATAAAAGAGATTATAGCTAAAAAATATAAGAAGATAATAAAAAGTAAACTTTATATAGTCTATATTATTAAATAGATAGGTTATTTAAATATAATAAAAGAATTAATTAATTTTATTAAATAGTTAAAAGCTTATATAAAGTAAATAAAAAAAATAAAGTATATATAAGATAATTATAAAAAATTAATACTAAACTAGTTTATTTTTTAAGTATAACTAAGATTAAAAACTAATCCTCTTATTATAATAATTAACTTTATAGAGATATAATTAAAAGTACTATTTATAACCTATATATAGAAATACTTTTCTTTTATCTATATTAAGATCTTCTTTTTTACTAAATAAAATTAGAAAATTATAAAAATATAAGAAAACTAAAGAAATAAGATATACTTAATAAACCTTTACTATTAAGAAAAAAAAACTTAAGTAATACTTTAAAGTATAAGAAGACTAAAGTAAATAGTTAATAATAAAGAATTCTTATTCTTCTTAGTAACCTTCTTTTTATTATTATAAGGATACTTCTTACCTAAGCTAATATTATTATTATAGATATAGTTTAAATATATATTATTATAAAATCTTAGAAGCTAAATATAACTAATATACTATAGCTAATTCTTAGAATTAGAATAGCTAACATAGTAAGTATAATACTACTTCTTATAAACCTTAGTTTTCTTAAGTTATAAAATACTTATATAATAAATACCTAAGGCCTTAAAATAACTAACTTAGCTACTAGTTAACTAAATTATAATAAGAGTACCTTAATAAATTATAATACTATAAATATTAGGCTATAAACTATTAGTAAACCTCTTAAAGAAGGCGTTTAATAAGTTAAAATAGTTATTAAAAGAATTAAAAAGATAGTTAGCTATAGTATAAATAGCTTTACTCTATAAATACGTTAGTATAAACTAAGAAAAATAAAAGAAATATATATAGTTTAGTTAATATAAAGTACCTTAAATAAAGCATAGTTTTATAAATCGTAGTAGTTAATAACTATATATACCTTCTTATAAATAAAAGTAATTAGTAGATAAGGACTTAGGTTATAAATAATATTATTCTAGTAATAAAGTAAGACTTAGGCAAGAATACAAAAGCCCTTATTTATATCGTTCTAGCAAGCCTTACGTATAGCTACTACCTTATATATAGTAAGTAGATAAGGTTAAGGAGTATTATAGTTAGTAATATATATATAAGAAGGAGTAATAGCAATAAGGATATAACTATTAAAGCTAATAGTATTATTAAAAGTATTAATAATTAAGGTAGCTATCTCTATATAATTAGTAAGGCTATAGCTATTATAACAAATAACTTACCTAATTAATTAATAGATTAATTAATTAATTAATTAATTAATTAATTAATTAGGCAAGGAAGAAGAAACTTAATAAGGACTAATTAGAAGAAAAGAAGCTTATTTAAAGTATAATAAAAGAAGAATAGTTAACTCTATAAAATAATATTACTTTATATCCTCTAAATATATAGGTAGAAGCATAATAACTTAACTATAGTTATGTTCTTCTAATTTTATCTCTTAATATTATAATAGAGCTCTAACTAAGTATAAATAAGATAACCTACTAATTAAGCAACCTTTATAAGATTATAACTAAAAAAAAAAAATATTATACGTTAAGAAAGAGGCCTTATACTTAGAATTTAGTCTAAAATAGGCAAAATACTAATATAAAACTAATAGTTAATAACCTAAGCTTTATATTTTATACCTAAAAGTAAATATATAGATCTATGTGTTATAAATAGAAGCTCTATTATAAACTATAAGAATAGTAAGCATTAGACATAGCTAGATAAGATTAGGATCTTATAATTAACTTAGTATTTTAGCTAGAATTTTTTAAACAAGGAGGGTAATATTAGGGGTTAAACCCCCTAAAGCTATACTTATTTAGGCTACTCCTATTATATATAAACACCTTAATTAAAGAGTCTCTTAACTCTTCTTTCTCTCTAAGTTACCTTCCTATTTAGTAGGCTCACAATATAACTTATCTCTTTATTATCTAACCTATAATATAGAGGAAGATCTAACGCGCGTAAACTTAATTACTTTTAATACTTATTCTATAATACATACTATTATAAATATTCTTAATAAATATTTTTAATAAGTATTTAAAAAGTACGTAATAATACTTTATAATTCCTATAGTCTTTAACTATTAATAGGTAATATTTTAAATAAAATTAGACTATTAAAAGCTATTCTATTATAAATTACTAAAATAGCTATTTAGTTTAGAATAAAGTTATTATACTTTAAATAACTTTACAAGTTTTAGCTTAATAAGCTTTAAAGGACCTACGGCCTAAGTTTATTAGTAATTACTTATTAGGGATTATAATTTAGGGTTATATAATTAATAAAGAGAAGTAAATTAGCCTTTAAAGCTTTTACTTACTCTACTTAAGTTCTTAGAGATACTTACACAGCTTAAGCTAAAAATAAGCCTATTTTTAATACTTTAAAAGACCCTACTAAGTTCTAGCAAGACGTTAAATTCCTTTATTATATCCTAGAGCCTATTTATATTACTTAAAAGAACTTAGAGGAATTAAAATATTATTTAGGAAGGACAATAAAGAGTTAGTCTAGAGTTAGATCTTACTAGTTAAATATTACTAAAGAATATCTTAAAATTAAGAGAATTTATAGTATTTAGTAAGATCTTCTTTATCTTCTTAATAAATAATAATATTAGTAAATTACTATTAATAACTAACTAGCCTACGCCCTTAATCCTACTATTATTAAATATAATTAACCTCTTATAATAATATAGTATAATACTATAATTAAAGCTATCTATAGATAATTTAAAGCCTATACTTTTACTAGCAAAATTAATAAAGCAAAAGCTAAGAAAGAAATCTTTAAAATATTCCTTAAATTTAGGGCCTTTAGAAGATAAAAGGGCGTATTTTTAACCTCTTAGGATAAAAGAGAAGCTTAGACTTATTAATTACTACTTTACTTCTAGGAATATCTTTAAATAGTAATTCCTAGACTTATTAACATTACTATTAAACTATTTAAAACTATAGCTAACTTAGTACTATTAGAGAGAGCCTTTTTAGCGCTAAATTAGGTTTAGAATTCTTACTATATATAACTATTATATACTTATATAAATATGCTTATTTTTAGCTATATAAATAGAAAGAAGCTTAATTAACTTATAATATAGTTAAGGGCCTATTATATTAGTAGTTTACTATTTAAACCTTATTACTAGTATAATATAGATTATCTAGAAGAAGACGCATTAAATAAGCTACTTTTTAAGCGTTAGTAATCTAATTTAATAGAGGAAGAGCTTAGTAAAGTTAATAAAATAGTAAATAAGCTTATAATTAAAGATGCTATAATAAGGAAGGAATTAACTTAGGTAGTAATAAATATAGCTATAAATTATATACTAGATAGCTAAATAAGTATATAGGGGTCTAAGAGGGATCTTAATATTTAAAATAATACTAAAAACATTGTATTTAGTTAAGTAATTGCAAAGTTGTAATGGCATTCTAATATTGGTGTTTTTAGTGAAGTAGGATGCTGGATGCTGATTGGATAATTAGTGTCTTGGCGGTATAACGGTACACCACTTACGCGAGGGCTGCATCTCTACTCTATCTACCTCTCTTTGGAACAGGCGTGTCAGTTGCCCCTGTTTCCAAATGCAAACTTGGAAGCATTGCCACGCATACATTGCATGTTCACTTCCAGACCCTTTTCTGCCTTGCGAGGCTTGGAGCAGTGGTTCTGACGGCTCAAGGATTACTTCGTGTGGCTACGTCTACCTTCCATAATATCCATGTTGTTGATTAGGATCCTGCTAGTGGATGTACATCATTTTGAAAACTGGGCTTCAGATTGACTAGATCTATTCTTCAGTACCTGGCTCCAGGATATGCTTCATAGCTTTCGAAACTATATCTTTCTTATTATGCATAGTAGAGGCGCTGATCATCGGTTTTCGTAGCGCCCGCTTCACTATTGTGCAAAAGGCTCAACTACACTTTGAATGGCCTTGCCAGCCCGTATGTCAGAAGATATACATGCTTCGAAACTGATGGCCGATTACTATAACAGACATTGTTGTCTCCTCACGAACGCAATTGCTGACATATTCGAAAAGCCACAAAACTTCTGCCTCAGCCTGACGAGCAGAGTCATTATCCTCGCGTTAGGCTGAGCCATATCAAGGACTTGCCTCACGAGTCCAATTTGTCGGTTCCCACGGTTTGAAACATTTCATCTTTTCACTTTTCGATTCCCAAACTTGACAAGATGCGTAACAACGAACGAATTGCCGAGTTGCTCATCACTCGAAATGTCGCTCGTTATGCAAAGCCGAGTCCATTAGCCAGACCCTCTCCATTTAATTTCGCAGAGCCAGCTGACCGCGAAGCTGCGCAACGAAAACTTCAGCAACGGAGAAAGGGTAGTAAGGAGGATCCGCAAAAGGGTTTTAGGGCGAAAGCTGGCCTCAGAAAACAAGCCAAAATTGATAAGCTCAACACGACTTTTACACTGAATGAACGTCGAGATGCTTTTGACGAGCTCTTGCAAAATCAAGAGCCAGTTGGCATTGCACAAGCAGTTATGGATTTTCACCCTGAAGAGCCATACGATGTCAATATTCGACAGGAATTGAAGCCGAAAGGATCTATCCTTAGTCGTGAGAGAGTTACCGAATCCACAATCACTCCTAGCCGTTGGCTTCAGGTTGCCACTGAACAGGGTCAACGCGATTATGTCCAGCTTCTTGCAAGTCGAAATCCTAAGCAAAACAACCTGGACGAATCGCTCAAAATCGCCATTCGAAGAAACTTCATACAAATCATCGAGGATTTACTTCGATATAATGCCAATCCTAATGCCTGTCATGACGACTTCCAGCGTCTCGTGGGATCCGAGAATACGACAATGATGAGCCTACTGCTGAGGTCTATTCATAAACTTGAACAAAGTGAGCTGAATAAGGCTCTAATTGTAGCAGTCAGAACCCAATCTCTCGAAGTGGTCAAACGCTTGCTCGCATTTGGTGCCGATGTCAACAGTTCATCGGGTCAGGTATTTACCATCACCGTTGAACTTCGCGATTGTCGATTACTTACCCTTTTGGTTTCAACGCCTGGAGATCTTAGAGCGCAATCTTTGCGAAGTGCTGTTCAGCATGTCTGTACTGGAGCCAACTTTGCACCTGGGGTCCGGCATGATATTCTGGAAATTCTGCTAGCTGCCGGAGCAACTATTCCTTCTGACATCTCTCAGCCTTTCTTGAATATGTCAGTAGTTGATAATGACATTGACGTTGTCTCTCTGCTTGTACACTACAAGCAGATTCCATCTAATTATGCTACTAGAGCATTGAGTCAACTGCCGAAAAACCTGACCGAGGACGAGGCTCTTGCCATGTCGAATGGTCTTTTCAAAGCCCAAGCTGAAGCAGTATTATTAGGCTCAATACTTGCTTGGGTAACTGAAAAGAGCTATACTCGGATGATCGCACGGTTTGTAGAGCTTGGAGTTTCACTCGATTATAAAGATGCACAGGCAGTCTGCTTTGCGCTTCGTCGACAAGACCTCCGGTTACTCAATCAGCTCCTGAATGGCAACGGCAGGTCAGGTACTAGCACGCGCACGCCATCTGTTCTTGCCAAAGCGCTAAAACCGGCGCTCGAAATTAACAATAAAGCTACACGACATCAAGCAGTGAGCTTGCTTCTACAAAAAGGTGTCTCGGGGCCGGACTTGGACCGGGCATTACTGGACGTAGTCAGTAGGCCAGACATTTGTGATCTTGATCTGATCCACGCTTTATTGGCCGGAGGCGCGCAATTGTCACCAGGCAATGGAATTGGAAGCTGCATTCTAGTTGCAGCCAGGGATAGCAATCTGGCGGCTCTAGATCTGCTCTCGGCTCCTGACTGGAGTCCATCATATCACGACTTGACGACTGCTGTCTCATTGGTCTTCGATTCGAGAAGCAAATCAGCCCATTCTGAGGTTGTTAGATCAATGTCAAGGCTCCTACAACGAGGTGCCGACTGCAACAGTGATACTGTGTCCCAGACACTGGTCAAAGCAATTGAAAGCGCTGATGACAACGAAAGCCTCGAAATTGCCCAGCTGCTCCTGAGTTCGGGTGCAAATGTCAACTACAATTATGGGCAGGCTATTGAAGCAGCTTTGAAGCTGAACAGACACAATGTTCTTGAAAGCATCTGCTTGACCGATCGAATCTCTCAGGTCTCTTTCTCTACCAACCTTCAACTGGCCATTTTTGTCTCTAGGGAAAACCCATCCAAGGCTAGAACCCTACTTAACCGATGCCAAACCTTCAAAGATGTCATTAGCAAGGCATTAGTAGATGAGGTGGCTAGCACACAGTTCGGTGGGCAAGATGGGATTGTCGACCTTCTCTTGAGTAATGGCGCAGATGTGAACTATCACGATGGTGCCATATTCACAAAGGTAGCCGCCATAGAAACGCCAGCCAAATCCATAGCGCGACTTGATCTTTTTCTAGGCAAGAATCCGCAGCAAATAGCACTGGGTACTGCTTTCAATACAGCTAGGAGACTTCAGTTCCCGCTAGGTCATCGTTTGACCTACTTCAAGTTGATTCTTGAAGCTGGATACAAAGGGCCTAGCATCCATCCGGCACTGATCGAAGTCATAAATGTTGACAAGGACGACGTCGGCATTCCGAGCCTTTTACTCCTACATGGAGCATCTGTTAATCATGACAATGGCACAGCACTGTCTTTAGCAGCAGAATCGGGAAATGCCCGGTTACTAAACACACTCTTGGCACACGGGCCTGAGAAGACTTCCGCCGAAAGAGCATTGATATCATCTTGTCTTGTGAATATGGCTGTGGATCGCAGAATCGATATATTCAAGTGTTTGTTAAAGTCTCGCGTCATATCGCCGCAATGTGTCACTCATGCCTTGACACATGTTGTAGTGCACGGCACCACGGATCAGACCCTTCTGAAGCTTCTCACGGATCATGGTGGATTGCTTGAAGTTGAAGCACTGCTGGCGCTTATTGGCAGAGAAGATGTTGCGACTACACAGTCACTGTTCAAATCTCAGACTCCGAGTCGAGAAATCCGATCACAGGCTTTTCATGCGTGCTTAACTTTAGATAGGACAGTCCGCCTAGCATTTGCTGCGTTATTTCTTCCTATAGAGGTCGATACTATAGTATGGACACCTGGTCTTCATATATCAATCCAAGATCACGACCATGATCTTCTCACCATGCTTCTGGAGAACAGAAGGAATGGAGAGTTTCAGGTTGGAGAGGCTCTGACCATGGCAGCTACAACTCTCGATCCCACCACTGTTGGTATCTTGCTCAGTAACGGAACAAATGACGGGCAGAGGAATACAGCTTTTCGGAGTATGCTCCTATCAGAGAGAATGCACCACTCTACAGAGTCGAGACAGGTAAGTGAGCTTATGACCATGCCAATAACCAAGTCCTTTTAACACTAATAACAGGCTGCCACATTACTTCTCGATCAAGGAATTGATCAGAGCCTCAAAGATCAAGCACTCGTTCAAAGCCTGCAATTCTACCGTGTGATTTCATCCGACTTCTACAAAACATTGATCGCGCGTGGAGGCGACGTTAATACGAGATCCTGCCTCTGTTTTTACCTTGCCAGTCAATTTGATAATAGCGAGGTTTTTCGGCATTTGTTGGACCACGGCCCTGACTATGACACAGTGGTAGAAATTCTTGTAGGGAACTTCCCTCAGCAATTTGGAGATCGTCTTGTCGAACATCTCTTCCTTACGTTAGAACACAATAGCTATCGTAGTAAGCACTTGAAAGTCGAGATCGTATTTGAAGCTATGCGCCGGTTCCCAAACGGCAAAGGCTTGCTTCGATTGCTCTTGGAGCATGGTTATCCGGCTGGAGACACTATAATCGCCAAAGGTGGACATAATGTAAACAGTGAAGCTGTGACACCTCTTATCTGGGCACTTGCGCAGCCTGATAAGTTCATAAGCGACACTGTAATACTTGCCCTACTCGAAGAAGGGGAAAAGGGTAAGTGCAAAGTTCCTTCAGTTGTCATCAGCAATCCTGCATCATCCTAAGAAAGCGCTGACATTCCCAAGCACACCCAAGTTTCTCGACAACACAGTCAGGCATCACGGCCGTCAGCCTTGCAGCTCAGTTCAGTAGACATGACGTGATAGACAGGCTTCTTGAGCTCAAAGTTGATACATCTGCCAAAGATAGCCTTGAGAAATCGCCCCTCTACTACGCCGCTGCTAACAACGACGTAATGGCGGTTCACCTGCTCTCTGACAGAGCGCAGGCGAACGATGGGAGCCTTCACGAAGCTGCTCGCCACTCTGAGTGGAAATTGCTGGCAATGCTAATGGAAAGGCACGATCCGGACTTTCCCTCTGATCTCCATGGTGGTAGAACCGCTCTTGGAGAGTTGTGCTTCAGAAGCACCGTTGTCAACGGAGCTCAAGAATCACAAGCCTATAAAGCCATGGAACTGCTTCTAAACAGACCCGTAGATCTTGGCCTCAGAAATGAGGGAAGAACTATTCTGCATCTTGCTCTTGAGAATATTCAGCCGGTCGTTGTGCTGAAAACGTTGTTACGGTTTCCGCAGATTTATGAGGACATTCGAGGAGATTCAGATAAGTTTACATTTGAAGACTCTCGAGGTATAACCATGTCTCCTGATCGTTATGTCAGCGAATGCTGCAAGCACGACGAAAATGTGAAGCACAAGCTCAAAGAAATGCTCAGCAAGAAGTCATGCAAGGAGAAATGGTTCAAGTTGAAAGGCCAGCAGCTACCGGATTGCGTAGGACTGCCCCCAGGCTTGAAAGAAGAGCACGATCAGCAGGACCTTGCCGACCAAGTTGAACTTCGTGCGATTGACAGACGTCGTATGAGTGCGAGGGCTGACATCGATATTGAGCGAAGAACCAATAACTTCAGATTGGAAGAGAGCAAACGGCAGACGGCACAAACCCTGGAAAATACCCAAAGAATTCACAGCCAACAGCTCGAAAATGACAACGCTCGTGCAATACAAGATCGGCAGAACGCCAAAGCTCAGAGGTCTGACGAAAGGTCACATCGTCAGAGTATGGCACAGATCGAGTACAATTCTCGAAATTCTATACTGCAGTTAGAGTATTCTTCACAACAACAGAAGGAAAACTCTCGTCTTTCTGCAATGGGTCGGGAGCAGGCATTGCGAAGTAAAATGCTTTCTATTGAGCAAGATGCCGAGTCTAGTAGCCATAGACGTGCAATCGAGAGGTATAATCGACAGGACGCAAGTGCCAGAACCATTGCTGCAGAGCAGAGATCACTGTTGCAGGCAGCAAGGGCGGCAAATGTCAACCCACCGCAGCTGGCGATAGAGCATCCAGACTGACGCTGGAATGTGGTGCTTGATGGTGACGGATCTGTCAACAACGTACATTAGTATTTTTCGTATTTCAGAAGCGCAGCTGTATGAAGCGGTAATCGTCATCTTATCCACCTGCACACTTACCTTAGCACTTCACTCCGTGGTTAATTACATTCAGATCTGTTTTTTGAATGATGACGCACAAATTAAACATCTCGCATTCATGTTGAACAGCTTAATCGGCCTCAAAACGCTTTGGTGTAGCAACTGAAACTGATCACATTCCTATGGTCTCGTTTGACGGCTCGTGCTGAACTGATTGGGGTAATTGCCCAAGCATACTCTCTCCAGTTTCTTTGGGACTCAGCTTCGAAATCTGCGCAGTTCAATTTAATGGGAGGCATTGTATGGCAATAAATGTGGTTCGAAACAGAAGAAGGCAGAACTGGCGTGACTGGGTTGATACTGCCCCCTATTTCTGAGTCTAAGCCTAAACGAGAGCAACAAACCGCTGACTCGCGTTGGTCCACAGTTGAAGACCTCTCGACTCGAGTCTTCACATCCTTTTCAGTCCATCTCGACTTTTTCTAATAGCGACTGTGCTGTGGTTCCACCTCCGACTTCGGCCCATCGAAGAGTGAGGCGACTATCTACAGATATCGTTGGCTTCTGGTACAGGGAAGAAGATCCATAATGAGGCTTGGCTCCACCGCTCTCTATTCTGTCAATCAAAGCTATTGGGTACTCATCAGAGGTGCAGGTATAAGGTACAAAGGTATTACAGGATTGCATTTGTCATTTGACATCATCACAGCTCTGAAGCCACCGTCGCAGTAAATCAAATGTTCTACGAACTGTCCGATGACACTCCAACTTGTTGTGATTTAGAAAGGCTTTCCGCGGCTTGAGGGAAGCCTTTTAAGTATTAGGCTGGGGCTTATTGAATATCGGATATGTTGCAGAATGCCTTGCGTGCCATGTAGTCTGCGAACCATGCAAAGGCAGACTCGCATATCCCACCTCGCGTATTGATTCTGGACCTCTAACCTCAGCCTGATCATGATAATGATCTTATCAACTCTACCCTTCAACTTGATCATCTACATACCTTAATCAAAATACCCAGATCATGCAAGTCGTAATGCCTCGAAGCAGAAGAAATGGAACCTTTTGGCCAACAGTCATCTACACCGCGAAGAAGAACTCAAGATACACATGATCGACAATTAGACTCGCATCCTAATTCCCGGTCTCAGCGGCCTCCAAGAAGCTCCAAGAAGCTTTCGGACTATCTTTCCACGGCTCAAGATGGGTCAGCTTCTATATCACCCAGGACAAGAGGATTCGAACAGACTACCAGTTCTTTTCTGGGCTCGTTTGTGGTCTTTCCTGCGAGCAAGGAGACAAACGACACGAAACCTTTGAATGCTATCGACGACTTCAGTGCTATTCCGCTTCGCAGGCACACCACCGCCGAGAGCGCTTTCTCGAGTCGCACTCACTATGATCAACTCACTTCGCGTTCGTCACTTTCAACATCACAGGTCCCTTCTTCGTGGAAATCCAGCTCAACAAACGCTAATCCAGGGAGCGGAATTGCGCAGACCGCAGGCCTAGCGCAGCAGCAGCAACGACACCCGACTCAGACCCCTTGCCAACAGTATCATGCGGTGGGAACCCATTTCCTGGCCTCGAATATTCAAAGCTTAAACTATCAGTCCTACGAGTCAACCATCACCAGAAACCATGATGATGAGCCTAAGCCATGCTCCCACTGGGACCGGCGATCCTCTGATAAGATCCTTGTATCTCCAGAAACCATCTTTGGGGATATCTCTAATATTGTAGAGTCACCTCTGTCCTCACCTGCCTTCAATACGTCGAGCCTGCATCCTCAGACCACATCTCCTTCAAAGCGGCCACGATACCAAGACCAGTCAGTAGGAATGAACCCGCCGTATCCTATGAATCTCCCTCCACCTTCACAGACACCGCAGGAGATGCCAACTCCTATCGAAACACAGCCTTGGGCTCTGCCATCTGCCTCTGAGGTCATACCACCAGTTCCGCCTAAGCCTACAGAATACTCTCGGCTGAACTCGCGACAACTTCACTCTGAAGGGCCTCAGCAAAAGGAAGCGGGGTCGTTCTTTGGCACTAGCCTTTCTTTTGACCATAGTGCCACTTCATATTCGTACAATAACCTCGAGAGTGACAATCCATCTGTTGAACCTTTCGTATCTTTCCCAAAGACTGAGACCCAACCGGGTGAAGACTCAAGCCAAAAGGTTTACGACACCTTTTATACACCTTTAAATGAGACCTTTTACTCAGCATTTCCTTATGACCAGTTGGGCGAAAAGCATCAGGAGATTCGATTGCTTAAAGTGTTCCCTCGGAGACCGCTGTGGCAACATATCAACGCGAATCCCCAGTGGGATTCACCTCATATTAAGAGCTTGGATAAAAATCAAAGTCTGATAGCTTGCGAGATGAGCAAAACCGCCTTGCATAGAGTGAATGGCAGCTACAGCACGCTCTCTTACTGTGCTGGTGATCCGAAAAAGACCTCTATGATCTTAGTAAATGGTATCCCATTCAATGCTTTTGCCAGTTTAGAGTCTGCGTTGGACAATGTATTGACTCATTGGTCAGCAATTGACTCGACGAGAGAGACAATTCAGCTTTGGATCGATCAGATCAGCATTAACCAGAGTGACAAGAAGGAGCGCGGGGACCAAGTCAAAGTCATGCGTGAGATATATCGACGAAGTGAACACACATTTGCCTGCTTGCCGACCTCGCAGAATCAAGATTGTTTATCCTGGATCCCGCGTTTACCTGGCCGGATGAAACAGTTTGATGCTTTGGCGATACAAGGGGGTGAATTCTTCTTTCTTCACTCACTTTTCTCACTGATTTGTATATAGATCCACCAGGGGTGATACTTCTTAAGCATGCTCTACTGGACCATCTCGTCGGAAAAGACCAGGGTGGAGCCTTACGTCCCAGCCTGCCTCAATCATGTGTCGCAGCAGGCGACCAGCAATCTCAATTCAACTCAGTCAATCACCCCCTAAGGGCGGTTCAGTCGCGCTTAAGTATGATAGGTCTATCACAGCACAACAACAGCTCCCTCTCGCTACGACCTTCTAGATTTTCAGGACAATCAATTATGAGCAGAGACAGCCTTATCACTGAAGAGGCTAGCCCGGGCGTTGCGAATTCTCCCACCGAGTTCCAGAACAGCCTAGTATTGTTTATGACAAACAACTGGTGGCGTCGATCTTGGATCTATCAGGAGTTCATTTCAAATGAATTCATATACTTCCTATCCGGAAGCGTTTTGATACCATGGTGGGAATTATCGCCCCTTGTTGACTTCATTTGCAACGGTCTAGATCGATTTCTCGAGGAAATTCGTCTACATTTTGATTCCAGAATCACACAAGAAATGCAAGAAAAAGAACGAGAAAGGCGACAGGAGCACAATAGACGAGTCGAACAACAGCGAGAAGAGCAAAGAAGACTGAAGCAGAAGAGAGATAGACAAGCGAGAGAGAGGCAGAAGAAGGTGAAAGAGCAAATGGAAGAACAAGCGCGCCAAAAGCGCAAGATCGCAGCACAAAAGGAAGCCCAACGACGATATCAAGAGCATTGGGACACTTATCGCTCCGAGAAACGACAATTTGAAGATGGAAAGCTGGCTCAGTGGCGAGATGCTTGGCAAAGTCAATGCGAAGCACGAGGGGAATATGAAGCGCAGCAACGCCATGAAGTGCGAAGAGAATTAGTAAACCTGAAGGACCAGAGAGCATCCCTTGGCACCAAGAAGAAAATCCTGGCAATAGTGTCCCTCTTAGGAGAGGAGAAGAAGCTAAGGAGCTTTCAGAGAGAAGTGATGAAGCCAATCGACGAGCAGATTAGCAAGGTGTGCTTTGGAGGTCATTCCCCGGTGCATGATCAAGAAGCTGATGATAAATGTGGCGGGCGATTATTTCAACTCGGCAGAGTCGAAAGATTGAGAAGTCTCACTACTGTGCCTTCAGATCCAAAGCGGTTCTCTACTCATTCTCTCGTTCCACCAAGACTTCCTCCTGCCACACCTCCATCGCTACGTCAAAGTGACAGGCCATTCTCTTTCGGGGCTGAAGATCGAGAACAGACTAATCAACATCGATCGAGGAGCAGAGACAATGCAAACAATCACTCGCTCGATCCATGCCACCAATTCCAAGAACAGACAGAGTACGATGCAGTCTATGATGGACATGATCAATCCTATTCTGAGCCAGCGGAAAATACCTCTTCCTCTGAAGAGGTCCCAATCAGCCAGTTAGAATTGAGCTCGCCGCAATTTGAAGCACACGAAATCGAGCATCGCGACAAAATAGCCCGCATACAAGCCGACTTCCACCAACTCGATAGATCCGCAATCGCCTCCATGGCCAAAGGCAAAGCAGACGCCCTGCGAGCCACAGATAGCCTCAAGCGCACATCAGATCTCATGTCTCTTCTGCAGCATTCACGAAACTGCGAAGCTTCTGATTCACGCGATCGAATCTACGCTTTCCTTGGACTCGCTCACGAAGAATACACCATAAAGCCCGACTACGGAACGAACAACACGATAGAGAAGGTACTCGTTGAAACAGCAAAAAGTATTCTCAAGCACGATAAATCCCTCGCTCTCTTGCAACATGTTCACCGCGGCCGCGAAAATCTCATGACGAAACTTCCGTCTTGGGTGCCAGATTGGACGAGCAAAGAGAATATGTACAATCTCGATCAGTACAAGTTGGATCCATTAAAGCCATTTGACGCAGCGAAAGGTAAAGCTGCATCAATAACATTTACTGTTGACAGCGAAGATAGCTCGTACGAGTATCTCAAAGTCAAGGGTGTTTATGTGGGCAAAATAAAGCATGTCCAATTTGAGCTGCCCGAATATGAGTTTGAGTCGTCCTTTACTACATTTGAAGGTCACTGCATCATTGGACCAAAGACTACGTTGCTTGATGACGAGATATGGGTATTGTATGGCTTTTCGAAGCCTGTCGCTTTACGTCCGGAGCGGAATGATATGTTTAGCTATCTTGGAGATGCTCTTGTGTGCAACAAGGATGATACAGAGATGGGGTTTTCACCTGTCATGTTTGGAGAGATGATGAATAAGGTTGCAAGAGGTGATACAGAAGAGAGGGATATTTGGATTATTTGAGCATAATCAAGTTTTCTACATGGAGACTAAGTGCCAACGGCATGGCAAAATGAATGGCGCTCTCCCATCAACTCTGATGGCTGCCATCAGCGCTCTTAAGCAAAAGGTGCTATATCTCCCATTGTATTCGATAAGCCATTCGAATCTAGATAGCCTTCATGGCAAATAAAGCACTCGACTAAAGATCGTAGCCTCTAGGACCCAACGAGGCTGATGGGAGCGCGCCATTTATTTTGCCGACCTCTTGAGTGCGAAGGGATGTATCATTGTCACTAAATAGTTGGTACTCCGTAGTTCAGCCTTGGTGCAAGTGATAGGAGCAACATAATTGGAAACATTAGATCATATGTACTGAAACCACATACTAAGCTATGATCTCAGGGTACGCTGCTCCATACATCAGATCAATCAAGATCTAGAGTACTTTTTACACTTGACAGGTGAAGGTTATATCAATGCTCCGTATCAATGAACGAGCACGTTGCACGCCACAATGCTCAATCTAGAAGCACTGTTTATCTGCAGCCTTGTCAGGATAAGGTGCGGTCCGTGTGCTACCTTGAGCTTCCAGCAGCTCCCGGTGGCTGATTCCCAAACACGAGGCATCGAGTGTGGGAATTGAGTGTGGCATAAGTGTGGTGATTGTGGGATAGAAAACGCCGTCTGACGTGTCTACCCATTTCACGACAGATAAAGGCTTGTAGTACCCACTTCAAGCTATCGGGATATCAAATCAAAGGAGGTGAAATCCCCCATGTGCTCGCGAACTCTAAAGCTGGGAGCTCGAGGTTGAATGAGAAAAGTGGATTCGGGGATTCTTGGAAACACGAGGGGTTCTTCTCGTCATTGACATCCTGTCTGATACTGCAAAGTCCATTGGAGGGAGTAGTCGAACCGTTAACCCAGTCTGGGTTCTTGATGCGATAGATATAGAAGAGTTACGTGGAAGATAAGGCAGGATTAGGCTGCTGCGTCAAGACTCCTGTTTTTTCGAAGAGAGAACCGTTGGTCCCCCTGGTTCTGGAGCTGCGTCAAGCAAGCTCAATCCAAGCATGACGTGCATGTCCACCCAGTTGTGGATACAGTTTAGACAGGCGTACAGATAATGGGCGTCTGCGGCATGATAAACAACCTACATAATGAATCAGCAGTAACCTTGTTCAATAATGTTGTCAAGTTGACGAGTTGAAGTTGAAGGGATATCCCTCGAAGAACCGGAATAAAGATCGGACCGCGAAATGATTCTGGAAGCCGCAAAGAATTGGACGTTGCGCTGGAAGCTTGGGCGCCACAGGGTCCTGGATCCCAAGGCGGTGAAGATTGGCGATCTGCAAAAGCCTGGCCAGATCAGAGATTGTTTCCAAATTCCCGCTTGTTTTACAATCTGTTCAGTGGCAATTTGTGTAGGAATTGTTGTTCAAATTACAGCGTAAAGCACGAAAGCTAAAATCGCAAGCTTCACAAAGATCTAGCGGCGGAAGCAGGATCAATAGGCTCTGTGGGCTGAAACTTACCAGCATCCACCCTCTGAAAAGCCATAAAGGTCCACAATCGCGAAAGAATTAGGAGGGCGTTTCCTGGATGCTCCGAAAGGAACGACAGCTTAAGGTACAAGTGGATCAACGCTGCATGGGATATTATGCACGCTAACGAAGCATGTCGGAGCATCCAGGCACACCTTCAAAGAAGAATTGGCCAATCTAGAGACTGTAAATTGATCTACCACGGATGTGAATAGGTAATACATCTGTTTAGCTACTGAGAGGTAATATATTTGCTCCATGCCAGGACAGCCGGGGTATCTTGGCCGACACATGCAGAGGCAATCAAAAGCAGCAGCCTGGGATATTGAGAAACCTCGGACGAAGAGAGAGGAAAGGGTTCTCATGTGCTGGAGTGGAAAGAGACTGATGTGATAGGCCCTTGAAGGCGCATTGGAGGAGGATTGCTATCTACTATGTTGATGAGCACTGTATAATGCCCAGTACAGACTACGGAGGCTCAGAAGGAGCAAGATAGCCCCTCAATTCAGTAGAATGCAAGTCCAGGGACGAAGCAGATATCGGATGACTGGATCGTCGAGGCTCTAGAGTCTGAAATGATCAAGTTTACTCACGCGACGTGAATGGTGAGAAAGTCATGTCTCGCACATAAAGTTGATGGGCAGATATTACTTTGGTAGTTATTAATTAAGGGTTCTAGAAAGATATACAAAGTTATAGACCACAGACAGAGAAGAGGTACAGCCGTACAGCAGCAAATTACAGGAAAAGAGGCAGGCGCGAACCCCTCGCTTGCCGTTTTTTTGGCGTTGACCCCCAGACCCCCCCGGCTCTTTCCCTGAGCCCAGACACTAACGCAGGCGAAACAAACCACGCCACACCCTAAAGTATCCCAGGTCCCTTCCCTTTTAAAGCTTCGAGATTTTTCTTCTCTCATTCCGCCGCCCTGCAATCGCTTCAATCCTCCCCTCCCTCCCTTTATCTACCTCCTCTTCTCTCCTAGGTCAATTATCATTTATCTAATTGACTATCACCTTCTGCTTGCGTGCCCATAATCTTCGCCATGAGCTCCACCAAGGCAGAGGCTCGCCCAAAGCCCCATATTACCGACACTCCCATTACCTGGGCAAACTGGCATCAACATGTCAACTGGCTCAATTGCGTCTTCATCATTGGAATTCCTCTTAGCGGCTGCATTGCTGCCATATGGACTCCTTTGAAATGGCAAACAGCTCTTTGGGCAGTTATCTACTACTTCTGTACCGGTCTCGGTAAGCTACTTCTTCATACAAACACTTGTCGACAAACAACTAATCTGGCTCAGGAATTACTGCAGGATATCACCGCCTCTGGGCACACAAGAGTTACTCAGCATCACGCCCGTTAGAGCTTTTCCTCGCCCTATGTGGTGGTGGAGCAGTTGAAGGTTCAATTCGCTGGTGGAGTCGGGATCAGTATGTCTCAAATTTTGCCGCTTTGTATACATTGGCCCTAACCTGAATAGCCGAGCCCACCACCGCTACACCGACACCAATAAAGATCCATACAGCGTCCGCAAGGGTCTTCTATACTCACATTTCGGATGGATGGTCATGAAACGTATGTTCAGATTTTCCGATAATTCAGAATACCACTAATGAGTTGTAGAAAACCCCAAGCGAATTGGCCGAACTGATATTTCCGATCTCAACGAAAACGCAATTGTTGTATGGCAACACAAGAACTATGTTCACGTCGCTCTGGGTATGGGTGTCATTTTCCCTGCTGCTGTTTCTGGTCTTCTCTGGAACGACTGGGTCGGTGGCTTAGTCTATGCCGGCATCATGCGTATTCTTTTCGTTCAGCAAGCCACTTTCTGCGTCAACTCCCTCGCCCATTGGCTCGGAGACCAACCTTTCGACGACCGAAACTCGCCCCGTGATCATGTTCTTACCGCCCTCGTCACCCTTGGAGAAGGATATCACAATTTCCATCACGAATTCCCTTCAGATTACCGAAATGCTATTGAGTGGTGGCAGTATGATCCTACCAAGTGGTTCATCTGGATCAACAAGAAGATGGGTCTTGCCTACAACCTGAAGCAATTCCGCTCCAACGAAATCGAAAAGGGCCGTGTTCAACAATTGCAAAAGAAGATTGACCAGAAGCGTACCACTCTCGACTGGGGTACACCACTAGAGCAACTTCCCGTTATGGAATGGGACGATTTCAAAGAGCAAGCTCAAACTGAAGGTCGAGCTCTCGTGGCTATTGCCGGAGTCGTCCACGATGTTTCTGGATTTATTGCTGATCACCCTGGTGGAAAAGCCCTCATTCAATCTGGTGTCGGCAAGGATGCTACCGCCATGTTCAACGGTGGTGTTTATAACCATTCCAACGCAGCCCACAATCTGCTCAGTACCATGCGTATTGGTGTGATTCGTGGTGGCATGGAAGTCGAGATCTGGAAACGAGCCCAGGCCGAAAAGGAGGGAATCCCAGCTAAGGACGAGAACGGTCAACGGATCGTCCGAGCTGGAGATCAAGTTACACGGTTGTCAGAACCATTTGTTAGCGCTGGTGCTGCATGATTTCATCATGCTTTTTGATTGTTGAGCATGGTTTTCAGAAACAAAAGGAGTTACAGTATTGGCGTTGGTGGTGAAATTGGTTTATGGATGTTTTCACGATCAAGCTACTCCAAAAGCCAAAAACATGGTTCTTGCGTCCTGGATGACGGTGGATAGCATCTTTTTGCGATTAATGACTGAGCTTGGCATCACATAGACCGCGTGGACATTTTTCATATCCCCTAGATACTAGTTCCACGAAGCGAAATCCTATTAGGAATATCAAATTATTCAATCATCAATCTGTTTAACCGCGCATGAAACTATTCTTGATAAACAGAAAAAAAATTATTCTTAATATAGAACGGAAGTATGGCTCAATGATAGTACATATATCATTTTAAGCGTCGAGGTGACTAGAGCCTAGAGGTGACTAGAGCCTAGAGGTGACTAGAGTACGGAGCTGCTTGCCTGTTCCTTTGTTGCTCCCAAACAACCTGAAGTTACCCTAGGTGGCAACCAAGACCTGATACGGAGTACAGTGTGAGATTTCTCATACCACAACTTATGTACCAATTCAAAATCATTCGTTTCTTTTTTCTTGTCCGACTGGCTACAATCATCATCACATAATGGAGCGTCCCAACAAGCGCCGAAAATTAGAGAGCTTCGAACGACCCATCAGCCCACCACCTCGCAAATCACGAGATCCAAATATTGTCCCATCACCAACTGTCGGTACAAAAGATACGTCTGAAAAAAACACAGCCAAAGCAACCTCATCTTCAGATATACCTCGAAAGAGCGCATTCCGATTAACCACCATCTCCGACCTCGATGACGCTAGCAACATCGACACAATCTCCATCCAGGATATCCTCGGTGACCCACTCTTGAAAGAAGTATGGCTTTTCGACTATCTCTTCAATCTAGACTTTTGCATGAGCCAGTTCGATCGCGATGCCTTAGTCCAAGTCAAGATTGTCCACGGAAACTGGAAGACGGAATCGCCTATGCGTCAGCACCTGGAGGAGGCGTCCAAGAAATTTGACAATGTGGAAATTATATGTGCTTACATGCCTGAGCCGTTTGGGACTCATCATTCGAAAATGATGGTGCTGTTTCGACATGATGGTTTTGCGCAGGTTGTTGTTCATACGGCGAATTTGATTCCGTTTGATTGTGAGAATATGACGCAGGGTGTGTGGTTGTCGCCTTTGCTGCCGGGTTTGAAGGACGACGGCCGGGATGAAGAAGGCGAAGAGCATGCGTTGGGGACGGGGGAGCGGTTTAAGGTTGATCTGTTGAGATATCTGAAGCAGTATGGTCGGAAGACGAAAGAGCTGGTGACTCAGCTTGAGGCTTTTGACTTTGCGGCCATACGGGCTGCGTTCATTGCCAGTGCGCCGACAAAGGAGATGCTGAACGAGAGTTCAACTTCAGATTATACGGCTTTTGGCTGGCCTGGATTGAAGCAGGTGCTGAAGACTATCAATAAGGCTTCGAAAGCTGATGATACTGTGGTCATGCAAGTATCTTCTATTGCTACGCTGAACGAGAAGTGGATTGATAATTTCAACGAAGTACTGCACACGCAAACCAAACAAGCGAGCCTTGGTATCAAGAGCAAAACACGACTAGTATGGCCGACAGTAGAGGATGTTCGACTCTCCTTAAATGGATACGAATCTGGTGGAAGCATTCACCTCAAAGGCACCAGCAAGGCTCAAAAGAAGCAGATCATTTCTCTAAGATCCATGATGTATCGATGGAGTGGAAGCTCAGTACCACCGGCAAGTAGCTCTGCATCAACCACCGGTAATGCCATGCGTTCCCTAGCCGCGCCGCATATCAAGACCTTCATACGATACTCGCAAGACTTTGGCAACATTCGCTGGGCGCTGTTGAGCTCCGCCAATCTAAGTACGCAGGCTTGGGGTGCTTTACCTGATAAGGAGGGACGAGTGAGAATATGCTCATGGGAAGTTGGAGTTATGATCTGGCCCAAGCTGTTTGAGACTGAAGATGAAAGCCTAGACATGGTACCAGTATTTGGTCAAGATGGTTTGGATGGCGACGATTCAAGCCCCAAGTCTATCCCACTACGTATACCATACGATCTTCCCCTTCAGCGCTATACTCAAGACGATGAACCATGGTGCACCACAGAAGCACACTCTGAGCCCGACCACAATGGCATGGCATGGCCAGCACGGTAGACAGTCAAGCAGTACACAGGTACAAGAATAAGAGTATTCAATGAACATGATATTTCCTAGATATTTCTAGTACATTCCTCTTTCCGCATGATGCCAAACACTGGCGATATTTTTGCTCCAGATTTTACGCCTTGCTGATCATAACTTAAGCCTTGGCCTTAGCAAGCTTCTCCTTCTCCTCAGCAGTGAGCTTATCCTCTGGCTTGATGCCATACTTTGTCTTGTACTCGTTGACAAGCTCGACGTATTGCTTGTCGGCATCGGCAGCGGAGATGCCCTCATCGGCGAGCTTCTTCCATGCGTTGTACTTCTCCTTGGCCTATAGCAACACTGATCAGTACAAGCTGTTTTTGTGGGAAGAGGGGGAGGTGGTAGAACGTACGACAAAGTTGAACATGCCTGGGGCAGACTTTGTGCTGATGTCCTCGCCCTGAGCGATTTTGGCAAGTCCGTAGAGCTATAGCAGCAATTAGTGACTTGGCATGGTTGGTTGGTTGAGAGGGGTTGATCTCATACCTTGAGCATCTCAGCTTGCTCTGGGGCCTTTTCGAGGAGGCCGATCTCGACGTAGGCGACGTTGAATGCTTTGGAAGGCATGATGATTGAGTTGTATTGGGAAAGTGTGTGTGGAGGATTGTACGGAGTATGAAGGGTAGATTTGATGTGCGTTTTTGAAGATAGTCGGAGGATGTGCACGCTATATATACTACGGCAGTTCCTTTCACTCAATCAATCACGGTCACGGTTCAATTTGCTACAAGGGCAGCAGCGGGGCGTCGTTGGAAGCGAAGATCCACTTTGGCGGGGCAACAATTTTGGTGATGAAAGCTGTGGGCTTAGCCTGCCGCGTTGCTGAGATGATACACAATTATAGCAATGAGAACGTGCACTCGTAGCTTTTGAATACTCTAGGTTCTTTGTTTGCTGAAAGGAGTAACAGTGGGTCTGACTATCTAAAAGCCTTATGCCCCTGGGAGATTTTTGAGGATGAGCATTGGCTTACACCATCTTCCAGAAGCACAAGTGCCCGTTGCCAATCGTGCGATTTAATCTCCGACATAGAATAGAAGCAATGAGCTTCTATCTTAGAGCTTGTGGGGGCGTAGATTCTGGAGCTATGCCCTGAAAGCCATGAGCCTCAAACGTGATGTGGATACGCTACGAAATTAAAGAGGCTGCCGGGGCTGTTACAGAGGCTGCTACATGAGGCGTTGATGTGTAGATGGCAAGGGATTAAGAAGAAGGATCGAATAACGTCGCTGAATTCTATGGGGCCGAAATTAACTCTCATGGCCACCTGGGACTCAAAATGTATCTTGGATGTATTGTCTGCAGTTACTGTAAGGTGGTCAATGAAGATTCGACACTATCTAAATGATGACTTGAGAAAGAAAAACAAAGACAATTGAAAATAAGATGACCTCCAATCAGGGAAAGCTTTATTATCCTATTCAATCTGAGGGCTATGAGCCTATGACCCAGTCGAAATGTATAGAATATCCTAGAGTGTTTATAGCACTGTCAACATGACTGTGAAGTTGAATGTCGAGTAAACATGAACGCAAATCAGTATGGTCTCGACTCTCGAAGTGTTTTACGATATTTCATCCTGAAATAAAAGTTCAAGAACTTAGCAATCAAAGACAATGGCTTGAGCAAAGGACTGCGTCGTCTGAAAGAAAGGAAGCCGTTGTAGAATTGATTTTGATAACTTTGCATTTCTCAAGTTGATTCAGCCTGATGGTGACTTCGTATCCCAATTCAGCGTTTAGTGATAACTCCACCCATTCAAAGCAAAGTCGACCAGCCACATCGGGTCAGCTCTCGACGATAGCCTAGACCATCTAACTCTGACTATTTACTACCTATTGCGATTCTCGAGTCGAAGAATGAGCCGGCTTTCTTCTATGGATATGATATTCGACAGTCACAACGCAGGTTAATAGATTTTGCTGCCGTATTGTCCTACCTTTTACACTATTCTACAGCAAGTTCTCCTCGTTGTTATGAAATCAAACCTTTTCCTCGTCCAAGACCTTCAAAATGCTCAAGCAAATGCAATTACTTACTTTATTCTTCGGTCTGCCAATTACTCAAGCTATAGCCCAATCAGGCACAATTAGCGTAGGCCCTCTTCTCACTTGTGGACTCACGACATTCTCCTGTCCTGGTGTTAACGGCTGCTGTACAGTTGCAGGCTGTTGTGGAAGCGGATGTTGCGCGAACGGATATACTTGTATCAACGAGGGTACTTCGGCACAAACCTGTTGCCCATCCAGTGATACCACCAAATGCGGCACAGTGACAGCAGTAAGTTGACTCAAACCAGTCACCAGGCTGTGAAACATCGCATATCCAATCTAATTCCAATGCGTCAGTCTTCTGGATCTGGATCTGGATCTAGCTCTGGCTCTGGTAGCAAGACTTGCACTGGAATCGACAATTGCCCTCGAGACCCAGTCCGGGGGTTGGCATGGACGTGTCCTTGGGACAGACTTGTGGTTTCTCCTATCCCGACTGCAATCCTTGTCCTTATGCAGCAACTTCGGGAAGTGGTTCTGGCTCATCAAGCAGTGGCTCTAGCTCGTCGTCCTCAGGTAGCTCGTCGTCCTCAGGTAGTACATCATCCTCAAGCAGTGCCTCGGGAAGCATCTCATCGTCGTCTTCTTTCGGACATCGATCAAAAGAGTTGAGTGCTGGACTACATTGGCTGTCGGCGGTTGGTATGGGGGCTTGTTTACTGTAACTCTCTTCAATAAACTCCCAACGCTCTGGGATTTGGCATGAACTGCTCTTTATCTCCTTACGCTTGATGTATCGTTTCGCATAACATATTTAGTTATCGATGCCAGAGTAAAACCAACAATAAGGAATCATTGAAGGCTGGAAGAAAGCGCGACTGTTGGCCTTCGGAGAAATGGCAATAACGGATGACGCGACATCGTGATAGTTGCTTTTTCCCTTCCCCACCTGTTAGCCAAGACAACATAAACTTCATCAAACTTTTTCCCATCTCAACAGGATTGAAACGTTTCCTCTAATCATCAGTTTACGTTATTCGTTGATTTATACTACAACAATATCTTTTTCTTACTCATCCTTCGATACCATGGCTCACGATTCTGAGCTCATGAAAGGCAAGCCCGTTGAGGACAACAACGATCCGACGCTGCACTCCCCCGAAGATGGCGACAGCATGACTTCAGATGAACGATACTTGGTAAGATCAACAACATGAGCAGCAACAAGTCAAGAATTCAGATACAGCCTTCCACCATATACGCGCAGATAGCAGGTAAGTATAGCCTCCGGTCGAAGCTAATTCATTGGTGATGATTCTATCTCTGGCGAGAGAGAATTTTGCGTGAACAGCTTTGATCTCAAATTGGCAACGCGGGTGTCCCTAATTGCCGTCTCTTGTCATGAGAGCGGCGATATGGGTCTGAGATTATACCGCATGAACTTGATCGCTATCATGAGCGCGTAAGGAGTAGCTATGAGATCTTTCGACAACTTCTGTTCCCATCACGGTGAGAGATATTCTAACAACCAGGTAGCAATCTCTCGGCTACAAGCAAGTAAGTGATTACGAGAGATTGTACCTGATTGCGCTAATTGAGAAGCTCCTTCATCGACAATGGAGTCTTTTTGAAAGCTTCGCTGCAAGTTTTGGTGCGTTGCGAAAAGACTACTTTCATCGGACAGTTTCTTACTGATGTAGCTGCACTTTACTCCGTCGGAGGTGTTCGAGTGACTTTCACTATTGGTGTCGGTGCTGGTGGACCGGCCGCCTACTGGCACGTCTATTTCTACTTCGGCGAACTCTTCTTGCTAATAACAGAACAGGTCAAGCTATGTTGTTACTTGTTTTTTCGTAACTATCACAGCAGCCGTGCTGGCAGAGATCTGTTCTGCACTTCCTGCTGCAGGATCTATCTACTTGTTTGTATTCTGCGATCCTCGAAAAGTCAGCTTCTGACTAGGTTATAGCTGGGCAGCTGAGGCTGGTGGCCCCAAATATGGCAGACTCTTCGGTTTCATTGTTGCTTGGTGGAGCACCACTGCATGGACAACCTTTGTGGCCTCAAATAGCCAAGCGGCAGCCAACTTTCTCCTATCGGAAATCTCGGTCTTCAATCTGGACTTCTCAACTGATGTTAACGACATCAAGTTTCGCGCCGTCCAATGGATTGTAGCAGAAGTGATCCTGTTCATCAGTATCGGCACAAACTATTTTGGACCAAAGCTGTACAAATGGATCTTCAAGGCGTCTGTCGGTATCATTTTGCTGGATTTCCTTCTGAACATCATCTGGCTGCCAATTGCTGTATCAAAAACTTATGGATTTCAGGATGCCAAATTTGTGTTCACCGAAACTCGCAATGAAACTGGAGCTCCACCGGTCTGGAATTGGATGCTTTCCTATTATGTTACTGCCGGCATCTTGGTTGGCTTCGAAGCAAGCGGACATATATCTGAAGAGACCAAGAACGCAAGTATCACTTCCGCCCGAGGTATCTTTACTTCCGCAGTTGCCTCTGCTTTAATAGGGTTTCCGTTGGTGATCTTGTTCCTTTTCAGTATGCCAAGTTTGGACATCATCTATGGCTTGGGTGCTCCCCAACCATTCGTTCAGCTTTATGCTATGTCAATGGGACGTGGAGGACATATCTTCATGAATATTGTCTGCATAGCTGGGCTCATGCTCGTAAGTTTGTCCTAGTTTCCAGGTACGCGTAGCTCATCTTGAACAGAACACCTCTATTGCGGGTATTGCGGCATCCCGACTCATCTGGGCTGTTGCCAGAGACGGAGTCTTGCCATGCTCAGGCTGGATTTCGAAAGTATCAGACAAGAAGGAGCCCAAAAATGCTGTAACGGTCATGTTGATTGTTGCGGCACTCCTCCTGTGCACAATTCTACCCTCTCCAGTAGCCTTTACGTCTTTGGTCAGCGCAGCTGGCGTGCCAACTATCACTGCATATGCTTTGATATCATGTAAGGGTCTTCCAAACTCTCAACAACCGATACTAACCTTCTCAGTTGGTCGAACTTTCCTGACACCTCACGGCTTCAAGAATGCTCGTTGGTCACTAGGCCGCTGGTCACGACCATTGAATTTCATCGCCTTCGTCTGGAACCTATATTTGGCTGCCATCCTATTCTCGCCACTTTACTTCCCGGTGACTGGAGCAACACTCAATTGTAGGCCAAGGCTGTGCAACTATAACTATTGCCGAGATGTGCTAACGTCGTCTAGATTCGCCTGTCATCTTTGGTGCCATAACCATTTTTGGCTTCATTTCCTGGCTGGTTGTTCCAGATGATAAGTGGCTGCCATCTGAGCGCATTGGACGACTCCAGAAGACTGTTGAAGCTGATCCTCACCTCGATTGAGCTATAATCACCAACTTGAGTCTAGAATCGGCTCACTCCATCAATTGGCACAAAACAATACACAAACATAGACACAGAAAGTACATGCGGCTCTGTAGCTTCGGCGGATTTCGGAGGTTCACCTCCCACACATACACGTTTTGCTTTCCTTATAATGCTTCCTTTTCACAACAAATTGATACTCCACACTCTTCACACCCTCTAAAAACTACTATACATCCTCAGCAATAGAATAGATTCGTAATTCTAATTTGATGGAGTCCACTTCTCCTTGTCTGGTATCTTATTGTACACGTGCTCTCCATGCTTGTAGAAGACGACCTCATCGCCAACGCGAATCTCTTTATGAAGGCTATCCGCATACGCAATCGCCATCATCCCGAGAATTCCACTACTAGCGCCAGGATCAATTCTCCATTCTTTGTTGAGATAACTGAGTGGCTGGAATACATCATCGTCGCGCACACCAAGAAGCGGGTCGTTGTTGGGCATTTTGCATCGGGGTATTCTACATGGTAGAGCAAACACTATAGGCTCTGGCGGTTCCGATGACTTCTGATCCTCGGCGTCGCTGGTCGATCTTCCCTGGATGGCTAGTCTCTTCATGTGTACTTCCGAAAATGCCGTAGGCCCGGAGATGTAGATATTCGATCGAAATCGTCGTGAATCAGGTCTATAAGATTTTCCTTTCTTCTTGGCTACCTCCTGTACCTTTTTCTCGACTTCGTATATGCTAGACATATTCTGTACTGATATAGGGTAGGCATCCTGTAGTCCAACCTTGGTCTGAAATCCTATATCTTCCACACTCGGTGCATTTTTGTACAATTCTCGTTCAAACCCATCCCGCACTCGGAAAAGAGTAACAGAGTTCGAGATCCCCAGTGTATACGCGAGTTTGCGGAGGATTATTGGATCAATCTCGCTAGCCATGTCCCAAGATTCTGGAAATTCCTTCCATATCCGCATCTGGTCCAGTTGATACGCCTTCTCCTTGATGCGTTCTTCACAGGGGACGAGAGGGACGCGAAACTCCACCATATTCCCGACTCTGCCTTTTGATCGACGTCTGAGGAGCATTTCGCTGATAAAGGCGCGGATGCCGGTGCGGTTGTATTCATAGTCGGACGTGAATGGGAAGCGCACGATGATACAGCCACCGTTTTTCACCCAAATGCTGTCTTCATCGTAGTCTTCTGCGTCGGGATCAGGGATCCAGAGCTCCGTTTGAACTAGAGCGAGTTGCGCGGACTCGCGTTGGGTGATGAAATGCCAGGAGTGTTCGGTATTGCCGTCCAGGTCAGGCAGTTTGCTCTCGAGATGAGCAAATGAGAACAAGCGATCATGAGCTAGTCCAAGGGGCGTGACTGTGGCAGAATCAACTTCAATGGGAGCTGTCGATTTGATGGGATGGAGGTAGAGAGCCTCGATTCTTCCTTCAAGTCCGGTATTTGCGTACTCCTTTGATATTGAATTTTCCAGATCACTTTCGGATGGTTTTGGAAATGAAGCAGATCGAGGGACCTCCTTATATCCTAAAGTGAAGGTCTCGTCGCTAAGATTCCGTTCTGCTTTCCTTCCAAGTCGTCGGCATCCTTCTGGTCGTTTTGGTGGTCCCAGGTCCTGTCGTACGCCAGATATGATGTCCCAAAGGAATAACCAAGTCCATCTGTAGATAAATGGAATGCCAATTACTAAGAAGACCATTCCTGCAGACATCCAATAAAAAGCAGTTGGTAATTCAGCATCGTCGTCTAGAGCCTGGAGACGCTCCTTTATGGGCGCATTGTGGGCGGGACACGACATGCTGCTGGCAACAACGGGTGCCAGACCAGTTGAAGAATAATTACTAGGAGGATCTTTCAGAAAGAAAGGAAAGAGGCCAGCTCATGATGAAAAAAGACCAGCAATTTAGTGTTTGGCGGTTATTCAGGAGTAGCAGACTGCAGTGGGTTGGCGGAGGTAGCTGACGTTTCAGACCTCAGTCTCGTTTAGCCTCTCCAAACCAACCCGCTGTCACCTTTCAGCTTTGCGACATCCACCACTCAGCATCAATCGACGCGATTTATCTGTCGCCAACGCGTCTTCGAGTACGGCCTTCACGTTGATTGCCTCATCACCGTACAATGTTTGGCAGCTTGCGGTGTGCATCTTCCAAGGCAGAATCTCGAGACCTCGAATGAATGCGATGCAGGGGTCAACCACCTCGAATTTCCTGAGCAGACTGCCGTTCCCAAATGGGTAGCCAAGTGCCCTCTACTGGGAACATTCCATCCTCATCGCGTACGTTCCTACCATGATGATGTAATAACCATGATACTGATGCTGTCCCCCAGATCGCCTACCTGCCATATCTGCATCCGACGCGCTTCGCCAACTACGAGATTCCACAGCGAAACCAATACCGACTGGTCTTCCTAATCTTGATAATATCCTTGTAGGGTCTGGACTAGCAAAGTATGGGAGAGGAGGTCTTGTTCGTGGTCAATTGACCGAGATATTTGCGCCTCCTGGTTCTGGAAAGACCGCGCTGTGGTATGTGGTGGTTTATACTGCGTTTGAGCACCAGCTTACCATGAAATCTTTAGTCTTTCCGCCGCAACATCTGTACTAGTCGATGGCGGACATGTAGTCTGGATAGGTATTTCGAACATTGAAGGCTTCTCAGCGTGTTCTGACAGATTTTAGATTGTTTATATTCACTTCCACTACTACGACTACAAGCTGCTAGCTCTGTTACTTCATCCGATATAGAGAACAAATTTCACCGTTATCAAGCTCCCACGCTGGCGCACCTTTTGGCTTTGGTCCATCGACAGAAAAAAGGATTCCCTCCCGAAAACACCGCACTCATCGTTCTAGAAGATGTCTCGTGTCTTTTTCCTCTACCGCCGGCCAAGACACCAGGCCAGAAACCTGCTGGAACGCCAATGAAGTCCACACAGTCTATATTACAGTCCACACTTCTGTCCGCACTCAGCAGAATCGCATCGACTCACAATATTGCTGTCCTCATTACCAGCCAAGTCAGCACTCGGATTCGCCAGTTCGGCGGCGCTTTGCTAGTGACATCCATGTCAAGCAGAGACTGGGATGAGCCTATTGCATCACGAATAGTCCTTTTTCGCGACTTTCCGCCCCCGAGCCTTGACAAGGAAGAGTTTGAAGAAGAGCGCGGACCAGCCATACTGCAAAAGCTGCGATATGCTGGCATTATGAAAGCGCATGGTGTCGGTATGATTGAAAACGACAGGTTCAAGGATGTTTATCCTTTCAGCATAACTAGCACCGGTGTTGTAGAGTCTGTTGTGTTTCCGACGATCTCATCTGCGCCGGCACTCATACGTTCTCCTGCTCCTACGAGAAAGCGGAAGCTGGATCAGGTAATTCCTGATTCGGATGAGGAATGGGATGCGGAAGTGGATAGTTTGGATGGTTATGACTTTGATGAAAACGAAGAGCAGGTGCTTGCTGTGAGACCGCTTGTGGAAATACCTGGTCTCAAAGGCAAGAAAGTTAAGGTAAATGAAGACAATGAAGAAATACAGCTTTGAGAGTATTGCACATTTTAATTCCTTCGGTCAACTTGTCCAACTCATCCCCTTCCATGGCAAGGCTGTATTTCAGCCTTGTATTGTGTAAAAAGGGCTGTGTCATACCAAAGCCAATCAATGGAATTGAACCGAGGGCAGTGCAATGCAACACACCAAATAAAGATTTCTTACCCATCCACCGTTTGCTGCCAGCTTAGACGTATTATCTCGTCCAGCATTGCCATTGATATCCTCCATTGACACCCGTAATGAGGTGTACCAATCAGAGCCCGTGCCACTGCAGTACGGTAAGTTGGTGTTGAGACAGTCTAGAACCTTCCAATTCTTTGACCAGCTTAGACCTAAGACGGCCCACGACATCCTCAACGGACCACATAAGAGAGCCTTAGAAGGCATATTGCGCGATATTCCCAGATCGTCGCTACCGCTCACGTGCTGCTCTGGGCTATTACTCCTTGTTCCCGATATCGATTCTGTGAATTAGGAAAGCCCAACGGGGCAACGTTGGAAGCGGCATTTATACTGTCACTTTATTAAGCAATTGGACATCTTACTTGGAGGCGGATAGCGATAGCGAATTGTCATTTTCTTCTACCTCAACACGAATTTAATTAGCTGTCAAGTTGTCCAGCTCATCCGAGGACCATTATTTTGGATTCTAGCTCTCTGCGGATGAAGTCAGCCTGAGCCGTTGAGGGTCAGCATATCAAACATGTCGCTTTATCAAGCAGAACAGCTGAAAGAGCATGGGAACGCACATTTCAAAAGAGGAGAATACGATGAGGCGATCGCTCGTTACTCTCAAGCTATTCAGCAAAACTCCAATAATCCACTCTTATACACCAATCGCGCCAACGCCAGGCTGAAGATGAAGCTTTGGGAGGATGCTATGGACGATTGTATGAGGAGTATTTCCCTCATGGCGGAGAACATGAAGGCTTTTTATTTTCTCGGTAAGTACAGAACTCTATTGAGTTCGCTTGTCAAAATCCAATTGGGCGACAAAACGAATGGTGTACTTGAGAATGGTTTTCATAATCAATGTAACCTTATATCTGACCACTCCCACAGGTCAAGCTCAACTCGAGCTACACCATCCAAACGAAGCACTATCATCAGCACTCATGGCCTATGACCTGTGTAGCAAATCATCACACCAGACCTCCTCGGCATTTGCCATCACAGGCTTTGTCCTAAAATGTAAGAAAGCAAAATGGGATCTTCGGGAGAAAGATCGCGTCAGACGGAGACATGATCTCTTAGGCGAGCTAGAGTCAAAGCTAGAGGAAGACAAGAAACGCGAAATATCCAGCATAGAAGAGCGGAAAGTCACAGGCGAGCTTGGAAGTGTGGCAGCATCCGAGGAAACAGAAGCAACAACAGAAACAACTCAACAAAAGATCGAGGAATTACGCAATTCTTTCGCTATCAGCGATCCAAATCACCTGGAAAAACGGGTAGAATCACTACGTGCTTGGTAACTGAAGAAAACTAATATGTCAACAGGAAGTTCCAGAATATCTTGTGGACGACATTTCATTCGAAATTATGCACGATCCTGTGGTCACTCGCCATGGCCATTCTTACGAACGAGCTACGATCGTCGAGCATCTCAAGAGGAATCCAGTCGATCCCCTGACAAGAGAGCCGCTTTCTGTTAGCGATTTAAGACCAAATCTGGCGTTACGAAAAGCTTGTGATGAATTCTGGAACAATAATTCTGGTTGGGCCTTTGACTGGTAGTAAAACAAGAGATATTCCTTCCCAAATATTCGTCTATGAAGTTCGGTTCCGACATAGATACCCAGTGGTGTTGCATAACGAGATATGATATTGACATTGTCTATTGCTGCTACACCAGCACATGCTATGGCATTTTACGAATATGGGGATTTAGCGATGATACGGGAGCTTACCATTGATACGAAAGCATCAGAGTACAAGGTTAATAAAATTGATTCATTTCGCTCCCAACTCGCTCCCAACTCACAAGCGATCCCCACAATGTAGAGGCGTTCCTTTACATTCATTAATCAAACACCTATACACCATAAATTGGCCCTTAAGCAATAAGATTCCATGGACCGTGCAGTGAACCATACTATTTACGAGCTAAGGGAAGTAGTACCTTTATACGCAATATTATTTGGCCCTATATCAATCATGTCTTCTTAAATGACCACGGCTTACGGTCGAGGAGAACAATCAATATATAGAACCGCTTAACTTCACATACTTGTCAATTGACCCTCGCTTCTTGGTCGCAGCAAGTCGCACCATACATTCGTTTAACAATACACGTTCGTTACAACTCGACAAAATGGCACCACATCTGTTCGCTCTGCTCGCTCTCCTCCCACTGGCGTTCGCCAACCCAGCGGATCCAGCGGCCCAGCTGATGGAGGAGGTTCCCGGTACGCAGACAGCTTACCCTCTACGAATCGCATACTGACACAACTCGAAGCCATGCCCGTAGCCGTCGAAAGCATGGCAGCCCCCGAGAGCATGACCGCACCAGTCCCTAGCGCAGCGGCCGATCCATCGCCCAGCATCCTTACCCACGCACAAGCGCAGTCCGTGATCGAAGCCGCCGTCAAGAAAGCCACTGAGATCAAAGTGCCCAGCAACATCGCCGTCACCGATCCCGCCGGACATTTGCTCAGCTTCTTGCGAATGGATGGCGCAGTGTTGGTGAGCATTGACGTTGCTCAGAGAAAGGCTCGGACCGTAGCCATGTTTGGTGGGAAATATAGGACTGGAGATCTATACAATGGTAAGTGTCAACAAGGGACAAAATAAGGATATGACTGATGTGTATACAGCTACGGCACCTGGTGGACCTTTGTATGGAATGCAGTTGACCAACAACGGATTGTTATTCTTTGGAGGCGGTGTTCCGCTCAAGTCGAACGGTCAATTCGTCGGCGCTCTGGGTGTTTCTGGTGGATCGGTAGAGCAGGATGTGCAGGTTGCTACTGCTGCTGCGGCGTCGTTCAAGTAGAGCGCCAGCTAGCTGAATTGAATATGAATCGCAATGGCTTATTACTCGGTCATGAACTCTGTGATTAGTGCAAACATGAAGAATGGTGTGAATAATATGTTTTGCATTAATATTTATACAGAGCTCGGTCATACTCATTGACACATCCATTACCGTACAGGAAGCACTTGTACACTAAGCGGCTTGATATTTGCGGAGCTATGATATATTAGCATGAGCGAGCATTGTTTGAAAAGGTGTAAACTTACATCGAGGGTCAGTGTCTTTGAAGAATTCACGGCTTGGTCTCTCATGACTCCGACAAGAGTTTCGCTGCCTTCGAAGAAGCCAGGCTTGAGGGAGATGACAATGAATTGCATGTTCGGACCAGCATTGCGCTGGATATAACCAACAAGCTTGGCAACATTGGCATTGTCCAAGGCTGCGTCGACTTCGTCAAGCACAAAGAATGGCGATGGCTGATATGAATGAACGGCAAATAGAAGAGCGAGGGCGGCCATTGTCTTTTCACCTCCGGAGAGATGTTCCATGTCTCGGAATCGCTTCAGTGGTGGCATAGCGTGGTACTTGAGACCGGCGAGGTACGGCTCATCAGGATCTTCATTGTCAAGATATCTTTATAGTTGTTAGCTGATATAAATCGAAAGTGGCTGAGGACTTACGCAGTTCCACCCATAGGTGTTTGCTCGCTCTTGGTGAGATCCTTGTAAACACTCTCGATCTGGCTAGAAATATGATTGAATGCTTTGTTGAAGAGTTCAAGGCGCTGTTGCTTGACATCGTCGAAGTCATCTCTCGCTCTCTTGGCGTCACGTCGGGCGCGTTCGAGATCTCGTTCTGCGTTGTTAAGTCTGGATTGGACTCCCTCCAAGCGGTCAGTGGCTTTCATGTTAGGTGCCATCTTCTCCAATTCATTGGTGAGGTCGTCAATCTTCTTCTGCAACATGTCATTCGCGGCCGGATCATCTTCTTTGAGTTCATCTTCGAGGTTATCAAAGTCGACTTCGATGCCATAGTCATCAACTTGACCGCCGGTTCTACCCTCGTCATCCACGTCCATGACATCTTCGTCTTCGTCTTCTTCCTCTGCGTGAATTTCATTCAGTGGCAGAGCACTTAGGGGCTCAGAGTCTTCTGTCAATGGAATCTTGAGATCTTCCATTCGACTTTGACGAAGCATGGCATTTCGTTCTGTGGCTTTGCTGCGCATCTCGTTCTCGTGGTCGCCGATGGCTGCAATCGTAGAATTGACTTGCTTTGATTTCTCCTGCACCAATCGACGCTGCTCTTGGTATTTTTCTCCGCGCTCGGTGGCCGTCTCTTGGAGCTCGTTAAGGTTCTCGCTCATGTTCTCAAGCTCGTCATTGATGGCATCAATCTGTTGCTGTATGTCGTTGCGTTCGGCGGTCAGAGTGTTCAAAGTTTGGTTGCTTTGTACTACTGCTGCTTCCAGACTTTGCACCCGATCTGACTTCTCTTTAAGAGATTGCTCCTGGTACTCGATCCGACTTGCTAGTAGAGTTTTCTGTTTTACAAACTTGAGCTTCTCTACTGAAGCTTGCTGCTGAAGGGAGCCAAGCTGAGCATCGTACTCTCGGATATCGTCAAACCCATGCTTTTTACAAAATGATGCAAAGACTTGATCCTCAACTTCAGCGATAGAGTCTTCGTGACCTTCGAGGCGACTCTTAATATTCTCCAGGCTCCTAACCTGTTGATTGTATTTTGGTTTCGCCTCTTTGAGTTGGCTCTTAGTCCACTCAAGTGCCTTCTTCTTGTCGCTGATGTTCGAGTTGAAGCTCTGGATTTCCTTCTGAAAGAGATTTACTCGAGACTCAAGACCCACTAGTGATCCTTCAAGGGTTTCCTCCTCTTGAATGCTTCTCTGATCTTCGGATGGATCCAATTTGTGGAATTCTGCTATGAACCCTTCGTGCAATCTCTGTAGTCGGTCCACTTCAGAATCGTCCCAATTCCGGGACTTGTCGTGATCTCCTTGGCCACCTGTCATTGCACCGCCTTTGGAAATCTTGTCGCCATCCAGAGTCACTGCAGTACTACCCTTGTTTTTGTCGTAGCAGATGGCGCGAGCAAGCTTTAGGTTGTCACAGATCAGAGTGCTTCCACATGCATATGCCATGGCACGCTCGTGCGCGGCATCATACAATATCGTGTCGATTGCTAGCTGTGCTCCTTTGATGTTCTTGAGGTTGGGGCTAACTTGCTTGACTTGGATATGGTCGAGCGGGAGGAAAGTTGCTATACCTTTGCGCTGCTCCCGAAGGAAGTCGATACATTCCTTGGCTGTGCTCCAGGTATCAACAACGATAGAATCCAGCTGACGTCCAAGTGCAACACCAACAGCTCGTTCGAACTTCTTTTGTTTGGGCTTGCACAAATCAATCAGACGACCTTGTACACCGGGGAAGAGTCGCTTCAAACCGGCAACCATCTCCCTAGCCCGCGCATCGCGTTCGTTTCGTCGGCGTCCTTCCCTGGCACGGCTGAGCTTGTCATGATTTTCCTTAAACTTTTCTTCCAGCTCCTGTTTCTTGAGTTGGTTTTGCGTGCGCTTGGACTTGAGCTCACCAAGCTTCTTTCGCTGGCTGGCAATATCCTCTTTTGTCTCTTTGAGTTGTTTATTTGTCGCTGCCTTTTCGCTCTCGAGCTCGGCAATGTCTTCCTCAGCTTTCTGCTGTTGTCTCTCGAGGCTTTCAACTCTACTCTTCAGGGTACTAGCAGTCTGCTCCTCCGAGTTTAGTTGACGCTTGAGATCTGCGACTTCAGTCTGATCTTTGGCTGTCTGCTTGGTGACCTCGACTCGTAGTCTGTCGTATTCTTGAAGATCGGAGTCGCTCAGCTGCTTTCCGCCTTGTCGTGTCTTCTGCTTCCACTCATCCTCCGATCGCTGCTGTGCTTTTTCAACAACACTTAGGCTTTTCTTCAGATGATCAATTTCAGCGGTGAACGCGTCTCTCTCCTTTTTCACAGAGTCAAGACGATCCTGGGTCTTGCTGAGTTTATCGGCGGTGATTTGCATTTTTGTTTCGATAGGCACAAGCTCGCTGGTTTGCTCAGCCGCATCATTCTCTTTTTGCTTAATGATACGCTCAAGTTTAGAGCATTCACGATTGGCTTTGGCTTGCTGCTGTCTGGCATCCTCTAGACCTTGATCGGCGGCATCTTTATTTCTTCGGTGCTCTTTCAACAAATTCTGATGTTTTGAGATCTCGACACCAGACTCTTCAATCTGCTGTTGCAAATGATACAGTTTCCACAGGACGTGCGTAACTATGGCGTCGTCCCGTTCAGCTGTCTTTCGCTCGAAAGCATCCGCTTCTTTCTTCTGTTCTTGATATTGCTTGATTTCCGAGTTCATGGCTCGACGTTGGTTGAGCTTGAAAGCATGGTCTTCTGCGGCCTTTTCCGACTCGACTTTCAGGCGCTCATATTCTTCCTTGTATTCCAGACTACCAGAAATCTGTTCAATGAGACGGGTCAAGTCCTTGGGCGACTGCGATGCGATTTGCTCAACATCACCTTGAAACACTAGGAAATTGCGCGCCTTGATCAGAATGTTCTCGTGCTCCAGGGTATCGTTGTATTGTTTGGCGGTGACAACGCGGTTGTTAATGCGATATTCACTCTGACCTTGGGACGTGATTGTTCTCTTCCACATGTGTTCCTCTCCCACATCATCCTCATACACAGCTGTGACATGTGCCGAATTAGGGTCATTACGCTGCGAAGCAGGCTCAGAGATTATTTCCTCGTCCGACGGAAGGTCGCCATTAGCGTGCCCATTGGTCTGGCCGTTGACCACCTCAGTCGCGTTGCCGTCCGCGTCAATCGTGGCAGTCTTAAGGACACGACCGCGGTAGACGAGATCCTTGAGTTGACTGGATCGCAAATGTGACGATTTGATGCCTAGAACAAAGGAAATCGCATCCATGCTTTTATGTCGTTAGTGGCGGTCTTTGCGACTGGGAATATGCACCTACGAATTGGATTTGCCAGAGCCATTTGGACCGATGATGGACGTGAAGAACGAGTCGCCAAAGGGAAGGACATGGCTCCCTTTGTATGATTTGAAGTCTACACGAGTTAGATCTCATCAAAGGACTGCCAATTTGATCATACTGTAAAGCTCGAGACGAATGAGTTTGCCCATGCTGACGGGTCGCGCATGCGCGGGAGCCAAGTAATTGGCCAAAAGTCTTGTCGCGAATTTCGCGCAACGCGTTCGAAAGCTCCAGAACTGAGCAAATGCGTTGGAGAGATACTCAATATGGAGGATGGTCCTAGATGGGGAGGACTGGTTTGTCTGGTCGTGCACATTGAACGCGACGCGCCCACCTCCACCAAAGCACGTGTTTGACAAGGCACCAACTTTTAGGAGCCTAGGGCACCAATATCCATCGATCTGATTGATGTCGAGCTCCAGTTTCCAGTGTTCCCAATTTGGAGTTTCTTGTCTCTTCGTGTGTATGTTTAACCGCAATTCTATTCTACACTTGCGCCGTCAACTCCCGATCCTCCATATCCTCAAATCCACCGGTCCAAGTGCTGCCGAGGCCGCCTCCAGGCCCTCAGCAGCTCAACACCTCCTTCTTCATCACAAAAATGTCGTCGCCTCTAGAGTCCGATCCCCAAGACCGCAGTGACCTTACTCAATCCGGTGTCACAATACCTTCCGACTCCGAAAACTACGACGCTAATAACGAGTCCTCCTCTCCTCCATCTTCATCCGAGAGTCCACCATTAATACTCTACCAACCCCCCACTCTTTGGGGATTATTCAGAGGAGCAGCCATCAATTTGGTGTTACCGTTCATCAATGGCTTGATGCTGGGATTCGGTGAGCTCTTTGCACATGAGCTCGCTTTTCGGTTAGGGTGGTCCGGCACTAAAGTAAGACTGTTGTTGATAGGATATTTTGCAATAGCTAAAGATGGAACAGATATTTCCCCGAAGCCGCAGTTCCAATGCTCATGTAGCTGGTCCAGGCGTCATCATTCAAGATGATCCAGTCCGGAGAAGAAGACGGAACGGTGAAGAATTGGACATGTTGACTAGTCTCGAGTAAAGCATTTGCGTCACAGTGTGTCGTTGATTTTCCAGTCTAGCGAGTTTTTGATACAAGGCACGAACACGAAAATATCGGTTGCAGTCCTGCCTAGAGTGCAGTATAGATACAAAGACATGTATGTAAGATATCCAAATATAAGAATGAGCAGCAATCTGGCTTTAGAGCCGTTCTTACTACCTCATCAGAAGTTCTTTGGCACAGCAGTTGCCTTATGTTCCATTACTAGTAGCCGTATACAAAGGTTCTCTTCCGGTCGCCTCTACGCTCACTACTCTCCATCTCCTGCGCGAATTCCTGTTCTGTCCACAATGCAGTCTCGGTTCGTCTCTTGCGATTCACCTGCATATACGACAAGCGGATCAGAAGAAATCCTACAACAGCCGCTCCCAGAGAGATTAATGTAACCTTCAATGGATAGTTGTAGGTTGGGGCGTATTTTGCTTTGAAAATTTGACCAGATATCACACCAGCCAAGTTCGACCACCCATTGATACCCAGTATCACACTTCGCGTACCCTGGGTTAAAGTCAGCCCTCACTCGCTCATGGAAAGATGCTATATCACTTACTCCACTCGGGCTGTTTCCAGCTAGCCAAGCAGCGACTATGGGTCCTCCAACAAATGCACCAGCCAGACAAACGTGTGTGAAGCCATATCGTAACTTGTTGTCACTCGACGTGATCATTACAATAAGTCCAATTATTGCGATTAGTACACCCACAACCAACCACAGGCTGCGTTCTCTAGTTCGGTCGGATAGCTTCATAATGATCAAAAGACCAACAAATCCACTGCCACGAGTAAGTTTGCGATCCAAGTTGAAGGAGAGAGACTAACACAACAAAGGGAGGCACGCTCATTAAGCTTGCATTTACGCCTTTATATCCCATACCTTGACTTGGTCAGCTCTGTTAAGAATTCTGGTTGAGAAACTCACCTTTGGTCATGACCGGGAGGAATGTAGTAAAAGCAGTGACGGGCAGAACGATGAAAATATTACAAGCAACAATCGCCAATTTCCTCCAATCTCGAAAGGCGTCCACAATATCTTGTTTTGTCAAAGACGTTGATTCCACATGGTCCAAGTCTTGTCCCACGTCCACGTTGATTCTCCGCGAAGCATGCGCCCTCTCCGCGGGAGAGAGAAACCATGCTGTCTCCACTCTACCTGGCAGTGACACCAAAGACACGAAAGCCATGAGCACTGTCAATCCCCCTTCGAGAAGAAAGAGGATTTGCCAGTTCCGTATGGCACCAGAATGCAGTTTCAACACTCCGGTGGCAACAAGACCTGAAAAAGCTCCAGCCACAGCATACATGCCAGTGAACATTCCGCTTCGAAAACCCAGGTATTCTTTTGGATATATCGTCGAGAGGTAGTAAAATGAAGTCGGTACGAATCCAGCCTCTGCAGCACCAAGCAGTAGTCTCAAAGCCTGGAATGTGCTCTCCTTTCTGGTCGCTGCGTGGGCCATCGATATTACTCCCCAAATTCCCAGCATCGCAGATATCCAATTCCTCGCACCGACTCGCCTTCCGATCATAGCAGAGAATGGCTGAAGCGTTACGTATGTAACCGAGTATAGCGACAGAGCGTTTGCGACTGCATCTTCGCCAAGGTGAGCATCCTTGAGGAAAGCTACGAGAGATATCAGCAGTCGTCGTAGGCGCAAAGTGAGTTAGCTTACTACTGCTTGCTTGCGCAAAGCCAACGTTCGTCTTGTCAATTCCTTGAAACAGAAAATCGATCGCGAGAACCAACACGATGAAGAAGTCACATTTGAAGTTGATTGACTTATCCAGTCGCGCTTCTTCTTCATTTTCTGGCTGGTAATGTACTCTTTGTGGACCAGAGCGAGCTGTCTGAAGCATTGGCTCAATCCCAATCTCGAGCCGAGATGGCTTTTGATCCGACGAAGACTTGGCCATTGAAGACTTCAGGTTCACATAATCATATTGCAGAGTTCGAGAAAAGCCAAAAGCACAAATACTGCGCGCATTTCTGCTTCTTGGTATATCATCATCACAGCTGTCAGACGCGCGGATTGCAAGGGTTTGTCCGAACGGTTAATTGTTCGGTACTAGTATCGCCTTCTGAGGAGTCTTGGAGCAATATACATTGATCGAAGCCAAGGAACTATAGCCGACAATATATAGGACCCTTGCAACGTGCTAGAGCTTGGGCATCAGTCTTAAATTAGTCGCTGAGGCATCAATTGATTGAGGCACTGAGAAGGCTACTCCAACAGCACCTGAGATAATTGGCTTTTAGTTTCAATACTGACAGGAGAGAAGTCTATCACTGCTTTATCTGGACTATCCCCAGTCATTCTACGAGGAGCACAATAGTACTGGGGAACATCTATACTGGCACGATCGGAGAACAGTGAGTCGTCTGATTTCCAACCTGTTAGTACTGTACATCTTCGTCAAACGCCACCTTTTTAAATCTCCTACTTTTGACATGTCGCTAGTTTGTGGCCAATTGGATCAATTGCTCGATCCGATCATCTGTTTGTTTCGAAACAAGAAGATCTCCAGTCATACTGACCACTTGTTGTTTCGTAAAATCAGTACTCAAGTCGGCCTCGCAAAGACAACGTAATTTGGTGGACCCATCTTCAAGGTATGAGTGGTACTCCTTTGTGAAAGCAGTCGATGTTGGTTCCTATGCACAATCATATTGGCCAATGAAGATATACCTCCGCCTAGAAAAGCTCCCAGAGTTTGACGCTTACAGCCATTTTGACAAAGATCTGCATAAGGGTCCAAGGAACGGTCTATCTCTTGAACTGACTTGCCGTTACGAGCCAGGCCAGTGTTTTGATACTCCACCCTGACAGCTTCACCAACAAGCTCTTTCACCCAACAGCAGACTCTCTTTCAATAGCACATGGACATTTCTCAGCTTTTGTAAATAGAATATCTTGAGATTTCAAGTGCTTTTTAGTACATATTTCCAGAATATTCTCAGCAGTATGGAACCACTTGTACATTACTCGATTGGCTGCATGTATCCATGTACTGTGCATAAAAATGTACCTGGTTCGTCATTGTTTCATAGTCCGCGACACTGTTCTGCTGCTTCAACACCAATCGTTTCATCGACAAGCCTGATCCAACCTTCCGCTGCAATGTCAATGGTTCCATACTCTTGCATTAAAAAATGGATCTTCAATGGTCGTCTCTCCTTTTCATCCTCCCAAAGCCTCGATATTTCACGCTCCTTTGTTGTATTGTCGAAAACACTCTTTTTTCATGAGTTCTTTACAGCATGTTATTTTTTGGTAGATCAGTCAGTCTTTTGGCCTCTGCAATTTTCACATTTTTCTTGGTTGCGACTTTGTGGGACAGTTCCAAATCTTATCGCGCACGGAGAGGCACTTTGTTTGGAGACAATATTCCAGACTCGTTGGAAAATGTCGTGGCGGAGTCTGTTCTAGATTTTGAACATCAGTCACCATTACCTGACACAAGTAAACCATCACCTGGCTCCCAACATAATGGCGGAAACGGTGCTGTATCAGCCGGGAAGGTTGGATCGGAAGAGAAGAAGGATGACAAGATTGCAATGGATGAATATATGAAAGACATACTCAAGTGGCAGAAACCGAAGGACAAAGATAGGCACTGGCCGCAGTACAGTGACTTTGACGGAAAAGACTATGATCCAAATCGATGGGAAGGATTTCCAGAGTAAGCTCTGAACAAGATCTGAAGATACATCATGCTCATTTATTTCTAGGGAGAAAGGTTACTACCTTCAATCAGGACACAAACAATTCGAGGACTCCAGCTCTTCTTTCGAAAGGCTGTATGCCCCATATCCCGATTACCAGTCCTCAGAGTACCGAAGCAAATTCAAAGGGGACTTTGTGTCCTGTAATGGACCTCGAGGAAAGCCTCTCAACGAGAGCGATGAAGATTCAATACGCGTATACGATTCGGTTCCCAACGCTTTTCCGGAACCTTTCATTGGGTCTCACGATGCAGTAGGATTGCACACTGGCATGTGTTTTGATAGAGCACAAAGATACGGACCCTACGGCGTGGAGCCGCTCTCCAAATTCCCAATAAGCTATGTTGACTGGGACAAGGTGTACTGGGGTCATCTACAGAATGAATGTGTCGCAAAGAACGAGAATCGCTTCGCACCTCAATCTCCACAGTCAAACGACGAAATGTCCGAATTTATGAGCCATAAAGTATCAGAGCACCGGCCAGGAACATCACAAAGCTCGGAAACGAAGACTAAAGACGGAAAGACCTATCAATCGCGGACGGCGATTCTTCTTCGAACTTGGGAAGGTTACGAGTACTCTGATAATGACATTATGGTTATCCGGTCCATGGTTACAGAGTTATCATTACAAAGCGGCGGAGAGTTTCAAGTCTTTTTACTGGTCAATATCAAAGATCGGTCACAGCCTATCTTCACCGATGCGAGGGCATATAGGAAGACACTACGAAAAGTTGTGCCCAGAGAACTTCAGGACATTGCAATTCTCTGGAGTGAAGAAATTTGCGAAAGACTATATCCAGATGTCGGTGACTGGCAAGTTTATTGGCAACAGTTCATGCCAGTACAGTGGTTCTCTGAAAGTCATCCCGAATTTGACTATGTCTGGAATTGGGAGATGGATGTTCGATATATCGGCAACCACTACCACTTTCTAACTCAAGTGGGCTACTTTGCTGGACAACAGTCTCGAAAATATCTATGGGAGAGAAACGCCAGGTTTTACATCCCATCTTTCCATGGATCCGACTGGAATACCTACCTCAACGACACAAATGCCATAATCGCAGACTCCGTTGCAAAAGGCGAAATTCCTGAACCAATTTGGGGAGCAAAAACCTACTCTTCCTCACAAAAACCTCTAGGCCCAACTCCTCCGCGATCTCAAGATGCCGACAGTTTCGAATGGGGAGTTGGAGAGGAAGCTGACTTTATCACACTTCTTCCTATCTGGGATCCGGTTAAGACACGTTGGACTATGAAGAACAAAGTATGGAACTACACGCCCGGCATACGGCCACAATTCTCGCGAGATCATCCTACCGATGACGATTTCACCCATCCGTCACTGAAGAATCTTCCTCGACGCGGATACATCAATACAGTGGCGCGACTATCCAAACGACTGCTTCACGCCATGCATCTAGAGCAGATGGCTGGACGAAGCATGCAAGCTGAAATGTGGCCATCGAGTGTAGCGCTACAGCACGGCTTCAAAGCCGTGTATGTTCCACAGCCAGTATATAGCGGTAGACAATGGCCTGGCCGGTATGCAGATGCAGTGTTCAACTCCAATGGAGGAATAGGAGCACGATGGGGTCAAGAGGATGACAGCATCTACAACCAAGATCGGGAGCAGAACTTCCGTTCTTGGAGCTGGTATTATCATGCGGAATTTCCAAAAGTCTTGTACCGGCGGTGGATGGGCTGGAAGAGCGAAGATTCGCTGGGTAATGTAGGCGGACAAGAATGGGAGCAAAAGGATGACGGACCAAAAGGTCGTATGTGCTTGCCGCCGATGCTGTTGCATCCTGTAAAGCGGCGCGATATTGAGACTTCGTGAGCATAAAAATTTGTACATAGATTTAGCGGCATTGCTTTTTGTTTTTGAAATAGGTCGTCAACAAAAGACTGCACCTTCACAACCTGTTTGATGTTTTAATGATGACCAAAGTGGTCGATTCTTTCATTCAGTCCACTTTCCAAGTAACAGTACAAAGCTCTCCAAGATGTGAACGATCAATACAGGTAACAACAACAGGTGGTTCGACATCCGAGAATATGTTTGAACGCGATGTTATCTGTTTCAGCCTGAAAGAGTCGCTTCGAAAGCCTTCACACTTTGCTTCCAGTACAAGAAGAAACCATCGTCAATCAGTTTCTTGGTACAAGCAAAGGCCATCTGAAAGACATCGGAATACTTGCAGACCGAGTAGAGGGTCAGTACCCGATCCAAATTCCCCTGAACTTGACTTGCATCCACGGAACCTCCTGCGCTTGTGTCAGCCAGGTATGATTCCACCAGTCTCATCACCCCATAGCGATGGTCTTCGGTGCTTCGATCCATTGCACTGCCAGAAAGTTCTTCGAATGTCATCTTGGCGCGGCCGAGTTCCATCGACAACTGAACATGCAACTCTTGAGCAAGTTTCTCTGCAGTCTCAATATCTGTCATCAACTTGGTGCAGAGCTGACGCCATCTGTTTTCAAGTCCAGACTTGAACATTCCAGCTTGCAGGATTTCGGCGCAGGTTGTAGGCATGTGTGACTTCACGAGGTACATCTGATATTCCGAAGGGAAGGGTAGGGACAGAGCCGCTCGACCGATTGCGCCCTTGCAGTTTTCGATGTTTCCGAGGAGTGTCTTCAGTATCCCATGGGAAACCATGCAGGCTAAGGTTGGAGCATCTGGACAATCCGTGAAGCCTCCTGCCATGAAAACTAATCATCTCGTTAGTGACTGTTGAGGAGACAATCGGAAGAAGATTCAATCGTGATTGGTATGAGAGCGCGTCAATCATTCGCTTATCCCTGGGAAGATGAGGAGGACATACCACTAGCACTTGCGGTCTGATAGTCTGGCCAGAGAACCATGTCATTGCTGCTTAGTGCTGAGCCTGCAACATCATTCTCGAACTCGTAGTTGCGAAAGCCCTCTTTCATACACTCAACAAGAAATGTGGTGATATCGGTGACATCCTCGATCATTTCCCCGCGAAAGTTGTAAGCCGCGGTCAGCATGGTTTCCATCGAGGCTTTCCATTCATTATGGAATTGCCGACCGAATTGATGGCTAGATGACTCATGAATTAGCAGTTCATCTCCAGAAGCATATGCCAATTGCTCAGAAAGGATAACTCACGGAACATCGGAAGAAGAGGACTCCTCGCTCAGGTCGGACGAAGATGACAAAGATAGTGCCCGCAGGTTCGTTCGGCCGAATCTCAGCGGCATTGCTTGAAGAGCCATGACTTCAGCCTGGCTAGTTGACCTTGTGAAGGTGAGAATTAAACGAGCGACGAGGGTATGTTGAAAGAGTGAGAAACCGGGTCGGAGTCTGAGGATGGCAGTGTTACGGCTTAAGTAGAGCCAAACCACCAACTGACTGAACTTTGGACGCCTGCCATATTGGGCAATGCTTATGGAAACTCGATACAAAAGGAGACGACGTTTTGAACAGCAGTAGCATCAACCTTTCTCCTTCTAGTATCATCACCCATCTATCACCGTCTAGCTTTGCCGGAAAGAGAAGTTGAAGAGAGGAAACCTCACTTCACATTTCCGGGGTTGATAATAGAGCGATCGAATAAGGCAGGGCCGACTTTCTACATGGCCTCGAAGACAAAATCATGGTTTCGTATTGACGTCTGTCTCTTTCAAAGAAGCTAATCCCCTTATGCCCTTGCTCTTCTCAGTAGTATTTGTTTCTGTGATCGAAGTTCTTGGCCATGATGGAGATGTCGTTACCGCTTTTAGAAGTGGATAGATTCCGTGTCGATGCTTCGATGAGATTGTAAGAGAAGAATGTCTGCGAGATGCATATGGCGATGATGTTGTCGGTGTTGGTCGGACGAGCTCGCTGCTCAAGGGGCTCCTGAAGCCAATTACTTCTTCCCAGCCTCATGGATTCCACTTTGGGCGATTTATTCATGGACCCCACCAAACGCCCCACCTCTCAGATGCACCGCATTCACCATCCGACAGTTTGACTGGCTAGACTGGTGTTCCATTTCTTCTTAGATGCATGGCGCAGCCCGCAAAACGAATACCAAGATGGCGGATTCTCTGGCTAGACGGGGTCGTGCATGAAGCTCAGCTCCTTCAGGGTCTCCTGAGCTTGCGCACAAAAGACAGATGCTCTCAAAGCTTTCATTGCCTGCTCTCACGATCTCCAACTTCGGATAGTTCTTTCTCGACTTTTACTGGAAACCGGCTTAATATTCGGAATGCCTAGCAAAGGAGTCGATGCATACGCATACATTTGTGCCGGTGGATGCGAAGTAGAGTTCTCAGTCCCAGGAGAGAACATTACGAAACGCGACTTGGGAGACTGGACTTCTGATCATCTCGAAGTGGACAAATCAAAGCTTCATGGAACATTCAACTTTACAGGCCAGTTCAACTTCAAAGTCACTCGCAATGGCGAAGTCATTACAACTCAATGGGCTGATATCAACACCATGACGGGCAACATCGAGAAGTCGTCTATGAGGACGATGTTTGATCAAACCTCCTGGATATCTAACGAACTCATCATCACATACATCTTCTACGATGCCGGCTCAGGTGAAGTTGGTCTTCCCAACAGCCATCAATGCTATGTGGTTGTGAGCCCCAACTTCTCAAACTGGATGGGCGAAGCAGCGCCTCCTGGTAGCGACAAAGGCGGAAAACCATTCTGGAGATTTGCGCTTCCAGCGGTGCACGACGTGGGAATGAATAGTATGAGTGTCCCGGAAGCTCTGGTTCAGTCCGCCGGTACACCGTTCGTGACTCTACTGAAGCAGGAGAGCAACGTCTTCAACAAGATCGCTGACAATGCGACTTCTGGGATTGTCTCTGCCATTGCGCCAAACATTATCTCGGGCCTGGCAGTCACGCAGAAAGACAAATTGCCAGATCTTCTAGCTATCGGGTCTCGCTACTTCGAGTTCCGACCTGCGCGAGTACATGACAAAGTCAAAGGATACAACTGCGTTCCAGATGAATACTACTTCACGCATGGCCCAATCCCTGGGATGATGTACAAGAGGTAAGTAAACCGATCAATTTCGAGCTCTATTCGCAAAGTCCCACTGACACCTCTCCAGTTTCCTCAACGACGTGGTAGCATTCCTAGTCTCCCACCCAACCGAAATCATCGTCGTGCAACTCCGCTGGGACGGCGTCCCCAACGAATGCAACCGCCCCAACGACGACGATCTCCACAACATGCTCAACGAAGCTCTTGGACAAGCCAACGGCAGTATCAACATCGGCAACCTCGACGACATGCACCGCGAAAGCATCGACTCCTTACGCAACTCCGGTCGCCGTCTGATCATGCTCAAAGAAGTAAACAGCCTAAGCAGCTACACCGACGAAGCGAACGCCACCCTCAACGGAGACAGTATGGTCGCAGAATTTGACCGGCTGAACACTGAACGTCAAAACGACGTTGCGTTCACCAACATACAGTGCCAAGCGACTGCGACGAATATTCGGGATGTGGTAATCTACAGCGCGCTAAGTGCAGATGTTTCCAATTCTTGCTTGATGGCGACGAAAAGTATATGTGATCGTAAAACACTTCCTTGGATTCGGAATAATGCGCTGGATAGGCTGAAAGCGGAGCAGAATTTGGTGATTATGAATGACTTTTTTGATGGGGCGACTGCGGATGTAGCGATCGAGCTGAGTAAGAGAAGACTGGACTGGTGAAGGCCTTGGCTATATGTTGGGTAGACTAGTTGTTTAGTGTGATGCTATTCTTGGTAGAGATATCTAGACAACCACGATTAAGAGCAGTTATGACCTTGGTCCAACGTCGACTGGCTTCCATGATCTCAAATATGGTATTGCGAAAGAAAAATCAGGACTCCGCTGGTATTGGTCCTCATTCGGGGTACTGACAGGACTTGCAATGGCTCAGTCGTTTACAAGAGTTTGCAGTCTTTTACAAGATTTTGAACAAGGACCAGAAGAAATAAATGTTCACGAATGGGACACTGGAGATAGGAAAAAGTTTTGGTCATGTCATTATGTTCATTATGTTCAGTCTACTAACATTGGGTCTCTCATGGCCCTGAGACAAGCAAAGCCCGCAAGCTTTTGCAGTCGGCACAGTCGTACTGCTAATAGAAACTTCGTGACCTATCCCTTGAATGGAAGAGCGACCTTTCCGTCGATCTCCTTCACGTCTTCCTTGCCCTCGAGGAAGGCCTGGAGTTCCGCCTGGGTAGAGTTCGAGTTGATGGCACCGGGCTCTCCGCGCTTGCGACCATCGTTGCGGCAACAGGCGACGACCTTGTGTCCGTAGCAAGAGCCGGAGTTGGGATCCGAGCGGCAGGCGTAGTTGTTGCCGTTTTGGTCAATGTAGTTGGTGAAGTGAATCTGGCCTGGGTTAGTGTTCTCCGGATCCATGAGCTCACTGTTCCTTACGTTCGGTCCGGGAGAGCAGCGCAAGTGACTGTCGTGGCAGATGGCAGAGCTGGGTGAGTGAGGGTACTGGACGGTAGAGTAGGCGACGCGGCAGTCTGGTGCGGTGTTGTAGACTTCATAGCGCAAGGTCTGGTCGTCAGTGAATTGAAACTCATTAGGATTCATGTTGATGGGCTCAGAGATTCCGTAGTTGAAGCCAGGGCAGATGCCGGCAGAGGCAACAGCGGCGAGGCCGGTGATGGTGGTTAGTGCAGTGATGAAATGCATGTTGAGAGAGTTGAGTTGAAGTTTTTGGTTTGGTATGTGGAGTGTGAAAAGTAAAAGTTCAGTATGGAGTTTGGACTTGGACTTGAGAGTGGTTTGGAGAAGAGTTGCAGAAAAAGAAGAATCGAGGATGGATGGAGAGGCTTTATAGTGCTCACTGTGGGGATGTTGATGGCAGCGACTTCCTTCGAGGCTTTATAGCACTCAGTGTGGGATGTTGATGGCAGTGACTTCCTTCACTCTTGGGACCGTCACTGGGAAAACTAGCAGGTACAAGTGAATAGAGTCTCAGCGTGATGGTTGGTGCCCCAAGATAGGTAGAATTTTGACAGCAGCTTGTCCCCATTTGGGTACAAGCGTCTGCACCTGACTATATCAACTAGGCTACTGACAAAATAAGAACTCGCGATCCATGGTTGATCTAAAATTTCGCTACAGCATGGTCGAGTTTATGCTCCTTCCAAGGTTGTCACTAGTTGAGGAGGACTTGATTATCTGGGGACTTCAATAGCAGTAGAAGGAACCTGTCTTAGCGCTGAGCATAAGTTCAGTATCAACCCGCACCTTCTAACTTTGAACGGTACCTCATCACGCGCACTAGTTGTCATCACCAGTCCACCGCAACATAAAGCAGCATCTACCGACATCAGGTAGCTCCAGAGATCATGGATACCGCAAGGGCCATAAAATCACAACAACGGAAAGCCTGCGTTAGAGCCCAAGCAATTTGACGATAATTTTGACATGGGCAATTTTGTTCCAATAGCTGAAGCTCGAGTCATATCTCTGAAGTTGCAGACCATGCTCTTTGGAATTCCATATCCCAAGCACTAAATGCTAGTAGCAATAACCTTTAAAAATTACTTTAGAGTATGTAGAGTTGGACGTCGCAAGTCTGCCTGAACAGCTCGTCACTGCATCATATAATCAAAATAGTTTTGTAAAATATACCTTCTTGTCGACTGTTCAATTCTTTCCAGTAGCAGTCAGGCTCTATAGTTATTTAGGTCTACTAAATCTTGAAATGCTGAAATTATTCCAAATTATGCGTTGCAGAGCTGAACCATTTACATTAGCCAGACAAGCAACACCTCCAGCCTGATGGCAACAATACCACTATTCCAAGAGCAACCGTAAGCGATCTGGACAACTTTCAGGGTTTCAAAATAGTGAAAACTATTTCTAGTGACCATTTTTCTTCTAATCAATGATGGAAGTTTTAAAAGAAAATAGTTTGACTGATGTACATGTTCAAGTGCGGTTGGATTCTTGAAGTAAACCGTGGTTGCGCAATAGAATATTGCGCTAAGCTGGATATGGCAGGCATAGCAATCGTACATCAAGGATTTTGTTTAAATAATCAAGAATTGGTTGGAATCTGGTACGCTACTGAGTGAGTCAGCAAAATACAGAAGCATGTGGCCGAAAAGGGATAGGTAAAACGTCACTTCTAAGTTTGCACTGGAGATGCGGCAATTTTGACAAGCGTTTTCTCCCGCAAACCATTACTTCAAGTAACCTCTCGCCCACCTCACCTCTCAACTCCCAATTGAAGCAGTCAATTGCATTACCGGTGATAACTTTAACATCCAATAGCGACCAGCTGTTTCATTGTTATATTCAGATCTGTAAATTTCTGTATCAAGCGTCTATTTGACCTGCTCTTGTGCTCTCTACGCTGTTCCTTCACGATACCTAGACGCCACTCCCAGAAATTTCCTGCAGACGCCACTATCCCAACCTCTCCCCTCACTGACCGTCATTCTCTACGGATGATTGATTCAGTCAATTTCTAATTGGAAACTTATTCCAACATATATTCCGCCTTCCATGCGTCGGGAAGATTTGGTACGCTTTCTGTCCAAGCCAGCTAAGTACGCAATCTCAACACTGGTAGAAGAATCATGCTAATCCGTCATAGGCCCAGATAACACCTCTTGCACCGCTTTTCATCTCTCAACTCTCACCTCTGGTTCATTGAATAGCAGAGAACCTTATCTGCTGGACCGATACTGCCTACGGTATCGGCGCTATCAGATCGGGTCACTCCGTTCTGCCAACATTTCGTTTCTAAAGCACGTTTTTCTCCCACTCTCGGCTCGCCCTCCTTAACGGGTCGATTACCTTTTGAAAATCTATCAACTCAGTTTGGTCTGTACCTGGAATTGTGGGCCTTCTCTTCTTGGACGAGCACCGCATTGGTCGTCTGGAGGTAGACAGTGCTTCACTTCGTCAACCTCGGCCTTTTCTTATAAAGCCAAACAATTGTCTCCCACCAGCTTATAGAAAGCGTTTTCTTGGAGATGGTGAATATTGAGATTCCCAAAACCTCTGCTGCACCTTCCAGCCCGTACTTCGGTACGCCGCATTTAACCATCAATCGTGATGCGACCATCGATCTTGATTCCAGTAATGCATTTGAAGGTAATCATACATTCTTTGAGCTAGGAACTGGGTGCTGATCTTCTTTAGGTCCTGAGAAGTTGCTAGAGGTCTGGTTCAGTCCATCCGAAAGTGAACTCCCAGAGTCATGCGCTCCGAACGGCCTCAAGTCCGTTCGTCCAGAGACATGGACTGAAATGCTAGACCTTGTTCACTGCAAGGTTTTGTCCATTGTCGAGTCTGAGCATGTCGATGCCTACCTTCTTTCGGAGTCCAGCATGTTTGTCTTTCCGCATAAACTTGTCTTGAAAACTTGTGGTACCACAACTTTGCTCTATGGGCTTCCGCGTTTGCTGGAAATCGCTGCCCTCTCAGCCGGATTCCCACATGCCAAGCCGGATCTCAATGCTGCCAGACCCGCTGCTGCTGCGCCATATCGAGTCTTTTATAGCCGAAAGAACTTCTTGTATCCCAATCAGCAGCGTGGACCTCACAAGAGCTGGACTGACGAAGTCCGATTTTTGGATCAATTGTTTGTTGGTGGAAGCGCCTACATGATAGGCAAGATGAATGGAGAGCATTGGTACCTCTACATCACTGCACCACACACGGAGTTGACTCCTCCGGTTTCGCCAATTGACCTAGATGATGAAGAACACACCCAAACCAAATTCCTCAGTCTTCCAAAAGAAGGGGAGGCGTTGATGCAAGCTAATCACGAGGAAGACGAGACTCTGGAGATCTTAATGACTGATCTCGATGAGAAGAATGCTCGCCAATTCTATCTCGAGGACGCGAGTGCGGTCGCGGAAGGTCGTTTTCTTCAAAAAGCTCGCGAGGCTCGCAAGAATGCTGTCAATAGTCTTGGCACCATTCAAGATGCTGGACAGTTTAATGCTGCTGTCCTTGACGATGCTACATTTGATGTCTTTGGCCAGAATTCCGACCATAGCGATATCTCTGGCTCTGATGACGAATTCACTGTTCCGGAAGAGCTGTCCACTGAAGGCCATACCCTCGGCACCGTTGTCTCCGAGTCTTGTGGTCTCTCTGACGTCTACTCTTTGAACAAGTACCCGGACGCTCGCGTGGATGCTTACCTTTTCACACCATGCGGATTCTCTGCTAACGGAGTTATTCCTGCACCACCAGGATCCCCAGGATGCGATGGTAAAGCCACCCATTACTTCACTGTCCATGTTACACCAGAACCACAGTGCAGCTATGCTTCTTTCGAGACCAATGTTCCTGCTCGTCAGTCTGGCCGCGAAACTGCCGATATCATTGAACAAGTCGTCAAGATCTTCAAACCTGGTCGATTCTCCGTGACTTTGTTCGAAGGCAAACAGAGCGAAGATGGTGCGATCACTGCGGCCAAGAAGAACAAACGTATGGATGCAATTGAGGGCTACAAACGTGTTGAACGTATCGTCCAGGAATTGGATGGATATGAGCTCGTGTTTCGATACTATGAGCGTTGCGATTGGAAAGGAGGAGCTCCACCACGACTGGGAGAAATTGTGTTCTAGACAGCGCTGGAAAGGCAAAAGTTGTACGAAATCTATTCCCCATGGGAAAGATATATTACGGTTGCCGACTAATGTTTATACGGCCTCTAATGATTGTGCTTCTGTCCATATGGTCTTTAGGAAAACAAGGCGTTGTTAGGTAAAATAAAATATTGGTCCATCTGCCTCTGTTAATTTTTGTGTGCACAGTTATGTGTTTGGATATGTGTCGTCGATGACTAGAGATAATCCACACTTGCCATTGCCTGCAGGCAGAAGTACCATGTCTGGTGTCGACAGAGCGCGAGCGTTGAAGAATGTGAAGGTATAGATTACTGATTTGCATGCTCACGCTGATGTGGGGAGAATTGGTTTGACGGTTGCGGATGAAGAGCGGAAGGTGTTGGATGAGGGGAAGCATTATGTTTGATATGGGCCAGTTATTTTGTCCATCGGTTGGTTGTCTTGTCGATGTTGAGAATGTTGAGCTTATGAGTACTAATGCTTAATGTCATGATCAATCTGATATTTAATGTTGCAACGTAATCGTGATATCGTCTGCTTTTCTTTGACACACGAACACATGTCCCATTCTCCTGATTCCTGAAGCACGTATCCTCTGTTTGCCATGGTCCTCGCTGCATCCTCAAGCCGTAGTCATAGTAGATAGAACAGAAAACCGGTCCGATCAGATTAATAATCGAGTCTGTACCTCTTTGTACTGTTCTCAACTTTTCCATATTCTCGAGATCAAGTGGAGATGGAGACGGGAGCAAGCGTCCGCACGTCATCCACACGCTGCATTCCTAGCACACGACCTTCACAACGACATCGGTACTTGGCAGGACGATTGCTGGGGAAGTAGAGTGATAAATCAGTGAGGAGTCAGGATAAAGATGGCTGCAGAGTATTGGCCACATCCGGGGAAAAGCAAGGGCAAAGGGAGTAAACGGGGGAGATCGGCTGCAAATTTACGTCAGAAACGTAATTGGCCATGCAGGTTTTGACTGGTCTATCTCCGAGTCTTGGCGCTGTCTAGCTTTTTTGGTCAGGGTCTGAAATCACTTTGCAGCATCTGCATTTGCATCACTGCACAAGACCATCACTCTCTCTCCTCAACAAACAATCCTCAAAATCCTTATCGCCCACAACCCTCCTTTCCAGCATTCGAAAATATCAATCCGCTTTTTCAGAATATAAACCTTTCAACAGCCTCGCGCGAACAGTCTCAAATAGACTGCCTTCCCTCTACAGCACGATTGCGCGTTTTACCACATAAGCCATGAAGGTTTTTTCATGCTCCTCCGATTTCGACTACTCATGGGATGAGGTTTCGACAGGCAACTGGCAAAAATACTCGCCCTGGAATAAGAAGGCTCCCCACGTAATAGCCGTAGACACCCTCTCCCGAACCGTTGATGCCGCGACAGGAATAGTCAGTCTTGCCTCCACCGCGTCATGATCGTGTGCTAGCAACTAACCGTGCAATAGTTACGGACAGAACGCTTAATAACAACCAAGCAAGAATCTCCCAGATGGATAAAGGCTTTACTTGGCGATTGCGAAACATCTCTGGTCTACGAAACTTCCTATGTCGACCCAGCAGCTAAAACCGTCACCCTCTGCTCCCATAACTTGACATGGACGAACATCCTTTCTGTCCGCGAAACTGTCACGTACTCGCCATCGAAAACTTCACCGCTGACGAAAACTCTCATGACTCAACGGGCAGAGATCACTGCTATAGCGGGCGGATGGGAGAGAATAAAGAACAAGATTGAATCATTCTCAGTTGAGCGGTTCCAACAAAATGCTGAGAATGGTAAGGCCGGCTTTGAAATGGTATTGGCTCGGGCTCGTGAGGTATTCCAAGAAGAGAGGAACTCCACGATGGCTAAACAGGCTGCCATTGCCTAAAAATCTGTGTCTGTTGCGTTTGAATTTTGTTGAAGCGTTTAGCGAAAAAACCATCTTACGTGCTAGACCTGTCAGGGCTACACTATGCACATGAAAACAGTGGATAGAGGTCGGGGTTTCGAAAAGGAAAGCATGGCGTTGGATGTACTGCTGATTTTGTGTACTACATGTATTATGATTGTGTAGACAGGAGCGGCATTTTTGTACGAGACTAGGTTTGATCTCAACTATTACCCAGCCACTACGGAGAACATTCGCAAGTTTAGAACTCAATTGAAACTTTTAACATCTTTATTTGATTGTTCCTGTCTTTGCTAAAATTCAAAGCGTGATTAATCGCAGCAATCATGGGAGCCTAGGAAGGAGTCTGTATGGCTGCCTCCTGCCGCCCAGGAACCAACCAATTCACATCTTAATACAAACTCGACATGGTGAACTCCTCCCAACTCTACACATCAAGCAAACCATTCAGCACAATCAAATATCCAAAAAGTCCTGGCATCTGGTCTCGCCCACAAACGCCAAGCATCAGCCTGCATCCCAGCCGAACCACGTCCGAGCTTCCATCCGCAACATCAATCCATAACAACCTTCAATCAACAACCACGCCTTGATCTCCATCTCCATTCTCACCATCTTCTCAACCGACCGGCGACAGCTCAAATGCGTCGCGCACCCCTCCATCTCTTCCGCCGCCCACCTACCCTCCGCCGCGTCGTCGCTCGCGCTCGTTCTCCCCTCTCCATCTCGTCGACTGGACAGACGTTCCACCATGCGCTGAGCCAACGAGCTACCTTCTCCTCCCGAGCTCCAATCTTTGCCGCCCGCCGTAGCAGTGTTGACGCCGCGACAGCAGCGACAGCTCAAAAACCTATGCACCTGCGCAGCTATAGTACCGCCGCGCTCGTCGCTGCCGCCGCTCTTGCGGGTGGCTCTATCTACTACCGGGGTCAGACAGCTGTTCTTCGAGCGGACGCGCCGCGGGGCACTGCGTCGTTTAGTGGGGTAGCGTCCGATACGGTGGTGACTGAAGGAGCAGAGAAGACGAGACGTGCGTTAGTAGTGGAGCAGGGGCAGGTGTATCAGAGCACGATAGTGGGTGACGGGCCGTTAGCAAAGCAGGCTGAGGATAGTGGACGCAGTGTGCTTGAGATGTTAACGCCAGAGCAGGCGACGAGCAAATTGAGGAAGAGTGAGGAGTCGTGGATTGTGCAGCGGGGAAAGGGCGTGGTGAGATATGATTTGGTGCAGATTCCGAGCAATAGTCCGATTGAGGATGATCATATCGAGAAGATTATTCAGGTGCCGGATACAGTTGCTGCGACGGGGGATGAGACGAGCACCAATTCGGATTGGATGTTTTGGGGGGTCTTTGATGGGCATAGGTATGTCTCTGTTGTGAACCTCTTTTCCTGGGACGAGAAACTGACGTTCGGATAGCGGTTGGACTACTTCTGCAAAGTTGAGGCAGTTACTTGTCTCTTTTGTGGCGCGCGAACTTAATACGACATACACCTCAGCACTCTCGAATTCATCATTTCCATATCCATCCTCAGAGTCGGTCGATTTGGCTATCAAGAAGGGTTTCCTACGCTTAGACAACGAGATTGTCTACGAAGCAGTAAACAAGGTTGACAAAGCCAAGACCAAGAACGCCGCAGCAGAACTACTTGCACCAGCACTATCCGGCTCATGTGCTCTCCTTTCATTCTACGATTCACAATCCAAGACACTTCGTGTGGCATGCACCGGCGACTCTCGAGCCATCCTTGGCCGAAAGGGGGCGAACGGTAAATGGACCGCCATCCCGCTTTCAATCGACCAGACCGGTGCCAACGAGGATGAAGCCACACGACTGCGCAAAGAACATCCTGGTGAGCAGTATGTGGTCGCCAATGGCCGTGTCTTGGGCGGTCTCGAACCCACACGAGCCTTTGGAGACGCCGTATACAAGTGGACACAGGAGACTGCCGACCGGCTGAAGCGCTCGTACTTTGCTCGATCACCCAACAAGCTATTCAAGACACCGCCCTACGTCACCGCGGAACCAGTCGTGACAACCACTCAAATTCAGCCAGAGAAGGGTGACTTCCTTATCATGGCTACCGATGGTTTGTGGGAGATGCTCACAAACGAGGAGGCTGTGGGACTAGTAGGCAAATGGCTCGAGGTCGAAGCATCTGAAAAGTCGGGCTCAAAGGATTCGTGGCTGAAGAGCTGGTTCGCACAGAGTAAGGCCGAGTTACCAGTTGAAAAGGTGCAAAGCGATAGCTCTGGGAACCGTGATGCTGTTCGGCAACGCCAGTGGGGAATTACAGATGCCCATGGAAGATTTGTTGTCGAGGACAAGAACGTGGCTACACATCTTGTGCGAAATGCTCTTGGTGGAAAGGATCAGGATCAACTTTGTGCGCTGCTTACTCTTCCTAGCCCGATTTCTCGTCGTTATCGGTAAGTTTTTTCCATTGCTTGAGAGAAGCCAGATGCTGACAGAGTGTAGTGATGACCTGACTGTACAAGTCATCTTCTTCGGCGATGAAACACCATCTGGAAACGTGACTCTTAATGCAGAGGCCACTGCTCCAGGGGAAGTACCAAAGCCTAAGCTCTAGAGGTATATACCTCAACCTTTTCCCTTCAAAGGTGTATTTCTGGACCGGCGTTGTAAACATTTTACTTGTCTTTATCTAGCGAGTTTGCTCAGGATTGTTAAATTTGGCCAGCGTTCTAGAATTAGTTGTGTAGATAATACTACTCAGACGAAAAGTCGAAATAACAACCCATGCCTCGGTTGTTAACATAGTTTTCAGCCTGATGCTTAGCGTTATATCAACCGTGATTGGCTCCCGCCTATTCTTGCGCACCTCCGCCATGACCATTGACCATACACGGTAATTTGGTAGATATAGTTGTATGTACCTGTTCGGTTGCTCATAAGCTGCAAGTATTCGCAATCGTTTTTCGTGGTGTTGTCGAATAATACCCCGAGTCAAGCGTTTCGCCCCTTGATCTAGCGGGTTTCGTGCGAGTAGAGCCAAATCCTAGCCCAAAATTTGAAGATCCTCCAAACTTTTACTGCTCCACCACCAACTCTGACATAAACCTCGACCTTTCACTTCCACCTTTTCGATATATACAACAATCGGTCTTGGTCGCCTCAATTGTCATCCATAGACTCATCCTCCTTCGTTGACTACCACTGCCCCGCTTCACCTGTCATCTCGCCACAATGTCCTTCTCCAACCTCGTTAACAACGTCTCCTACAGAGACCGTCAACAAAATGGCGACCGAAGCTCTCAATTCTCCCACATGTCCCGCGGAGTATCCTACGCCAGCACCACTGCAACCAGCGTCAGCATCTCGGGCGACATCTCCAGCCAGCTCCATGGCGGCTACCATCACCCTCTCGCTCGCGCCTGGCAAGCGGAGCGTCAACTCACCAAAGTAAGATCTCCCCACCAGCAAAAACCCCACTACCACGCAATTCACAATACACAAACAAACCATTTCATGCAGAACTAACATACTCAACAGTCGATGCTAATCTACCCCCTCTTCATATCCGACCAACCCGACGAAGAAACCCTCATCCCCTCCCTCCCAAACCAACACCGCCGCGGTCTAAACCGCCTAACCGCCCACCTCGACCCCCTAATCGCCAAAGGCCTCGCAGCCGTAATCCTCTTCGGCGTGCCCATAAACCCCGGCGTCAAAGACCCACACGGCCGCGCAGCCGACGATCCACGTGGCCCAGTAATCCAAGCAATCAAATTATTGCGTCGCACATACCGCGACCTGTTCATCGTAGCTGATGTGTGTCTATGCGAGTACACGAGCCACGGACACTGCGGGATATTGACAGAAGACGGCACGTTGCATAATGCACTAAGTGTGGAGCGCATAAGCGATGTAGCGACAGAATATGCGCTCGCGGGCGCCCATTGTGTGGCGCCGAGTGATATGAACGATGGACGAATCAGGGCGATAAAATTGAAGTTGATTGAGGCGGGGATTGCGCATAAAACTGTGCTTATGAGCTACTCTGCGAAATTCTCTGGCTGTCTTTACGGACCGTTTAGAGACGCTGCCGGTTCTGTACCGTCTTTTGGGGACCGCAAGTGCTATCAGCTACCACCTGGTGGACGGGGTCTGGCGCGAAGGGCGATTGTGAGGGACATCAATGAGGGTGCAGACATTATTATGATTAAGCCGGCGAATCAGTATCTGGATATCATTAGTGATGCGAAGGAGTTGGGCAAGGATATGCCGATTGCGGCGTATCAGGTGTCTGGAGAGTTTGCGATGATTCATGCTGGTGCTAAGGCGGGTGTGTTTGATTTGAAGACTATGGCTTTTGAGAGTACGGAGGGGATTTTGAGGGCAGGTGCGTCGATTGTGATTTCGTACTTTACGCCAGACTTCTTGGACTGGTTGACTACGTAGAATTGGTTGATTCGGTTCGGGGTTATCAAAGAAGCATTGTCCTATTTACGGAATTTTATGGCATTGTAATGGCTAGAGAAAGGATCCAGGGTAGTCACATCTCAGAATAAATTTTATGAATCACGATTAAAACAAACAATTGAAGATGAAACAAGTGGTATTTCTCTAAAGTCTTTCCCGACTACCGAGATTTTTCATCAGTACCCCAAAACTCCATGCCCCATGCATACAGTCACAGCTACGCTTACTTCTTTTTGGAATCGGCCTCATCGGCCTTGGCCTTAGCACGCTTCTCTTTCTGGCCAACATAACGAGCATCAGCACGAGCAAGACGCAACTTGCGGTATGCATCCTCAGTGCCCTCGATATCCTTGATCTTGGCCTCGGTGACGACAGGATGGTTGATGATGGGGATAACTGAGCCGAGGCTGGTCACAACACCCTCACCCTTCTTGGCCTTGGTGACCTCCGAAGCGGACGCATCTCCATTCTTGGTGCTCTTCTTGCCAGAGCGGCGGGGGAAGAGGATCAGGCGCTTCTTGTAATCTTGAAGACGGGCGACGTTGGCCTTGAGCGATTCTTCGGAGATGTTTTGGCGGCGTGGATCGACGGAGATTCCAATGGTGGAGGCCAGTTTGCGGGCGATGCCGGCTTCCTATTTCCATATCAATTAGCCAATTGATACCGCATGTAAGAATTGTGGATTATTACCTTGAGCTCGGCGAGTGAGAATCCACGTCCTGCGCGAACACGACGGTTGTACTTGACAGTTGGGCAGCGCACAACTGGACGGAGCTTGTCGACTGGGCGGGGCGCAACGAGAGCGGCCTTCTTGACGCGGTTCTCTCTTCGGCGGAGTTTGCGACCGGGCTATATTGAGGGATCGATGTCAATCATTATGTTCTACTTCAAGGCGCACAAGCACATCATTGCAGTAAAGCAATGATGGCTCGGCCAGGCGCCACTGCTCTCAGGGAAGTGAGAGGGGAATTACCTGCTCGAAGTGAACCTTGACACGGCGTTGCCAATCCTTTCGGAAATCTACGAACTGTTAGCTCAAGAGTAATGAGTATTTAGTGTTGATTGGGCACAGACGGTTCTTCTGGATTTCTTGATTGTGCTTGATCGCCATTGTGAGTTACGACAACAGGAGAATTGGCTGTGGTGATGAGAGGAGGTCAAGAAGGAAATTTGTGGTGGTTAGAAATTGCTAGTTGTGTGGTAGGTCTGTGCTTTGACTTACTAAGCCCAGATCTAGGCTTGGCAGCCTTATGCATTCGAGAGCCAATCAGAATGCTTCATCTTCACGTTGTCATGAGAAAATGATTGAATCTATGCTTACCTAGGTCGATTCATTCTTTCGTTGGTGTATTAGTAAAGGCTGGTAAAGGTATGTCAAGACTGGTAAATGCTCCGGAAATATATGGTCAAAACATGAAATTTAATAAAAGCTATTATGTATGACACCACTTTTGCTCCCAGTCTATCAAGCAAGACATCAATAGACAATTGCAGCTTGAAGAATTTTACATTAATACTTAACATTGGAGATTCATGTTCAAATATTAGATATTATACTTGTATCCATATTTCGAAGCCCTCGGTACTCCTTCACAGCCAATGTACCCATGGCTAACCAGTCCTCCAATTCTTGATCAAGTTGATATGGACCAAAACAATCACACAGGTACCGCTCTGAGACGGATTGGCACACAATTACTCGGAAGGCCATAGGTGATGGCCGAAAAATCAACATTCCGCCATTCGAGCTGAGCAAGGCCCTGGTGTTTCTCTTTGCATGCTATATCAAATTAGTTCTGAGCTTAGATTCGTGAAGTTGATATTACTTACCCAAAAAGCCCTTATTGACTCCACCCAACGACTCTTGAACCAACTCCAAGCTGTCTGTGAGTCTGAATCCAGAAGTGCCTGGCGAATTGTCGATCTTGATATCCTGCCAAGACAAAGTGGACTCAAATTCAAAGTCTATGCTGACGGTGAAGCCAGTGGCATCAGCAGTGAACCAATGAAATTGGCCGTTCTCTATGTGGCCAACTTGACCTGTTTGTGGAAATGGCAGTAGAACTGCATCCCATGTTCTGTCAGTGGCAGTGGCTATACTTGAAATGAAATAGTTGTTGACACCTATGGAGGGATAGCGATCGGTGACTTCCTCTGCTTTGAAGTAGTAATAGGTGGGTGGTGGTGGCGAGGGGGATGGTGTGCTTGACGAGGACGTTGTGGAACTTGACGTGCTTGTGCTGGAGGTTGAGCTCGAGGAAGAACTAGTACTTGTGCTAGAAGAGGAAGTCGATGTGCTTGTGCTAGATGTGGAACTGGTGGACGAGGAGGAGCTGCTACTTGTGGTGGACAAGCTCGTGCTAGAAGTGCTAGAAGTGCTAGAAGTGCTAGAAGTGCTAGAAGTGCTAGAAGTGCTAGAAGTGCTTGAAGTGCTTGAAGTGCTTGAAGTTGAACTCAAGGACGTTGAACTTGTAGACGTTGAACTTGTAGACGTTGAACTTGTAGACGTAGAACTTGTAGACGTAGAACTTGTAGACGTAGAGCTTATAGACGTTGAACTTGCGGACGTTGAACTTGTGGACGTTGAACTGGTGGACGTTGAACTGGTAGATGTTGAGCTCGTTGAAGTTGAACTTGCGGTGGGTGAGCTTGTAGACGTTGAACTGGTGGACGTTGAGCTTGTCGACGTTGATTCCGTAGAGGTCGAGCTTGTGGACGTCGAGCTTGTGCTGGTGCTGGATGTGCTGGTGCTGGATGTGCTGGTACTGGATGTGCTGGTACTGGATGTGCTTGTGCTGGATGTGCTGGTACTTGACGAACTAGTTGAGCTTGTAGATGAATCAGAAGTACTGCTTGTGGTACTGGATGTGCTACTTGTTGGCGAACTTGTAGTGCTTGTTGAGCTGCTACTTGTCGAACTGGTGCTTGTCGAACTAGTGCTTGTCGAGCTGGTACTTGTCGAAGTACTGCTTGTTGAGCCAGTACTTGTTGAACTGGTGCTTGCTGTGCTGGTACTAGTTGACGATGTGCTGCTTGTTGAGCTACTACTCGTAGATGTCGAGCTCGTGGAGCTTGTGCTTGACGTGCTTGGTGAACTTGTAGAAACTGAACTAGTAGAAGTGCTTGAAGTGCTTGAAGTGCTCGACAAGCTGGTAGATGTGGAGCTAGTAGAACTTGTGCTTGAAGTGCTCAATGAGCTCGTAGAAGTCGAACTGGTCGACGTGCTTGAAGTGCTTGTGCTTGAGGTACTCGTCGAGCTTGTACTAGTAGAGCTGGCACTAGTCGACGATGTAGAAGAAGGCGATGATGTCGAAGAACTTGAGGTAGATGTAGAGCTAGTACTAGGAACACTCGTCGATGAGCTTGACGACGACGACGATGTCGTCGAAGACGTTGTCGTCCTTGTCCTTCGCCATCTTCTCGAAGTACTCGTGCTGGAAGAACTGCTGCTGGAAGAACTAGTGCTTGTCGAGCTCGAGCTTGACGAACTGCTGCTGCTCGTACTAGTACTGCTGCTAGACGAAGACGAGCTCGTGGAAGTAGACCAGGTTGCACTTGAAGTACTTGGTGGCAGATAAGGCGATGGGCTAGGCGGCGGCAAATATCCATGAGAAGTGCAAGACGAAGGGGCAGCATCGAGAGCTTGCTGTCCACAAGCACCGAACCCAACCTGACAGCCAGTAAGGCAATGCTCTGGGCTTGTTCCACACCAGCCGTAACTAGAGCAACATTTGCCCTTGTTCGAGCCAGCACAGGTCTGGCCGTTACCACCACATTCTCCATCAGTCGAGGGAACTAGGCCTGGACCTTGAGGCAGAGCCTGGACAAGACCAAGGGCCGTAGCCAGAAGAAGGTATGAAAGACGCATGATGAATGCAAAACGAGAGACAAATAACGAGAGTGTATGTCAGTAACGTAAAACCGGACGAGTGCAAATCAGGAGAAGAAGTCTCCTTGGTGGTTCTGGCATGGCATTGTATGATACTTTATATCTGCGTATCTCGGTTCGTCGGATAGGACTTGAGACATTTGGGCATCTACCACAGTCCAGGTCATTGGAGTTCTCGCGGGGTGGGTTACTCAGAATTAGTCGCGTCAGACCTTAGTTCGTTTGACAGTACCTTTCTATGTTCATAGAAGTCAATGCGGTCTTTGTTCTTGTGCGCCAAATGTAATTTTACACCATAAAGTGGTATGGCTGTAGTACAGAGTACGAACCATATGCACTATGGGCTAGTCACGTTGCAAGTCAGGAACAGAAGACTTGTATCCAGGAAGACGACCCGGTGCTAATCAATCGGAGTTGGCCTAAACACAACTGAATAGGAAAGCCTGTCTAGATGCTTGTCAGTATAGATGAGGAAACGAGTTTTGATATAGCCAGATAAGAGAGATGAGTGACTGTCGTCCCAAGATTGGAAACCAGACTGCGCCATTGGTAGTACTAGATATCAGTCTAACGTTGCAATGAGTGCACTTATGGGCGTTTTATGAGCAGGAGGATGATTAGAGCAATTCAAGGCGTTATATGATTACTAGTTTCCGGCTAGATAGGAGGTCGCCCGCGGACCTAATCTCGTAAAGATGTTGGACGAAGAGTACTGGTGAATCATCCGCGGCCACGCAACGGCGAGCTTCGTATCCATGAATCTCCATCAATATCGACCTCAGTGTCATCTGTAATTTCCTCATCCGGAGCATCGGGTAATTCACCATCAGGACTGTGGACTGGACTAAGTGCAATCCGAGGTCTGCTTCGAAAAACACTAGCATATTCGGCATCCTCAGAAAACAGCTTTTCAGTGGGAGTAGCATCCCGCATTGGCGCAGGCCGCGGCTTGCCTGGCGTCTCAAACTGGTTAACAGGGAAGGCTACGCTTTGTCTGTTCTTCTTGACCGATATCGATTGACGAGATCGAGAATTTGCAGCAAGATGTGCCATGGATTGCTGTGTTCGTTCAAGTAAGCTCGCGCGCCGGTCAGCTACTGAAGGTCCAAAAGCAATAATTGAGGTATCTTCTTTGGAATACGACTCGGTCGGGTGCAAATAGACTTGGGACTGAGAAATCGAGTTAGCTTGGAAGAGTGAAAGGCGTGTTCGCTCAGCCAAAGACATTCTATTTCCAGGAGAAGCGGATCTTGCTCTCATGGCTGCGATTTCGGCTATATCTTCGCCAGAATAGGAAGTACTAGCTTCTGATCTGTCGGCGACAGAACCGTTTACCAGGGAATCGTCATCAATATCATCATCTGGTAGCACAACCTTAGGCGTAGGTGGTGGAGTAGGCTCGTGCATGGTTTCTGCACAATCAGGTACGCGCGAAATCTCTGCGCCGCCTGCAGAGCTTGGGGGGCTTTGCATATTGCTCGAAGATGAGGATGCGCTTCTTCCATTTAGTCGAAATGACTTGGATGGAGAGAAAATACGGCTTAGGGGAACGGCAGTGCTGCTAATTCCATTGTATGAAAATGCACCTGATAATGGTCTATTCGAAATAGGCTGAGGTGGCGGTCTCATGTTATTCATAGCTTCGGAGGTAGGCCTGAAATCACGTTGTTGTTTTTGTTCTTCCACGTTGACAAGATTGGACAAAGGTGCTACCGGAATGGCTTTTGGCTTTGAGACTTCTTCCAGCTCATACTTTAGGTCCGCTAGAATAGCTTGGAGCTCCGGATTCGATATGTAACTCTTTTCCAGGGGCTGAGTTTTTGGCTGATTAGCTTTCAGGTGTAGACCTGTATGCTTCTGGAATTCGAATGCGGTTCTCAACTTGGCGGCATGCGTCAATCCTGGCGCTACGGAAGATGCTGATTGAGAGCTGTGAGCCATGTCTTTGTGGAAAGCGCGCCATTTGCTCAATCTAGCCTGCTGCTCATTGACACGTCGTTCAAGGCTTTCTATCAAGCCGACAGATTCCAAGTCAGGCTGAAGTGTGCCACCACCAACAACAACACCCCAGACGTCAGCGAAAGGTCGTTTCAACGGCTGATCACCGGCATTTGTCTCATCTCCGTAGAGTAAAGCGCGTGGCCATTTACTGTTACCCAACCAGTTGTCTCGTACCTCCTTTTCCACTTTTGATGCTTCAGCTGCATCTGTTGCAGGCCGTTCAGCAAGATTGCACTCTCGATTTCGTAACATGAGCTGATTGTTCTTTTGGTCCAGAAGGTCAGAAAAGTCCTGGCAGCGAAGTTTGGCCTCGGCTTTCTTGTGTAATAGCAATGCTAGAGAGGATCGATGTGCAACAGCAAGAGGTAATAGAGAGCCTTGATCAACGGCTTCCAGCATGGTCGCCGTGGCTAGACCCAGTGCTACTGGCTTACGTGACTTGTCCTTTGTGATGCGAGGTACAGCAACCTTTTTGACTACGGCGGTAGAGAATACGACAAGTACTTCCAAGAATTTGTCGCCGCGGCAATCATCAAGCATTGTCTTGCGGAGTACGGTCTCTCTTCCGAGCAAGCCATTTTTCTTGACGTCGTTCAATAACCGATAAAGCGCGCTGCGAAGGTTCAAGGATTGTAGTGGTTCGAGTGGAGGGAAGAATGGTTGCAGTTTCTGGATTAAAAGGTCAGCTTCCTAGCAGGCAGTGTTTATATGATATTTTTCTTGCTTACGTCGCGCGTCTCGTTGGCATCCCATAGCTCAAACAAGCGGTACAAGGACCATTCAGCGCATCTTATGCGTGCTTTCTGGTCCTGACCTTGGACATCTTTTGAGCAGAAGGATCCAGAGGAAATGTTTGGCCAGTCATTGCGTCGATCCAGATCAAGAAGACGAAGGTTGGAAAGGAAAAGCTCCGCCAGGGAGGGTCTGAAGGTTGGAGCAGCCATAATTCATGATCTTCGTGCTAGGATTGAAGCTGTCAGGACATGGGGAAATGGCAAGCAATTGGGAGAAAATGAATACCAAACGTGGTGAAAGAAGGAAAGGCAAGCAAAGAAAAAGAAGAGAGGTGAAACGTTTGGCTAGGATAGGGGAATGGAAGATCAAAAGAGGCGTTGTGTTGATGAACAGAAAGCACGACGCAGGGAGTTATGCGCAGTTGCTGCAAGTTGCAATGCTGACTGTCTTGTTTGGCAGGAACGTTGGCTTGTGGGGGCTTGCTAAGTGCTTGCCAGGTTGGGGGAGTGACTGCCTGGCTCGCGTTTTGGACAGGGAAGCCTCAGGAAGTTGCAGACCAGGGCGCGAGGTAAGTGCAACACACGGCAACAGCAACCACTTGCTCGCGACTGCCTTCAAGCAATTTGATGGACCGCTCTTGCCAATTTCAAATACAAACAACGACCTGCCTGCTCTTTGGCCCTGTGTAGATTGTTCGGCGAGGACCCTGATTGCTAAGAAGAAATAGAATTGGGTTTAGATGAAAGAAGAGCCAGGAACCAGGTACACTGGGCATGACTGGCGGATCATGACATGTGTTTCAAACTTTCAATTGTTGATTGCCCCACTGTTGTCAATTTATGGCACATCGCAAACTGTGTTGAGCTTGGGAGCAACCACTAACAATTGTTATCGCATCCACATTTAAACAATCCTACAATTCCTCTACTGCTGTACTTCCATAAAACCCTCCACCCTCACTTGAATTCAATCGCTTCTCTTCGCCAACTTCATTCGCGAAAACCTTCGCTGATTCCACACAATGGCCGAAAGCGCCAACAACCCAGCTCCTCCAACAGACGGTAATTTCGATCACCAGATCACAGCTTCTCTTACCCATCTATCTCTAGGCAAAGCAAAGTCCAAATTCGTCCGAACCAGCAGCATCCCCGTACTCCCCAACGGAGTATGGACCCCTGAAACAGGTACGTACAACCCACAACCTTCAATTCCCCCAAGCGCTTATCATACTAACACACCATAGTCCTCAAAACCCTCGATGAACGACCCAAAGAAAACACATCAAGTCCAATCCCCTTCTTCCACCTCCTAGAGCGCCTCAAAACCAACAAACGCGAAGGATGGCGCCGCTTCGAAATCCTCACTGGCGAATCCATCTCTGACCACATGTACCGCATGGCCATAATCACCATGGTCGCGCCTGCCTCCCTCACATCCACGCTAGATATGAACAAGTGTACGCGCATGGCCCTCGTGCATGATATGGCCGAACTACTTGTTGGTGATATTACGCCTGCGGATGGGGTGGAGAAAGATGAGAAACATCGACGGGAACGTCTCAGTATGGATTTCTTGACAAAGAAGATGTTGGGTGGTGTGGATGCAGGAGTGAGAGGGGAAGAACTGAGTAAGCTATGGTGGGAATACGAGAAGGCGGAGACAAAGGAAAGTGTGTTTGTGCATGATGTTGATAAGCTGGAGTTGTTGTTGCAGATGATGGAGTATGAGAGGAGTCATCCGGAGAAGGATTTGAGTGAGTTTCTGTATGTGGCGACGAAGGTTCAGACACCGGAGTTGAGAGAGTGGTGTAAGGAGTTGGCGGAGGAACACCGACTCGCTTGGGAGAAGAAGGGACGGTAAGTTGCTCGTCTGATCGCAAAATGTATAACATGCTGACACCATTAACAGCAAGAGCTGGCAAGTCCTGACACCTGACCTCGAGTTGGTAAAAGACCTGAAGCTCAAAGCAACGCTCGAGTACTACAAGAAAGAGGAAGAATAATGAGACATGGAAAAGACTTGATTATAATGTTTTCTGATAATTGTAGATATATCAACTAGAGGTTATTACCAGACCATCATTAGAGTACGATATCCACGCTACAAACACAATAGATCGGCAACATGCCTGATTACACTAAATACTCAACCTCCCAAATTCCAGCACCGCAGTGGACACCATATATCGACAACATCCACTCCACCATCTTCCCCCATTCACCCATCATACACCACCATCAGCAGTCTCAGCCTTTGACCTCCGTGCACTACCCGGCTTAATAAAGTTCGACAAATCCCCAACCGGCAACGCAAACGGAAAATCCAAACTCGCCAACATAATCGCCGCAAAAATCCACCACCCCACCACACACGTTACAAACAGTATGCCGCCACTCGCCTTCTGCAGCGTCGCACTCGTTGCCATATTCCCATTCGCCGCTTGCCAATACGTCGCGCTCAAACAACTGAATGCCAACACTAGCGAGAAGAAGATGATGACAAAGGCGACGTTGGTGCGTAAAGAGCAGACGAGGTAGATTAGACAGACGAGGCCCATGAAGACGAAGAAGAAGGCGAAGGACGCGTAGTAGGCGGCCGTGTCTTGGCCGTAGGCGGATTGGGCGGCGTACGCGGGCGTGAATGTTGCGCCGAGGGAGAGCCAGTAGGCGCCTGGGGATTGTTAGTTGGGAGATTTGGTGGTTGGGGAAAGGGGTGGTTACCGAAGCTGGAGAATACTACGAAGGGGAATGTGTTGCCGAGTAGCCACTGGAGGAGCTGTTAGTGATGCGTTTGATCTGAGGAGTGAGGGTGTATGTATGTACTTCGCCAAGACCACCGAGGATCATGAGGAGACCGCCGAAGAAGTAGTATGTTCCTACGCCTGCTGCGCCGACGCCGACGCCGCCGGTGCCTCGCCAGCCCATTAGGTCGCAGGCGAGAGGGTTCAGAGCAATTAGAAAGCCGATCAGGGCGCTGGGATGGTCAGTGTTGGATGTTGGTTAGAGTCGTGAGTTGGACGTACAGTGGTGTGGGATTAGCAAAGGTCTTTCGAAGATCTCCTTTGACGTTGTTTGCTGGCGATAGATATAACTTCTCAAACAGCTCAGGAGAAATGGAGATGCTGCCAGCTGTTCGAATCCGATGAAGTGCTTGATCCTGGGTCATACTTGGATGGAGGAAGTCTCCACCATTGCCTTGTACAAATTCAGTTTACAGTTCGTCTTGACGATGGAATGCTGATGCTTACTATGTCCATTGCCATAGTCCTTGTGGATAGGTGGTGAATGTTCACTATGTAAATCTCCTGACATGATGTATGATTTGATACTTGAAAGACAATAACAGTAGGGGTATCACTTTGAAAAGAGTAATGAAACAACAACAGAGTCTGGGCAAAGAGATGAATAAGATGAATCGAGGAATCATCTGGTTATAACAGAGCACAATTAAAAGGGGCGAAATACACGGAACAAGGGAACATTGATGCGGACTTTCTTCCATCAGCTGGTCTTCTCCGCAAACGACTACTTCCTACAGGTACCCCAGATTCTCCAATGTGGATATAGCAGTTGCATGTCTCCCATAGCGTGGTTTACTGCACTATCCGTCCAGTTGACGCACAGGATACTAAACGAACGAGGAGTAGTGCTGCTTTTGACATTGCGGAGCTCCACATGGACTACGGGCTTCATTCCTGAACAAGTCGTCGTTGAGGTTGATCAAGCAGACCAAGCAGGCATGGAGAAGGCTGCAGAAGGGCGATTGTCATTGGTCGGCCGCGTGCTAGTTCTTTAGTCCCCAAGGTTCCCTAGAATCATTTTAGAGCTCTCCCCAGATTCATGCGCACGACTGCGGAACCGCAAGCCGTCATATTGAACGCCACGAGTTCCTGCAGCTTAGTTGGGAGTTCGCATCTTATTAAGCTTTGAAAATCTGGGGAATGGCCTTAGTCACTTGTTGGATATTGAATATATTGAAGTCGGCACAGTTATGTTGTTTCATTGAAGTTTTCCAATTTTTCGTCGAGACGTCGTCATAAAAGTCTGAACCCCGCAAGAGTATTTGGAAAACATCCATTCGAGGTAACAATGCAATTTTTTAAATCCGGTCCAACGCAAGCGAGATCATTGGCGATCCCGTGTGCAAGGTTTGAATCTCGCGAGAAATGACGGCCGCTCGCATGGTACCAGGTAATAATCATGGGTGGTTGGTTGGATCATTTGTTCAAGGATCCGGGCCAAAGGGATATCCACCAAAACGCGGAATTTATTCTCTCCACGGGGTCTGTTGGAACAAAACGAAGCATGTTTCCAAACACACGATGGAATTAGCGATGCGCTGCAAGCATTTCTGCGCTCAAAATTTGCCTTTGGGCTTGAATGGCTTCTTGGCTTTGGCTGCGCCGCTGGTGTTTGCTGGCTTCGCTTTCTTGGTTGGCTTTTTGATGGCTGCAGCAGCATCGCCTTTACCCTTTTTCCACATTCGGACATCTGTTCTTTCAGATTTCATGTCGAGCTTCTTCTTCTCCTTGCCACTGAGCTTTTTCTTGGTCTTCTTTCCAAGTACAAGTTCGCCATTCAACTCTGCTCTTCCTACGTCTCTTGCTTCCTTCTTTGCATCTTGACTCTCGAACCAAGTGCGTTTCGGTCGTGACTTGATTTCATCCTCGTGAACGACTAGATTTTCACCCTTTCGAATGTCACGCTCCACGTTGTTCATAGACTTTTCTTCCTTCTCTTCCAAAAGAACTGCATCAATGTCTTCTTGCAGATCCTCGAGTCGTTTTGACCATGCGTCTGCTTCTTCAGGAGGAACGGTGCGACTTGCAATCTTCGCTCCTTGAGCTCGTGCAGATTTGACTGCTGCCTTTACCACTTTTCGATCAGGTTCGGCAGCTATAGTGCAAGCGCGACCTGTTCGACCTGCACGGGCTGTTCTTCCTACACGATGAAGATATATTTCATGGGTCTGAGGCGCTTCGTAGTTGATGACCGTGTTGACATTTTTGATATCGAGACCACGAGAAGCAAGATCTGTTGCAAGAAGGTAAGAAGCCTGTCCAGAGCGAAATGCCTCAACTGCGTGAATTCTCTGCACACTGTTAGCACCAAAGCGTGTGGGTCGTCAAATACATCTATCTTACCTGCTCTTGGCTCATACTTCCGTGTAACTCTGCAGCCTTTAGTCCGCACAATCCAAAGATAACTCTAACACGATGTGCTTCCTTCTTTTGACGGAAGAAGACAATAACGCGATCCTCGTAAGCATGTTCACATAGCCACATGAGGTATGCCAGGCGTTTATCTTCCCTTCCAGGTCTGAGTCGAACAAATTCTTGCACCAAGCCAGAAACTGTTTGCTTTTTGGCATCAACGAGTAGTCGAGCTGGTCGGTTCATGCCAACTCTAATGAGCTTGTCGATATCGTCCGTCATAGTAGCAGAGAACAGCATTGTTTGGCGAGACTTGGGAATTGTGTTGAGGATTTCATTGAGTTCGTCGGCGAAACCGTCTTCCAGCATGCGATCGGCTTCGTCCAGAACCAGGATCTCCAAAGTATCAACAGCAAAGCTGGGTGAATTTCGCATGTGATCAATGAATCGACCGGGAGTGGCAATGATTATGTCGGGTCTTTTCTTCAGCACTTGTTCTTGTTCTCTGACGCTGTATCCACCAACAATTTGTGCAAAGGTAATATCTGTGAAGCTTGCCATCTTTTTCGAAACGTTGAAGCACTGGACAGCCAATTCTCTTGTGGGCATGAGTATAGCAACTCGTGTTGTCGGCACCTTTTTAGGTCGATACAAAAGGCGCTCCAGTATCGGAATGATAAATGCAGCAGTCTTACCAGATCCTGTTACTGCTCCACCAACCACATCTTTTCCTTCAAGTGCGATGGGAACCGTCTTTGTCTGGATAGGAGTGGGTTCGTTGAATCCAATTGCTGCGAGGCCTTTGAGAATAGGTCTAGATAACGACATATCTTGAAATGACATGGTACCGGAAGCTTTTGACTTCGATTTTGAAACTGGGACCTCTGGAGCGAAGAAGGCAGCTTTTCGTTGAGCAGTGGCCGCGTCTTCCTTTTCCTCGTCAGAAGAGCCACTTTCCAGATCCATGGGGTGAGGCACGACGGATGCTACAGATTCATTGTCCGAAGCACCATTCTCTTCATCAGCCGCGTCCTCTGCATCTCCAGCGTCGTCTTCCCCCTCAGACTCTGTGTCCTCATGGCTTTGCTCCGAGTCCTCGGATTCCGTACCCATTCCAAAGGCGTCAGCGGCGAGTAGCTCATCGTCATCATCAATTCCATTGAAGACATCTTCATCGTCTTCATCCACCTCTTCATCTGCAACAGCTACCAATTCTTCCTTGCTCTTGTTTTTGCGCCGCGATATTATAGAGTCAATGTCTACACCTTTCTTATCTCCTGATTTTTTCTCAATATCTTCAGTGTCTTGACCCCAGCCATCAAAGTCGTCAATGACACCAGTAGTTTCGCCAACTATAAATTCGAAATCAGAAGCCATGGCGCCGTCATCCTCGCCCTGATCAGCCCAGTTTCCTTCTTCATTATCGCTTGTTTCCGGAGCAGGCTTTAGATCGGCGACTGTGGTCTTCTTCTGTTTCTTGTTGGTGGTCGAAGAGGTACCGTTTTCGTGTTTACGCTTCTTGGAAGGTTTTGCTGCGGGTGCTTCGTCTTCGGAGGACTCGAGTGGTGCGTCTTCATTGTCAGAAAGAGTAAAGACAAAATCCTCCTCGCGAGCTGGAGCCATTATGAAGGAAGGAGGAGAGTTCGGAAGTGGCGGACGGAGAAGTATGGTGGATTGCTAAGGATTACTGAACGTGTTGTTGAATCGATTTCCGAGCCTTGAACTTTTTTTCTGCACAGTAGTTGAAAAACAGCGGGACCAATCACAAACTCCTAGATTTTAGGCGGGGCAGGAACGACCTGAACAGAAGGGAAAGAGCAGGGGGCGTCGAGGTCGGAGTTAGTCCCGAGACTCTCGACAATATTTAAGAGTGACCAAGCTTTCCACGCCTTTTGTTGATTGGCTCATGGGTCACTCCTGCCTGCACCTGGTTTGCAGCAGCAGCACATGTCGTCTGCTTTGAGCGAAGCATCATCCGATCTGGACGTGGGACACTCTGCATCATTTTATCCCTCACTAATTCGTTCCTTCTCATCTTTCAAAGCCTTTGCTTCTTTGGGACCCTCTCGACGCAAGCCTCACCTCCCCTCTTGAAGATAGCACATCATGCCATCCTTGAACCCCGTGCTTCTATCGCGTTGACCTTATCTATCGCGTCCCATTTGCCAACTCACCGGCCTTATTGCTGGAGCGCATGCTCTAGCACCCTTCTCCTGATATAAACCATGGCGGACGACAGTCGCAATACTCGTTCAACGCCATCTTCGCGACGAAACTCTGATAGTTCTATGGTGCAGGCTACCGCAGGTGGACAAACATCACAATCTCCCAGTTTGGGCAGCAGTTCGGTATTGCCCGAGCCATCTCGACGGCGACCTGCTCCTCTGACCACTCAAACGGAAGACTACGGTATGTCTATAACCGGGACACACTTGTTTTCATTACTTGATAGAAAGCATGATGTGACAACAACCAATGTGTTGGCTGCCGTCCGCTAACTGATACTAGGTACCATACCGCGACAAGGACTTCAAACTACCTTGCCAAAGAAACCACCAGCCCCTCGACGAGTATCATCTCAATACCCACACAAAGGCCAAGAATTCTCTGTTGACGACGCTGAGGATGAAATTGACCCAGCGACCTTGGCGAGAGCAAAAAAGCTTGAACGACAAGCAAAAACAGCTACTGGCTCTATCAGAAGCCAATCTACCCTACGGCGGCGACCAACAGCGCAAGTTCCATCCTTAGCCAGAGTTACCTCCGCCGAGGAGGAGCAAGAGGAGCTGGAACCAGAATTAGAACAACGACCCATGTCTACAGTGCCCACGGTCAAAGATGATGATAGTGATCAGGAAGAGCTTATTGAACAAGTAGAAGAGCCCCTCGAAAATGAAGCTAGTGAAGAAGATGACGAAGATGAGGAAGATGATGGGGATCTGAGTGACGCCGAAAGCTTTACCCTGAAAGATCGCCAGGAAGCCATCAACGAAACGCATCCATTTGGCATTCGCATCTGGAAACCAGCGTTATATAAAAAGAATCGGTCGGTCCAAAAGACAGCTGAAGACGAGATACACTCTAGCCCTGGCCTCAACGTCAGTAGATGGTTGATACTATTCAACTATCTCTGGACTATTTGTTTCGGCTGGTGGCTTTGCTTAGTATGTTTTGCATGCGCCATTATATGCTACGTGACAGGCGCCATCTCTAAAGACGCCATTGCGTACGGGCATCTACTGCTTGGGCTCTCTGGCTACCTCTTCTATCCGTTTGGAAAGTTTGTAAAGTTATTTCAAGAAGCTGCTTATGCGGAAGAAGACGAGGGTGATGGTCGGAGTATCAGCGAGTTCGAACAATGGCAAAGTGGAGACATTGAGGAAGGTCGATTAATCTTTGGGCCACCCACCATGAATCGATCTCTCATCGGACGACGACGGACAAGTGTAGAATCGACAGATGAGACTACCAGCCTTTTAGGGCGACATCGCCGTGGAGAAAGCCATACTCCAACAGGTCAATCAAAAACTCGCTTCTTCGGTAGAGGCAAGTGGAATATCGGCAGAGTGGTCTTCTTCATACTCTTTCATGTCATCATGTCGCCTTGCATCCTGATAGCATGCGGTCTTTCTTGGTTCGGCGTTTTCAGCATTCCAATGGGTAAATTAACCTGGCTTATATGGGACCACGTTCGAAGACATCCATTGGCTCTATCTTTCCATTCCCAAAACGGAGACGTGCGACAACCTAACGAGGCTCCTTCAGTTGTGCTAGTATGCACCTACCGGGCCGTGGGCTTGAAGTACTGGAAATATACTATCGATGGCACCAACATCTTCCTATTCAATCTACTTGGAATAGTTGGCTTTACCATTTTCGACTACTATGTCCTTGCAAAAGTACTACACGGCTCCTTCATCGCTTCACAAGGCCTAATCTTCATCTTGGGACTTTTATCAGTCATACCTCTGGCTTACTTCATCGGCCAAGCAGTCGCGTCAATCTCTGCCCAGTCTTCCATGGGAGTAGGAGCAACTGTCAATGCCTTCTTTTCCACTATTGTTGAAGTCTTCTTGTATTGTGTCGCTTTGAAGGAAGGGAAGGCTCAGTTGGTTGAGGGCAGTATTATTGGCAGCATTTTTGCCGGTATCCTCTTTCTCCCGGGCATTTCAATGTGCTTTGGCGCCTTGAAGCGAAAGACTCAGCGCTTCAATGTGAAATCAGCAGGTGTCACATCAACTATGATGTTGTTTGCCATGATTGGAGCCTTTGGTCCAACTCTTTTCTACCAAATATATGGCAGTGTAAGTACCAGATAATCCACATTTCTATACACATATACTAATGTTCACAGCATGAGCTTAGATGCCACGATTGCAAGAACCCGTTGCCTGATGGTCGCGACTGTCGCCGCTGTTTCTTTTCCCAGACGCCCGCCGTACACGACGCTTTTTGGAAGGACGCCGTATTGCCATATACTTGGTTCGCTGCAACTGCGTTGTTCTTGTCATATGTCATCGGATTGCTCTTCACTCTTCGAACACATGCCGCCATCATCTGGACAACTGAGCTAGATGAAAAAAGAGTAGCAGAGCAAAGCCAAATGACCAGTCTCGTTCTGAACGCAAGCCCAGAAGCTTTGACTAGAACTCAGACTGGTACAATTGTAGCTCCCAACCGCGCTGATATTCGGGATACGCAACTTTATCAACGAATTCTAGGTCAGTCCCTGAGACAGAATGGAGTTGTGGCCCCTGAAGGGAGTAGGAGCCCCAGTCAACCGATGAAATCGCCACATATTGTGCCACCAAAGGCTCGAGACGGCGATGTGCCAGGATTGCACTTGGAGCGTTTATCAGATTCCGAGAACCGACTTTTAACCCAGCAGATGGCAGAAATGGCAGCAACTGCTGCAGCGGTCGCTTCTAGAGATGCGTCAACCAGACTAACAAGAAAGCCTTCACACCACCCATCAAATCACACCACCCATCCTACCCAAGCGATCGAACGACCTGCAACTACACGTCATACTACTGCAGCAGCCGAGATCGATGCTGCTCTACATCCGGACGCACATGGCGTTCAAGCCGGCGGGCACGATGCTCCCAATTGGAGTAAGAAAAAGAGTGCCATCATCCTCATTACTGCGACTATTGCATATGCGATCCTTGCCGAAATATTGGTCACCACAGTGGATGTAGTACTCAACAACGTTGCAATTGATGAGAAGTTCCTTGGTGTCACTCTGTTTGCTCTTGTTCCCAATACCACTGAGTTTTTGGTAAGTACCTTATCGAGCCATTTTGCCTCAGTAACGCTAATACTCGTCAGAATGCCATTTCCTTCGCAATGAATGGTAACATTGCCTTATCCATGGAAATTGGTTCAGCCTACGTTCTGCAAGTTTGTCTCCTCCAAGTTCCAGCTCTTGTATTCTTCAGCGCCACCTATAGTCGTTACATCAGTATCGAGGACACCCTCGATTATACCTTCAGTAAGTAACCCAAGCACATGACGCTGCCTGTTGACTAATAACCCGTTTTAGCGCTCATCTTCCCTCAATGGGACATGGTCACCGTGATTCTCTGCATCTTCCTCCTCAGCTACATGTATGGCGAGGGGAAGAGCAACTATTTCAAAGGCAGCATACTCATTCTGGCGTATGCGGTGGTTATAGTTGGATTTTGGTTTGCGGGCTTTGATGCCCATGGAATCGCTAGGGGCGTTCGCAGCATTGACACGTTGGCAGTCGGCGATATGTCTACTTTAAGGGGCATGGTGAGCAGTGGAAAGGAGTTTGATTTGCATTGATGTTAGCGTTCGGGTTATTGTGCGTCTCAGGTATTAGGCGGGCACATTTTAATTGTATAATAGATTGACCAGATTCGTGGTTGCGATCAATTCAAAGCGAGCGAGCGTATGCATTTGATATGGCGCACCAAACTTTTTTCTCCTCTTTTTGAACTCTTCCATCAAATCCTCCTAAAATTCCAGTCTCCCACTTCTCCATCAATCCCCTAACTAACTCTCACGCCATCTTTCCCCAAAACATCCACGCCGCCCTTGCCGTCATCACCGCCAAAACCACACTACTCGACACAAAAATCTTAAACCTCGTCATAACATGATTCCTCGTCCCCTGTTCCAAACTATGCCACACCCTCAATCCCACATATCCCCAAGCCAGTCCCAAATCCAACTTGCTCTTCGTTCCCAGCATGACCAGTGCAAGATTTATTGCGTAGAACTGTGTCGGCTGCTCATGCATATGATTGTAATTATCAGCCACCCAGCGGACCTGCGGAGGCATAATATTATCGAATTCAGCGCGGGTCATGGAGTTGTGGTATTTCTTCATTTCTGGCTTGGAGAGTTGGGTGAGGCGGGCTTTATACATCCATATTTCGACTATGAATGTCCAGGCGTTGAGGGTCAGGAGGGGTGCTAGGAGGGCGAGGTTGGGTTGGTGGGATATGCTTGACATTGTGGGTGGTTTGATGGGCGAGGTTGGATGAATGGTGGTTGTTGGAGGTTGTGAGAGGTTGTTGGGAGGAAGAACTGGGTGTTGAGAGGAGCAACAATGAAGCAGAGCAAAGCAGAGCAAAGCAGAGCAAGCAGTGCCTCCGCTTTTAGTTCATTGACGAGTCAAGTGGAGTTTGAAAGTTAAAAAGTTAGGGGCATAACAGGGCATAAGGCTGAGAGGGGACCAATCATGTCGTGGTTCGTTAAGAGTTTCCTTCCGAAAGGCGTATCGTGAAGTGTTTCCCTCCGAGATATTGGTTGAGTATATATTGTCCTTTTTCTCGCACAATTTGATATCAAAATGCAAAGCTGTGGAGAGGTTGCATAGCGAAATATATTTCAATTCAGAACATAGGTATCTCAAACCAGATGCAAATGGAAGGTGACATATCTGACCGTCATATGTAGCTCAGCATACATCATGAATATAGCCAATACAGACAGATCAGAACCAATACTCAATCTGAGAGGATAAGAACGCAAATATGTAGATATGTTGAGAGTTCCGGACTTGCTTGAAGTACCACGCCTCCATAACCACTGAGCAGCTTTTGATGGCAGCACTAGCTGCCTTTCTGACTGGACTTCCACACGATAGATTGCGGTTGGTTTCTTCCTTATAAAGTGAGGTTACCTTATTCCGAGCTATTGTACATGATAGTAGAACATGTATAGCCTTTGGACCGTTCTCTTGAGGCAGAATTGTAAGATTGACGCAAGCCATGATACGTTCCCCTGCGCTTGGAAACCTGATCGAGGTCATGCAACGAATGTATGATTTACTTAACATAGACACAAAGCTTTAGAGCCGGAATATTCTCTATTTCAATGCTAGAGTATTCAATTGCCGGTGACCTGAATTATGTTTGACAGCTCTCCGACTCCACGCTGAGTTACGCGAAATCAAGTGTTGCCTTCTCCAGCAAGCTCTGAAAATTGCTTTGCTCTATGAGGATATATTTTCTACCATATGCTCGCTGTGGGATCTCCGACATGGCAGTATTTGCTAATGTTTCAATTTTTGATCTTTGTTGTTGATACAGCCAGCGCAAGTCATACAACCGCGCTGGCAAGCCGGCAACCATAACTTCACAGAGATAACTCGTCATTATTGCAGTTCGCTGTGGCAGGTAGTGGTAGATAAACCAGTCTGACAGTTAGTAAAAATAGCTGAAGGCTAAAGTTCACTAATTCTTAGCCGTCATGTATGAAAGCAGAAATGGACTTGAGTTGCTCAGGCGCAACCGGCTGATACTAACCACTTGCAAGTCTTCAGCCGTGAAAGGCTCAAAGGTTGCAGGATCATCGACTGGGATAAGAAAATCCAGCAAGATATCTGGGGGTTCTACCTGGGCACTGGACAGATTCACCTGTAACTAATTACGGTCCAGCATGCCGAGGGCGGAATGATAATTAAACCCGTGGAGTAGGAATAATTGTTGTATGCTTGCAGCGCTTCATGGATTCTTTGGGATCCTGATTGAGCCTACAGGACTGCCCTACTTCATTTTACTTTTATGATATTGAACACATGCAAGACTGTTGCTTTTCCTTCGAGCTTGCCTTGGTTAGGCTGCTACGAGTTGCGACCGATACTGGGACTAGGCTGAGGCGATGCTGTGATAGACACTATTGATAGAGGGGCAATACACTTCATTGAAGTGATTGCGCACTAGTCTGTCGAGGTTCTAGATTTCATCGCCTCCAAAGGTCTTGTCACCTTGTTGTAACGTGCATACGGTACGCTAGAACTTAGTTAGCACGTGGGGTATTAGCTTGTTGTCGGAAGGATGGAAACCTGTCATTATTGGGATCAGGAATCCAAGATAAAAAGATCATCATTCAAGAACTGTGTATCATGAGGCGGAAAACGTGACATAGATATTTGGCTCTTGTGACGTTAATCAAGGCATTCCTGGTCAGAAACGGAACCCTATCAACAGATCCAGATGCAACTTTATGGAATGAAGGGCGGGATCAACAAGCACAAACCAAAATGTTTAAAAATATGAACTAGTGGGGAAAAGGCGAGAAAGGGTTTCCTTTTCCTTTAATAGTTCTCAACCAATACACAGGCGGACAGGCCAAGTGTCGCACATTGGCAAATGTTACCTGTATAAATGGGTCAGGTGGTACGTAAGTAGTCGTGCTCCGCGCGTCACACCTACTATGATATTCGTATGGTGTGTGGTGGCTATGGGTCGTTCATAATTTCATACTAGTAGGGTGCGGAGGTACGCGATGCCGTCGCTCTTCTTGGATAAAAGAACTTTTTCTAGGTTGATAACTTGATGGCATGGAGAGTTTTACGGGTGTGTATTGCCCTATCAGAGGGTCGCAAGGGCGGTTTTAGCCGCGTAACGGGTAATTCAATCAGAATGTTGTAGACAACTTGGCTCAACAATATGGTTCCACCGTCTTGGCTTTTCTTAGCACCCTGCATTATCGGATCATTGTGGTACTGTGTTGATCCAGCCCAGCGGTCGAGAGTCGAGGCTGATTTTGGGATTGTAGATAAGAAAGCCAATGGAAATTTAGATCGGCCTTTCGCAGTGCAGATGGATTAATGGATGAATGAATGCATCAAGATTAGATGGGAGAAAAAGTAAACCTTCGGATCCCAAGCAGCGCTTGCTGCTCGCACTCTAGCCTGCTGCAGCTGTCAAACCCTGTAAAGGAAACAAGTGACGTCAGTTCAGGGTCCAATAAATGCCATTAGCGTGGAAAGACAGGGGCGCTACTGCAAGTTGAGGTTAGTTTATATTAGGTTCCATCCGTTTCACATCAGAATATCAACTTCAGCCAAACATAACTTATCCTCAGAAAGTAGTCATTTCGCCAAAATACTCTCACATATTGTTTTCAAAAATGCAAGGACCCTCTGAAATTTTGAGAAGCTTCTTCGCTTGTTCTCTCACTTCAGCCGCGTAAAAGAGCAGGTGGTATTGCTTCTTGTTCACACGGCGGCGCGCCGCATAAGAAAAAGACCTAGTCTCAGACAGCCTAGTGACAGTTGAAATCTAGGCCCCAGCGTCCAATTGTTACAGTGGCAGCCTCCACGCTTAGATGCTTGTTTGGTTTGTGTGCTTGTGCTTGTGCTTTTTTCCTTCCGGACACAGTTTGACATTGAGTTTTGAGAGGGGGCGCAGCAAACGCGCGCACCCAATTGATATTCGCCGTAAAGGGGAACAAGCCAAGCACCAAGCACCAAGCACCAAGCACCACCAACACGCCTGCCCAGCATGCCAGTAGCGGCCCAGTGCTGAGGTGCTCCTCCTGTACGGCTGTCGTCCGCGCTTGACCTGTTGCTGCGTACCAGATGGGCCGACTGCTCCTTCCTCGTGGTTGGCGTTGCTTTGGCCCAGTGCCCACCTAGAAAGGGCAGGGACCATTACCGCTTTGAGTGGGAGAATATAGGGTCACCTCCTTCTGCCTCTGTGAAGACTGCGCCAACTCTAGATTTCAATTCTCATCTGTCCTTACCATCCTTTTTCGCCGTCCGCTTTTGATTTTCTGTCCACACATTCCACCATGGACACAATCATGGACCGCGATCTCACCCTTTCCTCAAGCGACATCAAGGGTCTCATCGCCGAGGGCCAGACTATTGTCATCTACTCTGGTCTTGCCTTGAAGCTGGATTCCTGGCTCGATAAACATCCTGGAGGACGACTGGCTATCTTGCATATGGTTGGCAGAGATGCCACCAACGAGATCAATGTGTAAGATAATTCTTCTGAGAGAGCCCAAGAACATGTCGACGTCGCTTGTATTTCCCAAGCATAATTGCGTGTTCCATTTTTCAAAATACCATCCTCAGAATTAGCCCTCTTTGTCCCACCACTTTTAGCGCGAATCAAAATTCTGAGGTGAGTAGAGCAGTGTCAAAATATGAATCGTGTTGTCAGTCAGGGAAACCCATGCGCTAATCAGATCTTATGCAGGTACCATCACCTCAAGACTCAGCGGCTTATGAAAGCTTACCGCATCGGCAAAGTACAGCTACCCTGGACCAACCTCATTCCCCCTCTTCATAAACTCCAACGTACACTCGGAGACAATATCGACGAGGAAACTGTTGCATCAGATCTTGGCTCGGATTCCGACTGGAGTGCATCAACTCTAGCTTCATCAGTCGACCTTGAAGCCGAAATTCTCAAGAGCACATGTGACAGAATTAGTTCTGCCGAAGAGCTTGCTCCAGGTGTCTGCTCCCGGAAACCCTACACTGCTCAAGATGAAGACCTCTGCTCAGCTCTTGAGGCAAAGTTACCAGCCTTGACAAAGACAAAATCACTGACTAGAGACGAATACACTGCCAACTGCGAACAAGATGAGATTGATAGCGACGTCCTCGATTATCCATCTCTCGATCTCGAAACCCAGGAAGCCATCTCCAGAGAGTACAGCGCTCTGCATGAAAGAATCAAAAAGGAGGGATTTTACGTTTGTCGTTACTCGGAATATGGCAAAGACTCAATCCGCTGGGCTATACTCTTTGCAGCCTTCATATATTTGCTCCAGGCAAAATGGTACTTGACATCAGCCATGTTCTTGGGCGCGTTCTGGCAGCAGATCATGTTCACTGCACATGATGCTGGTCACCGAGGTATCACTGGGAATTTCGTCAAAGATACGTTGATTGGTGCCTTTGTCGCAGACTTTTGCTGTGGACTTTCAATCGGATGGTGGAAGAGCTCCCATAACGTCCACCATCTGGTCACCAATATGCCCGTAAGTGCCTTTATCCATTCTATAGCTTCAAGTCTAACCAATTTCAGGAACATGACCCAGATCTTCAAAATGTCCCTCTATTCGCAACCTCCCCATCATACTTCAAATCAGTTCTAAGCACCTTTTACAATTTCACCTTCGTCTGGGATGCTGCCGCCGACTTCATGGTGCGATTCCAAAAATATACATACTATCCCGTCATGGCCCTCGCTCGCTTCAACCTCTACTTTCTCTCCTGGTGCCATCTACTGTCCCCTCGCTCCCAATCCCTTGGATCTGCCTGGTGGACCAAGCCAGTTGAAATCGCTTTCATGAGCTGCTACTGGGCCATTTTTGGCTACGGTCTCGTCTGGCGCACTCTACCCGACTGGCCAACCCGCGTCGCATTTGTCATGATCTCTCATTGCTTCACCATGCTTCTCCATGTCCAAATCACCCTCTCTCATTGGGGCATGCCCACTGCCGACCTCGGACCTGGCGAGTCTTTCCCCCAACGCCAACTCCGCACCACCATGGACGTTGACTGCCCAGCCTGGCTCGACTGGCTACACGGTGGCCTCCAATTCCAAGTCATCCACCATCTATTCCCACGCGTGCCACGACACAACCTCCGCGCGCTCCAAGTACTAGTACGCGAGTTTTGCGACAAGACACACATCAAGTACAAGTGCTACGGTTTTGTGGAGGGCAACCACATCGTTCTCAGCCGACTTGAAGAAGTCACCAAAATGGCCGAGACATTGGTGCAATGCCAGTTGTACATGGCCAGAACTGGAGAGAGTGGTTTGCATTGAGCGAAACTTGCATCTTTTTTGTATCAGTAGTTGAATTTGTCTTTCAATTTTCTTTGTAAGCGCGGCATAGATCCATAAAATGGGTTTGGCGTTAGGGTAGAACCTGGATTATTAGACCAAAGACCGGTGGAAATCAAGTCCCGGCATCAATATCAGACTATTAGTATTTTTGCTATTCCATATCGCTATGCTTGCTATATGATCTGCCTAGGAGCCTCTTTCACATTGCAGCAAATTGGTGTGCTCCGACCAAAACAGATGTTCGTAATTCACATGCGTTGGGCTGTTCCCATCCACCCTAAGCGTTCCTGACCTCCATACCTTCTAGTCACAACCAATGGCCTGTCCAGAACTCATAATCGTATGCTGCCATGCAATTTGGCTTGGAGAAGCAGGTTCTAGTGCCAGCGAGGAAAATTGGCTAATCAAACCCTTTCAAAGAGAAGAAACACCCACCTTCGTCCAACACCTGCAAACCGGTCTGCAGCTCTTTGCATCCAAGCTATCCGCCGTTCTAGTAGTCTCTGGGTACGATATCCTACCCTTCACCTCTCTTGTCCTCAACGAATAGCCATACAACTACTAAACCGTACCTCAGAGCACCCACCCATAAAGAAACACCACGCTCCGAAGCAGGCAGCTATCTCCTCCTCGCCCAAGCGCACAACTACTGGAACATACTAGGCGAACATCCCTCTCCAGTAGTACTCTCGCGCATTCTAGTGGAGGAGCGAGCACTAGATTCATTCTATAACGTGGTTTTCTCACTTACGTTGTTTTATACGAATGTGCGCGCTTGGCCGGAGCGGATTACGGTCGTGGCGAATGAGTTCAAGAGGGCTAGGTTTACGCAGCTTCATGGTCCGGCTTTGAGGTGGCCGCGGGACAGGTTTATGTATGTGGGTATTGATCCAAACTTTATGAGGCCGGATGATATAATGTTTGATGAGGAGAGGGCGGAGTCTGTGAGGGCTGGCGAGAGGAGGAATGGTTTTGAGGCTTGGTTGAATGATCCGAGGGGCGTGTTGGAGTTCTTGGAAGGGAAGAGGAGGGAGAGGAATTGTTGGGGGGTTGATCAGGGGCTTTTTGCTGGCGATGGAGATGGGGTGGTTAGGAAGGAGAGTGGGATCTGTTGGGAAATGGTTGATGGGAGGGAAGTTTTGGGGGATGGACGACAGCCTTGGGAGATATAGACGCGGTATATAGGTTGGAAAAGTCACATCTGATCTGATCAATTGGATGCTTGTGTGTCGAAATTTATGGTAGAAACCTTAGCGAGGACTCTGATATTCGCCATGTCTGGTAGTGACACTTGAAAGACTGTCATGTAAAAGTGTATTTTACTGCTCTCAATATCATAACCACTAATCATTGTCAAGGTTTCCTGTCAGCTAGTGCGTGTATCCAGGTTTACGTAGAGCATATATATAATTTCTGAATCAATCGATGTCAGGTTCTTATATTCTGTGTGGTATTTATAGGTTTCTGTATAGCGTTGTATCTGCTTCTAGTTGAATTTGGTAGGCAGTAGGCAAACTATTGAAGACTTGTACCGTAAGCATGATAGATGAAGTCATACCAAAGCAAACTTTTGCAACCCAAAATTCTAGTCAAAACACTTTCCGTTCTTGAAAACCGTCGGTCGTAGAAATAAAGTTCAGAGACAAACGTCAAATCCGCGTAATGAGAGCTCATCAGCCCAACACCTCTATCAACGTAACTTGATCCATCAACTCTTCAAAATATCTTTGATGATCTACAACTAGTCGGCTCGAACAGCTTAGTCAAACAACAATCGCAGTTTGTCTCCAAAATTCCATCGTCACTTGCTCACCTCTGACACAAACCACAGCCAACAATGCATGCTTCATTGTTCACCTACCTTCTGCTTCCATACATCATCGGCGCCAAACGGACTGGAAAGCGCGTCCTTCCAGCAAATGCTGTACCTTACACTGGACTGGTGCAAGGAGTCTACGACAGCATGGTCTGTATCAACAATACCGATATAACAATCGACGACACAGTTACCAAGCTCTGCTGCCGAGTGGAGCACCAGTTCCAAAAAGAACTTGAAGTCTACTATGATGAGGGATCCAGACGCTGCCAATCAACGGGCTGGGGTGCTAGAGTCAACAAAGAAACCATGCATGCGTGTTGCGAGCATTTGGGCCGTTGGTCAATATCTTGGCCAGAGAGTGACCAGAATGGATCCGAACAGGGTAGTGGATATTCTTGGAGGTCGCGTTGAGGATCTATTTGACAGGTAGTGAGCTTTAACAGCTTTGGCGTGGTTTCTTTGGCTAGTTGAACACGGTGGATTTGGTTCTTGGTTGGACTGTTTTCTGGGGTGCGTTATTGTTTTTGACCAACAGGCTCTCGAATCATAATCTAAAATGTCAGCCATATCATCGCAACGTCAGACGTATACCTACACAATCGGTATCGAAAGAATCGGCGCCATAAGGAGTCGCATCAGATTGGATGTCCCCAACAGGTTTGATCCCACCCTCTCATACAACGGCTTGCCAGCACTGGAAGCTTTAAAGTACATCGGAAGATCAAGTCAATATTAGAGAGCGTCAGTATCGGAACGTAAACTTGCCTAGCCACCTACCAACCGGCTTCTTTCACGCCACATGCCATCGGCATCTTCCCAATACCAAGACCTCGATAATTTGGTTCGACAACAATACTTTTCAAGTATAAGTGTGCCTTGTTGCCCATATACTGTTCGCGCACCTCACTCAACCTCTTGCTCAACACTTTCCATGCTTCAGCTCTGAATTCGGGAACGAATTCGAAGAGGAGGAGCTATTCAATGTTTCACCTTCAGCGCGATCGTGGGCAATGACTTCCCAATCTGCACCAGCGACCAGCTCTCCAGTTTCGTTGTCAACAGCCTTAAAGTTCTTGCAATTGACGCTTGATTTGATTCGGTTTTCAGCCATGATACCAAAACTTGCTTCAGCGGGCTTGTAGTGGTACATTATGGAGAAAACAGGCTCTAAGGCATGGTAGTGTCCTCTCACGAACGCTTCTCGATCTTAGTTTTCTCGTAGTGATACCGTGAATCGAGTTTTTGGACTGGTGACTGGAGTAGACATGTTATCGTTAATACACACTGTAATATGGGATTGGTGTAAAGATGGCTTAGAAGCTAGCGGGATATCGAGAGAATGGCAGAATTTTGAGACGATGAATGATGGAGAAAGCTGGAAACAAGGTCAACGCGAGGCTATATTGGACCATGGTGATTACCTCATCAAGCGAAATGAGTGAGTATGTAGGAATAAGTGAGAAGCGGCATGACTCATATTCTGCAGGTATGAATAGAAGAATCTTGAATTGAGATAATAGCGCTGACAAGTCTGAATTCGACATCCAAAGTAGGCCAAAAATCCGAAGCTAAAGATACTTTCATAGTCCGACTCGCATGGCGAACCCTTCTGAAACAACCCAATGCCCTCATTATCTCCGCTATGATAGAGCCGATCGTCAATATTTCAAGACAGGTCATTGTGCTACGCGTCGTGATATGTGCCGAGTCAAATCATAGAGGACTCGCGGCTACTGGGACTTGATCTATAGTTCCCTGGAAGTTTGCCAGATAGCGGATGGAGACTAAGCAACACCCAAGACTTTTGAAGCCGAAAGAGTACGCAGAAAGGCTTTCGAAGGATGAAGATGGTGCGAGGAGACGAATATCATATGGAGATGATTTGGTGGTGGTTGGAAAGAGCGCCAAGACATTTTTTGTTCCTCCAAAATTTCGAATTGAAATTTTCTGGAAACTTTCTTCACACCGCATCAGCGTTCCACTAACGCATTTTACAACCTCTTTTTGCCTCACGACTAGCCTTGATATACTTCCAATTACTACTCCATCATGAAGCGAAAATTGAATAGCAACAATGAGCCCGAGGCCACGGCTACCTCTTCGAAAAAGACCAGCCCCACCAGCTTCGACAAGCTCAATCTCGCGCCTCCGCTCCTCCAAGCAATCATAGCCCAAAAGTTCTCGACGCCTACTCCTGTCCAAGCGCAAGTAATACCCGCCGCCCTCGCCGGCAAGAACATTCTCGCGCGCTCAAAGACCGGCTCGGGAAAAACCGCTGCCTATGTACTCCCTGTGCTTCAAGCAATCCTGAGCCGCAAAGCTGCCGCATCATCCTCCAGCGACACCAAGGCTGTATCCGCTCTAATACTTGTACCAACACGGGAATTAGCTGTTCAGGTATCCAAGGTTGTTGAAGCCTTTGCCGTATACTGTGCTCAGGATGTGCGGGTTGAGAATCTGACTCGCAAGGAAGATGACAAGGTGCAACGTGCAAGACTTGCTGCATTACCAGACATTGTGGTCGCTACACCGGGCCGAGTGGCTGTACATATCAACTCGTCCAGTCTCAAGTTAGATAATTTGACCCATGTGGTCGTGGACGAAGCGGATCTGGTGCTGAGCTATGGGTACGATGAGGATCTGCAAATGATTGCCAAAGTCATGCCGAAAAGTGTTCAAGCCATTTTGATGAGTGCTACGCTTCGTGCGGAGGTGGACACTTTGTCGACACTGTTTGCTCAGGATCCGGTGGTGATTGAATTGGACGATGAAGAGAAGGAAGATGGCAAGGTCAGCCAGTTCGTCGTCAAATGTGCGGAAGACGAGAAGTTCCTGTTGGTTTATGCTATCTTCGTTCTCAAGTTGGTCAAAGGAAAGACCATCATCTTCGTTGGCGATATTGATCGATGTTACCGACTCAAGCTGTTCTTAGAGCAGTTTGCTATCAAGAGCTGTGTGCTGAACTCGGAACTCCCTGTCAATTCTCGGATACATGTTGTTGAAGAGTTCAACAAAAACGTTTACGACATCATCATTGCTACTGACGAAAACGAAATCATCGGCGAAGAGAACACAAAGTCGACTGCCACGAAAAAGAAGAGCGCACCCAAGAAAGATGATGGAAAATCTACCAAGGAGCTTGCCGAAGGTGAAAACGAGGAAGAGGTAGTCGACGAATCACAAGAGATCGCCAATGGACCACCGAAAAAGAAACAAAAGTCAGCGAAAGGCAAATCAAAGGCAAAGACTGACAAGGACTACGGTGTCGCTCGTGGCATCGACTTTAAGGCTGTTGCCTGCATCCTCAACTTCGACCTCCCCACAACCTCCAAATCATATACCCATCGCATTGGACGTACTGCCCGAGCAGGTCAGGCTGGTATGGCGCTCTCTTTCGTTATTCCCGCCAACCAGTACCGCAAGCACAAGCCTACGTCCATCTCGTCGACAGAACATGATGAGGCTGTGCTAACCAAGATCACTACCGCCCAGGAGAAACGCGGTGCTAGTATCGAGCCATATGCCTTTGACATGGCCAAATTGGAAGGGTTCCGCTACCGGTTGGGCGATGCGTTAAAGGCAGTTTCAGCTGGTGCTGTCCGTGAGGCACGAGTTAGGGAGCTGAGGCAGGAGTTGGTCAAGAGCGACAAATTGAAGCGACATTTCGAGGAGAATCCGAACGAGTTGAAGCACTTGCGACATGATGGTGAGCTTAGAGCTGCCAAGGTACGACCACATTTGAAACATGTGCCCGAGTATCTGTTACCGGGTGGAGCCAAGAAAGCATTGGAGCAGGAGGTTGGATTTGTGAGTGCTTACAAGAAGCCAGAAGATAAGAAGAAACGTGGCAAGGGAGGTAGAAGAGTCGGCGGCGGAGGAAAGAGAAAGGTCAATCCGCTGCAAAGCTTCAAGGCGAAATCGGGGCGACGATAAATGATGAACAACATAGGGCATAGAACCGTCGAAATGATACGTGCTGTTGTTCCATGAATCTTGAATTTGAGATCTTCTCCATAGCATATGCCATTTTAGCTTCTGATCATTGACAAATTGCTAGTACAGAAACGCTTGTATGTCTAACACATTAAAGGATCATTCCGATGCCCACCCAACCAAGGATGAATTGCATCGCCACTCAACGCCTGTCCACACTCAGCATCAATAACCTCGACCTACAGCCCTTTGGCACCCGGAGCAGCCTCATCCTTACGCAGGCTCAACAGGAGCTCTCTGAATCGCTCCTTTCCACTACTCGCCGCACCACCCTTGATGCCCTTGCCGCTCAAGTCAACCAGTTTAGCAATCCGATCCCAACTCGTACCACCCGCCGTTGTATCGTCCCTGCTCTCCAAAAACTCTGCCGCCTCCTTCTGCGTCTGCGCAATATTCTTCTCCTTCTTCTCATTATAGCTCAGATAAAAGTCATCGATTGCCTGATGCGCCTCAGCCACCGTCGCAGCCTTCTTGTCCTCGCTGATCTTGTCGCGCTGCGAGATTGCGGCGTCGCGGTTGGAGCGCCATTCTTGAATTACGGCGGGCTCTTCGACTGGCTCGGCGGGAGGTGCGTAGGAGGAATTGAAGCCTGAGACGTTGGTGATGCTGCCGCCTGGACCGACATTCTAGGTATGGTTAGTTAAAGTTTGTGTTCAGTGGATGAGAGTAATGGACCTGATTGCTTGTGTCGAGTTCGGGGAAGGAGCTTTCAAAACCGGCCATCTCTTCACTTGCACCGGCATCGTAGCTGTCGCCGCCGCCTAGGAGGTCGTGTTCGTCGGCGTCTTCGACGGTGGTTACTTTGCGGTCGTTGGGAGTGGAGAAGAGGTCGGCGTCATCGCCTAGGAGTTCGCGCTCGCGGTCTAGGAAGCTTCCTCCCTCAGTAGCTTCAGGCTTGACATCGGTTTGGCCTGTTGGTAGTCGATGTTAGCAATTAAAGGAGGACCTGGCGGGATCGGGGTTTGTATACCAGCGTCAAACTCGTCGAGGGATGGAAAACGGTCGGCCATGGTGGATTGTATTCAATGGTGTGTTTGATCAGGACGAAGATAGCGAGAGGTTATATGGTGGATAGAGAGAGAGAGATTGATGTAGGGGTGAAAGTACTGTCTTGTTGAATTGTTCAACAATTGAATTACATTGAGGATTGAAGTTCAAAAAGTGGTTGAGCCCTAGACCTGAATGGCAGCTTCCGATCTTTACCAGCTCTTGGCGTCTGCAGGTGGAGCTAGATTTGACGCTAGTGGTTACACTTTGTTGCGCCTTCTTCATTTCCAAAGGTTGTGCTTCATGCTTGCTTCACCACCAACATCATCTCAAGACAAACATATAGCCCGCACTGCCATCTTGTTCAGCTTACGCTCACCGAAACATCTGCCCCATCGCTTTGCCTGATCTGACTTCTCTGCTGTGACTTGTGCGCTCTGTATAAGCCTTTGGCAGTTTGAACAGCACCATTTCGCGCACCCTACATGCTATATACTTGATCTGCCTACCTCGTGCCATATGGCTTCCTTTTCCGATGATAGTGTTAAAGCCAAGCTGAGCACGCTGAATGAGACTCAAGATGCCATCGTTAGTGTCGCTCAATGGCTTCTCTTTCACAAGTACGCTTTCGTCCAGCCTGATATGGAAGGAGACCATGAACTGACCACCTTTTAGGAGACATGCAGTCCGAACAGCAGAATTATGGATGGCGAAGTTGAACGATTCTTCCCCTACGAGACGTTTAAGCCTTATATATCTGGCCAATGGTACGCTCCACGAATTACGCTGCTTCAAGGTTACATACTAATTTACCTACAGAGGTCGTCCAACAATCTAAAGCTCGCAAAAAGGAGGACTTTGCGATTGCCTTCTCTCCAGTATGTCCATATACAAGAAACATTGCCTATGCTAACAACAACAGATTGTCGCCGAAGGCACCGCTATCGCATATAAGAATTCGCCTCTAGACATCCAAGGCAAGATCCGTCGAGTTGTCGAAGTCTGGCGCCAACGAGCCATCTTCGAAGAAAAGACCCAAGTCGAAGTCGAAGCCAAGCTCGACGGTACGCAACCTCTCTTCCATATTACATAGATCTGCTAACAACCCCAAGAACTCGACCGTATCCGCGCCACAACCCGAGGAGGTCGAGGCGGCGGCTCAATCTTTGGCTCTTCCGAACCCTCCATCCCCACGATCTTCCAACCCATCCTCGCTGCCAATAACGCCCTCACAAAAGCCGAATCAAAGGCCAAAACAATCGTCGCCACCCTCCAATCAAACCACGACGATGTGCGCAACAACACCTCCACCGTCCTCCCCATCAAAGCCGCCCAACTCGGCGCTCTCCTACAAACACTTAGCGAAGCAGAATCATCTGTCGCAGAAAGCTTGCACGCGCGCCAGAACCTACTCGCCAGTCTAGAAAAACTCGTATCTACCACCAAATCCGCCATCACCGCAGACGAAGAACAAGCACGCAATCTGCAAGTCCAGCGCAAAAGCCTCGAAGACGAAAAACGCAACGTAGAAGACCGCATCGTCCGCGGCATATCCAACGGCGACGAGTCTGCATACGAGCCTCCTCGTCCGGACGCCGAGCCACTCACGCCACCACCCGTAGAAAGTCTAACTCCCGTCGGCAGTCCGCAGCCAGCAGAAGATTTCGTTCCAGCGCCAGCAGATCCGCGCCTAGCAAATGGCGCGAAGCACGGCCACGAGTCGAATGGCGCGGAAGACCAACCAGCGAGCAAGAAACGACGGGTCCAGGTATCGCATGAGTTTGCAGGTTTTCAGGACGATGATGGTGGTATTGATCCTGATGTCGCTGCGATGTTGGCAGAGGATTAGGAAGTCACCGTGAAAGCATTTTACTGTCGTTGGGTTGGGGTGGAGAGACTGTTGTTTCATGGCTTTGACTTGAGTGGGCTGGTCTTTGATGCGGTCGGGTTTGATGCTGATGTTGCGGCTTTGCTGGCTGATAAATGGGAGGTTGCTGTCAAGGCATTTTATTGGCGGTGGGTTGGTGTCGAGGCTGTTCAGGTTGTGAGGAAATGGAAAGACGGCGGGAATGATACCAGTGAGATAAGCTTGGGAGTCGGATAGCTGGATGATAGTGTTGATAAAAAAAGTACAGCAGATGGACGTTGTTTATGATACCGGGTCATGGTCATTATTTATTTTATTCAATAACACAGTTATTTTCATGACTTCCGTTCAATGTCAGATTGCAAGCTGCATCAAAAGATGTATTCTAGGAGTTTAAAGTACGTATTCTATCTGTTCAAATGCCAGGGTATCTTAATACTCCCCGTAACGCCGAGTCCAAGACCATAATAAGCTAAACCAGAGCTCGCAAAAAGAACCAGCTGGCCAATCCTCCGACGACGCTTCCAACGAGTATCGTCTGTCCTTCCCTCGTCGTCGCTAGGAACATCACCACACCCACCACTAGTTCTCTCCTGGCCGCCCATGCCCGCTCCTCCGCAAAACGTGGATTCAATGGATATGGCGCCTCAAGCACATCCTTCCCCCCAGCCGATACACTGACCGCCAAAGCAACCGGCCGGTGGTCTGAGGTCGCTTGGATCGGCAGCGCATTGTAAGTATGTACTTGCACACTTCGTGCCTGTGTGTACAGAATACGATCACACCAGCTGGGGAAGCGATGCGTTGCCCAGAACCAGTGGCCGTCAGGATCATCGGTTGACGCGGTGGTAATGGGGCCGACGGCGCTGTGAGCGTATTTGTAGGTCGGTGCAAAGGTGATGGCCTGTTCCGCGAAAGACTGGAGAACAACTCCGTCGGAGCGTTGCTGCATAAGTTGGTCGCGGGCTAGAAGCTTGCTTAGGTGGTGAGGTGAGTTGGTATCGTTGGTAGGCTGTGGGAAGTTCTCGATGTCTCCCGGCATAGGACGTGACGACGAGGTGCGGTAGTTGAGATCACCGCCGAAGAATATAGGACCTGCGGTATCGTAGAGCCCTTTAGGCTTCGAGCTCCGTGACATGGGTTTCATGGTATTTAGGAGGGCGGTTGTATCATCATCGTCCTCGTTCTCATTGCTGGCTGGATCCGCATTACCAGCTCCCCCCAAAGTCGTGTCATACACAAATCCCAGATTCCTCACTATCCGCTCCCAATCTTCCCTCCTTCGCTCGATCGCAAACTCATGCGGCGCTAAATGCGCTGCCACCAGCGTGACTTCTTCAATTCCTCTGTCCATCTTCACACCCAGCCGAGCGCCAACTGCACCTTTATTCCCCGTCTGCCATACTCCACAGCCTGCGCCGGCCGTCTGTACCCATGCAACATCCACACCCGCACGTATAAACACCATTAGACCCGTCATTCCCACATGACGAGCCAAGAGCAGCGAATACTCATCCGCTTCCACAGGCGTCTGATGAGCGCGAAGTCTTCCTTCCGTAGCGAGCGCTACACATTGCGTGAAAGCGTCAAAGTAGGGCGTAAGCAGTGCACGGCCGAGGAATGCGGGCGCAAGAGGTGCTATTTCTTGGATGGAGATTGCGATGATAGCAGGTAGCAGGGTGGTGGAGGGAAGGGCGGAGAAGAAATCGCTGGCGAGAATGGAGGGGTCGATGGGAGTACGGGCGGTGTTGAAGGTTAGGTAGTAGATGTCGAGGGGAGCGGAAGATGGAGTGGCCATTGCTGGACAGTGGGAGATGCGTCGAGATGGGAGTGGTGGTGATGTATACGGGTTGGAGGGAGTGATATTTGGATTGGTTGAAGACGTCAGGGGAGAGCTTGGAGATCTGCACTCCGGCGTCATTGGCGATGGGTGGGGTTAAATCGTTAAATCGGGATCAGAGTACATTTACTCCAAGTAAGCTTTGGAAGAGACAATTCTAGCATTTGACTCGATTTGAGTGGATTTGTATATCTATATTTGCAATTTACTGATCATTCATACCATAATTGAGAATGCTACGCCAAATTCACCGAATTGGCCCGTACAGAGCTCTATACCGCACTCAACACCAAGCACATCGTGGCTTTCGATCATTCACAACCACAACACAGCTCGCCAAACAAACTCCAAATAGCGGCAGCCATGGCCAAACAGACGACAGTATCAAAATCAAATACCCGTCCTCTCAACCCAGCAGCACGCCAACCAGCGACACCACGCAAACACACTCAAAGCCCACCCTCCCCAGCTTCTCCATGGCCGACAAAACCGCGATCATCACTGGCGGCGCGCGTGGACTAGGACTAGTCATGGCGCAAGCCCTCATGACCAGCGGCGCCAACATCGCCATCGTCGATCTCAACGGTTGCTCCTCCCTTTCCTCTCCCCTCACATACCACCCAACCGCACAGCACTAACAACCCCCAGAATCCGAAGCCCACAAAGCCCGCACCCATCTCCTCGAAACCTACCACTCCCAAAACCCATCCTCCCCACCACCAACCATAACCGCCCACCACACCGACGTCTCCTCCGAGTCCTCCGTAACATCTACCCTCGCCGCCATCCTCTCAGCTCACGACACCGTCGACACGCTCGTAACATCCGCCGGCTTCACCGAAAACTTCGCCGCCCACGAATATCCCATCGAGCGGATCCGCGCCCTCTGGGCCGTAAACGTAGACGGCACATATCTCTGGGCTTCAGCGGTAGCCAAACATCTAATGGAGCGCGAGGCAAAGGGCTCAATGGTGTTTGTGGGAAGCATGTCCGGCGCGATAGTCAATGTGCCGCAACCACAGGCACCGTATAATGCTAGTAAGGCGGCGGTGAGGCATTTGGCGGCGAGTTTGGCGGTGGAGTGGGCGGGGAGGGGGATAAGGGTTAATTGTTTGAGTCCTGGGTATATGGCGACTGCGCTGTAAGTGTCTCTGTTAATGTGATATGTGAGAGGATGTGGGCTAATGAAGGGTGTGTGGCGTAGGACGAAGAAGATCTTGGAGGATAAGCCGGCTTTGAGGGAGAAGTGGACGTCATTGATACCGATGGGGAGGATGGGGAATCCGGAGGATTTGATGGGAGCGGTGGTGTATTTGGCTAGTGATGCGAGTGCGTATGTTACTGGGGCAGAGTTGAGGGTTGATGGTGGGTATACAGTTACCTAGAAGGGAAGTGATGAGTGATGAGGATCTTGATCAGAGATTATGTTAGTAGAAATGTGTTCACAGTCACGATGAAGATAAAGTAACAAGTTAATATCATGTCTCATTCGTAGAGTCTAATGACGGCCTCCGACTACTAGAGAACATGCAACAATGGTATTGTCCCCTGACAAAAAGTGACCGCAAACGCCTGCCCCATAATGGATGAGTTCAACCCATCTCTAGTAATGTCAGAGAGAGCAACCCCAAAGGTGTACAACAATAAGTCCCATTCATCTCGCCGTCAATAACATAAGCAAAAGGTCGTTTTCCAATGGTAAGCGAAGCATGGCAAGCTTAACCACCGAATCCGTAGAGGGTACGGCCTTGACGCTTGAGGGCGTAGACAACATCGAGAGAGGTGACCGTCTTTCGCTTGGCGTGCTCAGTGTAGGTGACAGCATCGCGAATGACAGACTCGAGGAAGCTCTTGAGAACACCACGGGTCTCTTCGTAGATCACTGGGAGGGTCGTTAGTAATTGTAGAGATGGGGTCATGGTTGCCAGTGTAACTTACTGGCTGAGATACGCTTGACACCACCACGACGCGCGAGACGTCGGATAGCGGGCTTGGTGATACCCTGGATGTTGTCACGAAGAATCTTGCGATGACGCTTGGCACCGCCCTTTCCGAGACCTTTGCCGCCTTTGCCACCTGTGGTAGAGCATGTTAGTCAAGAGTCATGATATTAAATGAGTGTGGTGAAGTAAAGCAAGTAGGTAGGGGATGTGTTGTTGATGGATGGAACGCGTTATGCATGACAAGGCTGCAGGCGTCTGATTGGTGGGGTGGCAAACTCAACACCAGACAACTGGCGGTGATGCATCACCAAACCACCAAAGACGACTGCAAATAGTCTACAAAGGCGATAACAAGGCAGCGCGTGCAGGTAGATGCTCAAAAAGGTAAAAGGGATAATTACTTACGTCCAGACATTATGGAATTGATGAGAAGAAGTTGATTTGAGTGGGGTTTGAGAAGTTGTTGATGGAAAGTATTGAGAAATATGGGTGGTTGGAAGTGGTGTAAATGTGGTAGAAGAAGAAGATTTGGAGGAATGGGGGAGAGAAGAGTATTTAAGAGAATTGGGGCATGATGTTGATGGCGGGACGCACGCGCAGGAAAGAACAGTGAAAGTGCTAAGAGCCTAAGTAGTAGCAAGAGTTAAAGGGACGGGGTCGAAATCAGGCGCAGGTGCAGGCAACAGGCAGGTAAGACTGAATTGTAGGCGGGCACAAGAGAAATAATAATCGCTTTACAACCTGCTGGAAACTGGCACTTTTCAGACATCTTCTAACCCTGTGGCACGGACCTGAAATAACAGGAGGTTTAACCTTCCTTACTGGCGCCTAACTTAGTAGGGCCTAGCGTAGCCTTGTCTGGAGCCTCCTCTTACCTTATTGGTTGTCTGCTCTTGCTCACCAACACCTCAACATTGGAAAGGTGAACATTAACATTTGTCGTCTTCTGAATAGTTTGTATGTAAACACACTAAATCTCGAAACAGCTTCCTCATGCTTCTTGTGCCTATAAAAGAACCGAAATCGATTCAAAAACAAAATACTACTCACGATCCTAATCTAAATGCATACAACTTGTTACTCTTTATATAATCGTATAACATCCCACTCTTTATGATGGACCTTATGGCTCGAAAGCCAGCAGTGAAAGGAATCTATAAATCAGAACTGTCACAGAATGTTGGTCACGCGGATGGATGTACGGAGTAAACTTCCATGCTTCCCAAGGGTTTCGCCGTCGCATTACTCTTATAGGAGAGACATGATCTCCAAAAGCTTGCTCTGTCGAGAAAACCGTTACATAGCTAAGTGTTGCTAATTATCTCAAGGTAGCTATGTTGTTCATGAGCCTGAAAACTGATATTGGTCAAAAAGATCGAGAAGCTGCATAATAATTCTTTACCTGCGCTCCTGTGGACTATTCCATTGTTTGATGATGCCGATAAAGAAGAGCCACTAATGTCGCAAGAAGCACCAAGCTTTTTCTTTCGATCTCATAGTGCTGGATTATATCTGCGTATAAATGGCAGCAACGCATGGGCAAGGACGCTTGCAGGGTGAGGGGTCCAAGGGAGGGCGAGATGACATGAGTACTAGTATCTGGATGAGAGCGAGTGTGAACATCAGAGGTGATGGATGAGCACTAGGGCTATCGCTCATATAGATCATGTTTTAATTGCTAAAATTAGGTTATTCGATATCTCTCACAAATCTTACCAAGCCTTCGGCCCAAAGCCGCCACTTGGTACCTCTTTGTAAGGACAAGCCTTCCAGTCACATCCCTAACAATATTAGTATTGATTCCTCAATCAACTAGAACAACTTACCTGCTTGTATACCTCCGTTCCCCACCAGCTAAACCCATCCGCAAAGCCTGGATATACCAGCGCAAAGAAAATCACAAGCACCCCAACGGCTAGGCCACTATCAAGTGCAGCCGAGAGCGTCAAGTTATACTTCAACCACCAGTCAATATTGCCCCTCTTGATCCGGTAGTTAAATATGTAACAAAGCACGCCCCATACGCTAAAGTTGAGCGCAGTTGCTGGCGGGATCCAGCTGAGGCTGCCTAAAATAAGAGGGAAGTTGATCATGCTGACGATGCCACGTTGCATGCTCAGTCCGCGTCGTCTAGCGAATAGCCATACTGCGAGTGGGAGTAATGCGCCAAGTGGGAATGCCCATATCAAAGAACGATATAGTTGGCCTCGACCGAAGAAGCGTTGCGGTCCAATGACGCCCCAGAGAATACTGCCGTTGAAGTGCACGCGGGCTAGTGGGCAGGTGAAGCCATTGGCAGCGAGGGGAGTGCAGATATTGGGAATATGGGAGAGCATCCAGTTGAGGACACCAACTTGGGTGAGCGAGGAGATGACAGTTGCGGCAAGTTGAAGTTTGAATAGGAGACGTGGTGGGATGGCCATGTAGACTTGGCCAAGTTTTAGGTCGGATGCGAATTTGAGGCCTTGGGTGGAGGTGATGTAGGCGTAGGTGACGAAGACCATATTGGCGACGGGTTTGCCAGGGAACAGAGCGCCGCAGAGGAGTTGGGATATCAGGTAGAGAGAACTTTGCTGGTTGGTTATGGCTTGGATTATGCCAATTGGAACGAAGAGAACGGAGCAGAGACCAATGGCAAGAAGAAGTCCATACCATGGTAGATGGACATCGTAGTACTCGACTACAAATATTCCTACAGCTGTCATTGAGACGCCAGTCAAGATGTACCAGAGGATAGGGACATCTGGTTGGCTCTTTGTTCGTGGGCCTCGCAGCTCTTGATCTGTCATTGACCTCTCAACGTCGGGCCTGGCAGATCTGCTACGAGTAGATTGACGCGAGAGCATAGAGCTTCTAGAGGTCTGGTGAGACAGAACTCGAGATGTTTCGACCTTTGATTTGGTGTATATCATTTTAGCCTCACCCCAGGAAGCTTTGCACTGTTTCCAGGTGTCTGGTCCATACCAGCCAATAGTATGGACTACTAGAGCTGGCAGCGCTGCAAATTGTAGAGCATAGCTAAGAATGTAAGTTGTTGGCAGAAATACTCGACTGTAATCCTTGTATGCTTCTCCATCAAAGACGAAATTTGAAGTTAAGACTCGAGAAACGTTGTACATCTCACCTTTGTTGTCGAAAACAGCTGATGATAATATGGGCATGTACGATGAATATAGAGTATTAGAATAATCTAGATACATTAGCATAATCTTGTGGTCAGGATTGGGCGACTGACACAGTATTGGAGCAAGTATCCAGATGACAGCTGCGAGACCACAGATAACATTCATGGCAGCCCAGAACGGTACTATCAAGGGAGATCCAATGTAGGCGATTTGGGACCAGTCAAATGTCAATGGGAATAAACCTAAGCCAGAAGCTACACCGAACTGGAGTTTGTTAGTTGATCCTTATACAAGAAACTGTATGGACATACCAAATTCGCAACCACCACATTGTTGGGTGCAAACCAAGTAAGCACGCTGAAATAAGAGAGCGCTGGCATTAGAAACCCTGGAAGAAAATAAAAGGCCGATGATCCTAGGAAGACGTATAGGAAGAATCTGAAAGGTGAGATAGTCCAGTTGCCAGCCGGTTTATTCTCATTCTTGTGTAAACTGGAGAGCATAGCTTTTGCCACGAGAGTTCCAGGCCATACCATTCCAGCCGGTCTAACTAAGAATGATCTTGTCATGCCTGCAATGGCATATCCAAGGATTTGTGTTGACAAAGTGAGCAATAGTTGATAAATGAGAGTGACATCTTGTCCATAAAATTTGGTTTGCTCCACGATAACCTAGCAAGATTAGTCTCTGGACTCTTTGGAATAAAAGAAGTAGAGTAGATTCCTACATCTGTCGCGAAAGCAAAACCAAAAGAAACATTGCTCGCTATGAAAACACAACAATGCTCTTGCTCATTCCAAGTTCCCTGAGACAACCACAGTCTGAGTCTAGTCCACCTTGAAGCGTAAGTTGGGTCCGAATGCCGTGGGAAATGGCCATTAGTGCTGGCTGGACTGATCAGAGGAGAACTCTCATCAATGACTTGCGAGTCCAGGGAATCTACTCGTGTTGGCAAACGCGATGGGAATCTGTTCGATGTTTTGAATACTTGATCCCATAATAGGCCAAGAGGATGCGCAAGCAGCAATGCAATAATCGGAGAAATGCTGACGCTAGGGTATCTCAAAGAGAAGAATAGATTTATTGAAGATCCAAAAATAGCAAATAGCATGGACAGAATCCACATTCGCGGAGTGTTAAGATTGCGTATGATGTCCATGGCCGCGTCGTCGTTGTCATTGCCGTCCACATCATTTATGACTGGCTCAACGCCTTCATGAGAGGAAGCGTGATCCAGCTCCAGAGCAAAATCCAGCAGTCCATCTTCACTAAGACGTCTAGTCATAGTGTTCAGGGAGGGAAAACATGCAAAATAGCTGGCGGCATGAATGGAGGCTCGTAGGTAGTAGACAAGATGTTAGTGGTCCGGTTGCATTGTGTGACTGGACAAGACCCGCCCGCAGGTACTCTAGAGTACGCCCGGTTGTCCCCTCGTCTCTAGGCCGCAGGATTCGACTTTCGCTGCAGATTCGAAATGAACCTTCTCAGCGTGTGACTAAATCTGTCGTGCTCGTAAAGACAGGCAAGTTAAATGACGTGCATAAGAGTCTCAAGGGTTGAGTCCACTTTGGTCGCAACTTGCGCCGCGGGATCTACTCTAGGCGAACTCGGAGGCAAAGGTAGTTCAGGGGAAGAACAAGGCAATATGGTTGCTTGGCGAAGTATAGGTCACAATTCCGAAGCGTGCGCTGAGTAAATGGTAATTTTAGAGGGGTTTGCGGAAGAGTATAAGCAGAACCTTGACAGGTGAGATCGTGCGATGTGAGTTGGAACAACATTAGGCGGGTTGGGCGGGTTGATGCTCAAGATGCTGTCCACGCGCCCCGAACCAGAGGCTCGGGAGGCCGGGACCGCCGCTAGTCCAGGATGGATCTTGCATATTTTAATGCCGTTTGAGCTTAAAGTTCAACTTTGGTTCGAATATCAAGATCTGATAACGATTGATAAGTAAGGTTCATATTCATAACTTGAATATGACTCGCACGCCTTGCTCTATCTGCTCCGTTGTTGGCTGAACCGTGAGACTACACGGGTATGTTTCCCATCTACCCCGCTGTCTCCTATCGCACTCGCTAATTACCTACACATGTGATGGGGAATGGTACAATTGATAAGGAAACAGCATTGTTGATGGAAGTAAAGCCTTCGCTGGGTAGATATTATTTTACAGCTTATGATTTCTTATATACAACCTCTGCGAGAGCAGCAACAGATCTCACTGCTCCCTGTGTGTCAGATTTATTATAAAGAAACAGACCTAGAGTTTGTCAGTATACGAACACGAGGTCTATCAAAGCCAAATGCGCCGAGAAAGTCGAATGATCTTAGCAAGAGAAAATCCTTGACGCATTTCATGGCGGCCATCGAATGCAATGGGACCCAAGAGGTGCGGTGGGTAACTCCAGATTCTCAGGCAATGGCCGATTGTGGGATATGGGGAACTCTTACCTTGTAGCGCTGCTGTGCTAATCTTGCCAACCAAGCCGAAATCCTTGATGGCTTGCATGAATTGGACTTTTCCCTGCTCTTGGCCGTCAATTTCACCATAGAATCGATCCCATAATCGTGAAATCTGGTATTCTTTTGCATTTCCCAATCTTAAAGACATATCAATTCTCCCTGGTCTGATCAATGCATCATCCAATCGCTCAATGTGGTTTGTAGTTAAGAAGACCAATCTCTCTTCGCTGCTTGCTACGCCGTCAAGAGCGTTCAGGAGCCCAGAAAAGGTGACAGTAGCTCCAGAGTATCCTTCAGAGTCTGACTGTTTGCGATTGACAAATGCTGCATCAGCATCCTCAAGTAAGACCATCGTCCGAGAAGGAACTTTGCCTAGCAGATGAGCTAGCCTATCGTCAGTCAGGCCACGTTCGCTGACGTTGAGTATGGCGATATTGAAGTCCAGTTCGCCCGCTAAGGCTTGGATGAATGAGCTCTTGCCGGTCCCTGGGGGCCCGTGCAGTAAATAGCCTCTGCGGTAGGGTATTCCACGATCCAGATACCATGTCCTGCTATCCAGAAAGCTTTGCACATCCTTCAGGATGTGCTCTTTCATACCCTCTTCCAACACAACCGAATCGATTGGTCGCTTCCTTTTTGGTTCCCCAAATGGCTTCCATTCTGTTCCCCACGCAGTGAACATTGTTGTCTTTCCCTCTTGAGACTTGCGAGCCAGAACTTGAGCCTCTTGAAACAAGTCGGTAAAGACATTCCTGTGGGCGTACAAGGTTGTGAGGGATATCGTTTCGAATGGAGTGCCTGTCGCTAGGTCGAAACTCTTCTCCCTTTGGCGATTGATGGATATAAAGGCATTGCGGTAGCGAAGAATGTGGCGCCCGAGGCCAGGAACGAGAGAGAAGTTGGTCTTCGTCGAGCCATCTGGTAAACGGACTTTGGCTGACTGGAACTGGAGATGATGTAGACCTGGCGTAAACTTGGTGGCTAGCTTTCCCACAAAGCCAGAGTTATTGCCTTTGACAATTCCTGCAGTTTGGGCCTTATGGTGAGCGGAGATCCAATGCAAGATCCAGCCATACGCTTCGTCGTTCCTTGTGATTTCGACATCGACAAGCATGCGTCTATATAGCAAGTCGGCGCCATATCTCAATGCGCGTTGACCAGTTGCTGCAGCAGCAGCGATTATCGCGAGACCGAACCCCTAGTCAAAGTTAGAGATCTGGCTGACTTTTGAATGGGTCTCATTACGGCTGTGAAGAACGGATTTCCAGTCAATTGATCGAGAATAGAGCCAGAAGGCTTTACCTGGGAAGTGGGTAATTTATCGGGCACTCCATGAGTTTCCAGCAGTTGCTGAACACTGCTGTTGTTGTCTTGAGATGGAGGCATCAAGCAGCGGGAATTGCAGGTCTATGCCATGACATGTGAAGTTCAGAGCTTTAAGAGACAGTCAACAATCAATATCAACGACATTATAAAAAGCTAAGTTGACGCGCGCTCAAGCGCCATGCAGCTCTCGCGGCTATTTTGCTGGGAAGATCCAAGCTCCAATAAGTTCATGCACTAGGACAACATAGGACTAGCACAGCCTCGTTCGCGCTTGCCCACGCCGCTTTGGTTGATTTCTTGAACAGTCCACCAATTTCGAACTGCGTTGCTGCCATCCGCATGTGCAACACTGCTTCAATCCTTCATCGCTCTCACTGCTTCATGGTTGCTTTGAATGTCTTTGACATCACTTCATCGCCTTGCTGTCACGCTCACCGTTCCTTTCTTTCCAATCTACATCCTCTAGTGCCTACAGATCTACTATCCTTCTTCATCCCCTAATAATTTCACCATCTCCAACTTTACGATAAGCCCATTTGTCCCATGAATGCTGAGTTCTACCGCTATGGATTCTTCAGTTACAATTGCCAAGCCCTATTTTGAGGCTCTTCTGCGTCGGCAAGTTCTTAGCTTTGTGTAGTACATGTGCATATCACTAACTTTCTTAGCGCTGCACTTGTTAGTTCGCCCTGCTTTACGTTTGACCATTGACAGCATAGCTCACAAGTCTTTTTAGCATCCGGATGATGATTCGAATGGTGTCCCTCTTCCTGGTCTCGTAACCATTCCTCAAGTAGAGTACCAAAGCCTGGTAATTCTCCATATTCATTGTACCACTGGCAAGGCTAACACGGGTCCATAGCAAGCTTCCCATCACGAATACCAAGTTCTTAAGCGCGCTCTGTTTAAAGGCGGACTCCGGTCTGATACATTAGAAACTCTGCTCAAGTCAGAGGACTCTGATGATGGCTACGAACAAGTTACAATTTCCAATTACATGGTATCTGAGCCCAAAACAGAACGTTCTCCTCCTGATACCCTCGATGAGTCTGACGGCACGTCAAATTATGTTAATATACATAATCAGCGAAGACATTCGGGCTATGGCGCTGGCCGCTTCTCAGGGGGTCAAAGTTCTCAGAAAGAGCAAGTAGCTGAAAGTCGCAATCAGTCCGGCCGCGATCGAAACGTTCGAACTCTCTTCTTTACAAACCTATCAGACAAGACCACCCACAAAGACCTGACGCACATTGTTCGAGGAGGTCGATTACTCGATATCCACCTCCGTCATGACAATTGCGCTGCCATTGCCTTTGTCGAGGGAGCTGCCGAGTTCCTTGCCTATTCGAAAAGAAACGACATCTACATACATGGCAAGCGTGTCGAAGTACGCTGGGCCGAACGTCAATTCCACATCCCTGAACATGTCTCCCACAAGCTGAGCCAGGGTGCATCTCGGAACCTTGTCATCCGCGGTGGTGCAGGTAAGCTCACTGAAGACGGGATTCGAGAAGACATGGAGCACATCCACAACCTCGTAGTCATTGATGTCAAGACCAAGGGTAAAGATGTCTTCATTTCGACAAATTCTGTCCATAACGCCTTGTTTGCACGGACTTGTATGATGGTGAGATCCCTATTGCAACTACAGTTTCTAGTGCACGGCATACTTGAAAGTCCATTGACGACAGGATGTCCTTTGCAACATTTATTTACAACACGTCGTCCACATAATGTTGTCAGCATGCTTCCACAGCATGACTTTCACATCATGTCGTCTACATCGTGTCTTCTACAGCGCACCACACTTCATGATAGACTCTTGCTAACAGCCTCTGCAGTCAAGGCAACCTTACAAAGGATGTAGAATTGAGTGGAACGCTGACGAGTGTGCTGAACCTATACCTAAACCCGTGTCGACGTACATAAGCAGCAACAACCAGCCCACAGCCAAATCAGCCCCAGTCCGCAATATGTTTGAGCTCCTCACACTTGACGGCGCAGAAGATGATGAGGATGAGCAATCATTCGAGCCTGGTATGAGTTGGGCGGATTCTTCGCTCATCGCGGCGTAAATAGTGTTTCCCGCATAGAAACCGTTCAAGCGTTACAGGACAGCATTTGATGCAAGGTCAGCAACATATCCTATGCGTTTGGGCACGGAAAGTAAAATGTCGTGGACATGCTGGTAATGCTTGGGTTCCGGTCATCATGGTTCTTTCGGTTTTGCATTCCTCTTTCTGCACCTGTCTTTAAGGATACCCAGCTGTTTTCATAGCACAAGAAGCGTATTCGATCAATATGACATGTTTGCTTCTTTCCACATATCACGATCGCATAACCGTATTAGGATGTCCCTGACACATGCTCCAATTCGTAGGTTATCAACATCGGCGATGTGCCCACACCGCTCCTCAGTTGCCTTCTTCATCGTCATCCTCACCGTACGCCGACTCTAGATAGTCCAGCATCTTGCGTTGTAAATCCAGCAAACGTGTCTCTGCCGTTATACTGCCGGCGCCTGTATTGCAGTCCCTTACGTTCTTCTCAGCGATTTCACCGAAAAACGGGATTCCCATTTCACCTAATTTGCCGGCCATATGGGTTCGCATCGCTACCTGCGCTGCATAAACCTTCATGTCGTAGACTTTCAGCTCAGCTTGCGTGCTCAACTTGCTTCGTTCATGCCACCTACATATACACTTTAGCAATGTCATCGACATACATGGAAATATGTCAGTCACATACCAGTTCTCTTCATGAGCGCGATGTTCCCGAATAAGCGATCTCACACTCTCCTGCAATGACACATTCTGCCTTTCCAGTCGCCTTACGTGACGTAAAGCTGGTGGCCACTCAACGATGCTTGAGGGATCCGTAGGTGGCGGGGGACTTATGCGGGCATGTTGTGGACGTCCGATGGAGGGCGGTGTTGGTGGGTTCGATGATGTTAATGGCACTGGAGGGCCGGTGTATTTCTTCTGGGTGTTGGCGACTATTTGTTGGAGTTTAGCGAGATGGTCTTGCCAGCTTAGCTTTTCTGGCGCAGGCGAGGATTGTGACGACATGTTGGTAACAATTGACGCAATAGTGACTGTGTTGCTTGTGGGTTGATATGAGTGGGAGATACCAGCGACTTGAGAGGTTGAGTACTGTTTGCGACAAGGCCTCAATGAGAGTTGCTCAAGGAATAGAGACAAGTTAAAAAGAGGCGATTTTGTGCAATGTCCGGGAGTGACGAGAAAGACCTTTGAATCCACTTCAGCCCTTGTCCTGTTACAATGATTGCATGAGGCGATGGTCAGGATTGAGCGTGATGGCAGATATGAAGTGCTATGGCATTCTTTAATGACGACCACGATCTACGAAAGCGCGACGCTTGTTTAGTCAAACAGGGCCTCTTTTCCCTTCAGCTCCCCAGATTCTTACTGATCGCTTTAAGCTGTTCAAAGAGCGTTGGATATGGAAATGTAAATAGAAGTAAAGAGGTTAATTGGAAATCAGCCAATCATATCCACGATGAATCCATCAATGCGGCTCCCAAACGATCAGCACCCATCGGCATCCCGAATCGGCCCGCCCTTCAAAATTCTGGACCTTTAAACTCTTCCATTGATCATCGAAGCACCCAACTCGCTGTTTTCGAGAGTCGACACAGCGTACACGAAGTTGACTTAGCGCTCTCACAATCTCCAATGCCGGCTTCATAAATACCCACAGCCATGCTCAAATCCACGCGACCTCTGCGCTTCGCCCTGAACGCTTCACGCTTCGCCAAACCTCCTCCAACTCACTTCAGCGCGACTGGTCCTTTTGCAAATGCTGCTCCGGAGGAAGCCAAATCACATATTCCAACGGCTAGCACTGTTCAAATACGACCAGCGAAATCAAATGAGACGCCGAGACAGCGGGTAGAGCGCCTCAGGCAGGCCGCAAGAGCTTCTCAATTGAAAGATCTGCCCTGGACAGAAAAACTAATTGAGCGTGGGCGAGTCATTGCAGATTATGGGCACAGAACGTTCACTGGATTCTTAATACTTTCTAGCGGTAGGCATGACTCTGCCAACAAGGCGAAGCAAAGAAACTAATGGACAATAGTTATAATCGCTGGGTTTACGGTGTTTGCGCTTTATGATATGGTAACTGAGAAACTCAATTCTCGAGTACTATGTTTACTAATTCAGGGATCAGATCAGCTTCAACAAAAAGAAGCAAAGTTCGATACGGCAAGAAAAGCAACGGCGTAACGAAGAAGCACTCATAAAGGCGATGAAAGATGCGGCGGCTGGAAAAGCAAACGTAAAACAGAAAGTCCTTCTCAAACGATATCAGGCGGTCAAAGATGCAGAAGACGAGCGGATAGCAAGTCGGGGGAGCATTGCTAGGACGTTGGACTGGGTGTTCCCAGGAATCATGGGCAAGCAAAGCGAGGCAAAGCTCGTGATGAAGCTAGACTCGGATATCATGATGCTTTTGGAAAGCGGACAATTGGAAAATTTCGTTGAAGAGGAAGCCAAAAAAGCGGAAGAGCCGGCCAAGGAAGGTCAAAAGAAGAGCTGGAAAGATTGGCTTCTGTTCCGGTGATTTCAAGTAATTCAATACGCCAGCTTATGATTGCCAGCTGGGAGTCTGTATAAAATGTACATCATCACATATCTCATTGCTCGGAGTTTGGGACTAGGATGGACAGGTTTGGAGCATATTCATCACAGCTCTTCGTTAGTTGTCATATTAACATACTTTCAAATAATCAAGATTCCTCTGCCGCATTCGTTGATACCGGCTCATAGCTCCTCCGTTCCCTCATGTTTTGAAGCCATTTCTCTGCGTACGGTCTTACAGACGCGTAAGCAAGGAGCCCAACTGTCGCGAATATGAATATGAACACCACCGCCTCGTCTTTCGCTGAGTCTCGTTCTGTCCTTCGTTAGCTCCCAAATGTCCCATAGCCTTGCAAAAGACTTACGAAAGCAAGTCGCTGCTACATCTTCTTCGGCTGCGCCTTTGCATATTGGTAGGTTATAGTCCATACAGAACTGTTAATTGAGTAAGTCAATCATGTCTCGTTACATCCATCCATTGGAACATATACCTTCTTGTTGCAGTCTATACAGGTTCCGTGGCCTTTCGTAGGGTTTGGACTTCCATCGCCATTACGTTGTCCAGGCGCTGACTTCGGTCTCCCGTCGAGCTGAATTAACGTGGAATTCGCGAAGCATGTGCATTTGCAGAAGGACGTCGCAGCTGGAATATGTATATGTCAGCAAAGTTGCTCGTTGGCGCTCGGTCCGAGCAGATGCGACAACGTACAAGCGGCGGTCGAGAGGGTTATGAGAGATAGGATCGCGAATAGGAGAAATAGGGCGGCAGTAAAGCGATTCATGGTAGTCCGAATTTGATCGTGTATGGAGAAAGGACGGGGTCGCGAGCAAGAATCAGGATGTGGTGAGCTAATTACTGTAATGATGCTGTTCTCCGCAAACCAAAAGTGACAAGTCCCAGAAACGTTCAAACACGGTCCGCGCGCTTAGTCATGCAGCTACCAGCATATGATTCTCAGCCTTATAGCTTTCAACACGGTACCACAGAGCCAGTTAATTGATGCATTCCCACTGTTCGCTGGCTATCATCTGGTAGAAACCCTGTTCCCGTCCAAAGGCTCAGGAGTTTTATCGACTATGATGGAAACTAATTTGTATGCTTTCTCATTTACAAGGTATGATGGGCCGTATCACACTTTGCGGGAGCAAACCATTTATTTGGTCACGGCAGCCACCAGAGTCGATGAGAGCAAGCAATCATTTCTCCCAAAGGCGACTGCTAGACAATCAGCGCATTGCTGATTGACTTTCCTTACAAAAATCTTCTCGTACAACTGAATCGAAATTCCGCAAAACATAGCCGCGAGTGCTTCCATACCTCCAAATCCATAAACCTAGAGAAGCATTTTCTGCGAAATTTGGGAGAAGGACAGCAAATTTTACATGCGCATATGATTTCTTAAGACTAAACTTACGAGACTGACCTTCAGAGCACTTTCATCTGCTATGATATAAGACTTTGTTTCGTAGTGAATAGATTACATTATCGTTTCTAAGGTCCGAGCTACTAGCCACTTAGCCATTGGCCCATTTTGAGTCGGTGGAAGTTTAGTCTGAAGTTGGATCTCCCAGAATGTTGCATGCGATCTATCTCGGAAAGATCTGCTTCAGTGTTTCTTGAAAAACACCGACATTGTAGTCGATCAAAGCCTTGCGGTCGGTTGGGCTGTCATCACCCATGATACAGATCAACGCCAAGTACCTGTTATGGTTAGCAAATACTTCGAGCCACGTCTCGTAAACACTTACTTGTTGATCTCCTTGAGATACAAATAGCTTCCGTTCTTCTTCTCCAATACAATCAAGCTTTCAGCATCTTGATTACCAACCTCCGGGTCTTCCTCAATCTGTTCTGTATCACCTCCCTCCAGCTCATTTCGATCCCAGCCATAGATCTCGCTAATGTCCACTACCAGATCAACATACTCACTAGAAATCTCGTAGCTTGAGCTATCGGATGGAGACAAGTCGCTTGCGATGTAAATCTTGCTGAGAACATCAAAGAGGTAGGCCTTCTCCATTTTGCAATTGGCGCATAGAGTGGTAAGCAAAGATTCCAATGGACCAATCTCGAAGATCAACTTCTGTATGACTTTGCTGAACGCCTCGTATATTGAATGGTCGTATATGCTGGTCCGATGGAAGGAGACGTTTCCGAGAGGATGACCGGAATCTTCCAGCTCATCCTGAACTCTATCGACAATGATCTGATACGTATCGCTTAGATAGTCGTCACTGAGTCCATCGACTTTGTGAATGAAGACTTCGACGATGATTTCCGGGTAGTTCTCTTGAAGGTACTGGATTAATTCATTCAGTTTGGTAACGGCATCGAAAAAGTCGTCTTGTGCATCGATAACCCATATTAAAGCGCCAATTTCGCCAAAGATTTCTTCAGTGTCGAAAGATGGATCCGTGTAGTTGAGATGACCAGGAAAATCCCATACTTGAAAGTCCATGAAGGAGCTGGGCCAATGTTAGGTTTCAAGATATTATGTATCAAGATGTACTGACTGCATGTATTCTTTCTTAATGCGAGTGGTCGTTTCCAAGTACAATGTCTCGGGTGGCGGAAGTTTGTGAAATACGACGCTCGATATGGAGGATTTACCACTTCTAAAGGAGCATCAGCACTATTCAAGAACATGTAATATATATTAACCTTCTTTGACCCATAAGCAGTAATCTTGGTTTGCCATCGTTAGCTCTGCTATTTGGTGTCTTGCGAGATGGCGCATTGGATGCGCTTGGCTTGTCTGCCTCTGGAAGATCCTGGAGATATCGAATTAGAGTCTGTTGTGCACTTTGGTCCACGTTCGAAATGGGCGGGCTTTGATGGAGATTCTCATCACCCATATCGCCAAATAATCAAGGAGGGCATGAAGTAATGAATGTTTACAGTATGCGAGAAGCAAAACAGAAGGCGAAACCAGGATAGCGTAAGCCTTCACACAAAATTGTTGAATCCGAATCCATCTTTGCAAGTATCGAGATGTCAAGATAGAACAATGATTGTGGGCAAAGTCATAAGCCAACCACAAAACGCCGACACGATTTCTCTTTTCGCTTGTGTACCAAAAAAGGCAAGTTAGCTTTAAGAGTCCGGAGCGATTGGATTGTTATACAAAGTCAATAGCCGGGGCTCGGACTTGCACTTCGCCTTGTCGAAGATAGCAATGATTGGGTAAGCTGCCATGAAAGATGGCGGTATCAGTCCACTTGAGCCTCATTGATTTCGGCAAATGATCACGGTGAGCGCCGCAACTATGATGTGACGACTCATCGGTTAAACAAAAAAATCAAGCAATCCTACTGGTGCAATTTCAGGATTGACCAGCAACAGTGGCCGTTCGATCATCGTGGGCTTTTGTTCGGTGCTGATTGATAATGCAGTAGAGCAGGCTTGTGAAAGACATATGGCGGTGTAGTGTGCAGCAATGCGCCCCATAGGCCACAATGAATAATTGAACAAGAGCAATCTGCAGGGTGGATGCAGGTTAAGACACTTACCATAGTGAATTTCTTTGCTGCACTCGGGTTCGGGAAACAGCAATTTTGATGCCTTGGCCTTACTGACGTAGGGTCTTCGGCTAAAGTTTGAGATTTTGATGGGCCTGCAGGTGTTATCGAGCAGCAAGCACCTTTGAGCAGATGGCGGGAGGACGTCGGCCCAACAAGTATCGAATTTGCAAAGTGAAGAAGTGATTTGATAGTGGTGGAGGTGTGCCAGGAGGGCTAGACACGAGGGGTCTAATTGTCTAGGATGCGATCAAGAAAACAAGGAGCCCAGAGTCAGAAACTCTCCATGGCCGGCAGATGGCAAAGTCGGTGAAATCGATCCTACTCGGTCTTTTGGTTGGAGGTTTGGTCGAAGCCTAGGTGGCAGATGTATTTGGAAATTGTAGATAGGCTTGGTGGTGGAGTTGTAAATGAAAAAACATGTTGCAGGCAAAGAAAGAACAATGAAGTAGGGACTCGTGAAGCCGAAGCTGAGGACAGGAGTCGGGCCATCGCTTCCAAGTCCAGTCCCAACCTAAGAAACTCACGCCTTCAGATTTTGCAGCAATCCATTACAAGCCTCACTAGTTAATACAGTGAGGTCAAAGTAGAACCAGGCGAACACAAGAGAAAATCGTGATGACGACAAATGCAATTGGTCTGCTCAAACCCTTTACATTGAGACCAAGTCCAAGTAGTGATTTTGACTCGGTACAATTTGCAAGGGAGGCTCAAAGCCTTAAGCAAGCATGATGACTAAGATTTATCGCGCCTCGCGTGTTTTGACTTTATCCAGAACATCATCTCCCTAACTTCATCCAGTGACTCCAGTCGACCACCACAACGGCTGAGAAGCACACCGGCGCGATCCTATCAAATACTACTTCATTTCCGATCCATCGCGCCTTATTGTCAAGTCTATTCATCATAACCTATGCGATAATGGCGCCAATCCATCGCTTATGCTGTAAAGTCCAAAAACATCTTCATTTCTAAGAGGTAGTGGTAGTCAGCAACTGGTTTCCGGCGTCTCATCCGTTGTGTCAATCTATGTCGGATATCTGAACTGCTTGAGGACTTGTGCACTTGACTCTAGAGAATCGGGTACATACCTACTACCACCAAGTACTAATAGAAACATTAATCTCCTACCCCAGCCGCCATGCGTCACTCCAGAAAGTCGAGGAATACTCGTAGAATGAGCGTGGAATATGTGAAACCAAGCCTTTTCATTCGGCTGAGTATCACTGGGGTCATCGGGCACGTCGCTCCCGGAGGAGTGGTCATACGCAGCCGCCATTATTCTACAATTACATGTAGGGAACGCGCCTCATCAATCGGCCTTTTGTCAACAATTTCTCCAGAAACCTAGACCTGACGCTACAAGTCTACTAGAAACCAAAACTGAAGAGACTGAGCAGCTCCTTTTGCTAATCGGAGGCCGTCGAGTTATTAGTTGTCGTGGACAACGCCCCGCGGAATCCAGTTAGCGTCGAAAAGCTGGTTCACAGCGCAAATCTCACTTCCCATGGCTCATTAATGATAAGCCCAACCTAAAGAAACAATTTACCGCATGATATTGAGGTATGACTGTCTAGGTTTGGGGGTACCCCACACTCTAAACCTTTCGTTTCAGAGTGCACTGACGTCGTTGACCCAAGATCAAGCCGGCAATATATAAATTATCAATTTATTCTTGAGCCATAATTGGACACTTTTAGGTTTGTGGAGAAAATCACGAGAATGTTCATTCCAGTTGACATGGCCCACGAGGTAACCAGCATTGCCTCACGATTGCGATGACGATCCATCAAGTCGGCTGGGACACCAAGCTATCGCCGGTCTTACACACCACGAAACAGTATTACTGGCCAGTGGCCATGGGTTTATTTGAACCATATTCACAACGACTGGACAGTGGAAGCCAGAGCTGAGGGCGAAATCATCGTTGCAAAATATAGTGGTTGAAAGATCTCCGACAAGTAGACCATCAGCGGATCAGACAACCAGCTTGATACTGCCCGAACTGGAAGTTGGTCAAATATTGAAATTGATATTCTGTGGAGAGTTCCGGAAGTCTGGCACCTACAGGATAGAGTCTCCATGTAGTTCTTGGATTGGCACAAAGCTTTTGGTGACCAAGGCTTGCAATCGACAACAAGCAATACAATATTATGCTGCTATTACCAACGTTTGACGACAATCGAGTCTAGAATAGCTGTGGACATCAAGTACAGTGGGCCGCGACACTCCCGCGACTTCAACCTAAATAGGCCAGTACCAAAAATGCCCTTGCGCCCAACCGTTTGATTTGGTACTGCAAAGCCAGCTTCTAATATATTGAGCCTAGGTATATGTGATCCAAACATTTGCAAGGATCAACACAATCGACCCAATATATGCCTTGTCCAATATTCATATCACATGCCCCCTCAATATATCTAGACGAACATTAACCACGGAATTCACTAAGCGTCCGCTCAGTCCGATTTCGTTTCCCCAGGATATAATCTGGAGTACTTAGGGGCCTTGCTGCGCACTCTTGTCATAGCCAAGTCTCCAGTTTCACATTCCTTCAGTAAACAGGACCAACTATGAAGACATTTACACTCGTTTCTTCGCTGCTTGCAGCAGCATATGCTGCCCCAGCTCCCGAGCAGGCTATCGGTGAGGCTAGGGATGTCACACAAGCTGCTCCTGTTCCCATTGACAACCCGTTGATGCGATCAACTGAGCAAGGTGTTAAGGTTCTTCCTCGCATGTCCATGACGGAGTAAGCGTTTTCTACAAAATTCACAGATTCACATGCTAACAGTGCTCAGGCCCAAGGATGGAGCCAAGCGCACAACTGTCAAGTACGGAAACTGGATGGTCAGCTCCACCAAGATGATGTCCACCATCAAGCTTGCTCAAGGCCCTTGTGGACTCGCTGGCTGCTACGTTACCGCCATGGAGGCCACCATCCGCTACCCCGATGGTAAGGAGGCTAATGTTGACACCAACGCCTGGCTTCATCACATCGCCCTCTTCGGCACCGGAGGAGGTGGAGGATCTATCTGGGCCGCCGGTAACGAGCGCCCAACTCTCCGCCTTAACACCGGCTCCAAATATGGATTCGATTTCCCAAGCGCCTTCATGCTCATGATCGACTTGATGACGGAAGATGTCAAGCCCAAGAACTTGACTCTTGAGATCACCTACGAACACGTTCCACGCACGACGCCAGGCTACAAGGCTGCTACCATGTACTGGCTCACCATTGGCGAACCAGCTGCCAAGACAGGAAAATACTCCTTCTCCACCATGCCATCCATCGTTAGCGGGGCCGGACAGCTTCTATACTCCATTGGCCACATGCACGACGGTGGTGACAACATGTCTCTTTATGTCGGTGGCAACCTCGTCTGCAAGTCCGTCATGCACTACAATTCCCGTAAGTACAGACAGCGAATTCTCATGCATATATACTGACCCAGTAACAGGCGCGGGATACGGAAAGGACGCAAACGGTGCTGCCGATGAGCATGCCGGTATGGCTGGTATGGCTGGTATGGCCGGTGCTAAGGGTAAGGCCGCAAGCGGTTCAACTGCTGCAGCTGCTATGCCAAAGACCGCTTCAGGCGGTATGGTCGGACACTCGCATACCAAGCGCCAACACGCCCACGGTGGCGGAGGAGGACTTCACATCTCCGATCCAGGTGCATGCACAGACTTCGGTACCGTTACCAGTGGTCAATCGATGAAGGCTACTGCTTTCTACGATGCCGGCAAGTACGGTCTCATGGAGCACAACGGTGCCAAGGAGAGACTCATGGGGTATGTTTCGCTTCAGAATCATTACTATAAATCACTAACTTGTTCCCAGCAACATGCGTGTGTACATTGGTCCTACCAGCACCGGTCTGTTTGGTTAAGCGGTTTCTCCTATAATTTAGTATTGCGATTATTAGTTACCGGATTTAATCCACTGCACATAGTATCATCAGCGATTTTAAAATATCCTCTGTGAAGAATAGTTTGCCAGTGGAGATAAAAGCGCTCGTGATATAGCTCATGAAACATTAATCCTAGCGGAACCAGCCTTTGCAGAGCCGTCAAAGTCAATGAAGCATAAAACTTTGCTTGATCGTAAGTAGAGTACTTCTCTAGGGCAGCTTCATACACGCAACGACTACTCTAAACTCGCTTGTGGATTTCAGGGTTCATATTGACCCCTGTAGACATGCAGCCTTATCCCACGGGAGTAGTCTAAAAACCATTTTACTCGAAATCGAACTCAGCAAATAGCTGTCCTCCAAAACACTAAACAAGGTCTTTTATAGGTCCACAATTGGTTCTCAGTGAACATAAAGTCAGCTTCTAATCCTCCAATCTGGGGAAATATAATGAACCCTAGGGGAACTTAACTAACAGTGAAAGAGCCCTGCATCTACTTTCTATACCATTGTAGACAAGTCTCCAGTGTACCATATCCGTACAGGGACATCCAAGATGGTCTAGTTGCCCCATACAGTAAACTTTGCACGTCGTCTTTCCGCTGTACAGTCATATACTGATAACATACATAAATTTCACTCGTGGGATATATCCTTTCAAAGTCACAGGTAGAGTGATTTCTGTTACGTCTTATTATCCAACTCAGTCTCATCATTTATCTTATACATAACTGTTCGAAATCGATTCTAAGAACCACACCTCGCCCATCTGATCCGATTCGAAGATTCTATGTAGTCGGTCATTTTCAAGACTGCGTCAACAAGTGACCGTTGCAGAAAGTTGGTGAATCAATAGAAAGGCCCCGATCTGACGTTTCCATTCTTCGATGTGAAGAAACGCTGGAAGCATTTCGCCACTGGAAAACCCCTTTATCAGTGTTCACGTTTGGCTTAGGCGGTGAGCTTTTTATGCCTATCAAGACGATATAGCTTACCAAATACCCACTATATATATGCTGTATCATGGTTCTGATTTGATAAACAGCATTTGCTTCCTGGAATATTTCATCTTAAAGGCGCCCAAAGCTGATTTGCAGTCACTGGAGGATATTATCCCACAGCAGCATCTCGGCCATCTGAAGAGCATAACATAGCAAGTAGATTGAGTCCACCTTTAAAACATCTTTAAAGCCTTGCCAGTGCTTGAATCTGCCTCATAGATTGCCTGCTTTTTCACCAATTATCCACTTAGGCCATGAAGTTGATCTCGAAGTCAATACGGATTTATTCGTCGATGAACTGACGCTGCCATGCAGTGTTTCTAGAAGTCAAAACAGGCAGGAACCTTAGTACTGACTGGTCATCCTAGAGATGTCTTGCCTCTCATCAACATTTATGGTCAGAGGTGAAGGTGCACAAAAGTTGATAGAATTGTCTTCTTTTTAGATCGTAAGTTCCATTCCTTGGATTTTTTCTCCGTTCTCAGCTGATAAACCTTAGCCCGTAACATACCTTATTCTCGGGTTGGTGTAGCCGATTTCACGACCTCAACTGTTTGATGTGCGTGCTTGGAATCCTATGGCTGGTTGCTGAATCATGACAAGATCTCCCGACCTGCGCTCTGCGTTTGATTTCTAAGTTCCCATCTTAAACAACGTTATGTCGGGTCTGGATCCATCCGTCGGATTTCAATTTTACTGGTTGCAACACATCCATCCTTTCGGACTTTCCATGGATCACAGTACTCACGAATCTCAACCACCAGAGCCACCACAAAACCCTACAAAGTAGCAAATTTGGGCATTACCAAGAATCAATTGTATTGTTTCCTTCATTGTGGATCGCACGCTCATCATTAAAATTATGTGGGATTCACAAGCCACAAGCGCCACTAAGCTCTCATTACAAATTCCGACGGGATTGGGTGGTCTTCATCGTTGCACCTCTCGTTTACCCCTGCCGAACTCCGTACTTCCCTACATCAAATTTGATGTGCAAGCAGGCAACAAAGTAAACAAATGAATCGCTCTTTTTTCAACATTTTCTTCAATAGCGCGGTATATAGTACTCGTTAGGTTGCTATAGGATACAGGATTTCATTAAACCTTCGATTACCGTCAAATGCAAAGCCCATTCACACGCGATTTCACCACTATCAAATCATGGGCGATCTCGAGGATGAAAAAAAGCTAGAGCATGGGCAACAGCTCGATGATGGCACAAAACGTCCCATCACTACGCCAGATGAAGAAGAAAAAAGAGAGCCTATTGCTAGTACAGCTGTCGTCGAGGACGCTCCAATAGCACCACTAACGGCAACGCAATCCGCGACTGAACCTGTATACATTACCGGTGTCAAGCTCTGGACGGTATTAGCAGCAGTGACTTTGATAGCTTTTCTGATGCTTTTGGACACATCGATCATCGCCACAGCCATTCCGCAAATCACCAACGATTTTCATTCTCTTCCTGACGTTGGCTGGTATGGCAGCGCCTACTTGTTGACCAGGTAAGTCTTGATACTATTCTTATGCCAAATACATTCTGATCGAAGCATTAGCTCCGCTCTTCAGCCCTTGACTGGGAAAATATACACCCGATTTAGTACCAAGGTAACATATTATCTCAATCGAGAGACCTTTCTTTTGACACGTCTTAGTGGGCATTCATTGCATTCTTCTCTGTTTTCGAGCTTGGATCAGTCCTATGTGGTGCGGCAAATTCTTCGAAGATGCTCATTGTGGGTCGAGCCGTCGCTGGCATGGGCACCAGTGGTGTACAAAATGGAGCAATGACTATCCTCAGTGCTTCAGCGCCAATGCATAAACGGCCGAGTGAGTTCGACTTGATCTTATCGACTCGGGAACTAATGATATGATCTAGTGCTGTTAGGAATCATGATGGCTGGTATGTTGAATCAAAAAGTGCTTGCTTGTCAATATTGACCACGGTATAGTTTGTCAACTTGGAATCGTATGCGGACCACTAGTAGGGGGCGCATTAACTCAGTACGCAAGCTGGAGATGGTGTACGTATCATTTCCTTGCAGCACAACTCTTACTGACCATTTAGGCTTCTATATCAACCTACCTATCGGGGCGGTTGCCATACTAGTGCTTCTCATAATCACAATACCCGACGACAAGAACAAGAAAGCCCCAAGAACGCCATCCGAGCTACTGAAAATTCTTTCCACCCTCGACCTTACAGGCTTCGCAATCTTTGCTGGGTTTGCAGTAATGTTTCTTCTTGCCCTTGAATGGGGTGGGCAACTGTATGCTTGGAACAGCGCGACTATAATCGGACTGTTCTGTGGAGCTGGAATCACGTTCATTTTGTTTGCTATATGGGAATATAGGTACGTCTCTTGCTCTTCAATCATGATTTCCTCCTCTGATGAAGGAGCGGTGCTGGCTCGTACAGTATCTTAGATGGTTCTAAAGGCATACTAACATTGTTCATAGGGTCGGCGACGAAGCGATGATTCCATACTCCATGATAAAACGAAGAATCATTGTGTGTTCAGCCATTTATATCGCATTAGTGTTTGGTGGACAGTTCGTGCAGTCCTACTATATGCCGATATACTTTCAGGCGATCAAAGGTGCATCTCCATCGCTTAGTGGAGTCTATGTCCTACCAAGCATCTTGAGCGCAATCATCATGGCTATTCCGTCCGGAGTTCTAGGTAAGCCTTTGAAGTGGAACGATTATTGACATGATGACTAAATCAAACTTCAGTGGGCAAATTTGGATACTACCTTCCATGGGCCATGGCTTGCTCTGTACTTTTCAGCATCGGGTCAGGATTGTTGACTACTCTTACTCCTCATTCTAAAACTGTAGAATGGGTTATGTATCAAGTTATAGCTGGTTTCGGGCGCGGATGTGGGCTTCAAATCGTAAGTGACTGATAGATCATACCATTGATCACCGCGCTGACTGCAATCAGCCCATTGTCGCTATGCAAAACGATCTGCCGCCGCAACAACAAGCGTTAGGAATGGCTCTGATCGGCTTCGCTCAAACCTTTGGAGGAGCAGTTTTCTTAGTGGTTGCGCAGCTCATCTTCAGCCACGGATTGAAGTCTGAAATTCCAAAGTACGCCCCGGAAGTCAACCCCCAGTCTATCATTGATGCCGGAGCAACGAAATTTCGACAGTTCATTACACCTAGTCAGCTTCCGGCTGTTTTGGAAGGATATGATAAGGCTATCATTCATGTCTTTTACTTGGGAACCGCGATAACAGCGCTTTCATTCTTTGTCTCTTTGGGAATGGGTTGGAAAAAAATTGCCCAGAAGAAGAAGAAGCCGGTTGCCCCCGAGGCCTAGAAGTTATTCGATTTGTAATTCTCTAATACGTACGCCTTGGCAGAGCTGTACTACAGCCTATAGACATAAATTGTCTTTGTAATACATACTAGCAAATGTATAATGCGGAAGTTCTTCACTCACAATTCATCTATCAAATTTCTTTCGCGTCGCTTCGTGCATGTCTCAAAATACATCCTGATCTAATGAGCGAACCGGAAGTCTAGTCTACAGGCGACAAAGTAAGCATATTTGTCGCTTTAAAAGAAGGGTAGAGAATATACCTCTTGTTTCCCTTATCCTTAGAAGTAGCTAAGTACTTTCGTTTGTCCTCTAAACTCATCGAGCTCCATATTCTCTCCCTTCTCCTACAAGATGTCAGTAAGTGGGTTGATGGACATAGAAAGGATAGCGGAGAGTATGTGTGGGAGTAGGAACTGACTTGTTCACAGTAGCGTAAAACAATTTCGCGCCTACAAAAAGAGCAACATTGTAAACGCAGATGTAAAGCAGTATCTTATTTCCTCTTCGATACAAAGGTCTATCATCATCACGATAAAACTAAAAACAAGTCAGTATACCCCCATCAAGTGAGAGATTCACTTACATTTTGACTTATGATTGAGGAGGCTTGACAAAGCATGTTGTAGATAGCACTCGCGACTGTCCTAGTTCTGACAGTACCAGAATTACGACTAACGATTGCCACGAGGATTGCATGTACGTAAGGATGTCCGACCAAGCCAGCGGTTATGACATATCTCACCCAATGTCCAGTGTCTGCTGGCATATATTCGAGAAAATAGAGCAATGGGAAAGCCCAAAACTGGCTTGAGAGACCAACTAAAAATCGCTGATTCCATTTTTCGGACATCCAAGTCCAGAACAGGAGTTGTGCGATAAACAGCATATAAGCCGGTATGGTAAGGAGATTTGTTTGAAATGTGCCAAATCCGATTTCACGAATTTGAAGTGTGAGGTAAGCTGTCATGGGACTTGTGGGCATGCCAAAGGATAGAGCAATGAGATAGATAGGAAGCATGTGCCCTGTGAATCTAGGTATTAGCGTTCGTCATTCACGCAAGACATGTTGAGCTCAATAACGGTTCACCAATTCCATCGAGGGCAGAATCCGATCTGATGAAGCCATTGATGGGGACTCACAGTCGGTTAGGCATTCAACAATCATACCCCAGCTCAGTGCTTGCCGGTTGTGCATATCTCCTTTGGACGGATCGTCTCGCAATATTCTATTGACCATGATCTTCTCTTCATGGACGTTGAACCATCCTGAAGTCTGCGTCGGACTAGCCGGAAGATAAAACCATGAAAGTATTCCTATCAGCGCCGTAAGACTGCCTTCTAATGCGAAAAGCCAACGCCAGCCTTCTATACCGTATATGCCTCGAAGATGGAGTAATCCGTATGCAAAAAAAGCCGAGAAGATGTTAGTGACTTGTGAGGAGACCCAAAACCAGGAGAGGCGCTTTGGAAGCTCAGAGCTGGTATAAAAGTAGCTGAGATATAGAACATTGTCAGGGATGAATCCACCTTTTGAACGCATTAGCATTAAGACATTTCTAGATTTGAGACTATCGTACCTTCAACAAGTCCAATCAATCCTCTACAAATGAAGAAGGATGTTCTTCCTCTAAGAAATGCCTGCGACGAAGCAATGATACTCCAGGTGACCATTTGTATTGGTATCCAACGATCCGGACCTACCCATTTCGAGATCAATTGTGAGGGAAGTTCGGCAAATAGGAATGCGAAATAAAAGATGGCTTGACCATAGTTGTAGTCGTTGGTATCGAGTCCCAAATCACCAAGCATATTGTCAGAGAGCGCCTGTACAATGTTTCCGCGGTCGAGTTGCAAAGCAAAGAACATCAGACAAACCCATGAGCAGATCCATTTATCGATCTAGGTTTTATATCAGTCTGTATTTGGGATATCCTTCTTGCCCGTAAGTCATACTTTCCGCACAACCTTGCCTTCGTCTGCTGCACACCAGCGATACTCAGGGTCGAAGCGATGAGATCCTTCGTAGCCATCTATAGGCTTGTAAAACATCTGTAAATCATCGTCTCTGAAAGTTGCTGGCTTGAGAGCAACTCCTTCATCAAATTCTTCGGTATTTGAGGGGCTGAATAAAGGCGAGTGGCTATTCAGTGAGCTCTTGCGATCCAAGTCCTCGAGGTTATCATCGTGCTCTAAATGCTCGCTAAGCTCAACGTATTTTGCCTCATAACGTCGCGAATTAGGCCCTCGATGTGACATGATAAGATACTTGATATTGAGAGTACAAACTGGCGACTGGATACACCTGGACACTCATTTTGCAGCCCATTCTGCGGTGATGCGTCTGAGCAATGTCGTGCTTTAGCGGTCATTTTGCGTGAATTGAGGCACTCTCCTCAACGAATGTACGCTTACATCGCTCAAACTCAGCCTTATGATACGCAGCTACATCTGTGAGTAAAGTACTAATAATTCAGACACTATTTGTCGGCATCAGAAACTAAAGTTAGCCGACTTGGAAAGCTACATCACCGTTCGCAGGTCAAGATGCCCTCAGAAGTCAGGCCTGTCCTGAATTATCACCACCTGCTACCGCGGAACAGATTGGCAGCAAATAGTAAAAGATGAATTCGGGAGCAGTTCATGAAGAATTATGTGTTTGATAATTTGCGCTATACAACTCTCGATTAGCCGAAGTACTTACAAGAAATGGCGCTGAAGAACTTTCCCGACGTCTTGAGCTAATATAAACTCTATCATAATGATTCATATTCCACGGCTACACTCCACGGCTTCTAGCCAAGGCGAGATTTAATGTAGATAGACACCATCCAAGAAGCTACCTACTGAGATCTCACAAGGGCCAATCATTAAACACTTTCACAAAGGAAACAGGACGCCGAATCTCCGATCATGAGATCATGAAAATCGCAAACTTATCCTTTCCTACCTTGTCAATCCGGCACATCGGTACGAGCAGGCTGCTACAGGTCACCATCGTCACGACTTACGAGAACAAAATCGTTGTCTGGTTCAGGATTAGGCGTAATTCCTGTTACGTACTGACTTAGTTCGGAAATAGTTAAAAAGCGAAGCAATTTAAATGTAAAGTAGGAATGGGTTTATACCCTTATTATGAAGGCAGAAGACGACTTAGGTTTTGCGTATTGACCAGTCTTGGGATATAGACAAAACTTAATAGCTCCCGAACATCCGAGATCTTAACAAGATCTTTAGAAAATGAAGACTCAGGCCTTGTCGGTTAAAATAGACAGTGATCTGCTTGTCGGACCTCCGGCACTCACATTGCCTAGTTGAAGATCTAAATCAAGCTCATGTATATTGAATCCTATATGAATACCCCAAGACAAGCCTTGGTAATGTCAGTGCGTTTACCAACACTTTGCGAGAAGCTAACGAGATTCACCACTTTGAGGAATCATGTCGAAACCCTAATATGGATATCCTCAAAGCGTTCTAACGGTAAGGTAACTATAAAACAGTCTTCTTGAGGATGATTGGACACCCAGGAGTAAGCTCGAGTCAACCGTCTCGCACTGATATTAGTATTGTGTGCTTCGTCATCGAAGGGTGAAGGTTGTATTGATCGCTTAGTGCTGCCGGGGACACGAGAATTAGTAGTTCGTCCCTGGAATTTGACATCAACTCTATAGTTGGCATGTCTTAAGTACCCAAGAGAGCACCAGTAATAACGCTAAACCTGTGTCGACCTAAGAAATTTTCTTGCCATATTCATCGTGATGTATAGGTTATTCCAGACTTTGTTGCTCCTTGTGCCTTTAGTACATGGAATCGATGCCAATGAAGGTCAAGAGCTCCAGGCTTTAGCCCCTGAAGGAGTGGAATCTACGCAAGATATCGAAAGTCAGTCCGTCAGTCAAATCGAGCTACAACAAGAGCGCAGATATGGAAGAGTTTGGCAGCCGAAAGTCGGAGAGCCATTTCAGATAGTTCTTTCGGGGAAGATTCTTGCCGATCGGAGGAATGGACCTATTGATCCTTCGAAGTATCCAATCTTCGACATTGATTTGTTCGATACCGACAGAAACACTATCAAAGAGCTCAAACGACAAGGGAAGAAGGTGATATGCTACTTCAGTGCTGGGACATCAGAGGACTGGCGACCGGATATCAATCAATTCAATACATCACACATGGGCGCACACTTACCACTATGGCCAGGCGAGAGGTGGCTGGATATCAGGCAGAAAGAGGTTCTCAAAATTCAAAAGAAGCGGATACGAATGGCCGCACAAAAAGGCTGTGATGCTGTGGACCCAGACAACGTTGGTAAGTAACTTCAAGATTCCACCTTTCCTTCAATATTGACAGGCACAAGATGGGTTCGACAACGAGAATGGAGGTGGATTCAAACCTCCTCTCACTCCGAAAGACACTATCAAGTTCATGCGCCACCTATCCACCTACTCGCGTCGACACGGAATGTCCATTGGTCTGAAGAACGCAGTCTCAGTCATGCCTAAACTCGAGAAATACGTTCAGTTCGCTGTCAACGAAGAATGCATCACTGAAGACGAATGCGAAAAGTACGATTCCTTCATGTCGCCCAAAAGGCACCGAGGCAAGCCAGTCTTCCACATCGAATACATCAGACATCAGCAAGTGTTTGCTCTCGGTGACAACCCAGGAAAAGCACCATCTCCACGGCGCATTGGTTGGAATATCTGGCACCCAAAGCTGAGAAATATGACCCAGCCTCAACTTCGCTACCAACTTTGTGCTCAACATCAACCCAAAGTGGGCAATAAAATGTCCACTGACATCAAAGTTTTAGCCCTTGACGGCTGGATCATGTCTTGCAATGGAGAAGTCTGGGAGACAAAGTCAGGCCCACCGACCAAAAAGACCAGAGCTCGATATATCACCAGAACGGCTAGCAATTTGACTGTCGACATGGAAGCTGAGGGCGATCTTCCGGCGCACCCGTCTGTCCTAGGTGAGAAAGATTTGGACTTTGATCACGAGCTGGAGGCCGAATTGGACCAGGAACTTGCTGGCTTCAATATGACCAGTACAAGGAAAGGTGCGAAGAAGGACAAGATAGAATCGGCTTGGCTAGACGAGCAGCAGGACGATTGGGACGCTGAGATAGAGGAGGAGATGAACGAGTTCCGGCGTTGAGCGTCTTGATCCCAGCATTATTGACATTGTCACTGTATATACAAACTGCGCATAGCATGGAGCTGATGAGACAATGAACAATTCGAAATCTACATCCATTTTGATGGGGCCTGTGAAGATGAGTATGCCCCGGAAACGTTTATATATTACCGGTGATAATCTAGTCCAACATTCTAGTAATCAAACAAGGTATCGTACAGTTCTATGCTCTTTCTCGAGATTGCATACCGTGCTTGTGTGCTCATCATTTGATCTCGTCAAACGCTTTTGCAAAGTAGCGGTCATGCCGGATATAAACCAAGCAAGCTTTCCAACTCTAGTGTGCCACTATTCATCTGAGGCTGTCTCTGTTACTTTGACTGCTAGAGCTTATCGGAGCAGTAGTGGGTAAAATCCCTTGTAGACCTTGCTTCGCCTTTTGTTGAGCTTTTGCTATGGCATAAACCACTCCGCTGGCGAACCCAACAAATATCGCTGATACACTGGGAATAGTGATTGGTGCATCAAAGAAAACTAGGCCTGAAATAGCGAGAGGCAGTTTGTTCAATGCGCCAACCATGGAGTACGTTGTAGATGACGTTACTCTAATGCACCAGGCTGTACAGTACGAAATGAAAATGGATGCGACTCCTGTGAAAATCATGGCAGAAATTATAGCTGATCGAGAAACAGCTGGAAAGTTCTTTGCAACGTTTACCGCAGACCAATCCTCGGCTATCAAAGAGGTAGCAAGTAGGACCGGAATGGTCAGAAGGTTGTTGTAAAACATAGCTATATACTGTTAGCGTTGCCTGGAGGGTCAAGTGTGAATTTACTCACAGTCAAAGTCAGAGAAATTAGTCACCTTAATACGCTTGCGCATGAGAAGGATATATGAAGCTTGAGCCAGACAGTTCCCGAACATCCACATGTAACCAGTATGAAGGGTAGCTAGCTGATCATGAGCTTTCCCGGAGTTGCTATCGTTTGCATCGAGAGCGTGCTTGATATCGGCCCAGGCAGCAATGAGCGAAGAAAACACCATCAGTCCAAAAGAGAACAAGGTCATGGGAGTAATCGACGCTCCGAACCAGAGCACTTCTCCGTAGGCGATGACAATAATCGTCAAGTTTTTGAAGATGGTGTAAACAGGAATCGAAAGATACTTGAGGGCCTTGATTCCTGTGTAAATCACTACATTCTGTTAGTGAGAAGCTTGCGCTACAGTGACGCGTTGGAGCAAGCATTGACTGATAGAACCTACTGGCGATGAGAAGTAATGATACCGGGTACCCTACAGAAACAGGTCAGCTGATGAATTGTTCAATTTTGAATCAGTCAGCTACATTTCTTAGCTTCAGAGACTTTGAAGTCCCGATAGCTGATCAGTTTGGCTGATTTACATATTTCAATAGCCGCGACGCATACAATAGCCTATGGTTTGGATCAGTGTGTGCTTCGTGCCAACGAATGAATTGGATGCTTCGTACCTGTACAGCCAAAAGGAAAAAAGTGAGATTGTAGTCTGGAAAAGAAACAATGTACTTGTTGGCGACAGTCATTAAGATAGACGCAGCGCAATAACTGAGGACAGGAAATATGGGCTTGTCGAGGGTGCTTCGCCAATCTGACGACGATGGCCTTGGTGGTGGCATAGATCGGCTGTCGTCAACCTCAAATTGATCCATCCTTCCTTGCTCTTCATCCAACATCAACCTTTGCCTCTCTTCCTCCGACATGATGGAGCAGCAAAGCCTTTCTTCTACTCAACTTGCTGATGACAAGCTACCAAATGCTGAGCGCGTGGCTACCGTAGGCTAGGACTCAAAGCAAATGCGACCCACGCAGCAAGATACGTCGGAGCTGCTTCGAAGCTAGAAAACCCAATGTAGTAAAGACTCCTGCAACATGAAATGGCAGTTATTAATTACGAATGCTTGATGATGTGGTGGAATAGTAGATGTTGAAGTTCAAATTGGGTTCAGGGGTTGAAGATAATCGGCCGAAGCCCCCAAATAAAGCAATCCTTACAAGGCCCTCAAACACGTGACCTATATATCGCTTCGATTTCCATTTCTTATTATGCGTCCCGTTTGATAGATTTATGAACATATTTTTCCTTGAGATAATAAAATATGAGTACATTGCCGAAAGCCGACGCACTCGATAAAAAAGAAAGACGCAGATGGGGAGCATAGCGCTTGCTGGGAGCAGCAACGTGTCAGCCTTGCTAGCCTTGCGCTGGTTAAAAGTGACCAATCGTATCTCACTTATGGTGCTCACTATCGTACCATCTGATTCTTAAGAATTTTGCCCTTCAACCTCCCACTCTGATCTTGCGTCTTCAGCTACAACACCATAAATAATCCACATTGAAATCAAACCAAATATCATGGGTAATGATGGAGGCTCGATTCCGAAAAGGGGCGAACTGGTCACCGAAGCAGCCAAAGACCCTACCGCCGCTCAATTGAAAGAAACCATCCTCGAGAAGCAAGGCTATCTCTGGACCACCGACCCTCTCAAAAACGAAGCGCTTCGTCCGCCGATCGTATCGGACTGCACCGGTAGACTGTACAACAAAGAGTCCATCCTTGAATTCCTCCTACCATCCGATGACCCAGATGCGCCCCACAAGAAAGCCGAGATGGAAAAGATCCTTGGTGGGACAGTCAAGAGCTTGCGTGACATCGTAGAAGTCAAGTTCGAAGCCGATTCTCAAGACGGGAACAAGTGGATTTGTCCCATCACAGGGAAACCACTGGGGCCTGCGAGTAAAGCTGTATACTTAGTGCCTTGCGGACACGCGTTTTCAGAATCAGTTGTCAAAGAGGTGACGGAAGAGAAGTGTCTGCAGTGCAATGAAGCATATGCACCGAATGACGCTATTGCGATTCTTCCAGTATCTGAAACTGAGAATGCGCGCTTAACATTGCGAATCAAGATTTTGAAGGAGAAAGGTCTGACGCATTCTTTAAAAAAGGCCGCTGGGGGCAAGAAACGGAAGAAGAACGTCGACATGGATGGCGAAAAAGTCCCTCAACTAGTCAAGACTGATGATGCCAAAAATTCGAAGAAGGACAAGATGGCAATCAAGAACTCTAGCACCGCCTCACTAACGGCAAAGGTTCTGGAAGAACAAGAGGAACGTAACAAGAAGCGGAAAATGCAAAAGAACGACAACCTCACAAGCCTTTTCACTCCGAAGGAGCGGGCTCATAACGCCGGAAAGAAGAACGACTTCTTCACTCGAGGGTTTTCCATTCCAGGCCAAGGCAAAGGATGAAATGCAGTCATATTGTCTAAAGTGTCCTAGTCTATCTTTGTTCGACCAAATACTTTGACTGAAGCATTCGGGCCTGTATGTTTTCGATGAAATGCTTTGATCAATCCAACTAAATGGGAGCTTGCCGCCACCAAAACAAGAAAGTGGAAAATTTGATGGGAAGAGAAGAACAGATCAAAGTTCCCCGGCCAGTATTTTTCTGGAGTACGAGCAGCATACAATAATGCACCAGATATATACGCCACTCCTTCGAGCAGCAGCCATTTCAATGAGATGTGTCTATCAAGTTCATGCAAGCCAAAGAGCCAGGCTCCGTGAAGGATCGGAAAAACCGCCGACATACCCATGCTTATGAACAAGCCCGCTCGGAAGGCGCGCCATTCCGGGGTTCTGAAAGACGGCGAAATGCTCGCATAGGCCGTTGCAAGGCCAATCGTTGTTATCTAGTATGCTGTTAGTCGAGTAGCTCCTTGGGTGTTTCTAAACTGCGATGGCTACCATCGCTTTTTCTCAAAAGACAATATACTCTATTGCCCATTGAAGCTGGATTAATAAGCATGTTGGCTTTGTAGACAACGATGGCAGTTAGATATGCTATGGGATGACGACAATCGTTGTCTGCTGAATAGTAGATATGGGTTGGATATATCTTACCATTGTCCAATATACTTTGATCAAGTCAGTCCTTTCTTGAAACCCATACAGAATGCTTGGGATGAATGAACCCCAAATCAACAAAACAATGCCCAGGTAGTCCAACTGATTTCCGAACTTAGCGATGGGATCGGAGTGATTTGAGAAGAGGTGAAAGAGTCCACTGAAGGACAGGCAACCGATGGCACCTATCATTTGTCAATATAGGACTCAGTTATCCGATGGAATAGAAGCCATCAAGCCATCAAGCCAGTTTGAAATATTTTAATATAATCGAGACAGTGTCAAAGCTTGCAGGCGGGACGTCTCTCTTTCGGGAGCTCTCACCAAGAAAGAAGCAGCTCATAGCGACTAGATCTTCCTTGGAAGCTGTCTTGTACTCCTTAGATCTGAAATGTCGACGAACCACTGGCGCCAAAAGAGCAAATATGATTGCGCCTCCCAGGTGAGAATAGACATTGACAGATTCATTGTGTAGGTAGAAAAGGCTATGCGAGTAAGCGACTGCACATTTTGTTATCTTTATTGATTCACCTCCGGAAAGATTCTAGGTATGAATCTGACTGAGGACGGTATCCGCTTAGAATTGCCGGATTGTCTAAGTCTGTCAGTATAAAATATGACATCTCGCAGTCTTTGGTAGTAGATATAATGCCGCCCTGATACTCAATGGCTGCTCGCTAGAGTAGGATAGCATCGGGCAATATATTACACAGCGCTCGAATCCAAATGATTGTTGGAAACTCTACCTCTTTGCCAATGCTCTATTTCCTCATAAATGACGACGAACTCTCCCCATTCGACCTTCAAAGTTTCCCTTACTTCTTTCCAGCCAAACATTCTGACACGTTGTCAATTTCTATATCATGGTTCCATGCTCTTGAGTCTCGACTGCCAAATGCTTCGTGGTTGTAGGAAGGTGAAGTGGTAATGGTGAAAGTAGCGGATCCCGAGGGTATTTCAAGCACGGCTTCCAACTTCACATGTCAACCACCAACGACTTCCATCACCAAATACGATTCGGACTATTTTAACTTATCAGTCGCTTGCAAGTCCAACACTTGCCTTCAATGCTCTAACAGAAGCAATCTTATCTCCTGTCGATCGATCAATCGATTCGTGATCCAATGCGCACCTTTGGTCAACCTCCCAACAGTGCCTCAGATCGACCAGTTCATGATGAGCGGAAACCATCATGGACTTCTCGTCGGGGTCCATCGGGAAGTTCTTGGAGTCGGCTACGACCAGCGCCTATCTTGAAGGAACCACTCGCGGAGTTTGGGTTCGTCTCTAAGGGTGAAACACGGTAAATCAAGCTCCCGCTCAACATCAAGTACTCTACGAAGCACGGAATATAGCTAACTGCCCCGCAAGACTCCTAAACTTCAAGAATCAAGAAAGCTACTTCCGCACAATCTTCGAACGCTACATGCAATTCTGCCACACCTCCCGCGCAGACCTCGCCCACGAATTCGAAAAACTCGCCCTCACAACCACACCAGCCCCCTCGCGTATCGCCATAGCGGCAGCAGCCCACCATGCCTCCTCCTCCACATCCTCGTCACGAGCACCATCATCAACCCAAGATCGCCCAACAATAGCGAGTGATGCTGCAACAACAGAGCCACCCGCTCCACCACCCTCCTCAACGCCGTCCCCCGAACTGACCCTAATACAAACCGCCATGCGCAAACTCCGCGAAGCAATCCTCGCCTCCCAGCGCACCGACGACTTTGCGCGCACAACATACCTCTTCATTGCGCGCGCATCCATCCTCTTCCGTTCCTGGGAAGCTTACGTGCCCGCCCTGACACATCTGATAACGCACCACCATCCGTCCCTGCAAACGGTCAATTCGCCACAAACAAACTCCCCTTTGAGCTCTTCGGAGCTGCAATCGATATCAACATATCAGATCCTCGACCTAGCTTGCCGGCAACGAGACTTGATGGGCGCCTACACATTACGAGCTGAGAGGAGATTGAAGAACGAACATGTAGATGCTGTGCTGAGGGCGCTAGTGAGGGATGAATGGGGCGCGTTTTGGAAAGCTGGAGAACGGGTGGATGGGTATGTGAGGGCCGTCATGGCTTGGGCGGAAGAGGGTGTACGCGTGCATGCGTTGAAGTGTGTGGCGCGGACGTATTTTGTGGTGGAGAGGGAGTACGTTGAAAAATGTGCAGGAAGGAGTTGGGAGGCATTGGTGGAAGAGGGAGTTGGCTGGGAGTTGGAGACTGTCGGGGGAAAGGAGATGGTGGTTGTTAGACGAGCAAAGGCGAAGTAAATGGAGTAGTGGCTGATGAACGAATACGGATTCAGAAAAAGAAGGATTGAAGATTTATGAGAGGAACACGGCATAATGAGGTATGATATCATGATAAAGAAGTAATGAGCAAAGTTATAGATCAATTCTAATGTCTATATTCACCACCATCAGACTCAAGAGTCTTGAAACTCTCTGGATATCACCCAAGCCTGACGAGAAATACGCTTTATTTTTCTTTCATAGTTATGATCAGAATGGAAACCAGATCAGTAGCATTGAAACAACAATGACATAAATCAAAATACCAGCAAGGAGCGACCGAGAAATGAGAAGAAAACGAGCGTGGAAGAGAGACGCAAACAATCAATGAAGACCTGTCAATATTCTTTTTCCACGACCCCATCCATCTCCAAATCCAGCGTACTCCAATAAAGCAAGCGCTCAACACGTCCTTATGCAATGTCACACGTCTATGTCCGAACATCCAGCAAGAATTGTACTGATGTTCGTGTTCTCCAATTCCAAATGCTCCATAAACTCGTACTATCATGCAGCCGTAGCACTAGCCTTCTCCTCGATAGGCGCATCCTTCTCTTCCGAAGTAACAGGTTCTATTGCTTTCTCAATTTTCGTTTCCGGTTCTGACTCGACAGGTGTGTCTTCAGCTTTAACCGACTTCTCTGGTTCGGCAGATTTGGTTGGCTCAGTCTTGTTGCCTTTAGTTGGAACAGAAACACTTCCATCCTCATTGATTTCCCAGATTGTCACGGCGCTGACAAAAGAAACCTTTGGAGCTGAACGAGGTTGTTCACTAACCGCACCAGCTGGCGATGAGGAAGCGCCAGGTTTTCTTCTAGACGGACCACGAGCGCGACCTTTCCGAGCGTCCACAAGTGGAGCCTTTTCTTCCTTCTCCTCCTCTTCTTCTTGAGGCTTGGGTACAGCTTGTGGTCCAGTCTTGAGGCGACTTTCAAGGTCCGTCATAAAAGCTCCACGTAGAGCCGAGATCTTGCTACCAACAGGTCTTGATGGAACAGGTGGCTTCGTCTTAGGAAACGTCATCTCTTCCTCTGATGTTCTAGATTTAGCACCAGGGCGAACAGGCACTTGAGGTTTTGGTCGTTCAGGAATCGATGGAACACATTTTACTTCAGTCGGCGACGACTCTTGATCCGGGTTTGACTGATTTTGTTGTTCATGTGACAGCTCGGTTGTATACATGAGAGAATCTGGAGTATCTTCCCAGGTATCTTGACTTGGGAATCGATGTCTGACCGAAGGACGACCGAGCTTCTTTTCAGACATGATATCCTTATTGAACCCAGTTTTCATTTCCGCTGAAGGTGGTGCCAATCTCTGATGCCGGGCCTTCTCAGCCTCCACGCCCTCGAAGATTTCACTCGGTTCGTGTTCAGCTTCTGGTCGAGAGAACTCTTCTATTTGAGGTGTACCAACGGTCGTTTGGTACTGCATACTTTCAGGAACATCTTCCCAGATATCTTTGCTGGGAAAATGGTGTCTAGGGCCATGTTCTTCTGCTGTTGAGGCTGGTCTTTTGACTTTGTTATCATCTTCCGGGAACAGTGGTTCATATTCCTTGACATCATCAAGAGGAGTGTTTTCTCGTTCCAAGGGGCTCATTAGACTTCGATTGAATTGCTGAGCAGTCGATTGCTGAATACTATTCGATCGACTGTGTGGGCGCGATGGTCCGTCTGGAAGCCAACTTGAACGGCGAGATTCATCAAATTCGACAGCAGGTGTCATAAATTGACCTTCAGGTCGTTTTGCGACTTCATCTTCGGCCAAAATCGGATGATCAGACTCCTCATGTCTTCCAGCTCCAGAATGATGATCTTCCTCGGTTGGTGCGTCAACATGAATGACTTCGTCATTGTCATCAGTATCGCCCCTGCTGAGCTCTGGTCTTTGGGTCTTGGGAAGGCTCATTTTACGAAGAGGTGACTCGGCATATGTTTGCGAATGTCTTTTATTGGCTGAAGCTGGTCGGGGTGAAGATATGCGATGTGCATATTCATCACTGGCCAAGTAGCCAATTTCTTCATCCGGAGTGCTGACATTTTGATGAAGATCCTCTAGTAAATTGTTAGTACAACGCAATTGTCTTCCCTCGACTCTACTCACCTAGGCTGTCGTTTGTATGAACCAGCTTATTGAGCTCAGCACTACTCAAATTGTATTCCTTGCGTTCCATTGGTATTTTAGGACCGTATTCTCCAGCTGCTTCACGAGCATGAGCCTCTGGATGTTTTTGATACCAGGCCTTTTCGAAAGGATCAACATGATTGACTAGGCCATGGCCATGAAGACCATAGCTACCAGGTGGACCACGGAAAACCTCGCGACCACTCTTAGTCCGGTAATGATTTCGCGACTCTATGGGAATATTGGTGCTGGCTGGTTTCGAGGGAACAGCTGATGGTCCTGGAGTGGGAGCTTGTACATCACCAGCCATACCAAGCAAAGGAACCTGTAAACCGATTTCCGGAATACCCTGCTCGTCCAGTTCTTCGGTTGTGTAGACGCTCGCGGGACGCGAGCGCTGTTGTTGTGACGAACTTGAGCGTGAAAGCTCGTGGGCTAAGTTGGAATGAGCATGATGGCTGCCACTTTCACTAGCAGGCTTCCCAATCCCGACAGCAGCTGCAGAGTTGGAATCGGTGCGGGTCACAGCAGAAATACGCGATTTTGCAGTCGAGACAGGGAGGGAAGCTGTAGGAGCATGAAGTGGAAGATCTCCTGCTACAGTTTTGGTCTGTTCTGGTCGACCATTGTCACTCGGAGTTTGAGTGGCAGCATATTCAGAGCCTTCTTGGCCAATTGAAGGGAGAGAAACGCTTGGTGGACGTTCGGGAATGTCTCGAGAAACACTTCTGCTCAGTGAAGAGGGTTGGTTGGATTTGGCATTGTGAAGGAAGGCAGGATCGTTAAGTGGAGAGCGAGCATAGCTATCGCGGCCTGGAGAAACGGAGCGATTAGAGGAAGGACGGGGAGGAATGAGCGGAATGTCAATGTTCTTGGTGCGAGCAGGTCGAGCAGGAATAACAGGTTGCGCCATGATGAAAATAGCAAAGCAAGTTTCAGAGAAGGGAGGTTTGTGATTTGGGAGATTGAAGATATCAAAAATGTAGAGCGAGGCTTCTCGTGCAAAGATGAAGCAGGAGTAAGAAATGAAGATTTGTAGGTGGGACAAGGGCTTTTGGTTGGTGTTCTGCAGAGGCTGGAGGCAGGTGGGATAAAAAGGCTGAGATTGGGGAGAGAGGGCAGGAGCTTTCGAGAATCGACACTCGTGCCTTCCCTGACTTCCTTCAACCTTGGGCAAGAAGGAACATGTGGAACCCATGCACGTTCGTTCCTTCTTCCGACAGACGACAATCGTGAAAGCTCTTTCTTCAAGCGTGTTCAACCGTCGTTCATTCTTTCCTTTTTTTACCCTTCAGGTACTGCCTTCTTACCTTCCCATGCAAGGGGTAGGAACCAAACACTCAACATCTACTGTATCTCATATTCTTAAGGACTTGGAGATACTCTTTTCATGATATGATGTTGAGTATAGACACCATGTTTGAACTTCCAAACCAGCGACACCAATCATTATGAAGTGACAGGAACACAGCCCTTGTATTCCATGTTTAGACTGTTGGATATTGTCGATCACTTTGATGCTGTCTGTCAAGTGTCAAGCTTGAAGCCTTCCTCGCCTTGCATCGCTCTCAGCAACCTGTACATCATACTTTAATCTCTGGTCCTCGACACTATTTCTATACCAGTTCCAACTTCTACCACTTCAAGTTCAAGATCTGTAAACCTGCCGGATAATAACCCCTCTGACCGCATTTTTGATCGTTTCACCGTGCCCATCTGGGTTTTTGCCATTGGATCATGACGATGCCTGTACAGAACCATCCCTGTTAGTATTAATGGCTATTGCCCCTCCTCATCGCATTCATCGTTGTCCTTGGTGGCTGTACCGCCAACGCTGCTGCTTGCGTACTTTAATCCCTGAAAAAGACCTTCAATACTTTCTCGTTAATCCTTTCTCGACCATCTTTAGTGACAGAATAATCCCGCAAGCTAAGTGCGTTTGAAAATCACTCATTGCCTCTAACAAAGTCACCAGGAAAGTCAAACTTTGTTAATCTCCATTCCAAGGCCTGGACTGTACGTCCACGGCGTCCACCTGAGCCTCCACGTCCTTACCCCACCAGGTCCGGGAGCTTGCAACTTGGGTCCTGCATTTGCAACAAAACTTAGAGTACCAACAATCAACAACATCTCCTGTTCTAACATCTTGATATCCAAAAGAATCCTTCCATTCCTCCTCTTCATGCTCAAGCCTAGGAGCCAACTCACTCCAATATCAAAATGAGAAAACCACATCGCCCTGCCCAGCTGCCAATTTTCTGACATATCTCGGCAACGAGGGACAATTCCCCTCCAGCACCCCAACCTGCATAAAAATTTCTGCTCAAATACGCACCACGCAATTGGCCCACTGACCAGATCACGATTTAGCCCAATCCAACGTCATGCCGCACAGTTTGCGCAATTTTCATGTCCTTGTTTCCCAGATGCGTGGTTCGGCTTGCCCGTCACTTTTCCGTCTTCCCGAAGATTCAAGAATGAAAGTCTCTTCACTCTTCAATCTACCGTTAAACCCGTATCCTACAGTACAGCCTGATGATATTGTCTCCCTTTTTGCGCTGTTTTCTTTGTCCAGAAAGAAAATATCTCACTCAATATATTCCAGTCCCAACCCCCCATCAAGAATTAGTCTATCCTCAGCTGCGTCTAATCAATCGAACCCCCGTGGTCTGTATAACTATTTGCATCGCGCGTGACAACCTACACCTCCTCACACACGGGTGGGCTATTTGCCCTCGTGCACAAGCACAAATCATCGTCATGTTGTTTAAACCCCAGAAAAAGGCGACTCCACACATCAAGAACGTACGAGAGATGTCTGGCTTTATGCAGCTAAGGAATATCGCGCCTAAACTACCAAGCCTGCCATGCTGCTTTGCCGTGCCTTGATGGTCTGCCCGCTTTTTCTGGGGTAACTTTTCCTTGGCCAATCGACTTATGATGGCATTTCTGGAGAATCGTCATCAATCGTGAAGATGGATTTATTGTGCATGTCGCGTGGTAGGTTTTGGAGTGGCGGTGTGGTGCGGCTTTTTGATGGTGTATGGTTTGAATTCCCATCAGATGTGTACTAGAGTAAGTACTGCTTTGTATAGCTTTTCGTTCGTGAGGAGAATGGTCCTGATCGTACATTCAAAACCAAAGTCTTGGGACCTCACGATCGACTGTAAAACTGCAAAACTCCATCTCCAAGCTTAAACCCATGCACACGACGATCTAGCATTCAACAATTCGTTTCCGGTATACAACGCCGGATACCGTAATATCAGATCGTCACGTCGGATGATGTACCCATCTACCGGTACTTGAACGCAGTTCCTGACGATTGCTAGAAAGATCGACAGATCAAGATCTTCAAATTGCGTCAAGTGTATCCACAACGAACGACGCAATTGTAACATGTAAGTGGCGCTGACGATATATTTGACTAAAAGCTTCCGATTCTTTGTTTTTGTATCAGATTTACGGTCGCATGGAATTGCCTTTGTTGTGCAAATGACATATGGTCCCTGGAAGCAGATCACGGTCCGATCTCAACGTAATGATGCATGCCTTTTGTTGAATTCGATGTTCGAGGTTTCTGTCGAATGCTATTCTGGAATGGTCGAATAGGAGAAGTAGTGGCATTGTTCCTCTCGCTGCGATCGTAGGCTGTGATGGTTCGTCCATCATACCTGCTGTGCCTGCCATACACATACAGCTTTCTTTGTTTAAGGTCAACACAATCTGCACGATAATCGATAGCGAAAGATCAAAGTGCAACAGTAGTTCATTACTGTCTGCTCATGCCAGTACATCAAGGCCTGAAGCCCAAACCGCGCAAGAAAAACACAGCCGTGAGACATAAAAACCCCCTTTTTCCTACAGCAATAGTGGTAGCACACATGATGAGTATTCCTAACCCATAAAAAACAAGCTGCAAAAATGGAACACCCTATGGTCAAACGCCAGCGCCCACGCAACGCATAACAAATCCTATGATAAAACCCAAAGCAATGCCAATCAAAAGATGACTGTCCCCAGCAAGTTCGAACCACATCAACAACACAGCCAACGCAATCCGCTGGTGAAACCAAGACCACAAAATCGTCTTTCGCTTTCCCATCTCAGGTCATAAGTATCTTTGCTCTTGTTTCGCAGTTACAAGATCATGATCTACACGATCATGCTTATACGATCATCTGCGCAACTCCCTGTCCACCCAGCGTCTTACTGCTCATAAACTCATCCTTGCGCAGCGCCGCAACACCATACAGTGCTCCCGTAATGAACAGAAATATGGCCGCAGCAATCAAGCTGGATTGGTGGAAGATGAGGGAAAGCCATTGTACTACACTAAGTACAATGTAGATTCCCGCGCGCATGTAATTTGTGCTGAATCTGCGGATTATGCCGTCGAATTTTTGGCTGGTTGGGCAGATGCGGAGAAGGAGAGGGACTTCGATGAAGAGGACCATGAAGGATGTTGCGCTACGGAAGGAGATATATGTTAGCTTGGTGGAGGTGTTGGATGTGGTACGAATGTTTCTGGTTGGTTTGGGGGCTGGATATGGGGATGGAGTATGAAGACATACAGGCATAGCGCAGCGAAGATGACGAGGAGTGGTCGGATGATGATGATTACGTTGGCGAGGCCTACTGCGAAGCAGAGGATCATGGTGATGATACCGGACCTAGGTGGAAAGTGTCAGCCTGGTTGTTCTATAAGCTATTGTCGGATGCGTTTGAAGGTCCGGAAATGAGGGAGATGAGCTATAAGACTTTGGAGGATTGCGGTTATGATCGATGGGAGGTTTCGAGGTCCATGGAGACAACTTGAATGTTTGCAAGAGCTATACATGTTGCAAAAAAGGTAAACTGACCATTGTGCATAGATGCCTATTGACAGGTTAGCTTGATCTAATGCATGGTCGAGAATGGGACATACTCCAATTGCGAGTCCTGAACTCGTCGGCGATTGTCATTGTGAGAAGAGAGATGAGATATAATGGGCAATGCGATTGAGGTAATCTAGAGAGTTAAAGTAGATGTCAACAGTAGAGCGAGGTTGGGAAAAGTGTCTTGATGTTGCTGATGGACAGGTTAGACTAGTGGCAGATGTTGCAGCTGAAATGGAAGAGGCTTGGCACTCTGGACCCTACCTTCTGGCGAAAAATAGCCCTGTTCACTTTGCGACGATTTCTGACACTTTGCGACTGCTCAGATGTTTGTTATTCGCCCGTTGCTTCTTCACTGCTCTGAATTACTTCGAAGAAATGATCAAAAGGTCTGGCTCTAGGCGGCGATGGAATCCCTTCTTGATTAGATCCTGCGCTTTACCTCAGATCCAAGTGATGCCAGCTCAATCCAAAGACTGCCGCGTCAGCAAATCACACCATACATTTCGTCCCAAGCACAATACATGCGGCTGCTATGGTTCGGAAGCTGCAGCCTTGTGTCAGATTGATCTAAATTCCAATCCAGGCTGCCGCGTGCGTTTGTATCGTGCATTAGCGGGCGTACTAGGGTGTCTGGAGCGGTTCTGGTAGCGTTATGGAATGGTTCACGTGACTAAACGCTTTCCCTGTAATAGCAGTTTTAACACTATAATTAGCAGGAAGCGTTACGTTACCAAAGCGTTTCTAGCTCCTAAGCGTTCTAGGTTATAAGCGTTCTGCCAAAATAAGTATTTCTAGCCCCTAAAACGTTCCTAAGCCCTTATTCTTTAGAAATGCTCATTAGCTCTCTTAGGGTAGCTTAGTCACATATTGGCGCGCGTTGCTACCTACTACTACTACTAAAATTATTCTAACTAGTATTTATAATATTTACCTACGCTTTACTACTACGCTTTATATTTAGCTACTTCTATAGCTGCTTATAATAAATGCCTTAATTATTATAGAATAAGAACCTTAATTCTATAGTATCTATATATAAAGTATATAGCTAATAGCTATCTATATATATACCTTATATACTAATATATATATTATAGTAGTGTTTACTCCTATTATTTATTACCTCTTTAATACTATATAGAGTGTCTTCTAATATTATAATCTTTAAGAACCCCTTCCTTTTATCTTTTAGACCTCCTAGTTTTATAATTAGTAACTCTAAGGGTTAATTTATTATTACTAAGTATTAGTAAAAAGGTAGTAAGAGATTTATATATATTACTACCTAAAGCTAAGGAATTCTACCTAAGATCTAATATTCTCCTACGTCTTAACGTACGTTAAGCTTATATTAATTGTTAATAAATTAGAAAAGGAGTAAGAGGACAATTATTAAATAGAGGAAGAGGATTTTAGGGCTTCCCTCTTAGGGGTTTAGAGAAGTTATAATAAGGATAGTATTAAAGGAGGTAGAAATAGAGGCGCAAGTTATAAATAATAGATATTAATAAATAGTAGAAGGTTGTTTATAAGACTAGGCTAATTATAAAGATATATTTTTAATATAGTTCTAAAGAGGCGCTGTTAAGATATTAGTTAGTAACTAAATAAGATTTTATAAGGGTAGTAGAGATTATATTTCTCTATAGCGTTAAGTAATAAGAATATAAGACTAGGAGGATGCGCTTAAGATAGTCTATATATATAGACTAATGAAGTTTAAAAGCTTTTAGACTACTATTAGGTAAATAGTAGCCCTTAATAGCATGGTTAGAGTAGATGCTAATAGGATATATTTAGGATATGTTTAATATACTAAATTACGTTAGTTATATAGTGTAAAGGTATAATAAGGATTAGAGAGTCTTACTTAAACATTTCTAGTACAAATAAAGCATCTATAGGTAAGTTCTAGCTATTTATAGTTAGTTATAGTTAATTTAAGAGGAGTTAGCACCTTCCTTTAAGTAGTAGAGCTAAGAACTTCCTCTACTAGTAGGTAAGCCTAGATATTAGTATTAGGGACATATATAGGAGATATGTTAGCAACTTATTATATCGTTTAATATGTCTAGATAGAGTTTTAGCCTATATATAGGACTATTAGCTAGGAGAGTAACAAATAGTACTACTAAGTAACTATACTATATTTATATTAGTAAGATATATTAAATATTATTTAAAATAAGAGCAAGGTAATATAAGTAAGCCATTAAGATAAGTTGCTTATAGATATAATAAAGGCATTAAGACAAAATCTATACAAGAGTTAGTATAAGAGCTAGACAAAGCTAACTATTACTAGATTCTACAATAAAGAAGATTCTATTACGATTACTATATTAATAGTTAGCTTTTAATATTATTAATAGCAATAGATCTCTATGTCTTTAGGGTAATAACGTCATAATATATATAGTACATTACTATACGGCTAGTAGTATAGGCAAGTATATAATAGTAATTTTGAAGTCAAATAACTGCTAAACTATTAGTAATAGCAATATAATCTAAAGAAGTAATAAGTAATAGATAGTACAAAACTAGTAGCGAATAGTTATTTAGTAATAGCCTTGTTAGTAAATCCTAATATTAATAGTATCTAGATCGTTTATTAGTAAATATTACTAGTTATAGAAAGCAAACATTTAGAGTAGTACTAGATAGCTATAAACTTAAGTTCTAAACTTAAAGATAATTAGTAAAGGGTAATAAGGATTAAAGAGACTATCTTATAGCTTACTAGTAGCCTTTTAGAATATAACGTTGCTATATAATAGCTTAAATTTAGGATAGAGACGTTAATCTATAGGTAGATTTATATATAGGAGCGTTAGCTAGATATACTATAAGAATAGGTAAGAATAACTATTATATTATTTATATAATAAGGCTACTAATAGTAATTAGTTTAAACTAAATAAGGCTAGTTAGTATTATATAAAGACTATATTCCTACGTACCTAGTATAATACGTACTTCTTAGTAGTAGCTTAAGTAGAGTTATATCTACTAGAAATTAGATAATAACTAGTAGCTTTCTATAGCTTACTAAATTCTTAATTTCTCTACTAGTATTATTTATCTTATATATATAAAGGTTATTATATTAGCTATTATATTTAGATATTCTATAGTAATAATTATATACTTACTTAAAGTTAGATAAATACTATCTACTCTAAAATATATATACTAAAACTAGAATTTAGCTAAAGAAATAAGTTAAATATAAATAGTAAGGAGAGGGATAATAATAAGGCTAAGTAACACGTACTTCTATTAGTTAGCTTTAGCTTATCTATACTATAGTAGTAGTATATATATATATATATTATTTTTAACCTATTAAACACTAACTATAAACGATGCTATACTTATATTATATAGATATAATCTATATAGGATATTAGTAGATTCTATAAGTATAGCTATTAACTTGCTATTAGTAATGTTTATTACTATTAGTTAATATTAGAGTAAATAGGCATATAAGGAATCCTATAACTTTTAATAGTTAGTTAATAATAAACCTATAGAATTAAAGTATCTTTTAGTACGTAGCGTAGTAGCTAAAGGTAGTAATAAGTAGTATAGGTAGTAATTATTACTAAGCGTAATATAATATGTAAACGAGAAATTTAGATTAAAATGAAAAATAGATAGATAATAAAAATAGATAGAAAAGATAAAGAGAGGAAATAGGATAAAGTTAAAAGAATTAGCGTAAAAGTATAGTTTGCTATACTTAAAAGTAGAAGATATAATGTAAAATATAGTAGTTAGGACTTTAACTTTATCTTATAGCCTACTAAAGTATTAAATATATTTATTTTATTTTATAATAGTTAAGCAAAGATTTAATAATGCAAACATTAATTCTATTATCTAGTAATAGTTAAATAGGGAGTATAATATATACTAATAGGTAGTAATATATAAAAAGATAACTTTTTAGTATTAAGTCCTACTAAATATAGTAAGACCTAATATTAATAGAATAATAATAATATAGTTTCTAGCTAGACGCTAGGCTTAAGAGACTAGACGTTATAATATAGGCGTTAAATAAAAGTAAAATAAGTATATATATAGGCCTATATATAGCTAAAATCCTAGTTAAAGTATAAATATCTCTTAGTTTTAACGTCTTTAGTTAATAACTCTATACGTCTACCTTTAATCTTAAATAAAAGAATATAGTAAGTAATTAGAGCAACTTTAGAAAGGCTAATAAGCTCGTACTATAGTTAACCTTATTTATTAAAGACTTAATAAAGAATAGAATAACCTATAATAAGGTCTATCTTATTAGAATTATCTAGCTTCTTAACCTAGAGAAAGATATGCTTATAGTTAGTAGAAAACTTATAACGTAAAGTAAGCTAAATAATACTAAACTAAGTACTATAATATTATATACTAGCTCCTTATTTATATATTAAATATTTCTTTATCTTTAGATTAGTAAATATAACTAACTTACTCTAGTAAAGATTCTTTAAAGGTTTAAAATAAGTAGATTACTTATTATAATCTTAGTTATACGCCTTAACTATAATTACTTTAAAGACAATTTAGTATATATCTATAAACTTAGTATAATTAGGTAGTTTATAATCCCCTTTAATAACCTCTTACTTTAAATATTATAATACTTTAATTGCATAATAGTTATTATCTATTATAATAGTAATATCTTTAAAATCTTCTTCTTCCTTAATAGAATTAAGGTAGGCTTACTACTTAGATTAAGGTAATAGTTACTTAAATAAGATTAGCTTATCTTAATAGAGATCCTATACTATCTTAGTAATATTAGGAGCAATATCTTCTATAGTACTATATAATAGTAACTAAAGAGACTATTTCTTAATAGAACGACTAAGAAGATTACGATTAGGGTTATAATAATTAGTTAAATAGATGCCTATTTTATTATTATAATACTTATATTTACTAATAAAGGTATTAATATTCTTTAGGTTTATAAATTACTTATTAATAGTCTCTACATAAAGGCTAATATAGCAATTTAGATAGGTTATATTTTTATAATATTTAGCTACTTTAGTAGAATTAGGCTTAACTATAGGTAAGTCTATAAGTATAGATAGTTTTATTGTAGCTAAAGTAGGTAGTCCCATAGATCTTAGAGTTATAATACTTATAGTAAAAGCACTAAAAGTAATAGAACTTGCTTAACTACCTACTTAACTACTTACTTAACTACTAGTATGGCTATAACTACGCAAGTTAGCTATATACGTATAAGTAGCTACTTTATATAGCTTCTACTAGTACTTATAAGCTTTAAGGGTAGTCTTACTAAAGGTTTATTAATTAGCCATAGTTATATAGTTAGCAAAATAGAGCATAACTAATTTAGCTAGTACTAAAAAGATATAAGTAAGAATAGCCTCTATTAGCTTATTATTTTCTATTAAATATAATAGATTAATCTAATCTTAAACTAAATCTAAGAACTCTAAGATAATAGTTAACTAAAAGAACTAGTTTAGATATTTTGCGCGAAGCTATAAATAATATATAGTTAGAAAGATAATAAACTAATAGCTATATTCTTATAGGGTATAGCTTCCTAGATAATAAATAGGATTCTAGATATACCCTTATCTAAGAGGAGATAGAAATAATTATAAGGCCTTACTATATATTAGTTTACTAGATTCTAATAATATACTATTAAGGAATAATAAATATACTAGATTAATAATCTCGTTAAGCTTAGAATATATAGGGTTAAAGGGCTAAGAGGATATTAAGTCTAGTACTAGGATAAGATATAGAATTATAACTTGTTGTAGTAAAGTAAGCCCTATAGCTATTAAATAAGCCTCTTACGTAGTAGGTCTTAGATACTTTATAAAGTTGTATATCTACTCTAGCTTATAATAATAGTAGCCCTAGTAAATAATATTAAAACCTAGGTCCCTACGTTCTTAAGTAGTAATATTATAAAAGTAATATACTTTAATACTACTTATATACTAAAATCCTAAGTTTTAATATTATTATAATATATCGCCCATAAGGGCATAAATGCTTATATATAATAGGATCTTTTAACTAGGTTTAACTTTAATCTCTACGCCCTATTCTAAGATAGCTAGATAGGCTTTAATAGCATTAATAATATTATTAGTCTTACTTCTATAGGGACTAAGAGTAAATAGTAAAACGTTAGAGATATAGGTACGTTCTTAGCTTATAAGACCTATAATTATAAAGTAGAAGCCTATTATTATATAATGTATATTACAATATAATCTAAAGCTATTAATAAATAATAGTAGTAGAATAGTAAGGATAAGGATAGTAGAGGAGCAAAACGTCTTCTCTAAGTACTTATAGCTAAAGTATTTAATTTCTAGCTCTGCTTAAGAGAGTATATATTAAAATAAAGGCTAAAGACTATGCTTTAGATAGTATATTTAATAAATATATAGAAAGCTTATATTAAAGGTTTCTATAGGTAGATTACTAGGTAGACTCAAAACTTAAGAGCTAAAGTTGTTATTAAGACAGAAGCTCTTATAAGGGGATAATTTAATATTATAATGCTTAGCAAAATTAGAAAGAATATAGAGCATATTAGTATTATAAATAAAGTACTCTAGGTAGCTCTTAAGTTTAGACGTACGAGGTTTTTAAATTAATAGTCTATAGATATCTTTAAATATAGGAATTTGTCCTAATATAGCCTTTAGCTAAGCCTTATTCTTATTAGTATATTGTTTTTATAACTTATTTATACTATTCTTCTAAGTAGTTGCTTAGGTATCTTAAGTAGAAGAAAGTTAAAAGGTATTTAACTTCTTATTACTATATATTAAGATATAGATAGCGTAAACTACCTTTTTTACCTTTAATACTAGAGTACTTTTTCTATAGCTATATTTATGAATAGAGTAAAAGTCTTAACTAAAAGTAACTATAAAGCTAGTATAGCTATACTTCTTTAGATCTCTATATATATTATATTCCTTAGACTTAGTATATTAATATACTATAATATTACTAAGAAAGATAGTACGCTTTAGTAATAATAAGTCTTTATAGTTAAACTTAGGAATTAAATTAGTAATCTTAAGGACTTATCTAAAGGCTACGCAAATTAATAAAGCTTATATATTTCTATGCTAGAGCTTACTTAGCTTATTTACAAAATGCGCTATGCCTATATATAACTTTATATAGATTTCTACGCTTTTAGTAATTTTAGTAAATATATTAATAGAGTTAATAAAGTATATAAACTTTAGTAAAGGGGCCTAGCGCTTCTTACCCTTCTAATTTAGGTGCATAGTAGGTAACTATTATAGATTAAGTTTAATCTTTTGTTTATAAAGCTAAATTATAAGAATCTAATGATTAATATAAGCTTTAAGAGTACCTAAGGTTAATAGTAGAGCTTTAAGCTTAAGAATATTATAGTATTTAAGTATTTCTAAGATAGCATAGATTCTAAGGTAGTTATAACGAGATAAACTAGCCTCTTTAACCTAAAGACTAAAAGCTAGTTTAAAGAAAGTAATTAGTATAGTAGAAAAGTCCTAATATACTTCTTTAGATATATCGTCCTTAACTTAGATTTAAGGAAGTATATTAGAATTAGGTTAAGGTAATTCTATCTCTATATTAGACTAAGTAGCATTATTAACTTTATTATTAATATTAGCTATTATATTAGCGAATTTATTATTAAGTTCGTTAATAGTAGCTAACTCTTTAATAATATCTTTTTTAAGAGGATTAATATTAGCAATATTTAGACGCTTAAGATCTTTTATTATCTCTTTGTCTTTATTTTTAAGTAAGCTTAGAGTAATTATAATTTGCGCTAAATTCTTTAATATAATTAGTAATAATAATTAAGGAGTATAAGAAAAGATAAACTATTTTACTAATATTAACTAGTATAGAACCTAAAAGAGGATTAGAAATAGGTATACTAAAGTTATTACTATTATTACTATCCCTACTATTATTATAAAATATTAGTACATTACTATTATTATTAATAGAACCTAATCTACTTATAGTAGAAGGATCTTTACCTAGCAAATACTTATAATAATATCTATATGCTATATATAAAGGTAGCTCCTTAATATTAGGAAGGAAGGCCTCCTAACTAAGAGCTTAACGAGATATATTAATAGCCTATTAGTATAAGAACTAATAGAGGTTATACTAGAAGGTTAGCAATAAGGCTCTATAGAAATAGCTAATCTAATAATTATATACTAATTAAGTAGATAGCGCGTACATACTTATATAGAAAGTTGTTATATTTATTGTTCTATTAGAATAGGCAGAGTAGTAGTAGATACTCGTATAAGGATAAAGATATTGTAGAGTATAGACTACAAAGGTTAGAGTATAGAGTATAGATAGTAGAAGATAGAAGATAAAAGATAGAGTTATTTTGTAGGCGGTAGTATTAAAGGTGTTTAACCCTATAATTTATACGGACTATCTTATAAGGCTTAGCAAACGTAGGCCCTAATCTATAAACTAGCAATTTAAGTTTAAAAAATAAATAATAAACTAATTATATAGTTATATAGATAATTGTTGTATTGTTATAATCATAAGATTATTTAGTTTTATTTAATATGCATAAAGTTTAAGTAAAAGAGAATAACAGGGGAGTTTTGTCTTATACTAATAGCCTTATAGATTACTAGATAGGAAAGTACGATTAATATTAATTAAATCTTGCGTAACGTCGTAGTTATTAAGAATCTTAAGAAACTTATACGTACAATATATAATTATATATATAATAATCTAGATTCGCGTAAGCATACTAATATAAATATATTATTATAAGCTCTATTCCCTCTTTCTTCGTCTTCTCCTCCTAGGTCTTCCCTGCCTTTATTAAGCGCATTACTAGATAGCAAAATTAGCCTAGATTACTTAGATTTTATTATTAACCTAGTAGCTATATTTAATAGTGCTCCTCTATCGCTACTATCTAGTAAATATCTACTAGATACGCGATTATATTTATAAGACTAATTATAATAGTAAATAAAGTAATTAAGCACTTAGAGGAAGTAATAAGCAATATCTTAGAGTTATAGTAGTTATCTAACATCTAGGCTATAGTTTTCCTAAAGGCTTACAAGTTTAAAGCTTATATAGAGCAAAAGAACTATATTATAATAGAATTAGAGGATATAATTACTAAGGAGGAAGAGACTTCTTAGGAGGATAAGATAATATTAGACTAGATAAGTTAATTAATAGCATAATATCTAGTAAGTATAATTAGTTAGTATTATATTATTACTACTAATTAAATTATAATAAGCTTTATCTACTTACCTATAGGCTTCTTCTACTAAACGAGAATTAGAACTATAAATTATTATGTAAGTTTATATATTAGTTTACTAAATCTGCTACTTTAGACCCTAGCTATTAATTTTAGTATTACTAATTGCCTAATACTTCGCTAAGTAGCTTTTAATTGCGCGTAAATTAAACTATTAGTAGTAGATCTACGAATAGAGATTTAATTGCTAGCTTTAACTATATTATAGTTAATTATACCCTATCTAGTAGATTTAGCCTCCATAAAGCTACTACTATTAAATATAAGGCAGAGGGATAGTCTACTAGTAATAATAAAATTAGATACTAATTAGGTTGTTAAGAGAGTAAACTCCTATAAACCTAAGTACTTAAAACTAACTAACTCCTTTGTAAGTATAATAGCAACTAGCAAGCAATAGATAGACCCTAAAAATTAAACTATGAATTAAACTAAGATCTAAACTATAACTTAAACTAATACTATATAGTTTAAGAAGACTATTATATATCTATATACCTCCTTATAGTAGATAGAGTATTAGCTCTATAAAAAGAAGTATGAGAGAAGAAAGTAGAGTTAGTAGTAATAACTATTATATAGTTATATTAGCTATAATAATAAAATAAAATAAAGTATATAGTTAAAAAAGAAGATATATAAAAAAAGGTCTACGAGATTAAAGGAAAAAGAAGGAGTAAATAAATAAAGTATATAGTAGAGAAAGAAGATATATAAATAAAGGTAGGTGGAATTAGTAAGGATAAAAATATAGGAACTAACTATTAAGGAATATCTCTATTTTATTATTAATAGACTAGAGATTTAGTCTTTTATTAGACTTTTTCTAGCCTTTACTTATAGATATAAGCTACTATAAGTTACTTATTACTAAATTATTAAACGTCTATATATATATATTAGTTATAATTTAAATAATATACGAATAGGTATTATAGATATATAGAGTTACTCTAGCTATGCTACTATTATAGGAGTAATAATAACTAGAGTAACTATATAGAGTAAAAGCGTAATATATATATAAACTTATAAGATAAGTTAGCCTAGCATACTAATAATTAATTATAGCCTTATTTGCTATATATCTAGCGCCTTTATCTCTAGTAGCTTTAATATATATAGTAGCTTTTAGTACTATATTAGTAAATATTGCTATAGTATTTATAAGCTTATAGTTATAATAGTTAGTATAAGTATGCTTACTTTTAAAGAAGCTCTAAGCTAGTGGCTATGACTTCTTAATATTAAGATACTTATCTACAAAATACTAAATTTTTAAAAAATTTATAAGAGTATAATCTTTCTATAATTAGGCTATTAGGCCCTTATAAGACTCTAGAGAACTTACTAAGAGACTAGGATTTCGCTCTAGGTAGACTTTTATAAATTCCTTATATAGTTAGCTTATAGTTTATAAATCTAAGATATATATAAGCAAAATTAACGTAGGTAGAATAAGTAATATAAAGAACGTAATAGTAAGTAATAAGCTAGGGTAATCTTAATATAATAACGATATAATAATATGCTACTAAGATAGGTAGATCTTAGTATAATAATAACGTAATATTAAGAACTAAATGCGAATAGCTAAAGTAAGGCTAATAGTAGAGTAGCTAAGATGTAATTATAAGTGTAATGCGACTAGACGTGCAATGGATGCAATTCGTAATTAATTAATGGAGTAACGGATAATAGAGTAATAAATAATGAAGTAACGGATAATGAAGTAATAAATAATAGAGTAACGAATAATAAAGTAACGAATGATAGAGTAATAAATAATAGAGTAACGAATAATAGAGTAATGAATAAATAAATAGGGTAATGAATAAATAAATAGGGTAATAAATAAATAAATAGGGTAATGAATAAATAGGATAATAAATAAATAAAATAACGATATAACTTACTTATATATTTTTACAAGTTTTATTACTAAATATACAAATATTAGTTAACTAGAGATAACTCTCTCTAGTCTTACTAGAATTTTTTAGGCTATATTCTTAAGCTAGCTAAAGCTCTTTAAATACCTTATTACAGAATTAGCAACTAGTATATAGTAATATATAAAAGCGCATTACGCATAAAGAAAGAAGAGTCTTCTACGTATAATTATCTATAGAATCCTTTTATAATATATATAAATACTTTTTCTAGAATCTTACGTAATATAATTTTACTTTAATAAGAATTAGTTAATTAGACTTAGTTAAATTACTAATAGTTCTAAGACAATGCTTAGTAGTACGCTCTTTATTAAATAATTTTTAAGCTATAGCTCTCTTCTTAACTATAGACTAAACTTATAGGCTAAACTTACGCTTACGTAACTTAATTTTACGTTCCTATATATTATATTAATATTATTTATTACTAAGTATTTATAATATAGTAATAAGCATATATAACTAGTAGAAAGAATTACGATTAATGTAGTATTAAGTACGAGCTATAGATTAAGGTTAGACATTAGAGAAGTAAAGTAGATTAAGAATTAAGTAGAGAGAGAGAGAGAGAGAGATTAAAGCATAGTAGATCAGAATATAGTAAGTTAGAGCAACATTAAGCTAAAAAGTAGATTAAATTAATAATTAAGAAGTACTTATTAAGCTCTAGTTACTTACGTAAGCTTTTAAAACCTCCTTACTAGGAGGTAGAGGAGGAGGTAGTAGAGGTAGTAGTAGTAGTAGAGGCGCGCCTCTAGCTGCTAGAATAGCAGTAGTAGTAGTAGCGGCAGTAGTAGCGTTAGCGTCGTCAGCCATAGTAAATACGACTTTTTTATATAAAAAAGATCGCAAAAAAAAGGGCATAAAAAAAGGGCGTAGAAGAACGTAAAAAAACAACAAATTTAGCAGGTAGACAGAGCTAGAATTAATTTTACGTTTGCTTAAAGTTTAAATATTATCGTAATCTTAGAATCTCTAAGTCACAAGAGGATTCTACTAAAGCTAGATAAACGTTCTCTAGGGCTAAATGCTCTCTCCTATAAACATTTACTAATAAAAAGCGCTAACGTAACATTTTAATTAGAAATAAACGCTTAGCTAGTAATAAACGCTTATTTTAACTAAACGTTTAATGTTCTAAGCGTTCTAAAAACGCTTATTAGCTTGAAATATTTATATACAAGAGCGCTTATTATGCAAAGCGTTTTACTAGGTTAAACGTACTAGGAACGCTTATATTGTAATAATAGTTACAGAACGGTTATTAGTCCCTATAGACGGCCGCTAATGTGCATTGCATCCAGCTCCTACACTTGGCACTAGAGCTAGGTACCCATCGGTTAAGAACACGATCGCTAAAGGCGATTAGGGATACCTTAACGCTACGGATAGCTTAACGCTGCATGCTATATAGCTAAAATACTTATCTTATTGCTATTTAGCCTAACTATTATATTTAGACTTAAAATTAATACTATAGCTAATTTAATATAAAATATAAATACTATATTAATTTTATTACTATAACTTATAAACTCGTTATTAGATACCTATCTAAAATTAGTTAGTTTAATACTTAATTATACTAAAATATACTAAATTCTTATCTTTTTTTAGAGCTACTTAATAGTCTATAGTGCTATCTTTCTTAAAATTTTACTATACTTTATCTATACCTATATTATACTATATCTTAATTTTTAAATAATATAATTATTATTTAAGTAAGTAGTTATAGTAAATAGATATTTTTAAGCTTTAACTCTCTTAATAGCCTCTTAAGCTAGATCTACTACTATATTATTATTTAGGATATATAAATTTTTTACTACTATAATAATAATTATTATATTTATTACTATGCTCTTAAAAATATAGTAAAAGAAGTAAGATTGCGCGTAGTACGTTTAGAAAGAGGCTTTTATTTAAGAGGCCTTTAAATTTCTTAAAAAATAGCCTAAAACTATATAGGATTAACTTACTAAGAAGTATTTACTACTTTAGCCTAATTAACTTTGACGCTATTATATAGGTAAGTAGATTTTGCGCTTTAAGCGCGTTCTTACTAATTAAAAACTCTTAAATAACTAGGAGATAGCCCTTATAGAATATCTTAATTTAATAGTAAAGATTAGCGTATTACTTTATTTTAAACTTATTTAGAGTACTATTAACGAGATATTATAACAAGATATTAAAGATTTAGATATAATTTCTCTTAAAGAATAACCTTATATTAGATCTAAATAAGCTACTCGCTAGCTTAAATAAAGTTAATTTACTCTACGCTTTTAACCTACTATTAAAGCTATAAAAAAGTAGGCTATAGAAAGAGATACTATTAAGTACTTCTATAGAGAATACAAAGATATTATTACTAATTATAGTATCTAAATTAAGGACTAGTAAAATATAGATAAAATAGGCGTTTAAATTAGTATTAAAAGAGGCTAAATAGTAATTATGCCTAATAATTATAAGTTCTTTAGCTACTATTATAACTATATTAAATCTCTTAGTAATTAAGAATTACTTATATCTATTAAAGCCTATTCTACTACTAGAAGAACTATTAATTCCTTACTTATTACTAAAGAAAAGATTATATAGTAATCTTAGTTTAATAGTATTAAATTAGGAAATTTTATAATTAGTAAGTTAATAGGCCTAAAACTACTAAATCTAAAGTACTAATTTTGCTATAGTAGTATCTAATACTAGCTATTTAAATAACTATTTAGGATTTATCTAGATATAGTATTTTTAACGTCTTTTAAAGCAACATTAGCTAAAGAATTACTTACGCTAGAAGGCTTACTAGTAACTCTTAATAATTAATAGATATATAAGCTATCTTACTATATAGTTTATATTATATTATAAGCTTTATAAGATAAAGATATTACTTCTTCTACTATATTTAACGTACTTTTTATAACTATTAGATATTAGTATCTTTTAATCTTAAAAATACTAGTATATAGAAGAAATTAACGTATACGCGCGTTAAGGAATTATTAATTTTAATAGGCTATATCTTTTTAAAACGATTAAGCATATTAGATTAAAAGCTTTTACTAAAAATAATATTAGGTCTATATAGAGGCGTATAGGAATTGTCCCTTTTAATCTATAATTAGTACTAAGTTAAATTCCTATTATAGATCCTTTAAAAGGACTTAATTTATATAAAGATTAGGATTCTACTACTAAGCGATTTAAGAAGCGCTCCTAAATACCTAAAGATAAGGAATTACCTATAGTATAGACTACTCTAAAGCATTTAAAGTGATTTAAATAGTAAACTAAATAAATTAAGTATTATCTTTAATTATTAGTATCTTTAGCGCTTCCTATAGTTTATAAGTAACGATAAGCTAATCTTAAGGTCTTCCTAAATTATATTACTACGCGTAATAATCTTACTATAATGCTAATTAATTACTACTTTAATTCTTATCTAGTAAGACTTTATAATAAGTTATTAAAGAGTAAATCTTATAAATAGGTCTAAAAGAAAGGATTTATTTATACTAGCAATATTAGAGGTTATAATATTATTAGTTTAGTAGATATTCTATAGTACTAGCGCTAAATTAGGCCTTACTTTAATAATAAATAGCTTCTCTATTAACTTTATCTTTATAACTTTACCTTTCCTTAGTTCTTTCTATATCCTACGATCTAAATAATTATTAAAATTATAAATACTAAGGCTACTATACGTCTATAGAAGTTTACTAAACGTAAAAACGCTATTCTTTAAAAGGCTTCTTAATAAACTATTGCTAATAACGAGATTTAGATTATTAAAGCTATAGTAGCGAAGTAATCTTAGCCTATAGTAGTAAAGGGCTCTTAACCTAAAAAGAGGTATATAAGAGTAAAGAAGAAAGTAATTCTAAATATTCTAGGGTAGGCTAAATATAATATTTATATTATATAGAGATAGAATAAAGAACTACTTTATTTTAAAGGGTTTTAAAGAAGACTATAGTAAGATTACTAAGAGAACTATACTAATACTACTAAATTTCTTTACCCTAAGTATAATTATAAGTAAGATATAGCTCTATAGTACTTAGAAATATGCTTACTATAGTCTAAATTTATACTTATTAACTTATAAATCTTTACTACTAATCCTTTACTAGTATACGTATTATATACTAATAGTAATAGTAAAGATACTATTAATAAGCTTGCTAATAGTAAAGATATATTAAAAGATAAAGAATTATTAATAATAAAAGAGTAGATCGCTAAAGTAGTTGCGTAGACTACTAAGATCTATAAAGCTAAAGCTTGTGCGCTTTAAACGTAAGAATTTTAGTAAAATTTAAAGTCTATTTAGTATAGATATTCCTATTTTAGTATTAAAATGTAGAGATTTAACTATTTTATAGTATTTAACTTATAATTATAACTATAAAAGATTATTTTTTAAAATATAATATTAATTACTAAAAATTATATTATAGGTATATTAATACTATAGGAATAACCTATAGAAGTTGCATTAAATAATAATACGTGGTTGTTAAGATATTAATTAATTACTAATCAAATAGTAATAGATTTAGCGTTAAGCTATCCGCAGCGTTAAGGTGTCCCCGATCGCCTTTGGCGATCGTGTTCTTAACCGATGGGTACTTGTTACTACCGGCCACATTCACTTATTGTAAAGCAATACTGGGTAGCATATGCTGGATTGTATTAGCCGAATTGATCCCAAAAGCCTGGACCAGGCATTACAATCCTTCTTCTTATTCTACATGTGTACATGTTTCCTCTCTGCAATTGACAGCATTGAGAAAGTAACCACCCCAATAACCTGTATTCAGCCACAGCCTTCAAACCTCTTATGCAATTCCGTATTCCTTCCAACCTTTGTGCCACATTTTCTCGTCATCCGTTGCTTATTGTACACCTGCCCTATCGTCTAGGCTGGGTATACAAGGCGGAACACATCGTTGAAGATGAAATAGCTTCCGGCGCCGTCGGGTTGAAGTTGGAACGTTTGGGAGTACATCATCGCTCGCTGCTCCTCATCGATCTATCAACCAGGTTAGTCTCAGCTTTTTCATACAAGGAGAGGTGAAAGCATACCAAAAGGGCTCCAGTAACCATGACGAGAATTCCACCTGTCTCGTTTGATGGCTGAGCATCTAGGCTGTCGACGCGATGCTGGATTTTGGCAAAGGGTAGACTCTAAAGCTGGATTTTAGTTTGACACCACTAGTTTTTATGATGAGACAAACCGCTAGTTTCTCGATGATTGCACCAGTTCCTTGCGTAGGCTGGGCCTCGAATGTGAGCATGGAATGGTCTTTGTAGAGGGCGGACAAATCGGCGCGGTTCTTGTCAAAGGTGTCATAGTAGAATGTGACGAATTGTTCTGGTGTAGTGAGTTAGGACGTGAGTATGCGAGATTGTTGATCGTTAACGTACTTGCGACGGCCTCGAAGTCTAGGACAGCAGGTTAGCATGGTCATGGCCTTGGGTTCAGCATCGCGGCTGCTATATGGGCACCTACCAGTCATGTCTGCGGTGGTGCTGCGATTCGAACTTTGATTGATGTATGATATACACAGAGAGGGATGTCTAGAGATCAAGTGGCCAATATGAGATGTGAGAATGATTGGAGAAGTTCTGTAGAAGCTCTGGAGGAAGAAGGAGACGAAGTGATGGTCTTGTGGTGGGGTCAAATGTCGGTTACTGTGTTTGGGCATCATCCCGCCCGCAGCCAACATAGCAACCATTTCGGCCAATCAAACGCTAGGCTCAATTTCGTCCCTGCAAAATGTTCCATCTCCACCACATTTTCTTTCTGCTCCAACAACTCTCTACAACTCCTCAACACCACAGTGTCGCCACAAAGCCAATTCATCGCCCTTTGATGATCTAATGATCTTAACAAGCAGCTTGTCTTCTTTGGGCACCTGTAGATTTTGAGGTAAGCACACTCTCAAGTGCTTTTACACATTTCTTATACATGATGAAACTTTTTATTCTTCTATTTTCCTAAACCATTTTGAGGAACCAAAATATACAAGCTCAACAGTCTGATATCTTGTCCTTGACGACGCCTATATATGAACACTTGGCGGATCACTGCTGACTTGAGCTCACAGCCTCACTTTATCCACATTCTGCAGTTGATCCAAGTTTCGCATAGCTTCACGATACAGGCTCATTTAGACGAGGTATGGCTCGGGGGTAAGAAGAAAGGAAGGGAAAAAGTAAGTTGTGAATCGGCTAGAATCGTTGGACAGGAACAGAGGACGAATTGGTAGGGTCAGTGCATGTATCCGACGGGATACCAATGATAGCCTATAGAATTGTAGGAGGTGTCTCAATGTTCGCGAGGTCCGAGGATAGGTGGCAGATGTATTTTTTATAGGGAGACAGGGCAATAAAGCACTTGAGTTTATTGAGTAGTAAGGATTATAAGGGGAGCAGTGCAAGGTAGGAGCAATTGAACCAGGTAGCACTGTCCGTATTCAGGGACAGCAGGTGCGTTGGGACTTGGGACTCAGGGGCTTGCTTGCTCTTGCCTGCAGAATGCATTGCACCTCCTCTCTTGCGTCCATCGTTCCTTCCCCTCAACATCTGCATCATACATCTACCGGTACGCATCCATCAACCATTGCATCTCAACTCATTGCGACTGACGATAGCCAAAGAAGAGGTCAAGGAAAACACAGAAGGCTGAAGACGCGCTGTCACGGTGTCACCAAACAATTCAACGGAGAAAGCGCAACGCACGGATTAGCAACCGGCTCCGACGTCTGCCAAACTACGCTTTGTCCCAATTTTGCTGAGGAAAGAGCCAATTGAGTCTCTCCTGTCAAGCCTTCCGCCACTTCCTCTTCTGCTCCAACCGTCTGAACTCCACTTCACAACCTCACTCTCTGATCATCAAGCTTTCTCCACCACAACCTCTCCATTTCTTCACCCATCACGTACCAGCCACCTACACATACCCCCCCGGCTGCCCTCCATCCACAACATCCCTTGTCCCACATACACCACACTTCAATCCTCACTCACTCTATCATCAACAACACCGCGATCATGGCTGTCGATTTCAAACCCCTAACGCTAAACTTGAGCACAACAAAAGAGTCGCTAGCTTCAGGAACCATCATCCCCACCCCGCCCATGACACCCATTGACGACTCACCCAAGGAAGGAGCTCTCGCAACATTACAAGAAGAAAATGAGAACGCGACCGGTCTCGCTAATGGCAATGTCACACCCGACTCGAAACTGCAAGCACCACTCTCACCACTAAGCGCCACCTCGAATGGCTCCGGCGAGCGCAAAAGAACCGGCGTTCGAAAGTTCCTCAGTCTTCGATCTCTTAGAGGCGAGCATCACCGGCCCGGCACACGTGGTGGCGACCTTGCGTCACCTACCTCCAAGCCTTCGTACGACTTTGCGTCGCGGCCCGGATCTCAATACACTGCAAGCACGTCAGACTCGGCGCTAAAGCACAAGAAGAGCTCGGGTTGGTTTGGCAGCACTGGAAGTAAGAGAAAGAGCATGTTTGTTGTTGGCAGACTAGATGAGCAGCTTGCGGACAATCCAACACCACCGGAGACAGCAAAACCCAAGGGACCACCACCACCAACTATCCCAGAGTTTTCTCTAGGCAAGGACTTGGAGATGGGAGGGGAAGACATGTTTAAGAATATCCATTAGTCACGCGAGAGACCGAGTACCAGTTTTGCTTTCATGTTTATAATGGGGAAAGAGATTGTGCAAAATTATCCGAAGCCACCGAATCCTTCGACGAATTCTACGAGTTGAATATCTACGGACTGAACATGCAGCAAATCATTCGAGGTTCAATTACGGTCCACATAGAGGATACCACATCAGTCGCCTACATTAACAACATACTCCTCCCAGCGTTAATTTGCCCATTGCGTTCCATCAGCCGCCGTTCTCACAAGCATCTTGCCGAGCTGGCTCATACAAGCAAGAGCTTTCCGGACTTTCCAGGCATACATACTTCGATACAGCATGGCGGCTCCCTTCTCTTCTCAGTATTCATCAGTCCACAACATTTTTCGACAACATCCGACCAATCCAACTTGCGCACACTCCTTTTCCAATCAGATAAGATACCCAGCCATTTGCGATCCTTTTTTTGCTCTTTTCACATCCTTCAACCTCTCTCCAACCGAATCACTACCAAACTCCTGTACTCATCACCTCTCAAAATCATCATCTGGGCGTGCCAAGGCACATATTCTCTCAAGCCTCCAAAAAGGAGACTACATTTAGTCCCGCTAGCATAGCCAGCAATTTGATTTGAGCATAGCTACGCACACACTCCCTCTCGGCTCAAAAGCTATATATTTCATTGTAGTCAGCATCAAGTCCGCATCCAATTACATATCCATTTCTCTGACTGCTCAAATTGCATAGCTCTGCTTTCAAGTGTTTATCTCTATTTTCCTGTGCTTTCATGAAATACCAATGGCAGTATATGTGAAATATTGACTCTTTGTACTTTGCTAGATACAACTAACTACCAGTCTTCCTCGACAACACAAAACCTCTCTCCAACCAGTTTTATACGGCGCCATGTTATCATCCAGCGCATATGTACTACTCCTTACCCAATACTTTACAAAGCGCTACGCTTTTTGAAAGCATTGATAAGATTCTTCGTGCTGCCATCATGCTTCTCTGTCTCGCCCTCCGTATCCAACTCCGCCAAGATATTCTTCGCCAACGCCTTGCCCAACTCAACGCCCCACTGATCAAAGCTGTTGATATTCCACACCGCACCCTCGGTAAACGTCAAATGCTCATAATATACAATCAGCGCGCCCAAACTCGCGGGTGTAATCTTGTCCGCCAAAATACTCGTCGTCGGCCTATTGCCCAAAAACGTCTTGTGGGGCACCAAGTTCTCTGCCGCTCCTTCAGCCTTGACTTCTTCAGAGGTTTTGCCTAGCATAAGTGCTTCGGACTGCGCAAAGAAGTTTGAGGCAAGCATGCGTTGGTGGAGATTGCCTTCGACGGGGTTGTGCGATTGGGCGGCGAGGATAAAGTCGGTGGGGATGAGTTTTGTTCCTTGGTGTAGGAGTTGGAAGAAGGAATGTTGGGCGTTTGTGCAGGGTTCGCCGAAGAGGATGGGGCCGGTTGTGTAGTTTACGTATTTGCCGTCGCGGGTTATGGCTTTGCCGTTGGATTCCATGGATAGTTGCTGGAGGTAGGCGGGGAAACGGTGCATGTATTGATCGAATCTGATCACAATATTATCAGTTGCTTTTCTCGTTGGTGGTTTGGAATAAAGGGGACAGGACTTACGGGGCGACTAGGTGGGTTTGGGCTCCGAAGAAATCGGAGTACCAGACACTGAGCAGACCTCCAAGGGCGGGAATATTCTTCTCGAGAGGAGTGGTGAGGAAGTGCTTGTCCATGGCTTGTGCGCCGCCGAGGAAGGCGTGGAAGTTGTCGTAGCCGATATAGAGACAGACGCTCAATCCGATGGCACTCCAGACGGAGTAGCGGCCGCCGACCCAGTCGGAGAATGGGAACATGTTCTTCTTGTCGATACCGAATTTGGTGACTTCGGACTCATTGGTGGAGAGAGCAACAAAGTGCTTTGCAATGGCAGAATCGTCATTGGCAGTCTTGAGGAACCACTTCTTGGCTGTGTTGGCGTTGGTCACAGTCTCTGCTGTAGTGAACGTCTTGGATGCGATCAAGAACATGGTGGTTTCTGGATCAGACGCTTTAAGGGCCTCCGCGATGTGTGTTCCATCGATGTTGGAGACGAAGTGAAGGGTGAGCTCTGGATGTCCGTATGGCTTAAGTGCTTCAGAGACCATGACTGGACCACTGGGTCATATATTAGCATCAGAACCAAAATTGACCAAGTAAAACTTACAGATCAGATCCACCAATACCAATGTTGACGATAGTTTTGATCCTCTTGCCAGTATATCCCTTCCAGTCACCACTTCGAACCTGTTCCGAAAATTCCTTCATGTGGTCCCAAACAGCCTTGACGTCTTCAACCACACTCTTGCCATCAACCTCCATCTTGTCACCAGCAACATTTCGTAGAGCGACATGGTAGACGGCACGACCTTCAGTAAAGTTGATCTTGTCGCCCTTGAACATTGCGTCCCGGAGCTCTTCTAGACCAGCTTCTTTGGCAAGGTTGACAAGCAGCTTGATAGTCTCATCGGTGAGAAAGTTCTTGCTGAAATCGAAGAGGATCTCGCCATCTGGACCTTTGAAGACGTGGCTGAACTTTTCAAAGCGGTCGGGGTCCTCTTTGAAGTAGTCTTTGAGAACAACCTGCTTGCTGATAGTTCGATGATGCTCAGCCAGCTCAGTCCACGACTTTAGCTCATTGGCTTGTGAGAATTTTGGTTCCATCTTTGAGGAGTTTTGGGATTTTTGATATTACAAGGAGTCGGATCTGTGTGAAAAGTTAGTTAGTATAGCTTCCAGATAAGTGAAGGCGGACTATATAGATCCGGATAACGACGGGCTAAAGCAGATACAACGTGTTTTGCAAAATGGGCACGAAAAAGCTCACCTTTAGTTTCGAGAAAGTCAATTGATGTCAAGCAAGTCTGGTGACTAGAAAAAAGAGGCAGTTTTTGTTGTGTACTGACAAAAAAGACGCAGTGACGGAGATGTTGTTGGGGAAAAGACCTTCTCCTGCTTAGGGAAAGTGGGGGGTTTATGGTGACGATATTGCAATTGGGAGCTCGAGCACTACAGTACTTGGTGGGGCATTGGAGGAACGAGGCGGCCGAGAGCTCATTGCTGGCAAGCTCCACCACATGTGTCATGACAATTGGATGACAGAAATGTTGTAATTCTATGTCAGCAATATCAATTGTGATTGACGACTGCTGGAGTGCATGCCCAAGAAGCGGTACTGTCGTGTATAATGAGGTCCTTCTGTCACCAGATATAGAGAGTATCATGTCAGTCTCATTTTGAAATTCATGTCTATTGAGGTAATTCCGCACAAAAAACCGCTGTCACATCTACCAGCAGTTTTGAATTCAGATAGTTTTCAACTCCGGCTGATGAGTTGTGAATGTTGTCCAACAGTCACCTTCAAACAATCTGACTGATCTTGGACGAGAAGAGATGTCTTTCTAACCCACCAGGGAGAAGAAGTGGAGAATGAGTTGAAAACCAAAGCCCATGCACCAACTCCTTCCATCCAAACCGCTTCTTGACACATTCAACTATACAGTCGTATCCCGCGAAACTATCTTCCATTGATGCCCTCGAACGATGGGTCCTTGACACTGCCACCCGCGTCGCCCAGTCCAGCGACAGGTCGGTTGTATGACCAGCCGGTGAATTGCTGTTGCATTGTTTCTGACAACGGCTGTCCTTCAACGTAAGAATCTGTTGCTGCTTCAGAGGTAAACTCGCGATCAAAGTTGGCTGTATCGCGTTGATCTTGCTATAAAGATGTTAGTTATCCCTTTGAAAACCGATGGCGCCTGATAGATACTTACCACATTGGGCTTGAAGCTTGGCTCATACTTGCGATCTAATAACTTCCGCCAATCGATGCTATGGAAGAAGTAATGGGCCTTGATCTCAGCTGCGCCCTTAGCACCCAAACGAGTCTCAGGATTGCGATCAAGGAGCTTCGTGAGAAGATCCCGAGCTGCTGGAGGAACAATCTCTGGTCCAGGGAAATGAAGAGGTTCGCTTAGGATCTTGCGATACATTTCATTGGTGTTTTCGTCGTAGAAAGGAGGCAAACCTGTCAGCATCTCGTAGAGTAAAACTCCTAGTGTCCACCAATCGACCGATTTGGTGTAACCTGTGCCACTGAGAAGTTCTGGAGCTAGATACTCTGGAGTACCGCAGAAAGCTGTTCGTCATTAGTACAACAATCACTAAACATCATCGTGTATGACATACTGTTTGTGCGATCTTCATCCCGCATATCTAATTTACACAGGCCGAAATCGCAAAGCGCAATATGACCAGTGTAATCAAGAAGAATGTTCTCAGGCTTCAAGTCACGATAAATGACATTGAAACCGTGCAAGCACTCCAGTGCGCAGAGTAGTTCCGCTGTATAGAAACGTGCTCGATTGACATCGAACCGTTGCTCTTTTTGTAAATGATGGAATAGTTCTCCTCCGTTAACGAATGCCAGGACCAAGTAGAGCTTTTCGGGTGATTGAAATGAGAATTTGAGTGGGACGATGAAAGGATTGTTGATTTGAGCTAGAACTGATCGTTCGGCAAGTGTGTGAGCAACTTCGGATCGCGAAATAATATGTGCTTTTCGAATTGTCTTCAACGCGTATATTCGGTGAGTGTTTTTTTTTCTGCGAAATTTAGCTTCATTTCGTGGTGGAATGAGTTTGACTTACAGGACCTGCATCACCTTGCCAAAACTACCCTTTCCAACTACTTTGAGAAGTTCAAAGTCGTCAATCTTGAGAGACCGTTGACGATTCTCAACAAACTGTACACCAACTTTCATTGCACCAGCTCCATGTTGAAGCTCTAGCCATTCTGCTCCGACTTGACCAAGTGCACGTTCCTCTTGTCTCGCAGTCGCAGCCTTTTCGCGATCCTTTTTGCTCAGCTTTGGGTCTTCCACGTATGGTTGAACCTCTTCAAATCGGGGACTGATTCTGAAAGTTCCGAGGAAGATATCGTCGCTTCGTCCGGTATTTGGTGGTGAGTTTGGATTTCTCACGTATAGCGAAATAGTGACATCTGTTATGCGGGACACATCGAATTTGTATTGGGTATTGTCTCCAGCCCAAACGGGATTTTCGGGTGTACCAGACACGGAGTTGATGAACACTTGCTGCTTATCGAAATCAATGAGAGCATAAGGAAGGTATTTGGACGAGTAACGCCCATGTACAGTAGGAACTGCATTGATAGCCCCAGCTGCAGATGATGGCCTGCCAACATAAGATCCAACGGGCTGGTTTCGTGCTTGTGAACCTGGTCGAATAGAGCCTGCTACCGAGAAGCCTCCACCAGACGATAATGAGCCAGCATGATTTTGCGGTCTGAATTTCTCCTCGGTTCCAGGCGGAAGGGCAAATCCATGGCCTTCATGGAGAGTTACAATCAAGATACCGGGCTTGAGAGGGGGTGGGGGTGGGGCAGCATTGGCTTCAGAGTAGGCTAAGCAGGGTCAGTGGGGAAGTTGTCAGAGGCTTGAAGATACATGTATATACCAATGTGTGTAGGATCCTTGGAATCAATTGTTGTGCCGCTTGGAGTAGCGCTTGGAGGTCTAGGAGCTTCGGCAGGTACGACTGTGGCAGTAGAGCTGGATCTACTGAATGTGTTGGCCAAAGGGGCTAAATGGGTTTCCTTGAGCTCTAAAGCAGGTCAGTCTAGTACTAGAAATCAATTTTGGAGGTTGGGCATACTTTTGGTGAGCTTCCACGACATGACTGCGGAAGGATAAGAGGTGAAGCTGCTGACAAAGAGGGGAATTGGGCTATCTGGCGGTGAGATTGATGCTGCGTATGGCGGCGCAGAGTCAAGACTGGTGGAGTAGTGGATTGAAGGAGAGGGAGAGTTAGCAAGAGGTCAAGGAGGGATTGGAGGAGAAAGGGGGGTAATAAGTGTTTTAGGTACTGTCGTTGGGCTGGCCAGACGAAATTTGATTTTGATGATGGCAGGGGATTTGGTGGAAATCAAATAGGAAGCAAGCACAGAAAGGATTCAGGAGGACCACAGGAGTAGGACTGTGGACTGGACTGGAGAGAGTGTCTCGGCTGTAGTAAGAAGAAGCAACGACCTTGCCTTCTGCTTAACTCCAGACTCCCCGGCCATAAATCAGTGCTACGAATATGCTGCGCCACCTGGTTCCAGCTGAACTACCTACTCTGTAAGAAATTGCTATACCGTTGACCTTAGGGGGCAAGTCACTACAACTACTCCGTACTGCCGCCAAATATTGACAGACGTCGCTAATTTTGGCAGCAAAAGGCCAGGTTTACGAGTTACGACAGCACAGCTCTTTCTGTTTTGCCTCAAGCCGCCTTAGGGTCAAAGTCGCTCTTTCCCGACGCCAGATGGTCCCTCACCCGATGCTACCAGCTACCCCCGCATTTCAATAGAAGTCGCATCACGTGCCGTCGTCTCCACTCTTGATTCCTTCTGCCGTCGCAACCTCACCTTAGTCGCGAAGGGCAGGTACAGAAATCAACCACGGTTGTGCCATCCTATTTCCATCTATTTTCCATCAACTTCCCACTTTTCCCTCACATTACTCACTCACAATCACCTCCCGGGACTTCATAATCTCAACTTCGCCCATCTCGCTCACCAATTTCACCTCTACCGCCGCATCCAACCGCGTCTACATCATCCCTGTGGCCCGTGCCCTGACATTTTCCATCTATATGTAAACTTTCCGCGTCGAACCCCACCAAGTCGCCCGCCATGGGCTTGATCAAGAAAAAGACGGCCATACGCGGGTCCGAAGGAGGTGTCAAATATGTTTGCGACGTTTGCTCCGCAGATATCACCGCCACTGTACGTTTCTCTCATCCTTCAAACCCTAGCCCTTGAAATTATATCGACTTTTGACTGACTCGATTTCTCAGGTGAGAATACAATGCGTGCCCTGCACTGATTACGACCTATGCGTGCCTTGCTATACTCAGGCCAAAGCCACTCGCGACCACGATCCTGCCACACATGCTTTCCGCGTTATAGAACAACACTCAATACCCATATATACCGATGATTGGGGCGCTGATGAGGAGATCCTCCTGCTGGAGGGTGCTGAAACCTACGGATTGGGCTCATGGGCTGAAATTGCAGACCATATTGGTGGTTGTAGAACGAAAGATGAAGTTAGGGAACATTACATCGAAACGTACATCAACAGCCAGAAATTCCCATTACCCGAGCATGCCAGTCCTGACGATCGGTCTCTCATTGATCGTATACCTCGGGAACAGTTTCAGTCACAGAAGAAGAAGAGAATAGAAGAACGAAAAGAAGCTGCCAAAAATGCACAACCCGCGCCGCCAAAGACGAAACCGACTGCTAGTGTACCGTCCTGTCACGAAGTCGCTGGGTATATGCCTGGTCGTCTGGAATTTGAAACGGAACACTTCAATGAAGCCGAAGACTTTGTGCAGCATATGATATTTGACCCTGGTGACAATCTCAAGGTTGGGCCAGATGCGGATCCTGAGGTGGACTTGAAGATGACCATAATGGGCATATACAACGGTCGTCTGTTGGCTCGTGTAGAACGGAAGAAGATTATATTCGAACATCGCCTACTGGAATACAGGAAACTCACTGCTGTGGACAAGAACCGGACGAAGGAAGAACGAGAACTACTGAATCGCGCAAAACCATTTGCCAGAATGATGAATCACGATGACTTTATCACATTTTGTGAAGACCTCAAATATGAATGCAGCCTCCGACAAGCAATTTACCAACTTCAGGAATGGCGCATCCATGGAATTATGGACCTTAAATCTGGCGAGAAATACGAAGCTGAAAAGCTTGCGCGGGCGAATCGTGGCTCCTCGTCACAATTCAATAGTTTGGAGCGCCTAACGTCGAGAGCTCTAGGCAAAGCGGCAGCTAATGAAGGCCCTTCAGCTGCTTCTCGGTTTGTAAATACTGATTTGGCTCTGAATCCATACAATGCCACTAGTGGTCTCACAACTCCTCCGCCGTCGGATATAGAAGGTCCAACATCTAATGGAGCAACGAACGGAACAATCAATGGCAACGGCATCAGCACTCCCAATGGAACTACCAACGGCGCGACGAATGGAATAACTAAGGGCGAAAAGTTCCTGATCCTACCACTGAATGGCACAACCCCTCTCAATTTCGATAAGGAACAAGTCGAGGATCTACATCTACTCACCGAGGAGGAGCGCGAAGTATGCCGCAATCTCCGGATATATCCCAAACCATATACAGTGCTCAAGGAAACAGTCCTGAAGGAAGCGATCAAAACGGGAGGTGTCATGAAAAAGAAGACCATGAGAGATCTCTGTCGAATCGATTCGACCAAGGCATCTCGATTGTTTGATTTTTGGGTTCATTGTGGCTGGATTGCCAAAGTTTAGAAAGCTGAAGTCCGCCAACGTATAGACAGTTTCTTGAAAGGCACTATGTTGACATCATCCAGTTCGACGTCGGCTGAAGAAGAATCGACGGACGAATCGAGCGACAAAGTGTCTTAAAGCAATGCGATTGATTGTTAATCCATCCAAGGTTTCGAGTGATGAAGAGACTGATGAGCAATGTATGAAGCCGATGGAGTCTGGTCGTTACCATTGCGTGATCATGGTGGCTGGTCTGTTTATGATTAATACCCTTCAATGCTACTACGCTATTGTATTTGTAACTACTGGAGGCAATTCTTGATATTGAATATTTACTAGACTCCAGAAATATTCTACAACGCCCTCGCTGCCATTATTATTTTCATACTGGCTTCCTCAGTTGGGCAACCCATTTAAGCAAGCAATGGCTCACGATCACCTTCAACCTGTTGAGCTTGCCATTACGGGATCTATTACCTCAAAGAGTATTGAACTTGACGAGAGATACGATCCGGTGCGTAGGCCGCAGCTGACGATTAACTCAAACAGATCTTGAATTGCGAAGCTCAATCTTTGAGTCGAGTTTGAGTGGAATTGGAGCCTGATGGTAGAGTTGTACAAGGCTGGACTAGCCCGAATAAGCCTAGCGCCATCTAGCTTCCTTCACGATCCTCTCCACCATCACAACTTGGAGGTCCACATGCTACTCAGATCACACGACCCCAACAGTCCTAAAGCCTATCTCAGCTGTCCTCCGCTTCTATTATTCCTCTCGAACGTGTCTTGGATGTCATGCTTGTAGACCGCGCGCCACACACCCAACAATCTCAACACCAAAAGTGCAATCGCCGCATGCGGTAACATGTCTCGACCTAAACAAGGCCAATCCAGCTATGACGGTTCACAACCACGAAACCACAATGCAAGCCCTATGGGTCACTCCACCAGCTACTTCACTCACCACTACGAGACCACGCCCTCTCGAATCCCTCGTCCATCCTCCAAAACATCACCCACATCTGTCGCAACACCTACATCCCGCCGTATCTCCAGCGGCGGTAGCTCGACGAATATCCTAGGCAAACGCGCCCGTCCTATATCACCGCCGGCCGATATGTACAACCTCTCTCCCTTCCCACCTCACACACCCAGCTTTGCGACGCCCGCTGGCTGGTCACACGTCACTGCTGCACACATCGCGGCCAGTCCGCCGCCTATGGTTAACACGCGATATACACTGGCTGGCGGCATGGATACACCGAGCCTTGCGGCGCAACAACGGTACGATGTGGCTGGGCTAGATTTCGTAGGCGATGGACGACCGAGTCGCGAATGGCAACTTGATCGCGCCAACCGCAGCTTTGAAAACGGTAATACAGGCATGATCCGCGGCGACCGCAATGGTCGCGCACGAGATACAGATGGCGACGATGAGATGGCAGACTCGACTGCACCCGCACCACCGACGCAGAATACATGGGGTAAATTTGTGCTGAGCACACTTGGTGGAGTGGTCGCAGGCGCATGGGCGCTATGTCGGAAATCCGCATTCCAAGGCTTCTATGCGGGCGGCGGACGAGGCTATGAGCTAGCAGCCGACGATGGGTTTGCGAGCGAAAGTATGTGGGAGGACGAAATGCAGGATAGCAAACATATGGCGGGTAGTTTGGCGAGCTTTGATCGTAGCTTTGATCGCTTACCGACGCCTGTGCCGGGCGAATATCCCGATTCGCCGCCTGAGTATGAACCTGAGTATTCGCGTAGGCCGGCTAAGAGACGGCAGACGGATGGCGGCGGGTGGATTGTGGTTGATAAGAAAGATGCAAGATCACGAACGAGTAGTCCGCACCTCAGTACGCCGAATCGAGTGGCATCGCATAGCAAGACGCGTTCAGTATCAAATAAGCGGCCGCCGCTGGGCTCGCAGCATCGACATCGGTTATCTGGAGTATCCTTTGCGGGCTCGCCGGGGCAGGTGCAGCAGCATGCGCGAGTAACATCATATGGGATGCCAGCGTCTGGAGTGCCGACGTCGCCGACTGCTGGGACGGGGCAGCAGATGAGTCCGCCGTCGATAGAGGCGAAGCGGTTCGCGGCGCGCAAGAAGAAGGAGGATCGGGTGATTGAGGAAAAGTACGACCAGTATAATGACAAGTTGAAGGAGCTTATAAGGCAGGGCAAGGAGGCGCTGGGAAGTAAGGTTGAGATTGTAGAGGAGGATTGGTAGCATCCTTTCTGGGGATTGATGTTTATGGCTACGCCAATGAAGGGAAATCTAATGATCTGAGATTATTATCACATTTCTACAACGCTGTTCTGCTTACAGTGCATGAGGCTGAAGGTTGCAAATAAATGTTCTGCTCAATAGTGGTATAGCACACTCTTTTCTACTCTAACCTTGGAAGAGACTAGATGGCGCGAGGCCTTGTTATCTTTGCGAGCTTACTATGTTTGACTTTTGTAATTTCGTGAAAACAAACATGTTTGTGTGTGCCAGGCTCATATGCACGCAATCAATGAGGCTCTGGGATATTGGTCTGAGCTCGCCGAGATAAACCCCAGGTTGATTGCTCCATTCGACTCGACTTTTCTGCCGACGAAACATCTCTCCATCTGCCAAATTTTGTCAAGATCCATTCAAGATGGACAGTTACGTCTCCAAGCCACTGGCACAGCTCCTAGCCGGAGTCGGATTGCTCTATCTTTCCGCCAAAGTCTTCAGCTATCTACGCCTACTTGCCAGCTTGTTTCTACTTCCAGGAGCATCTGTTCGTCAACCCCATTGGCACCACTTCTCAATCAAACACTAACCTCCAACAGCTATCCAAATTCGGACCCAAAGGCTCTTGGGCCGTCGTCACCGGCGCCTCAGATGGCATCGGCAAAGAATTCGCCCTCCAGCTCGCCCGCAAAGGCTACAACCTCGTCCTCGTCTCCCGCACTCAATCAAAACTCGAGTCCCTCGCAACCGAAATCAAATCCGCCAATCCCAAAGTCGAGACCAAGGTTCTCGCCATGGACTACTCCGCCAACCGCGATTCCGACTACGAAGCCCTCAAGGCTCTCACCAGCGATCTCGACATATCGATTCTAATCAACAACGTCGGCCAATCCCACTCCATCCCCGTCCCCTTCCTCGAAACCGACCCCTCCGAAATGAACGCCATCATAACCATAAACGTAACCGGCACGCTCCGCACCACCGCTCTCATCGCGCCAGGCATGGTATCCCGCAAACGCGGCCTCATCCTCTCCATGGCCTCCTTCGGCGGCGTCTTCCCCACGCCCTTACTCGCCACCTACTCCGGCTCCAAAGCCTTCCTCCAACACTGGGGCACCGCGCTCGGCGCAGAACTCGCACCCTCCAACGTCACCGTCCAAGTCGTGCAAAGCCACCTAGTAGCCAGCGCAATGAGCAAGATTAGACGGTCCAGCGCAATGGTGCCAACACCAAAAGCGTTTGTGCGCACAACATTGGGCAAGATTGGTAGGAGTGGAGGCAGTCAGGGCATTGCGTATACTATGACGCCGTGGTGGAGTCATGCGCTGATGCAGTGGGTGGTGGGGACGTTTGTGGGGACGATGGGATATTTGACACTGGGACAGAATAAGACTATGCATGAGAGTATTCGGAAGAGGGCGCTGGCGAAGGCGGCGAGGGAGGCGAAGAAGCAGTAGATGAGTTGTTGGGTTTGTTGGTAGGGATGGCGCTTTAAGCGCGGTGGTATCTATATTGTATTATACTGAATTGCATCATTGTACAACAAGAAATTATGTTGGTTGGTTGTTGGGAGGCTATGGTCAAACTGGTGTCAAAATCAGGGCCTTTACGTTCAGCGAGCTGCGTTTATGAATCGAAGAACTCTATGCATACTAGTACTAAGCAAGTTTGATATATCTGTCCAAGACGATTGCCCTTTTCCCTACTAGCACATATTATGGCCCCGTCTGAAATCATCATCTCAGGACCCGACTTGTGTTTCAGATTTTTATGCCTCCTCTCAAAGAGTAGTTAGTTTGCACATGCATGAGCACGGTGGGAACATCGAGCCGCCCGTCTACCAGAACCTTATTCGAGTCTCAGCCTTTCCCCAGTTTCAGGATTTACGTGGAAGTCATCCACGCAACCAAATCCACCACACACCTTCAGACCTATTTGCTGAATAGCATGCACTTTGCAGGAGACATTGATAGACTTCCATTGTTGTTATCAATTTGCGATCGGCAAAAGCTATCCATGCCAGGTACAGTAGTAGTATCAACTGTTCAAGGCTTGGTTGCTGTTTGAACTTTGCGCAGTTGGTTTTCAGAAAACAGGTCCTTCAAGGCCATCATACTCTACTTGCGCCAAAACAGGTCAGATCTAGTTCAATGCAGCTGATGGACAAGAACAAAGCAAGATGAAGTAGTTGCATTGTCCAACATAGCACAACATATACCGCAGGTCGATTTGACTACGAAATTCAACGAGACGATGTACTGTACCAACCAACAACCAACACTTTTAGACTGATAACGAACGCTGCGGTGCTTCACGCACAGTGATATTAAAGCGTCTGGTTTGATACTCTTGCATAAACAGATAGTTGATGTTGGTAAGGCGCGGGTATCAGGGTAATGAATTATGGCAGTCGGCAGTATCACCGTCTCGAGATCGAGTCTACACGTAGGTGATCTGCAGAAATCAGCAGACGTAGCGACAGTCAACAACCACGTCAAAGTAACAAAATACGAAGAGCAGCAATGCGGATGATGGCATGCTTTAAGTGTGAAAATGCCTGGAACCTTTTCATGTTTCACAATCATCGTCGCCTGTCTCTGGACGCTTCCTCATTCGAAGCTGAGGATTCAGGGAAGACAAATTCGCGCCGGCCTCCAGGAAGGTCAGCGCTTGCTCGCGATAAAGAGGCTATCAAGCCATCTTCGCTCTGTTGAGCATCTCTGATTGGGCAGTTGGTATAGACAGCAGGGGTGTTGTAAGCTGCAGACTGCTGCTTAACCTTGCAGATTGCCGGTCGTCTTTCTGGGTCTGCTTTCTATTTTCTCCTCTTCTTCTTCATCATGGCCCTGCCCGACAAGCGCATTCAAGCCTCCTTCAACGAGAATGCCTTGACACTGATTGGTCTTGACTACCGTACCTTGTTGCTATCCTGTACCTACAGCCCCATTTGAGGAAGTATCCCTGCACATCTGTCGACTGCAAACGATGGTTTGGCGGTTATTATATGGTTCTCTTACACTCGTTGACGGCTTGGAACTGCTTTGACAAGGCTGATATTTGCCACTGAAATTGAGAATTTATGCTTCAATCTACCAACTCAACTTAAAATCGGGCTGAGAAGATCATTTGGAGTGTAATCTCCACACGCGCTGATCGTGTTGGTTCCTCAGCGTCAATGTCGTGCGGCCGAAGATGGGTCACAAAGTCAATATTACCCTCATACAACTTGGAGGCTGGGTAATCGTATGTTGGCCACTTACTCTAGTGATTATAGACGCGATTTGACGACCTACAAGGTCCCATTTTGTGCGGCACAGAAATTGGCGATCCTCCAAGGCTTTTCCCCAAGGGTTGTACAACACCATGAAAGAGATTAAGCGCTCGACTGGGCTACAGTCAGTACATACACATGGTGTATCGCCCAACCTAGTCTCTCTTATGCCTTGCAATGCCCACCTGCTGTTGTTTCATAATTTGTTGTCTGCCTTTTCCAACAGTGCTCTGGACACGACTCTTTACCCAGACCAACATAGTCTGATCCGCGACCTCATTGTAGGCCGTTTCTTTTGTTAGATATTCTAAATCTGTTTCAAAGGATTTAAGTATCTGCCATTCCTCTTTGGATATTTTCAAGAAAACGCTCTTGTTTCAAGTTTTTCAACTGAAATCCATACGTCTCAAGTTTTTTCATCATTCCTACACGCACCGGTCAATTCTTATATAACAACAACCATTCGCAACCACTCGCCCTTTATCCAACGAAGGTCACTGCGTCCTACAAATCGAGTCACACGCTCCATAATCTCATTTGATACATATTCTTACAATGGCATCCTCTCGCTCATCACCACTACTGGACAGCTCATCACGAGCTGGCCTCCCAACATCACCTAGTCCTCGTCTACAACAAGGAACTCTTGCCGTAGTCCAGGAAACACCCTATAACCAGCAGCTCCTTCAACGGATGAGGGAAGCCTATGAAGTACAAAACGAACATAATACTCCTCGCCTCCAAAAACCATCAAAGCAAAGATCACATTCCCATCAACGGTCTCATTCTCATCAAACATCACATTCCCACTGCCATCATTGCTGCTGCCACTGTCAACACGACGGATGCTCTCACAGCGAGTCAACATCACCGACCAACAGACTACCCCAGCCGCTCCCAGACGCATCTTCACGGCCAAACTCCGAGGGTAGCAACAGTGGTATCTTACAACGATTCAAAGATGGTCTCAGCAACAAGTTCACTCGGTCGAAGAGGGCAAGCTCGACTCCCGCTATGGACCGCTCTTACTCCAGCGAACAATCTCGAGGCACCTCGATACAGGCGCGACGGCGAGATAATGCACCTAAGAGATATGCCAAACAACAGGAGCTAGTCATAGATCATTGGGACGATGAATATTAGTTCTTCGAGTCTGATCTCTTCCTTTTACGACACCATCTTCATCCCTACCTCACGATGATACGAATTCATGACGCATCATGAGAGCACTCTTTTACCATTCATGGCGTTCACGGCTTTATTCCTTTTGGCTTTGATGCCAATGCTTACAGCATCTTCTCTTCTTTTATTGTGTAATGACTGTCTTTCTGCTTGTCATTTGCAGTCTTTTTACATCTTTTATCTACCGTTAATTAATGTATGACCTTTCTTTACGAACATTAGACGGATTGGGAGTCAGGATGGAACTACAGGAACAAAACCGATAGGCACTAAAACGATGCATAGCCTAGCATACCAACCTTATCTAAATCAAATCAAACTGATAATCGTTCTCATTCTTAAAATGATGCTTCCCGTTTCTAGCACTTTTAACCAAGCATTTTTCGAAGCCAAGTGCTCAAGCCAAAGCTAGCACTAAGTGTTCAGCCTTGGCTTCAGCCTTGTCAGCAACTTGGCGCCAAACCTCGCCCTCTCTTTCTAGCCGCGCTACGTCATCACGAGATTGTGCCTCTCTACTTGCTACCAACCATCGCGCCCTCTCACCGCTGCACTCAAACGACATCCAGTAGTATTTCGAAGAGGGTCGTGTTATTTGCTCCCCTCCTTCACAAGGTCCAGAATATCTGGTAAGATGTAAGCTCTAAATCCCAAACTGGCCGCAACTGCGCCACAGATCGCCCAGTAGCATCCAGAGACATTTTGATGTCATGCGACATGTATTGCGGTCTCTGCCTGCTAACTATTAAATACTTTGGTAGCACCTGCATGCTCGACCTGTCTGGTTTGTCTTACACCTGCCTCATCGCTTTGCACGTTCTTGTTATTGTCTTCTCTTTCGACTTGAAGTGAATCATACATCCATTCTTATCTACTCTCACATGCTCACCTAAAACCTATCCCTTTCTCTCTCTTGAAATAACTTACCACCTGCAACAATCAAGATCCCCATAGAAACCTCTCATCATGTCAAACACAAGTAGCGCAGTCTTGAATCCGATGGGGTCCTACGGGAAAGCCCGCCAGGTCATGGAAGAAACCTCCCTCGAAAACTCCATCAGACGCGCCGGCTCATTCCCCGAAGTCGAGGCTGAAATGCCCATTCTTCGGTCTCGAAGACGCGGGAGTATCATCGACAAGATCTCGTCTCTTCTGGGTGAACGGAATCCATGGCAAAAGCCCATTAATCCGCGCGAACATACCATCTGGCTGTTCGACAACACAGCCTACAGAGCGCCCGGCGCGACATCCAGCAAGAACGAATGGCAGGCAGAAGTCGTCGCTGCATACTTTGTTAAAGAGAGCGGCGAAGATAGCTCAGAGGCCGTCGCGAAGATTAGTGAACTGATCGGGTTGGCACCAGACGATGCAAGCCGCAAGAAGGTCGCGCTGCGCTTACAGCCATTCCTGGATTGCGTGTTGCCAGCACACACGGCGCAGTTGGAGATTGATAATCAGACATTCAAACTTGGTCCCAGCTCATCTGAAGGCATCACCACAGATATCATCAAATTCAACTCCAAGGCAAAAGCTGGATCAGCAATCGCTCCACAGCTCGTCGGCATGGCACCACAAGTACCGATGGCCACCTACTTTGCCGAGCCAGAAGGCTGGGCTGTCATTTCGGATGTGGATGATACGATAAAGAAGACGATGACATCTTCGGCGCTGGGCGTGCTTCAGTCGACCTTTGTTGACGATCCAGAACCGATTGCCGGCATGCCAGAGCTGTACCAGCATATACAGAAGAGTTTCAAGAATCCGCCATTTTGGTACCTCACTGCGAGTCCTTACAACCTATACACGTTCATCCGCGAGTTCAAGGCCACGTTCAAGTTTCCTCCCGGTCAATTGATTCTACGAGATGCGTCATGGATGTCACTAGCCGGTCTACTAGCGTCAGTCACGCAGGGAACACAAGCATACAAAGTTGATCGCATGAAGAAGATACATTCGTGGTTTCCGAAACGCAAGTTCATCTGTATCGGCGACAGCACGCAATCGGACCCTGAGGCATATGGAGAGATGTATCGAGCGAATCCTGAATGGGTTAAAGCAATCTTCATCCGCAAAGTCACTGGTGTCGATGTACCGGGCTCGTTTGATGAGGATGAGAAGAATCTGCCTGCACGATTCGAGAAGGCGTTCAAAGATGTGCCAGCAGAGATATGGTATGTGTTTGAGGATCCGAAGGAAGTGTATGGGAAGTTGGAGGAGCTGAATAATTCGAGTTGGAAGCTTTGGTAAACGTTAACGCAGGCATGAATTTGGAGTCTAGGCAGCAACAAATGGCAGGAGATTGGCTCGATTCCTTTACCTGGTGGTCGGAATTGTATGGTTCATGATGGCGGGCAATTCATTCATCGATGTCCTAGAAATTAATATCAAATAGTTCCTTACTGGGGATACTTGTACAGTGCTTAAATGAAAGCCCACAGTCAATAGATCAGGGTTCAAAGTTTAAATGAAGAATATCCTACCCCAGTAACTCACTTGGATGTTTCTTGGGCCATGGCTGAATCAACATAGAGTTTTCCCAACTCCGCATCCCCGATTCTGTCTTGGCTTCAAATGACGAATCGCATGCTGTGTGAAAGTGATATTGATATTTACTTGACACATGTAAACATGAACCGATGCATTATCATTCTGGTTTTAGATATGCTGAGCCTGATCAACCATATCACTCTCCTCGCAGCTCTCATACAGTTTAGATAGGTTGCCAGCAAACATTACAACGCTATCTTGTCGGGCATTGTATTTGACATAACCCCGAGATAGACTGGGTCTTGCCTTCTCAAAATGCTTCCAATTCAGGAAATGCCACCCTAATCAAGCTCGCAAGAACGATCAGGTACATAAGCGTTCTCACCACAAGAGGCATGCACAGTGCTCTAAAGGTCCCGAAAGACATCAGTAGACCCAACCAAGTCCCAACAAAGAGACAGACACCCAGAATGATGCCCTTGTAATTCTCGTCCCAGGCCTGCACGGCATGCCAGTTGCGTCTCAGTGATAGTACGCCCAGCCAAGGTATGCCGTAGAAGATCAGCGCCCATTCAACACCACAAGTCCCCCTGAAATAGAGATGTATCAGCGCTGAAGTTGGGAACCAAGCCAAAAACCACAAAAATGTCGAGGCAACGGCATCTTCTGGGTGCAAATGCTTTGAGACACCTTGCTCCAACGCCCAGATATCAGCGTCTGGGTCCCGAGCTTGTACGCAAATATCCGTCATTAGCTGCATCGACTTGATTGTTAGCTCATGTTTTCGACCAAATTGCGCCGATCTGGCTTTGATTGCTTTGTGACAGGTCTCCTTGGCGATTTCGGGAGCCGCTGGATTGATCTTGAAGTCTGCGACAGCTCGGAGGTGAATGACCTCGTGGAGTTCATGTGAATCGCTCAGATCCATCGCCTGTTTGAGATGATGCGTGATATCAAGTGGGACGCTTCGCAACTGGAGGTAAGCATCAATCAAGAGTAGGAGGATCTCGCGCTGCAATCTTTTCTTGCTTGACGCGGCGTGATTGGTAGTTTGCGTGAAAGACTCTAGAGTCTTCTTCAAATAGGGAATCGCCTGCTTGAGTCGTCCCTTCTGGCAGAGTTCAACAGCATGCTTGTGTCTTTGTTTGATGATATGCGTGTCAATATCGAAGTTCTTATCTTCCATTTGATCACCGTCCTCGGTAACAGAGGACGCAGGCGTGTAAGTTGTAGATTCTGGCGGGCTTGTGGAGGTTAAAGGGCTAGTACCTATATGAGCCTGATCTCTCAATCCTTGGGCTGTTTGCTGAAGCCATACGCGGGTGTTTTGAAAGGTGGAGCCAACAGTGGGTTCTGTGACACTGATGCCACTGCTGAGACTGGTCGAGTATTTAACGATGCCAGCGGCAATCTGGATCAGTTCTTCGCTTCCTTCTGTAAGCTCAAGAATCTTCACTCGTTCACGAAGGGTGAACTCGGTGAGGTCCCTTGCATTGCTTTTGTCCAGTTTGGAAAGGTCTGAATTGGTGGACTCAAGAAGTCGGATTCCATCGCCCACTGTCACTGCTAAGCTAGTCGAGCTCTTGAGTAGGTGTCTATCGATTGTGAGCTCACATCTCCAACAGTTTCGAGCATCAGGTACTTACAATTGTCTCAACTTGATCATCATGCACAAACTCAATGAACAAGTTTTGATCCGGAACACAAGGTGGTGGATTTGTCTGTCGCGCAGTGCCGCAGAAAAGGAGATATTGTTGTGTTGGGCTAATCCGCGTTCCCACCCGAGTATAGCTTGCAGTTGAGTTATTGCTTCGGAAGTGATGGTCAAGACCTTCTCGATTGCTCGATTCCCCACCAAACCAATGGGACCTCCAGTTGCTGTTAGGTTGCTAAGCTCTGTTTCCACCAGATTGAGCGACAAACCCAGATGGTCCAGTCTTGTGGGAACATCATGGCCAGTTTGATGAACCTGCTGGACTGCTTCCCAGTGCTCTTTGACAATGGCTATGGCAGGCTTGACCAGGGATATCAAGGTGAGGTAGTGAGGCATCGCGTCATGTATGGTAGAACGTCCAACGGGAGGCTGTTTACAATGATATGTAGTGGTGAAATGAAGGAGATGAAGCAGTCGAAGATTGATTCCTTACAAAAGGTCGCGAAGAAGTAAGAAGTAAGCAGTAATAGATGAGATGAAGTTGAAATTGGCTCTAGGCTCCAGCGATGCTAGAGTCTCAATGGGGCAGGCGCGATACATCGAGGCTCCTAACGCTACTGCCTTACCTTGCTGGCTCCTAGTTGTACTTGCCTCACATGCAAGTAGAATCTTCATAGCGTCCCGAACCTATTGGGAAAGCGCAACGGGTGGTTCCCCTGATCCTGGAAAGGGGTAATGTTTGTCAATAATCGACTTTACTTCATGTCAATCGGGGTAATTGTTTATACATGGGAGAATTGGAGTTAAGTAGCTGTGAACATCAGTCGTGATCGATATCGAAGATGATAATATTCATGATCTGACCTGCAGCCGGCTGATGAAACGAATATATGGCACTCTCCCAGCGAGTGCGATGTCTACCACCGCATGTTAAGTATAGCACAGTCTGTCATTCCCATCGTAATCGATATTTCACCATTACATTTGCGCACTCGATGGGAAGTAGAGCCGATGATAGACGAACGTAGCGGATGGGAGCCATAGAATCTGATGGGAGCGCACCGTCTATTTTGTCGACCGGTTGAAGTACATCGAAGTGGTTATCGGCCTCGAGGTATGAGACTCCACATTAAATAAACGTCGGGAGGACCTTGTCGGTCATTTATAGCTGTGAGTTATCTTTTAAGCCGGGTCGAGTAGCCTCTACAAGATGAGGATTTTTCCGAGCGAATACTGTTTGTGCGCCCTTTCAGGCTGGGCTAGAGCGCTTCATCTTCCACCAGGAACATGGCTGATGGGATTCATTTTCATTCCTTTGAATCACCCCAAGAAAATGGCTTGGTCGCCATCGTCGTTGGTTGATTCTGTAGATAGTCGATGATGTTGGAGCTCGAAGGGTTCAGAATAAGCATCAGGGATGCTACCACAATAAGCCGGTGCTACCTGTTATGAATGGCGGAGATCTTCCCCAGGATATCTTCACAACCTGGATCTACTTGATTGAAAGTATAGTGCTTTGTAGTTTGTAAGATGATTTGCTGGTAGCGTAACGCGCGGACGGGACAACTGACATGCTCATTCTGCAACAACCATGGTGCATGATAGCGAACTCATACTAAATCCGCAGCGGACGATAGGGATAGCAATTGATGGTAGAGCGACAGTGGTTTTGTCTCCCCGTTTGCAACTGAAAGCGCAACATCTCGTTATCTATGAGATGCTTGCACAGTGTGACTGTTGACAGCGCGAACGAATGCAGAACATAGCTAGAAAAAGCATCTTAGAGTCATGGATGTCATTACGCATCCCCGACCTCCTCAACCTAAGTGGGACATTCAACCGTGCACATCTTATCCGGGACAATGGCGTTCGTCACCTCTCTGTGCTCGCTAATTTCTATCCTCTAATCTTCTCGTCTTATTGCTAGTAATTGAATTTATTCCTATCCATATCTCTTTTGTGTTTTCGTGGATGTAGTTGTCCAAGTTCTTCCCTCTCCCACGACTGCGACGATCGCACGCCTCCGCAGCCCCTCACGAATGGCGCCAGGATGCGCCGAGTCCTTGGTCGAGTCCTTCAGGTCGCGCTCCTAGTCTTGGCTTTCTGCGGCATCATACTGCTCCTACGCTCGAAGGAATCGTTTCGTATAAACACAACCTCATCAAAGTCCTCGCCTTCAGAGGATGAACGGCTACAGGATATGCGCGTTTGGTGGGCGCGCTACGAACGTGCGATGCTTGATGCTCGTCCGAACGCAAACCCGATTGAGCTATCGTCGGGAGGTGCGCAGACGGTGAGCGTGGAAGGCGATATTTTCAGGACTGATAGCATGAATTTTGTCAGGAACGAGGGTGTCGTGGAGGAGCTGAAGAGAGCACAAGCACAATTTCGTGGTATCCTCGATCAAACATTTGCCGGCAATGGGCGGCCCATTGATCATTCCATATTGAAGCTGTTCAATGGCCAAGGAGTGGTGACTGTGGCAGGAGGAGAATACTATGGCCCTGCAATGGTGGGTATCTTAATGCTCCGAAAGCTGGGGTCGAATTTACCCGTTGAGGTGTTCGTGGAGAACAAAAAGAGTGGGGAATATGAGAAGGAAATATGCGAAACCATCCTACCCTCGATGAATGCGCGGTGTGTGGTTTTGACACAATTTCTTGGTTCGTCGTCCAGGTTTGGATCTGGAATCAAAGTTACGCATTATCAACTCAAGAGTTTGGCCATGTTGTTTTCATCTTTCAAAGACGTCTTGTATCTGGATTCCGACAGCATTCCTCTGGTGGACCCCAAAGTGGAACTGTTCACAAAGGAACCATACCTCTCGACTGGTTTTGTAGGATGGCCCGATTTTTGGAAAGCTTCCGAGTCGCCTCTATTCTATAAAATTGCCGGACTGGATGGCATGCCCAAAAATCTTCCAGCATCCTCATCCGAGGCAGGACAGTTGATGCTTGATAAGAGCAAGCATCTCAAAACGCTTCTTCTCGCCATTTACTATAACGTGATGGGTCCAGAATGGTATTACCCACTACTCAGCCAAGGGGCGTTGGGACAAGGTGATAAAAACACATTCGAGAGTGCGGCAACCGTCCTCGGTCTACCATGGTACCGCGTTCGATCGGAGGTTCACACACTCGGTCGGCAAGACGCTGGCGAGCTACGAGGGAGTGCCATGATCCAGTATCATCCAGGAGACGACATGAAGCGTCATGGCGAGAGCACCACCGCAGCCAAAGCGACAGCTGTCAAAACGTTCACTGGGCTCGGTCCACAGCAGAAAGTGCGACCTGCTTTTATACATGCCAACACGCCAAAGATGAACGCTGGGCATCTTGTTGACGAGGGTGATTTGCAAGACAAGGCCTCTGCACAGCATATACGACTATGGGGTACCCACGAGCAACAGATGGAAATATTCGGGAAAGATGTGGAGAAGGTGACGTTCCAGTATGTTGTTGAGACTGGGTGTAAATACGTCAGGATGCTGAAAGACTGGAAACATAGAGGCGATATATGCGCCAAGTTGATGGAACATTATCGTATTGTCTTTTACGAGTCTTAATGATTGAAGTTTTGGTGGCTTCTGTTTGCTCATCATGACGGTAATGTAGTTTCATGATGATACCTTTGATTCTCGCACTTCTAGCGGACGTACATAGCAACATTAATTATACCGCACATGCTCCCGACATAGCTTCGGAGTTATTCTATTCCTACACCATGTACGCTGGGAGCGCAACGAGCATGGGAATGCTTGATGATCAGCAATGGGCACATTCCGGATAGTAGCAAAATCTATAGGATTTCTGAGAAGGTAGAATATCTACAGCTTAAGGTAAATACTTGTATTAACGAGAAGTGATTGAAGAATCAGTATTGCGAGTGCCAGGCAACCACCGCTGAGCTGTGTTGGAGGACCACTTCAATGTTCTCAGCCTTGTCACAGCCTTGAAAGCTCGATGGCTACACCCCTTCTCATAATGTGCCGTCCACTGAGACCCTCCCCCCCCTTATCAAATTCGCAGATTTGCTAGGATTCTACCAATCATAGGTAGAATAGACATAGCAAAAGTCTGGTATCATCCATTTAGCGTTCCAAAGACTTTGATTTTTAAGCTATTTTGACTGTGATTGGCTGGTTCTGCTCAAAACCAAGCTGAGGGGGGAGGGTCTCAGTGGACGGCACATTATGAGAAGGGGTGTAGCATGATATATTGGTGGCAAATTCAATGCTAAGATATCGTTGGCTCGAAGCCGAAGCTTGCAGGATCAACTCGTTTTTGGAGCAATGAACTTCCCCGAACTCCTCCATTTAAGCTGCAAGGCAATGCCTGTCATACATCAAGCATTTTCAGCCTATGGAGGCCGTGACTGTAGCCGAATCATGGTATGGTCATCACAATAGCAAAAGAATCAAACCCAGAACACCGGATTCTTTCAGCTCATCAATCGTGGCTGAATGTTCCTTCTATTATCTCTGCCTCGGGTGAGCACTGTAGCACTACTTTGGAGGCCTATGTGGCGATCAAAATGCTACTTCTCATCAAAGCACAATTCAGCGTTAAGCCCGTCTTGCTTTTTCGCCATATACTCTGCAGGTCCTGGATTAGTGAAACTTAAAAAATGGCTGGAATGAGTTGATCGAAGTAGCCACAGCCTCCAATTTGCCTTCGTCACCATCCGCCAACCGTGAGATGAAGTATGGAGCATAAGTGGGCGGAGCAATTAGGCTTATCAAATACCCAGTAAGACTGGGCCGCCCATCGTATTCGTTTGATCAGAATGTCAACATCAATTGCTGCTGTGAAATTCAGCATGACACTTCTGTGGGCCAATCAATACTACCGATTATTCTCGAAATTTAGTTGATTACAATTGACACTGTGGAGGCAGAGTTTGACACTTGTGAATCAAGACGACTTTGCCCAACGCTCTTTTAAATTCCATGGCCTCCCGGAATTGAAACAGGTGGTGGGTAGAGTAAAGCAGTCGATAGGAAGCCAAGTAGATGGAATACATCGTAGTTGGTGGGAGACATCGCAGCTAATGGGAGTACTTTGGACCTTGGTTGAATGGTACATGACAGCTCTGGCTACCGTACTGCATTTCGCCTCATGGTTCATGAAATGCTTCCTGAATTTCGAACTTCAACGATCGAAAAGCTTGAAATCTGCTCCAGGGCGCTTGGCCAGGCTCAGTATGGCGTGGAAGCAGACCCTGTAAGAGCGAAATCATCCGACTTCCTTGCCAGCCATAACATGGGAAATATTGAGCACTCATCTGCCTCGTCTTCCTGATCACGCGCGGCATACTTCCAATAGACCGGTATTGGCCAAGTTTGAGGGTGTACAGCTGTAGAGGTCCATTACAACACGACATGTTTCTTCTCCACCTGCATTAGGTGCCGCCTGTAAGTTACAGTTTCTGCTGCGAACACTGAAAAGAAGGTTCGCGCATCGTGGCTACGAGGATGAGACTGGTGTAACTCAAGTTCATGAGACGGCATTGCAGCGGGTCAAGCCGCGTACCGAGCCAATCAGATCCATGAATGGCATTCCATGCTACGATACCAGCAGTTGATCATAGCGTTCATTTCATAGCCTTTGCCGTGCCGCTGCAAAGTCCCGCCTTTGGTTTAGCGGCAATCCTCCCTCCCTCAAATTCCTCCAGCCTCCCAGCTCATTGCCAAAGAGTGCCACACCTTGTCTGATGCATGCGAATCACTGATCCAAACTTCGCCGCATCTGGCTCGCTGTTGACTGAGTGGTATGATTAGACGCTGGCCTTGAAGAGTCTGGCATGACAGGCAGTAAGGAGGCAAATCACCGCACTTTGGTCCTTGCGGCCTCCTCAAGTAGGCGAAGTTTCGGTCAGCAATAGTCTCCATCGTGAAGGCTAGGTACTAATGTAATGTAGGATCGACCAATGCCCCAGTGTGGCTGGAGCAGTGGAGAAGGACAAGGCTGAAGTGCAGGCTACGATTGAGCATTCATAAGGCTCGTGAGAATCGTCTTCATTGGATCTTCATTGGATGACGACTTCTTTAGCAACTCGCAAATCATTCAAAATGGAAAGATCTTTTCTCTATTCTACCTGATGCGTTTCCCTGACTATACAAATCAAAGTTTTCCTTTCCGTTCAAGTGTTGTTTGTCCCTGTTGACCTGCAGCTGAAGAGCGTGGTCGATGGTCTCAGATCATTGTCACCTGGTTTATCCATCCACTCAACCAATAACGACGCATGCGAGTACGCCTGTCTGCATGATACTATCAGTTCAAACTACCTAGGAGCTGCTATTTCGAACTAAAATACACTTGGACACCATTACCAGCATACCAAGCATCACTTCACACCAACTACTACTTCCTTCTTGGATTGCCTCATCTGGACCTCAGAAAGCTTCCATACTACCATGTCGCCTTAGAGTTGGCATTGGTAGTGATAACATTATCATTTCAAACAACTACTTTGGAAAACAAGAAGTTGGCCTCAACCTCTCCCAATCGTCACTGAACGTTATACGACCCTACTCGAACCGGAATCCTCCTGTCACCTTACTGGAGCGACCATGTGTCTATACGTCACTAAGAAATATGTCCATAGAGACGGGCGTACTGAGATTGTACCCGAGTTGGTCCACTGTCGCCATAGTAATGGCAGAGAGCCATGTTCTAACCTATCAAGGCGCGAGCAAATCATACAGGTCGGTTCCTCATCAAGCTCGCCGGGCTTGACTCCACACGATGGCATGTCTACCGTCTCCTCGAGCATGCCCGCGACTCCCATCTCCACCACATCTGGTGGCCTTCCCGCTTTTGGCCTGCACAAAGGCACTTATGGTGGGAACGCAAATTATGAAGATAGATCACCTTCCAAAAGCCCTACGAGGACGAATAGACGGTTCAGGCTGTTTCTAGACTCCGAGTCTAGGTCGCCGCGCGGTACAAGGCCGCCGGCTCCTAGACCAGTTGTCACACAGGCGCAGCCGCCGTCGCCATCTTCGCCTTTGGGCTACGGAAGAACCGCGCGTTTGCCAGAACGTACTCGAACCGACCATCGACGTGTACGATCGGATTCAGATTTCGGTGACTCTTTGCTCACTGCTCGCCCTCATACCGCGGAAGATCGCGCGACCGAGATCGTCGATCGAGCAAATGCTCGTGACCAGCTAAGAAGAGAGAACCGCGAGAGATTGCGGGAAGAAGCTGATATTAGGCGGCAACGGGAAGAGTTGGATAGGCAGACAGCGGAACGGATCCATAAAGATCAACGGCGAGAGAAGGAGGAAAAGCTGCTCGATGAGCAAGAGCAAAGGACGGCAGAACGGTTGCGTGCGCGGGAGCAACTAAGAGAAGAAGCGGCAAGGCGCCGTGAGCAAGAAGATCGGGCGAAACAAGACCGAGAGCAGCGAGACCGAATGCGAGCCAGACAAGCCGAGGAAGATGCCCGCAAAGAAGAGCGAGAACGACAAGAAGTAGCTGAGCGGGAGCAGGTGGACCGGCTAAGAAGACAGATTCGTGAAGGCCGTGAGCGAGAAGAGCGTGAGCGGCGAGAACAACAAGAAGCGAGAGACCAACGACAACGGGATTTACGAACACGTCAAACTCGTAGTCGCCAAGCTGAACAAGAAATAAATGAGCAGGCAAGGATAACTGATGAGCGACAACGACATGACCTACGGGTTCAAATCGAGGCTCGTGAGCGCCACTTACAGGAGGCAGAAGCACGTCTATTGCGCCGAAGACAAGAAGAGAATGCCAGACAGGAGGAACTGTGCCAGGCTCAGCGAGATTTCGAAGAGCTAGATCGTCGGATTCGAGCAAGTGAAGCTCGAGCCGGAGAAACACTTAATCGACTTGATGGCCCTCGCTTTGGTGAAAGACGAAACCTCACCGCCACTCAATCACCATACCTCGACGCGCTCTTCCAACCACCACTACCCCTAGACGATGCCGAATACCGACGGCGGCGAGGAGAGCAAGTGTTGGAGCGTGCTAGGCAGCAAGCCGAGACTTGGGATAATGATGAGGAGTTTGGCGCTTATCGTGTACCGCTGATACGTCGAAATACAACCACTGGCGGTGACAGATCGCGAGAGACGAATTATAGAAATATGCGTCGAAGATACCCCAGTTGAATTATACGTTATGGAGTTCGCAATGGATGGCAAGGCGTCGTTATATCACATTGGTTCGGTCCCTGGCTCCTTATCAGGCATATACAATACCATTTCGTTCAACCCTAGCTTCTCCCGTGTTGGGGTCTGAGATCGATTTTACCATTTTGTGATGAAATGCTCATTGCAGTAGCAGTAGCTGTTTGACAACGTACAGAAGAATTACTTGGCTGTTATCCCAACGGTCAACCTAAAAGTTCAGCCTTATGCGTATAGGCAAACTAAACTACATCTTGCGAACAGTAATAATGCCCAGATATGTGAGCCCGCTTACCGCTGCTGCAAAGCAGCCAACTAAAACTAACATAATTACTAGCCGCCGCGTGTTAGACATTCTGTCAGCCGTCAAGAAGAAGATAAGAACACATGTAGCATACGCCACGATGGATCCAAAAACGAGCCCTCCAAGCTCCTGTTCCTTAGGATGAATGAATTGCTGTGGATTGAAATTCCATAAGTGCATCCAACCTTTCTCACGTAAGCTGAAATATGCGGTTGTGCAGTAGGGTGTGCTCATGACCTATGACACATATTAGAAGAGAATTACCTTGAGTTCTTTGACGTCTTTACATTTGTATAGGTGAGTAAGCTCCACGCTAGAATCCACAAGGCATTTACAGCTGCAATTGACTTGCCAGCGAGATTGCTGAGGACCGCGTAGATGCACAGAGTGGAGTGCAAAATCGTATGGCGGGTAGATCCAGGATCATGGTCTGGGTTTTGGATATGCTGGCGCTGATAATAGAGCATACCTCCATGAGCAGCCAATATGCTAGACATTTGCAAGAAAGCCGATAGACTACCAAGGACTCCGTAAATCAGTAAACCCCCTAGACCGGTTAGCGATAAGTGATCTCGAAGTGAATCTCTCCTGTTCTGTATAGAGATATTGGCGCCTTCCTCCCTGACTAAGTACTTAGGAAGTAATATGAACCACATTTACATGGCATGATCCAGAGCGTGACGGGGGGAGTGATACAATCGAAGAATATCTCACCGGAGTCGCAGCCAAGTCCCTAACAAGAATTAGTAAGGAGTGGTCAATTTAAATAGACAGAACTTACGACTGGAGGGGAGTTAAACATGACATATATTGCTAAAGTAATTAGCGCAACATCATTAGAGCGATAGCCCGATTCAGGTGCGAAGAGCTTACCAGGCCCACATGTTCCCCATAGGACCGCCAGGCCGAATGAAATCGCTGAGCCAAGTCGGAACCACTGCGACCAAGTAATCTCACTCCATTCTGGATATGCTGTGATGGTGGAGATATCTATATTGGTGAAGTGGTCCAGAGCCTCCGCAGTTCCTGATAGATTTTCTGAACGCGACAATGTGTGGTCCCAGGATCGAGGCTGAGAGAGGCTCTGAGTGCTTAATGTTACCAACTCTATGGCAGCTTCGACATCAGTGGTCTTTGAGTCAGTAGCGACTTCATGACTTGACTCGAAAAGTCCGTCTAAACGAAAGGATACTCTACCAGACCCGGTATTGTCAGTTGGGGTCCCATTGGCTTCCTCAAAACTGGAATATGGGAGCCTGTTTTCTCTGAGATTTTGGCTCATGCTTTCGAAACCATCTACAACGATCTGAACAGCTCGTTCAGCGGCAAAGAATTTACCTATGAAATTGATAGGCCCTTCTTGCTCTGTGTAAGGTTCCAATTGGCAGCCCAGCCACTTAGGTGTCCGAAGCATTCTATGAACATGCTCATCATCGCTTTTGATTTCATGTTCCCATGTGGATCTTCTACGACGCTGGTAGGCAGGAAGAATTCCCGGGCGACTCGTGATAGCAGTTTGCGTACGGTGTTGTCTGCTTACACCGCCATCGAGAGCGGAGTAAATCCAATTGTCACCGTGTTGGCTAGTGGAGGAGAAAACTTGTTCCAAGACCCGAGCCTCGCGCAGGGATTTGATAGCAACTGGACCTGATGTTGCCGGAAACTGGCAACGATAAGTATTGTAGTATTCTTAGCAAAACTATGATGAGGTGCCTACCATCCAGAGCCATAGCGAACCCATACATATCTTCAAACAGTCAGCAGGCTTCTTGCTTACTGCACTGGCTCATGCGGAAGCCCTAACGACGCTAACATTGGGAGACGGAATGCTCGAAGCTCTTCATGCTAGATCTGAGCTGCTACAAGTGAGTGGCTAGCAAATTCGAGGTTGTCTTACCTGCCATTCAAAGCTGCCGGGTGTAGCAGAAGCACCTGGTATGCTTGAAAAGTCCCCAATAATTGCCAGGATCCAAGCAGCGGCTGCTACTAAGCTTTGAGCAATAAAAGGGAAATCCATCCCTCTTTGCTTGGCGATAATTGTTTTTCTACCTTCGATCCACCACCAATGATTTCCTGGCAATACGATCAGGCTAGAGAGTAAGCCTGGCCGTGTGCTGAGTCGGACAGGAGCTTGTAGGAATGATTGCAAAATCGTCTGGGCAGCCGCACACCTGTCTTCTAAGTGGAGAAAGAGAGCGCCGGTTGGTCCGTCAATCAGCTTCCGTCGCAGCTTGTTGATCCTTTTGCTAACATGTCGTTGATAGCGAACTCCTAGCCAAATATTGGACAAAATCCAAGCCGGGCTGCCAACAGATATAACGCTGACAAGAGGTGAGCAAATATAGGTAAATTCTTTTTCAGGAACGGCCATATTTTCAGGGACCCAATGTCCGCGCTGTGAGATTCCGGCAAGATACCAATTGAACTGCGAAGGGTTACTTACATACTAAAAAAGTCACCCCAGTGTGATCCCGTCTGTCTTGCAAGTTGTGCAAAGATTGCCACCCCTGTCAAATTAGCATAACTTGAAGATTATAAAACCTCGCTTTATTTGACATGGGGGAACACTTACATGGAAGCAGGAGGCCAGCCGTGGAGCCAGTGAAATCAAGGAATGCAAATTTCGAAGGAAGGTCAGCCTACCGTGCATAGCGGAAAGTATTGTGTACCTGTTTTATCGGTCGCCCGCAGAAACGATATAAGTCTTTGGAACGAATGCCTACAGCTTTGGCGAACCCAGAAGTAGGCTTTCCGAACTGATCAATGAAAACCGTGATTGTATAATTGGGGAAGCCAGTCCAGCTATCGCACTGTGCGCGATCGGCAGGATCAATCACTAGATTCTGTCGTATAACGTCTGCATCCGGCCCATTTGTTGTGTTTGTTAATGAACGCAGCACTAAACAAGCGCAGAATGAATCAAACTGAACGACCTGCGTGGAATTGACTGCCAGGCTAATTGCAACAAGACTGCCAAGTAGGACGACCTTGTGTTCCAACATTTTGGCGGCAAGATATTTGAATCGTGGATTCAAGGGGAGTGAAATTCAATGGACTGGATAGTATGTAAGCATTCCCATTTGAATATTAAATATACTTGACATGCTATTTGCAAGCCTCATGCTGGCCTCGAGATTGGCTATGATAACATTGCATATGCCGCACTTCCACCCCAGCGGTTTTTAGGCAGAATTAAAAAGCAATGTTATTCTAAAGCTTGTTGGGCTGGAACCAACGTGGTTCAGGATTCTGCCTTGCCAAGCCGGCATTCCTGGGGTGCAGATGGCTTAGCAATCGCTGAAGGAACATGAATGTCGCGAAGGGTGGAGTTGAGGGCATGAAATAAGACTCAAAACGTTAAGAGGGTCTAGAATTGGCCACTGCGTCATAGAGATACTCTACACCAGGCGGACTCAGGTAGACATTCGAAGTAGGCTGACAGATCAAGCAGAGCAGATGAACTTACTAGTAATAATAAGGCAGCCAATAGAACGGGGTCAAGAAGCCAATTGATCCCAGTGTTCTTGAGAGAGCCTTAGTTGTAGGATTGATTGGTGCCGCCATTGCACCAATGGCCATCAAACTATCAGCGGTACTCTTGATCATCCTGTTCTCTGGAGGATGTCGACTCAGATAAGTCTAGGTCCTATCAAAGCATCTGCTGACCGTTGAAGACGTTCCTCTGGCCATCGTGATAGCTGATGAGGTGGTGTCTCATACATGTGTACTACTTCAAAATATATAGGTAGGTGCCTAGATTTTGGTAGCAAATGCACAATTGCAGGATTAAGTTGTACTGTTATGCGATCTGATGTGCTCGCAGCGGGCGAAGTTGCCATTGCGATGAAACTATCAGGCGTTGAACAACATCCGAACGGCTACAAGGTCCAGGAAGTAGAAGATCTGGTCTGTTCAGCAAAAGTCTAATTCTTCATAGTTGCATCAGAACTTACGCCTGAGAGATAATATGGCAAGCCTTGCATGCATTACTGAAGTTAGCTTTGTGATATTTCAGAGAGCAACCAGTGAAAACAATTTACAGGAGAGGTATTGCAACACACAAGGCCAAGCTGTAGATGAGCGGCAAAGTTACACCTAGGCGACGGGCTCTAAGAAAAGCAAACTCACCCATTGCTGATCCCCCAAAGTGAATCCCCTGACTCCATGCAACTGTCATCAGAGGTAATCCGAGGCAAGTCCCTAAAGTTCGCAATATCATAACAATAGAATAGTCATTTGCATGAGCCTCTTGATTGCTATCCGCGATCGTGGGTGATCTCACCAAAGACATGGTAAAAACGGGTAATGCTGATCCTGCAGCATACAAAATAAGTGCTAAGCGAGAATTAGCTCCTTCATTGCGACTTTGGGAAGATGATGGAACATGGTAACAGTTGCCAAGTCTTAACAGACAGTCCCACTAATGCAGCTCCAAGAACGGAGAAGGATATGCTAGCTGCCGCTCCAATGATATTTGTAGTAGTCCCTTCAGTGGTCTGTTTGGAGAGATACCGTATAGATGTAGGTACCACTATGGTTAACAAAATAACATTTATGACGGCCTTGACTGAAAGTAGATATCCCGCGTCAGAGAGTGTCCAACCATAGCGCTTCGAGATATATTGAGCTAACAGTGGAGTGTTTGAGCTTGCTAATGATGCGAGGAAGAACACTGACAGAAGCAGTCGGAACCTTGGTCTTTTGAAGGCCTGCATAACTTTTCTAAGGTCCGAAATAATGCGAGCTGTAAAGGAAGCTACATCCTCCTTAGGTGCATCCCGGGCGCCGGAATTTTGGCCGAGCAGCGGCTCGACTTGACTTGATGCCGCGGTGTTCTCTTCAGAGTCCGTAAACTCGTGCGATTGATCTGGCAAGGACCGTGCTATCAGCATAGCTACCAGAAGAGAAGACATCCCGATGACAAATGGAAACCAGATAGACCAAGCCATGGTAGTTGCAGCAACAGTTGGTCCAAGTATTGAACTTATATAAGAAATGGAACTCATGTATGCGAACCACGAAGCCCTGTACATGTTAGTGGTGCTTGTGGCGTATGACTCGTCAAATACCATTGAACATTATTGGTAGTTAGTTCCGTAATGTACGTCGCCATGACTGTGTTCAACACACAATCGCCTCCACCAAATAGCGATAAGAAAGGAGCGATGAGCATAGCACCAATTGGGAATGTAGCTCTTGCATAGCCTACCACCAAGAGCCAAGAATACATCAGTGCTAGACCTCCAACATTGAAGCATAAAAACAGTTTTCTGAAGCCTCGATCGGACAACGCAGCATAGGGGATTGTGACAATCAGATCTGAGGTCGTCAGCTCACTTCATAGCCTCTGCAGGAATGCCCAGTACCGCAGAGAACGTGGAGCGTCTCGACAGCTCCTTGAAGCCAGGCTAGCTGCTGCTGAATCATGTCTAGTTTGCATAGGTGCTCCGGGATATCGAGCCCATCTTTGCTGATTAAAGGGTCATGCTGATCATAATAGTCGAAGCAATATCGAGCTTCTATGAGCCTGTTGAGCGCGAGGCTGATGATCCGAATGCTGAGATTCTGAAGCCCCAGTATCACCAGAAGAGTACCCAAAGCTTTCAGCCTCTTACGATCAGAAAGTGCCATGGGAACAATTGTTGATCGTTGCATGGAGTTGCTGTATTTCAAGGCGTTTGATGCCAAGGCTCTGACCAAACGCGCGTCACACGCGTCGCTTCAAGCTTGGCGTCAAATATCACTAGCGTATGGGTACGGTAACGGATAAGATAAGACTCCCGTCTTGTGGCGTATCATCTCATCCGCTATAAATACTCCAGGTCCTCCATTTGTGTTCTCTATTTCTCCTCAATTACAATCGCGTAAAACTCATTTGCTGTGCTCTCGCTCAGTATCTTGGAACATATGTACCCCATCGCCGTTTCTATGCCATTTTGGCATCTAGATTGCTATGATCGCTGTCCGTACAATGCTTACCTCGTGTCTCTTACGTCTTGAGTATCATTGGATGACGGGTAGACCGCATAGCCTTCTGGTCACCTGATTATCATGAAAGGACCAAAAAAGCGTGCAATTCTGATATGGCAACTTCAGAAGTTATTGGCTGTGTTCATCTAGAATTGACCACGTGACCAATAGCTCCTGCGATTTGTTGTAAGAATATAAGAAATAAAGCGTGGTTAATTACTATGGGAGTCTAAGGGCCTAATATAGTTTTTAGGATACGCTAATTAGAGGATTATATTATTCCTAATTAGGTCTTATAATTATCTAATCTCTTAGTATATTTTTTATTATAATATTCTCCCTTACTAGTATAAACTCTCTTAAGATTATAAATCCTATAGTTATAGCTTTAATAAATAAGTAAAATAAAAAGAATATTATAATAACTAATAGGAGGAGTAGTATAGTGGTAGTACTTACGATCTCGTGGCAGGCCCTACCTGCTTAAAATTCGTAGGGCATAGGTTTAATTCTTGTCTCCCCCACTACCCTAAAAAGGTAATCGTTACTTACTTTTAAAGCTATATTTACCCTTTTTTAGGGAAGGTTATCCTTTCCTTTTTAGTAAGTATAGAGGATAAGCTATAGCTCTTTTTAATACGTTACGGAAGGTACAAATTTTTGTATTACGTAATTACTATATATAGCTATAAGATTATCCTTATTAAAGCCCTACTAACTAATAATAGACTAGCGTTAAATTATATAATTAGAAACTAGCTACGCAAAGCTATACTAAAATAAGCTATAATACTACTAAAGCGTAGTAAAATTAGCATACTAAGATAACTCTTTTATAGCTCTTAGCAACTAGATTGAAGGATTGGCCCTAGCTTAGTAAGCTTGAAATCTAGCCGCGTAAGGCAAGATTAGACTAAATGACATAGTAGTAAATTACGATATCTAGGAACACTACGGCTTAGTAAGTATAGTACCTATAGGTTAGTATAAACGGCGCTATAGGATAAGTTAGTAGACTTAGGGGAGGTAACCTAGAATACGCTGAGCTAAAGGACCCTAGATCTTGGCTTAAAAGCAAAGTACAGCGTAGCAGATAGCCCTTAGTAGACTAACGGCGCTGCCTTAGATTTAGTATTTAACGGCAAGAATGGAGGGATCTAACATAATAATAAGGAAGGAATCTTGGCCCCTTGGGGGACGACAATATTAGCAACTTTAAGAACTTGAAGTAGTGAACTAAACGGAAGAATAATAACTTGTAATGGATACTAGCCTAGAGAGGTGTTACGGTTGGATACTACCTAGAATTTGGCTCTCCTAACCCACTAATGCTTCTATGGCTTGGGAAGCTAATGGGGCTTAGCATAGTATTAATAGCCTTAGTATGGATTAGTCTACGGAATATAATAGCGAGGTTTTCCCTTATATAGTTAGCGCCTCAGTTTGCTAAACATGTAGGGATTAGCTAAAGCTAGACTAGGCCTTAGGTCTAGAGTGAGCTAGCTTAGCTAGATTTGGGTAGATTAGCTAATTAGATAAAAGTTTTTACCCGCTTATTAAGAGTAGCGTCTACATAGCCCATTAGCGTAGCTAAAAGACAATAAACAAGATTTAATAATATAATAACTAATAAGGAACCTTTACTTAAAACTTAGGACTATTGCCCTAGTTATACTATAAAATAATCTTTAAGAAGTTATTTTCTTAAAATCTTCCTTAAGATCTAGGTTAAACTATTATAAATAATATTTAGACGTTTATAGTTCTTAATCTTTTTAGAAAGATTTATTTATATAAAGACTATTAGTAATAATAAATTAAAGAATTATAAGAAGTTTATATAAGCGTATTAAAGCTACTTAATCTAATAAAAAATATATATAACTTATATTCTAAGGCTTTAAAGAATAAAGTTCGTAAGAAGTAATATATAGGTAGTAATAAAGAACTAGGTAGTAATTACTAGTTTAAGTAAATATAAAATAGAGGCTTAATCCTATATCTATAAAGTTTTATAATTTATTATCTTCTCTTTTTCTTCTTTATTATACTTTTATAATACTTTAAGTTAGTAAAAGTAGATTCTCTTTTATACTTTTAATATTATTAAGTATAAATAGCTTTATATATTCCTCTTCTTTAATTCTTAATTCTTTTTAAGCTCTTAATTATAAGAGCTCTTTAAAATAGCTTTTTATACTAAGCTAACTACGTTACTTTTAAAAATACCTAAAAAGCATAGTACTTACTCTTAAGTTTCTTAAGCTTAGCGTAATTAAGCTAAATCTTTATAATAAGTTCTAAATTCTACTACTTAGCTTTTAAGTTTAGTTACTTAACCTTATTCTAAAGAACGTCTATAATTATTTATAAATATACTTAAGCATTTATCTTCTCTAACTAAGGCTTATAGCTAATAAGATAGTATATTAAGATTCCTAAGTATAAGGAATAATAATAACTACTTTTCGCCTCTTCTAGCTAGATTTAGTTATTAATAGAGTATTAGCTATCTAAATTCTTCTCTTAAAGAAGCTTACTAGTAGTTTTCTATAAGTTACTATAATGTTAATTCTAAAACAAGATAATCTTATAAATAATTACTTATATTTAGACTATATTCTCTAGTTCTAAAAAGTAAGTTCTTTTACTAATAAAAGTTAGCTTATAAGTAAGCTACTTAAGAAATACCTAAATAAAAGGTAGGTTTTACTAAGAAGAATACTTTAATATAGGTAATATTTTAATAACTCTAAGAAATAAGTCTCTTAAATTAAAATAAGATTAAGCTATTTATAATATTTAGTACTTATATTACTAATATTTTTAGTCTAGACTATAACTTCTTAAATACTATATTACTTAACTTTATATAAATATATATAAAGTAAGATATAATATATTTTTAAGTTTAAGTAATAAAAGATATACTCTAATATATTTAGAATAGTTTAATACGTTCTAAAATAATTTTATACTAAGTTATTAATTAAGAGTATAGCTAAAGCTACTACTATTATATAATACCTAAGCTAAAGTAAACTTATAGTATTTCTTAAGTATATAAATATATAGTTAGTAAGACTAGCTTCTTAACTATTCTTAAAAATAAACTAGAATATATTAAGTCTTTAAGTAAAGAAAAGATAAAGATACTATTATATTAGCTTATAAAGAAGTAAAGTAATACGTATAAGACTTTACCTAAGTCTTAAATTAAAGTAGAGCCTAGTTTAAGTTATTATTTAGCTCTCTTAAAAAAGCTTAATAAGTAGATTTATAAGTATTTACTTAATAATATAGCTTATACTATAGTAAGTAATTAATTAATTTACTTAAACTATTAGCTATAGATATATAAAAAGAAGACTTAGGATAAGCTTATTTAGGTCCTATAAAATCTTTAGAATTAAAGAGTTAAAATTCCTTAAGAGATCTTAGTATTACTTAAATACTACGTTAAGTATAGTTTTACTTAGATTAAGCTAGCTATTATAGTAATAACTAACTTATTATCTAGTAATAATAAGCTATAAGAAGCTATAACTTATATTTAGAGTTACTAACCTAACTAGCGTTATAAGAAATATAAATACTACTATATACTTAAGCTTTTAAATAAGGAAGTTATTATTTAGTATAATTATATAGTCTTCTAAGATATAAAGGGCAATTTTATATTTAATAAGGCTTATATAAATTATACCTTAAATAGTAAATAAGATTACTTATTTATAATAAAGAAGATAAATATAAGTACTATATAATTAATATAAGTAATTACTAAACTACTTATTACTCTTATTTATAGCCCTATTAGTAGCCTATTATCTATACTATCTTTAAGTTATCTAGAAGCTTTATTAACTACGTTTAGTTTTAGTAGGAAAAAAGTATATTAGCTTACTTATATAGAAGAAGAAATAAAACTAGACTCTTAGAGTTAGTTATCTTCTAAGGAATAGAAAAAGGTAATATTAGGCTTATATTACTTTAAAACTAGAAAGTAGAAAGTTAGCTTAGGAATTTAGGTTATTTAGGTTTCCTATTTCTTACTATTAAATATTTTATAAAAAAGCTTTTAATAATAGTCCTAGAGATTACTAAAGAGATTTAAAAATAGCTTATTATATTTAAATAACCTTAGTAATAGTTCTAAGAATTACTAAAAAAATTTAAAGGTTTAATTTTAGTTATTATTACTTATAATAGTTTACTTAAATTAATAATAAATAAAAGTAATTTCTTATAAATAGTTTCCTTAAATAAATATAATTAAGAAAAGTTATAAAAAAGATAATAAAAGGTTAATTTTTCTTTTTTTTCTTATAAATATTTTACTTATATCTATATATAAGATAATCTCTTATTTAGGAGTAGCCTTTTATTATCTCTATTCTAATTTTAAATATTATAAACTAGTACTAAGGCGTATAAAACTATTAAGTATTATAGTTAGCCTAAATATATTAGTATTCTATAAAAATCCTTTAGTTATATCTATTTTTTATAGTAAACTAAGTTTAGAGTAATTTATAAAAAGAACCTTTACTTTTTTAATATCTAATAATAAAGAGTTAATATCCTAATAGCTTTCTTTAGAATTAGATACCTATTTATATAGATTTATTACTTTTAATATAAGCGTATAGATAATTAAGGTAGTAATTTTATTATAGCTCCTTAGCTTTAATAATTTATCTTCTTACTCTTATTATTCTAGTAATATAAAGATTAATTCTTAATCTACTATAGCTAGAAGGATTTTCTTCCTTACTAAGCTTTAATTTAAAAAGATAAGAATATTATTATTCTTTTTCTTTACTAAATCTTATAGTATTATAGAATATTCTATTTCTTATATAATTTACTTTATTTACTCTAAATTGCCTTATATTAAAGCTAGAATTAAATTAAGAAGAATATATTCTAATATTATAGAAGTCTCTAAGTTACTACTTAGATTATAGATAGTTACTATAAGATATTTCTTTTCTTATTTATAAATACCTACTTTAGCTTTCTAAACTTTTCTTATAAAGTTAAAAAAGATAATAAATAAACTTAAGTAATATTTCTTAGTACTAAACCTCTTAATATTAATTAACTCTACTAAAAGGTTTCTTAATTTATTAAGCTAGTTTTTCTTAGTTATAGTAAATATATTTATTTTATTTTTATACTCTTTATTTAGGATACTTTTAAGGTTATCTTTACTTAGTTATTTATACTTAAAGTATAGCTAATTTTAGTAATAATATTTATTTTCTTCTTATATATATATTTATATAAAGTAATTTCTATAGATAAGGTTTTTAAGTACTTTTCTATTAAGTATCTTAAAAGCGTATATTTTTAAAAAGTAAGTCTTTAAGACTTTATAAAAGTTAAACTATACTACTTAAAACTTAGTTTTATTTAAGTTTTTAAAGAGTATATAAAAACTTATAGAGAACTTAATAATAAAGTTCTTTTTTAAAATTATATTACTATTAATAAAGTTTAAGGCTATAGCTTATTTTAATAAAGTATTATAATAGACTTATTTAATAGTTTTAACTTTCTCTAAGTAATCTTTAGTAATTATATAAATAGAAAATATAATACTAGTTAATTTAGCTTATTTATTTTCCTTTACTTAGCTTATTTTAAAGTTTTTAGAATCTCTTTTATAAATAAAAAAAAAGGAGATATTCTTAATATAATATAAGCTTATACCTTAGTAGTATAAACTACTTAATCTAAGTATAGATTCTAGCTAGCTATAAGTTTTTCTTTTAAGAACTTAGTTAAGAATATACCTAGTAAGCTATTAAATCTCTTAATCTTCTTATTAAACTAGGAGTTATATAGAGCTATTAAATAGTACTTAGTCTTTATCTATTATAATAAAAATAAAATTATATTTAAAATAAACTAAGGTTTATTATCTAAAGTTAATAATTAAGAAGAACTATATTTTAAAATAATTTTCTTATAAATAAATTCTATAACTATAGAAATAATAGTATTTAGTACTACTTTTATAATAAACTATCCTATAATATAATTAATTATATAGATAATATACTAGTTTTTAAAAAGACTCTATAAAAGTTTATTAATTAAGTTAATTCTCTAAGCCTTAAATAGCTATAGGTTTTATACTTAATAGTAGGACTTATATTTAAGCTTACTTTAATTTATCTATTAAACTTAATATATAAAATAGAACTTAGTAAATTTTTAAAAGTTATTCTTTATTTCTAGCTACTAATCCTTTAGTTTAAAGATACTAGTAAGGCTTATATATAATAAGTACTTATACTAATTATATATTTTCTTAATAAGGTCTTAATAGTAGAAAGAATAAATATAAAATAAACTAGTAAGTATCTTTATTTTAATAGAATCTATCTTTAAGAATAAATATTTATATTTCTTTTTAATATTACTATTAAGATTAATCTAAAAATAATTAAGAATACTTTTCTAAAGCCTTTTCTATATACTAATAAAGATAGTATAATTTTTCTTTTCTAATACTTTTTATAAGTCCTATATATAGAGAATTTCTTATCTTTTTTACTCTTATAAAGATTTTAATAAAGTAGCTTATATCTTAAAAGATAAATTATTATTACTATTTTTAAGCTTTATTTCCTAAATAGTATTAATCTATTCTTCTTAAAAGTTTAAGTAGTAATTAAGAATATTAAGAACTACTACTTAGGAACTCTTATAATATATAAAAATAAGATTAAATTCTTAGAACTCTTTAATTTATTAAGTAATATATTAAGTATTATTCTTAATTATATTTATATACTATAAGCTATTATAATTTATAATTATTTTAGTAGTCTTTTCTAAAAAGTAGTATTAGTATTTTCTAATTATATTCTTAACTATAAGAAGCTCTTTCTTATATACTAGATAGTTAAGTTTAGCTTTATTTAGCTTATAGCTATTAAAAGTAACTAAGTACTATTTATTTTAGTTATTTTCTTATACTAGCTTATAACTAATTATATAATTTAAAGTATTTATTTAAAGCTTTATAGACTTTTATAAATTATATATTACTAAGATAGATAATAAAATTAATAGAGTCTTAATTCTATTAAAAGCTATAGTATATTAATAAGTCTAAGTAATAAAGTAGTACTTCTTTTTTCTAATATTTAGATTAGCCTTCTTTAAGAAATTAAAAATAAAAGTAGTAATCTTAATAAAGTTCTTAATATACTACTAATAGTATAAAGTAAAACTAAGAAATTAATATACTTTATATATATTCTTAAGTATAAGCTAGAACTTAATTAAGATAGTCTTTTTATATAAAGATTAGATTTACTAACCTTCTACTTTATAGCTATAGAATTTAATCTTCTTAACTTTAAAGATATATTTATTAAGATAAGTATAAAGCTTATTATTTTAAAGAATCTTTAGAACCTAAGTAATATACTTATAATATTTCTTTATAGTATCTAAGTAAATAATAATATTATCTAGGTAAATAACTATATAGATTAATAAAAAGAGCTAAAAAAAAATATTTATTATATATTAAAAAAATAATAGTATATTTATTAATCTAAAAGATATAATAAGAAACTTATACTTCCTAAACTTAGTATTAAAAGCTATTTTCTTAATATTTTTTTCTACTATATAGACTTATTAATAGCTTAATAAGAAGTTAAGCTTAAAGAAGAATCTTACTCTATTAATAGTATTAAGATACTTATTAATTTATAGTAAGAAATAAGTATCCTTATATATAACTATATTAAGTAAATAGTAGTTAATATATATTCTTTATTTTTCTCTTAGCTTTAATATAAATAAGATAAAGAAACTCTAAGAACTTTCTAAGACTCTAATAAGTTCTTTAATAAATAGTTCTTAAATCTACTTTTCTTACTCTTCTAATTATAGATTAGATATTTAATAATAAGCCTAATTATAAAGAGAGGCATCTTTTATAAAGATTTTATAATTAAACTTAGAATATAGAAAAAGTTTAGAAAGAGTATAATAAAAAGACTTATAGTAATTATTTAAAAGTTTTTATATACCTTTATCTTTTAAAGTAAGTTTATTAATATTAAAGTTATTAATTATTAAAAGGATATTAAGCTATTTTTATATTCTATAAATTAGCTAAAAAATATCTTTAACTTTATCCTTTATTCTTTTTACTCTATTTTAAAGTACTTAAAAGATTATATAAAGAAAGCTAGCTATAAACTACTTTATTTATTTTAGATAGCTTCTTTTATTCTAAAGAAACTCTACCTAGCGTCCTATAATAAGCTTATAAGTATAAAAGCCTTTTAAGCGTTACTTTATAAGCTTAATTTACTCTATTATTTAATTAATTTATAGATTATATAACTAGAACTATAAGAGTCTAAAAATAACATTAAGATTAAAGATATCTAGGATATAAGCCTTAAAGTAGCTATAAAAAGTCCTAATATAATAAGATAAATAAATTCTAAAGGAAGTTATAACTATATAGCTATTTATAAAAATAACTTCTTTCTCTAGAATAAGTATTATAAAAGCTTTAAGTTTCTTAATAATTTTTTAACTAATATAAATAGAGTTAGTTTCTAAGTTTAGAAAAGCTATAGTCTTAATAAAATAATTTTTATAATATAAGTAAATAAGTAAACGTAAGAGAGTATTATTATATCTACTTATATAGTTAAGAAAAGCTTATTAGTTATTATATAAATAAGTAGAGTATTCTAGTTCTAAGCTAGAAAATTCTTATTTATCTTCTAGTAATAATAGTTTTTTAAACCTTATTATTACTAGTTAAGCTTTTTATAATTTATAGTATAGTAGCTAAGTTTACTATAATTTTAATACTTAAGTTTAGAGTTATTTATAAAAGCTTTTCTACTTTTAAAGTCCTTTTTATAAAAGAGCTATAACTTCTTATTAAAGTTAAATTTCTTAGAGTATTAAGTATTATATTATCCTTTAAGATAATAACTATAGCTATTTATAGTATTAAGCTACCCTAAATTATTATTATTTAACTTAAGCTTATTATTAGTATAACTATTACTACTAACTTCTTTAAAATATTCTTTAGAATTAATATCTAGAATAGGCTCTTTATTTTCCTTAAAACTAGAGAAGATTTTATTAAGCTATTTTAGCTTATAAGTATTATAAATATTACGTATATTTTTATAAAAGTCTATATTATATTTAATAATCTCTTATTTAAAGACTAAAATATTAACTATAAGATTAAAAATAGTACTATATTTATACTTAGCTTTAAGAATAACTTATTCTTTAAAGCCTTCTTAGATTTAGATACCTATTTTATAATTAATAAATATAAGATTTATTTAAGTTTATAGAATATAAAAATAATAAATAAATTTTTTAGTAAATAAAACCTATAATATATAATCCTACTAAATACTAACCTTAAGTATATCTTTTTTAATACTAAATATAGATTAAAAATAAATAAAGAAGTAAAATAAACTTTTAAGTATTTTAAACTCTTTAATAGCCTATTACTAAGCTAAGTTAGCTTATAAAAGACGTTACTTAATAGAGAGATATTTTTTAACCTTAGTAATTTTTTACTACTTAAGTAGAATAGAATCTAATAGAAGAATATCCTTACTAGCCTTAAAGGTATAAAGAAGGCTCTTAGCTTAAATATTATATTTACTTAGTTTCTTAAAGAATAAATTATTAAGAAGTATCTTAAACTTAGTTAAATATTATCTTTATTCCTAAGGAACGTCTCTTATTATCTTAATAAGTTTTTAAGAACTAAAAATTTAGAAAAGTAATTTAATAGTCTTATCTAACTTCTTACTTAGCTTTCTTATAAGATCTAGGTAAGTAATACCTATTTATAAAGTTTCTTAAGTTAAAGTCTAAGTTTAAATATAAGCCTTAATTTTATTTATTTAGTAATTTTAAATATATAGAATAAACTTACTTATATTAAGGTAAAAGGTTAATTTAGTAATATAATTTACTATTTTCTATTACTAAGTATATTAAATATTTTTTATAAGTTTAGAGCTATAATCTTATTTAATTTACTTATTAGTAGTAGAGTAAAATAATATTTTTTAAAAAAGAATAAACCTATTTATAGACTACTAATTTTTATTATTATTATATTAGAAAGTTTAGTTATAAGCCTAAGGAATATAGTTAAGTTTCTTAGAAGTATAATTTTAAGCCTAAGAGAGAGTTTATAATTTAATAAAAGAATAGTTAATAGTTTAGGAATTAACTTAATACGTATTAATAAGATAGTTTAGAACTTAAAGCCTTAATTACTAAATATTAATAACCTAAGTTATAAAGTTAAAATTAGGATTTAGTATACTAGGAAGGTTATTTAATAATATAAGAATAAGTTACTTATTTTAAAAACTTAAGTTAGTAACTTAGGCTTAGTATTATACTTACTAAGTATTTTATTTTATAGCTTAAGCTATAATATTATAATATTAGTTATTTATTTTAGTAAAGAGAGATAATAGTTTTAATAAAGAATATAATCTTAATAAAATAAAGAAAAAGTCTTAAGATTTAGAAGTTCTTATACTAAAGTTAGTTAAATAGAATCTAAAGTTAAAAGATTATTCTAAGGTAGATTTTTATACTTTTTTAGTATAGATAAAATCTTAATCTAATTTCTTAAGATAACTTAAGGCTAAGAGTCTATATTATTATTTATTAGCTTTAATCTATATAGTAAAGTTCTTATAATATTATTCTAAGGAATTTTCTAAGGAAAAGTTCCTATATTTTATCTAATAGCTATATAATTAATATAATAAAGGTTAGTAAAAATAAAAAGGGTATTATTATAAGAGAAATAATTCTTATAATATATTTAATAATTCTTAAAGTAGTAATTTAAATTAAAGATAATTTAAGACATTTTTAGAATATATTATAATAAAGAATATTATTATATATAATATTTTAAGAATTATTTCTTAATATATAGTTACTAAGTATTAAGCTATAATAAGGCTAGCTAATTAAAGAATAGTATTCTTAGAGTATATCTTACTAAATATTAATCCTAAATAATTATTAATAATATAATAAATCTAAGGATTCCTATAAAAGGTTTATTATCTAAAAGTCCTAATTAAATTAAATTATTACTACTAAATATTATAAGAATATAAGAAATAAAGTATAGTTAATTACTATAAGAGTCTAAGAACCTAATATAGTTTTTAGGATATGCTAATTAGGGAATTATGTCATCCTTAATTAAGTCCTACGATTATCTAATCCCTTGGCATGTTCTTCATTACAACACGATTGTATGTTTTTATATCACATATTACAATGTTAATCAGCCCGCTCCGTGTTCGGGTGTGATTCATGCTTGATCAAATTAGTCTTATCTTAACCAGTTAGCAAGCGACATATGGTCTGCTTGATTCCACTGACCGTGCCTTGTGCCAGGAAGAGCCAGCGAGGAAACCTTTTGTCCACACTGCCACAGTTGACCGCCCGAAGAAGTTTTGGCTGCGACATGCTCCAATACTTTACTCCCAAAGGGCGATCTTTTGAAATAGGTGCTCTGACACTGTGATGAGCTTCACTAAACTTCTCGCCACAAGCTCTAGTGGTACTCTTCCACCGGTGTTGTTTACAGTTCCCTCAATGGCCGCATCCCATTCGAAATAAGGGTGAGGGTGACTGTGCCCATGGAGAACGCACTTTGCTGCACATCATCCAGTCAGGCTTTAGCTTTTGCTGCGCGGCCTTGTGGCCAATCTGGATTGAAATTCTTTCAATCGCCTACCATGGTTAATAACTGCGGCTTCGGGCCTGGCAACCGCTCGTAGCCAATATCATTCCTCTCAAGAAGCGTGTCCTGCTGTCCTTGACTTGCGTGTCCTGCTGTCCTTGCTTTACATTGGAATCTTAACTTATTTCTCGATTCACGAAAGCTACAGGCTTCCATCCCGTTCCGTTGCGCATCATGCTGCCAATGTTATCACCAGAACAGATCACTGCTTTCGCTACCTTAGGAGATGAAACTGCACCGCCTCACCCTGCAACTATCTCTGCTGGGGACGTCGCAAACTTGCAGGCGGCTCAGGATTCCAAGTAACTCTTCATTTGTCCACACCTTGATGAGTAGGCTTACTGACATATTCTCAGACCATGTTTTCCCTCCAACAGCAAGAACACTCCAACTCAATTAGCGAAAGTGCTGCCCGAGAGTAGTTCCACCACAAGCGGAAATTACATCAACGTTGCGAGAGTCCATACCAACGCTAATAACCCTGCCACTCTCCCGCCCACGGCCACATCTCGATACACACAGATTGGTCATAGAAATGAACCGTGGAACGCGATCAAAGAAGTCAAAGAAACGGCTGGAGAGACCATTGTCAACAGTGCAGAGCAGACTGAAGTAGACCACATGTCTAATGGGTATATCATCACCAACTGTGCTCAAGAAGCTTAGTCGTCAGAATCAGGGATACTTGCAAGCCATGAGTATTATACTCAAGCCCAGAATGGAATTGATCTTGCCATACTTTGCTCTTGCTCGGTCGTGTATGCAAAGCTGACATTGCTCAAATCCATAGCAGGTCCTTGTAGTAATTTTTTCAAAGAAACTACGATGGTAAGGTATTTTGCCTTAGACTCACTCATTCCCAAATTGTCTTTTCGATAAGTCTATCATCAGCATATAAGTTCACCACTATTGAAGATCGGCAATTACGTTCCATTTGCTTATGCAGGCACAATCAGAAATACTTGAACTTTTAAGATCTAAAGGAAGTACCAGAATATGTAGATGGGCTGTATGTAGGTAGATTACTCTATTTTTGACCAAAATTGTATGACCTTTGCTAAAATGCAGCAATGCTAAACCAGAGATATAGATAGCACCAAAACACGACATTAGATAGCACTATATCACGGATCCTTTATCGACCAGAGTCACATGTGGTAAGTCTAGACACTTCCTTTGACGCGCTTGACCATTTTCAAGGATGCATCTTTGGCGCAGCTTCTCAAAGTTAGCCTTCAATAATCAATTTAGGTGCCTGACTTACAGCACAACACTCAGTCCCGCAGTCTGAGGGCAATCCTTGACAGCTAGATTGTCATCGTCCTTCATATACCAATGTGCACCTGTGTCACATGTATGAGGTCCTGATAGGCGGTCAGTTCTGGTTTTGCTCCATTTGTTTCGATCCCCAAGGCAGGATCTGAGAGCAACTCACGGCACATAGCCTCAGTGCAGGTGCTGCCAAATTGGCCCCCAGCACCTTTGAGCATAACACCGCTGTCGTAAAATGGGCACTCTGTTCCATGGCAGTTGATGTTAGAGCCATCAAACCATACTCTGCCATTCTTGACAGAGTACTCAATTTGCAGAATGCCGTGTGACCAGTGGCTGGAATCAGGGTCACGGCTAATCTTGATTGAAGTACCATCACCTCCTCCTAGCTCCTTTAAGCGCTCCTGGTACATGTTGTTTTGAGATATTCCAGCAGGAGCAAGAGTGCTCAAAGGTGGCTCTGGTCTGCCCTTACCGCCTGGGAAATGGTCAGTCATAATGCATATGATGCTAGCACTACTCGGAACCTACCATCAATGCTCTTCAAGTATACTGGATAGTCGCAACGATTGATTACCGCAATCAAGCCAGTTTCGCCTATTTCATAATCAGATGTTTTGTCATGATTTGTGTAAGGTCTCAGATGCTCACCACCAGCTACGCTAAAATTTCCCGAAATAGAAGTTTTGCCTTGAACTGCGAGGTCAATGGCCGAAACCGTTGCTGCTGCAGCTAAGATGAGAGCAGTAGTGAAATGCATATTGGTGAGGGATAGTAAAAAGTAGTGGCGAGATGTAAATAATTATGGAAGGGTGATAACGTGAGTAATGAGTCTGGACGGGCTGTTGATTGTGCTAATGCTTTGGAGATTTGGTGTGATGGTAACAGAGAAATCTCTACCAGCCTTCATTCTTATAACTCTTGAAGTCTGGACGTTCTTTGAGAGGTTATAGGTACCTATTTTCAGAATATGGACTGGACCAATGGCGGTTCCTCCCAAGGCCGAATTTGAGTCTGTAGGATGCAAGTCAAAAGTAACAAGAATAGCACCTACTTTTTAGCCAATAGGACGGGACACCAATACCGAATGGACATAGTCAACTATAAGATTCAGACAAGAGTTACACAAGAGGAATAAGCATGGGCCAACCAAAGGGATCCAGGGCTAAGAATAAGCATATTTAGATTAAATTTAAAATCTAATATCGATTGTACAGGATGAGACCTAACTACGTCGCTATACAAACCATGAACCTTGTCTTCAAAGTCCAGACCAGATTGTGGCTTGAGTTGGTAATTGAAGAGCCTCAAAGGATTGCAGTGATGGACAAGTGCCCAAAGAATGAATGTGGCGCGCTCCCGTCAATCGCTTTGGCAGCCAGAGCTACAGTCTGTTGTTGACTAACTGATTTGCTATTGAGTATGTTGGAAGAGCTGTAACATTTCGAATACGATTAGATACCTAGAGAGGATCCTATCCATAAGCTGTGATGATTGATATCGCACTTGATGGAAGCGTGCCATCTTTTTGTCCACACTTTGGAAGGATGCATCCTAAGGATTATTTTGGAAAGGCAAAACAGCTTATTTTGAGCAACTATTCCTAGAACAGATAATGTTACTGCCGCGCATAAATATGGAAAGCTTCTTCTATGACAACAGAACAGCATCAAGCCAATTGCAATAGTATAGAAACAGTGTCGCATGCCATCGAATCCGACAATTATTTTCACTCATCTGTCCAATCCTTATCCGCAATATTCACAAATCTATATTTCAACCTATCAGCCATTATGCGATTTCAGCACACTTTGCTTGCTCTTGCTTCGGCTCAAAGTGCCTTAGCCGGACTTCTTAGATACCCCGACTCTTTATCGGGGCATACTTCCAATACTATAGACAGGTAAATCAAGGCTGTGGCATGTCATAACACCGGCGAAGCATTGAAGACTGATGAATTCTTAGACGAGCGGCCTCAAACATTACAACAAATTATGCCGTAGAAGCAAAAAAGGCTATCGCTGGTCTTACCGCGCAAGGCGCCGATTTTCTCAAGAGTAAAAACATCAAGCAAGGAGACAATCCAAGATCCAACGGCCCACAAGGCATATGGCTTGGTAATGACGGGCAGTACAAGCTAAAGGTGACCAACTATAAAAATGAGCCCATGGTTTTGGTAATGTGGCATGGTGAGAATATCTTGAACCACTTTTCAAATGATGTTAACTTTAAGCTGAAGGCAACGCCTGGTTAAATGACAACAAGCCCATCATCACGCAATCCCTCGGGCCTATCGAAGAAGCAATAATTTCTGTTAACGGCAATGCGCCAGGGATAGCTTTCTCGGCGGTGTATGCTGGAACAAAAGCCAATGGGCTCATCGAAAATACTTGGGTAAGCTTAAACACTATTTGCTTCACAAAGCATAACTAATGCTTTTATCCAGGGTGAACTTACTACTAGTCAATGGGTGCGTTCTGACACAACAGATGCTCGAAAAGAAGGCTTTTGCTAACTGTATCAGTCGACCATCAATGTCTCGAGACTGCCTAATATGAACGGCGATGGGCTCACTCTGGTTTCTCCAACTGGTTGCCGCGCACATATGAGCTCTTGCGTTTTTATGTGCAGAAACGGAGCTACAAAATGTGGAGATCCTAAGAGTTATGATCTTTACAATTGCAAATTCCCAGGAGGTATGTCCTTGTTTATCCACGAGCAAGTCGAAAATCGGCCTGATGTCAAAATGAAGTATTTTTTCATTCTTGGTCCATTATAGCACCCTAGAATATTTTCATGAAGCTTAAGTTTCCAAAATAAATGCTGACTGATATTTTACAGCGGGCACTGGAGAAGACCCCTTCACTCATGACCCCTCTGGTAAGTTCAATGTCAACCCCTTGAGAAGTTGTTTTGAAGACAAATCTTTCATACTAATTAATTGCAGGTGGCTGCAACCTTGGCTCTGGAGGAGACATCTCCGCCATCTTTTCCGTCAAGCCTAACTGAGCTAAGTGTTGTAATGCATTTTCAGCGTTTTTATTGCATAGCATAGCGGGAGCAAATATTCATTAGCATAGCAATATATTGATAATGTTCCCATTGCAGGGAGTGTTGGGAATGCACCTTTAGACAAAATATTATGACATCTGATTTGTTAGTCACTTTTGCGTCGCTGCACATCACCTGAATTAAGATGAGCCAGCTGATTGCATGCGTGTATAATAAACTTGAACAACGAAAGGAAAGAAAATCCATATAGTCGCGTTTAGTGTGAGTAACTCAACACCTGCTTAATCTTTCTGGCCAATCAGGAACCAGAGCAAAAGCTCGCAGCGCCACAGCATGGTAGAACTACTCTAGTTCCCCACCACCCGGTTCTAAAAAGTCATGACATGCAACGCAACATGTACTTTGAGAGAGACTGCGACCGAAGAACTTTGCAATGTATAGTTCGCAGGAAAAGGGAACGGTCTATCTCCTGCTGCAATCTCGATCAAGAAATCGAAACTTTCTCGAATGAAGTTGCTGGTACAAATCCTCTGTCCGGCTCTTGCACAGAAACGCTCTAGTTCTCACCGACCGGCGACAATCACGAAGACAGTTCAAATGAAACAAAAAATAAATTCTTCAAAGTGGTATCATACAAAATCACCCATCAACAAAGCCTTCCATTCCTACCAAGGCGTGGCCTTACTCTTTCCAGAACCCACCCAAGGCGGTGGAGAGGAACTAGAAGAAGACCCTGCCGACGATGCTGGGCCCGACGAAACCCACGGTGGAGCAGACGATGAGCTTGCTGGCGCACTAGATCCCCAACCGCTGGGCGCGGAACTTCCAGATGAGCTCGCTGGTGAACTAGAACCCCATCCAGATGGAGCCGAGCTTTTGGGTGCAGGCGCTGGTGAACTGGATCCCCATATCGATGGTGCGGAGCTTTTGGGTGCTGGTGCAGGTGCAGGCGCTGGAGAACTAGATCCCCATCCTGAAGGTGCAGAGCTTTGAGGTGCAGGCGCAGGAGAACTAGATCCCCATCCTGCTGGCGTGGGGCTTTGAGGTGCAGGCGCAGGAGAACTAGATCCCCATCCTGCTGGCGCAGGACTACTTGGTGCAGGCGCAGGAGAACTTGCTCCCCATCCTGCTGGCGCAGGACTACTTGGTGCTTGAGCAGGCTGACTACCGCTCGATTTCGGAGCACCACTACCCAACAAATTTCCCAAACCACTCATTGCGCCGCCAACAAGATCAGACCACCCGTTTGCGATCCCGCTCGCGATGCCCGATAGATCTGGTAATTGGGGGAGGGAAGGGAGTCCTCCGCCTCCGAATGATGAGGACCCTGAGGACCCTGAGCCTTGGTTTCCTGAACCTCCATTTCGTGCGCCACGGTCTGAAAGAGAGAGGGAGTTAGCTGAAAAGATATCAAAGGAACAATGGCTGGTATGATGAGCGTGAGTACTTACTGTCATTATGATCACCACGTGCCGGACTGCCATGATTGTTGTTGCTGGGAGCACTGTTATGAGCAGGCTGGCTATTGTGATTCCCTCCGCCCATTCCATGCGCTGCTCCACCACCTCCATGTGCTCCTCCGCCTCCATCTGTGGAACTAGTCAGCTATGAAGTCACAGGCACAAAAGGTCGAGTTGTGACGGACGTTGTGGAAGGGGAGCGGCGATCGCTAGAGCCAAAAGACTAAGAACAACAACAGACTTCATACTTTCACGTAAAAGAGCGACTGGATATAAAGGAGTGTTTAAAAAAGTATAAAATCACAAAAACAGATCTGAGCTGCACAATTACGTCGCCCGGCACTATTCCATACTTATAACAAAGCATATTCTTCCCAGCAAACTTGGCGAACTATACCCTAATTGCGATGCGCGTTCCTTCTTACCAGACGCGAAGTAATCTATATGGCATGTTCATATCCCGCATTGGACCACGCTTTCCTTCTCAAAAAGGTAAGTCGACCAAAGAACTGTAGTTCACTACCAGGATACCAATGTCGGTCATCCTCTGTATCGGGCAAATTTATAGACCGAGGTCGCGCGGGGAGTAGATTGCATTGGCAGGGCTACCACGCTCTCATTTGCCCACGGATAAATTGGTTTTCGAGCATTTGTTTGTCCGGAACATTGGCAAGCTCGATTTACTAACAATTGAGCCTGGTTACTTGGCTTGCAAGCGAATATAGGGTACGGGTTTCCTGGTTATTGGCTCAACTGCTGATTGTAGATCGACACAGTGGTATACCGGAAGAGGCCCGGTCTGTCCGATCTTGTGATAGTGCTGGTAGATCTCCAAGCAGTGCTTCTGGCATTATGTGGCATGTAAGTTACCAAAAGTAGATATGTCTATTAATATACAGCTAGGTCCCCTGCCTGTGGTGAGTTCGGCAACTGTAATACTTGGAAAATGGTGCGCCAAGAATATGATCAAAATAGAGGCGAGGTGTCGAATTGAGGTCATACAAAACGAAGTGCGCATGCGCCCAGCTTGTTGATCGTTTACGTATTCCATAGGCTCGATATATACTGAAAAAATTGTGAGCATGAGGAGTTCGCCTCTCGGGCAAAGGATCAAAGAATGGACAATAACCATGTCACAGCTCTATCAAAAATCTTTCTTAGAGCTTCGAGCACAATTATTGTACAAGTGTTTTTTTATTTTAAAATTTGCTTCACCCTAACCTTGCAGAAAAAGCACTATAGTATCAAAATCCCCTTTTTGTACATCTGAGGCCTCAAGAAGCCTGTTTGTGGTCGACCGCACTTGCACCTTTTTTCCCCTTCCGCTGCACCCAACATAGCAACACTGGCAGCCACTCCTCCCCGACAGTGTGAAAGAACGTCTAGACAATACCCATGCCTAGTCCGAAGAAAGAGTAGCAGTCCATAGATCTTCGCGATCATATAGCTGATCCAGGACCTCAAACTCCTCTTCATCCTCGACATGCTCAAACATGCTGACAAGAGTCTTGAACACTCGACTGCATTTTGGCGCTGGACACTTGTAGATCTCGTCACCATGAGTCTCTCCAATGCAATGCTTCTTCAGACCAAACCAGGAGGTAAAGTTGGCCGAACAACGAGAGCAGATGGGCGGAGTGCCATGAATTTGATCAGCTTCACTACACTGCTGGATTTTTCGCGGTTTGGTAAAGTCCCCTTGGCGATCATACTTGCGCATGTGCAGATAAATGATGCCGGCTTGCACATTAGGTAGTCTGGAGCAACTTCCCGACTCGAGGTGATCGGCGTACTGGCTGTGACAGTGGAATCTCTCTGTGCAGAGCAGACATGTCACAATGAGTTCGATCAGCGATGGTGAACGATCTTCGATATGCGTGCTGTTGACGTGTGGAGTGATAGGTACCTCGGTAGACGGTTTGATATTTTCTTTAGTAGGTTGCACGACGCTTTGAGATTTGACAGGTTCTGGCGCGCGAACAGAAAAGTCTTTCCGGCTTCCGGGAGCCTTCATGTCTCCGACAACTTCCTCAGCCACGACAAGAATATTTTTCTTCGGTGTAAAAGGTGGAGCATCGGCTCGTAGAGGGCTTGGTTGTCGTTCTGGAGGAGCGTTACCATCAGATGCGGCATAACCAATCTGTATGATCGTTTCTGTCGAGCTCTCGTTATCAGAGTCAATTGTGCTGCTGTGATCGTTGCAGGCGGGTCGTGGAGTACTGCTCTGAGACTTGTCAGTGGCAAGAGCATCTTCTCGAGTTATTGATGGAGATCCTAAATCCACAAGCTCAGAGGGAGTATCGCTTGCCACTGATTGGGTTGTTGGGAGACTGATGCTCAGGTATGCTTGTTCGCTAACTGGGCGTGTTGGTGTCTGTGTGGGCGATTCTTGATCTTCCAGGTCGTGGTTGTCGAGAATGAAGTCAAAGCCAAAGGACTCCGCAATACCACCTAACGGCTGATCTACCAGGCTAGAATTTGACTTCTTATGAGAGTATGGGCTTGCTTTCAACGAAACGAGCAGCTCGGGATATCTAGTCTCAAAGGGCTCGTCGAAATCCAACAGGTCTCCCGCCTGTTGAAAAGTTGTAAATTCTTGGAAGGCGGTATCGAGTTCTTCAATAAGGACGGGAGTAGTGCCATGTACACTCGGCGGCTTGAAGTGGTCCTGAAATAGGTTAGCAATTAGCTACTGCGGAATCAAGCAGTTTAATAGGAAGCCATACCGTGGAAACTGCAGTAGGTTCAGCCCATCTAGAGGTTTCCAAGCCATTTCCCAAATTAACGACTGGAATGGGGAATGAGATCGGAGCACGTTGAGGGCGCAAAGCATGAGCATGTATATCATCCACACAGATCTGACCAGAAATAACGCGAAATTCGAGAGCTTGAAGCTGATTCAATTGACCCTGGGTAAGAGCGTCTAGCTCAGCGCATGCTAGAATAGGCTGAAGCTGAGTAGCACCGGGATTAGCGATAAAATACTTTCTCAGACCACTGAAAAGAGTATTGACGCTGATTTGACTTTGCGAAGCATCATTCAGGACGATATCGGTGAGAGTTGCCATGGTCATTGGATGAAGCATTGGACCTTTCGATTGCGTGGTTTTGTTGGCCAACGTGATAGCACAAGCTACGGCTGGAGCTAGACTGCGGCCGAACTTCTTGAGATTGATATAGAGAAGGGCATCCTTATCTGCAGCTGGTTGAGGAACCTCGCGTGGAAAATGACCAAATAGGAGCATGTGCGAGAAGCATGTAGCCCGACTGTTGAAGGATCTTCTACATTGAACACAACTGAACTTTGGAGGTTCTGGATGATTGGCACAACCAGTAGCCTTGTCAAAATATGGCTCACAACAAACATTGCAAAATCCAACCGCATGGCCAGATAACAGAACATGGAGACCGATCTCTTTGATCGTTCGAACCTTGATAGGACAACGGGGACAAGTGAACTTCAGGGGATGGTCGTCTTTGATATGCTGTTCCACTTGCCGAAGACGTGCGAATCGGTCTCCGCAGAGCTTGCAATGACTTCCGCAATGTCCACTGGATTCATAATGGTCCTCAAGCTTGTCATTGTTGGCGAACACGTGCTGACACAATTTGCACACGAGTTGCTGCGTATCACATGTCTTAGGCAGACTAGAAGAGGAGGGTAGAGCCGACGATAGTTGTAACGGACACTGAGAGCCATTGATCAAGGACTGTGAGGAAGAAGTTGACGGCTTTGCTTCCATGGGCTTGTTTTGGATGATATTGTTCGGGGCGGCATTTGAAGACGGTGACGACTTATCCTCAGAATCTTGATTCGAAGAAGCCGAAACTGATGGAGACCGACCATTTTCGTTGTGCTCATTGGAGGTGACTGGCTTGGAGTGACTCTATAGTCTGTTAGTACAAGATTACAAAGGTTGTCGTTCTTGTGCGAATTGTGCGAATTTGATAGAGTGCGGTAGCTGCTATCATACACCAACCGAACCATTCACTCTTCAATATCATCTCGCAAATGCCAGGTAATGGATATTGAGCTGGGCAGTGATTTATAAACAGGGAGTTCTTACCATACTGTGCTGCTGAATTTCCTTCTGGTGAGCGAACCAAGTACCGCAACGCTCACAGTTATAGCCACCATGGTTACAGACTTCATAATGCTCTTCCAGCTCGTCGAATGCAAAGAAGCCGCCATGGCAGGTCTTACAGCTGAATGGGTAATGCATATGGACGCGAACATGCTGCTCGTAGGCAGCGCGAGTTGGGAAGGTAAGGGTGCATTTCTGCTTGTTGGTACCGCTGCATTGGAAAGGCTCGCGGTTCGTAGTAGGAGGAGCCATATTTGGTGTTTGGATAGACACAGTGGAGGGAGATTGCGCAAGACCGCCCGTCTTTGACGTTGTTGACGAAGCGATAGAGGAGGAAGTTTGTGTGAGAAAGGGAGTGGTGTGTTGCTTATCGACAAGAGTCAAGGATTCCATGCTTTTGGTCAGCAGATGAAGTTGGTCAATGGGTGACAATTTGAAGCTAAGCTCATTAGCCTGGAAAGTGGCAATGGTCGATGTGGAAGGAGCAGGCTCGAAGTTGCAGGAATGAATTTGGCTCTCAAACTCAGTGTCGTTTGACGGGTCAAGAACGTGTTGGCAGACTGGACAGGTATAATTGCCACAACAAGTACTGGCCCGATGTGCCCGGCTCGAGTCGACACTGTCGAAGAGCGTGTCACACTGGGCACAGTAATAGTGCCAGTGGTTGCACTCTTCGAAGTGGGCATGTCGTTCCAAGTATGTATGGAATCGACCCAGACACATCAGGCAGCCGACATGATGACCCTCTTGCAACAAATGGGCATCCAATTCGCCAATGCTATGATGCTGCTCGCTGCAGCTACCACAGGCATATTGACCCCCGCGAGAAGTTGCACTCATGGCTGCGGCTCAGCCAGTGAGTATGTTTTGAGTGACGAAGTGAACTGAACACTGAAAGAGAGACAATAGCGTAAACACTCTGAGTGAGAATTCAGAGCGGAATTTGCAAGTAACAAGCGTTTAGACGTGAATGTTTTGCGTATATGTGCGTCGCCGCCAAGGAGCAATCGTGGAGTAATAAACAAACCCAAACCCGGGCAAGAGCAAGAGCAAGCAGGAGCCGCAAGCCGGTCTCGATCGACTTCCACTGTCTGCGAGGATCGAGGATCGAGTATCGTGGGCCGCTCTTGCCCCAGTTCAAACACGACTCTCCTTTCTTTCATTTTAGCAATGGTGCCTATTGCAGGCAGAGAAGCCTGGCTGCAGGTACCTAGCTCTTACATCTATACTGACACTGGTAGGAAACTCCTCATCTCCAGTCTCCTCTTACGCTCTTTTGTTCTTTGAAGGATGTAGATACGATCCAACAATACGATACCACGGCACACGGCCTCCCTCCTCATCTTCGGCATCATCGTCAAAGCTTTTCGCAATCTCATACTCCTTATTCCGAGCGTACACGTACCAAAACAGCCACACCACCAGCGTTCAGCAGCTCCGCGGAGACAACATAATGACAGATCCAGGCCGACGTGACCACATGTCTTTCAGCGCAAAGTTGAAGAATGCGAAACTGATAAGATCTATCAAGATGGTCAGCACATGCTGACAAACACAGAAGGACAACCATACGGCAACAAACGTGGGTGGAAGAAAAAAAAGCATCGTGACATCGGCTATGCGGCGCAATGAGAAACTGTCTTTCGCCGTATTAACTACAATTTTCTTCGAAATACTCGCGATCTCCTTCATATCGGCTCCATCCTTGGCCATCATGGCGTTGGGCTTCATACTCGTGGCACTGTCCTGCTGCGCGATAAGACTCTACACGTAGGATATGGGATAAGTGGGGGTAGAGAGCTTGGAAGCTTATGGAATTGCTCACTATCTGGGATTGAGCCTGCACTATTTTCGAAAGATACGAAGCTCGCTCCAGCAGAGTCGAAAACCAGTTGCGCAGTGCGTGTATCTCATCTGAAAGGTGCGCAGCGCCAGCGGATTGTATAGGACCTAGCTTCGCCAGATCCTCATTCACTTCTATCAGATAATCGAAAAGTGCTGTTTGCAGTTTACTACTTTATTTCAAATGAGCAAACCTCGACGATACACGGTCAATCGCCTTGTCAAGCTACCGAGATCAGGCGCTTCTCGATTCGATTCATCATCTATTTTCCACAGGTTATCGTCACGTCGGATATGTCTTTCAGACTCGATCTGCTTCATAGCATCCCTACAAGTCTGGAGTTGAGTGTTTATCATATCATCTTTTGGAAAGGCTGAAACAAAGGGGACCATCGCTGGAAGTCCGGCAGCCAGTCTAAGATCCTTGATGCGAGTGACATGAGGTTTTCTACGTGGCTTTGCGCCAGTAGCCCATATGATATCTTTGGTTACGGAAGACTTCTTGTTGGAGGCCAGAGCCATGCTGAAGTAGGTCCCTTGGCCATGAGATCGGAACACGTATCCTGGGGCGGTCAATAAGTAGTCACAGCAGCTCGCTTTCGAGAACTTACCAACGGAATAGTTGCCGGAATTTCCCTTTTGTGAAATGCAGACACGCCTCGATCTAGGGCTGACAACCACGAGGGAGCAAGACCAAACGAGTTCGACACTTCCTCAAATATTGTCTGGAAGGTAACAAGCGGAAGCATGAGATCTCCATGCGGACCTCACTCGTCTAAGCAACTAACCCAATGTCAGTACAATCAGCCAGACTAGATGAATTCATTCCGATACCTACAGCAATTAGAAGCCCCTATGGACATGTCCTCTTTGCTCTTGAGGAAGAAGCTGCGGAGTCTGATAGAACAGCATCCAGCAGATGCCATACGCAGCAACGGGAATCGAAGATCGTTACCTCAACCCAAGTCGATATCACTCCCTCGCTGACGACCTTGTGTTCGAATATCAAATGCTCCGAATCGTAGATCGTAAGCAATGTGTAACTCGCGTCGGTGTAATCCGCGCTTGAAACCTACTTACCCCATCTTTTTCCCACAGTTCCAGAATGATTCATTTGCCCGGCTCCATCAAATGTTCCGTGGTCGGGTAGGAGCTGCTTGTACTCAGCATCAGCCATTTTGAGCGGTGAGAGCTTTTGGCATATCGAGCCAACTGTTGACAATGAGATCAACCAGTCTGATTTATGTATGAATAATAATGGAGCGAAGTTGGAGTCTTGACGCGACGCCGATCGATCTCGTAAATCTACCAGCTTGGCATTGAGAAAAAAAAGAAAATAAAAGGGGAAAGCAGCACAGCCAATCACTGTGCGCGAATCTCAGCCTCAGCCTTGCTGTCCTGTTTGCCGTAGTGAACGCATGTATTCAATTGCTCTTTTGTGCTGGAGAAATACTGAACAGAACATGGGGTTTTCCAGGTTTCACTGGGAATTACTCCTTGCTACCGCCGATTTCGGTGCCTAGCTCACCGTATATCAGTCACTTTTCTAACTTGGCAGCCTAATGGCTCGTTGTACACCAAACGTGTGCGCCCATTGTAGAACACCAAGATTTTCATCGTCCAGAAATTTCCGTCGGCTTACATAGGCCACGAGGCGTCTACGCCCCTGGTAGCAATGCAGCTTATGCTTGGATATGAGCTCGTAAGCGCACATTGCGCTTCTCGGAAACTCGGATCTATTGAAGTTGTACCGTTTGGTATGGCTGTTCTGAAAGCTATGGAGCTTCATCGGAGCAATCATCATAAGATCTTATTCTTGGCATGAAAGAGACAGAACAGTAGGGACAATTGAAGTCTTCGCTACTTCCATCTTGATGTCTATAAAAGGGATGGAAAGACAGTGAGATTTGGGAACGTCAACCTCAACAACAACTCAACAACACACTTGTATCTTCAACCAAATCTCAAACTATCAAAATGCACTTCTCCTACGCCGCGGTCTTCTTGGGCCTCCTCTCCATGGGAGTGCTTGCCGAAACTGCCGAAATCTACCAAGGTGTACGTTTCCCCTTCCCTTGTTGACTCCTCAACCTTCCTGAAAGAATTTATTGATACTGATCGGAATAGACCTGCAAAGTCGCAACCGGTAAATGCGCCGTCCACTCTCCTCCCGGACCCGGTCGTCCGATCACGACTGTTAAGAATTGTCCCGCCCATGGTCAGCCCCACCATGTAAGTCTTTGATATAATCTGGTATTGTGGAACAAATGAAAGTTAATTGTTGTAAAGTGCACCGCTGATGGTCGTGCTTGCAACTGGAGCACTACCACTGGGAAGGTTGTGTGCTCCTAGAGCCTCACTGGTTAGAAAATAGCGAAGCTTTTGGTGGACGTACACGCTGAGAGATGAACTGAGAGAATAGAAGGGCTTCATTCGTTTATGGCTATAGTCAGAAGAGTTATATAGAATAAAACCAAACATTGCCGGCAAATCTGCGGAGTTATCCGATATCTCTGTGCTATAGCTTGCTTCGCACGGTTTACTCTGCCTTTCCATGACCCGGGAAGACGAGGAGCTCCAGTGACACCGTCGTACGAGGAACAGTTCGCCCAGGTCTGATGTTACTGCTACTGATGCCATAGTAGACGTTAATTGGCCAGACCTCCATAGCGCCCAATCGATGAAGCCTTGCCACATAGCATGCTCGATTTCCTGACCAATAGAATACTGGCGCAATCTTGAATGTCCAGTCATAAAAGAAGGCACAAGGCGAACGCACTCTACACTGCCTTCTAATTCAGATATAAGAGGAATTCTGGTTGAAGGGTCCAAGCAAAGTCCGATTGAAGGACCCGGGGGAAGCTCTAGTGCACTGTGGCCAATCAAAACTTTGATCCAAATGCTTCCTTCCATCATCAAGCCAATCACAAAAGGGGAAGAATTCGCCACCAGTTCTTATTGGTGTAGAGCCATCGTACTTGGACAGGCATAGGCATAGCCTGACCGGTGTTGACCATTGCCCATACTGAGACCGATGGGCATATAAGGAGCTTTAATAGCCTCCAAAAGAAGATTCTCCGTTCTCATCTTCCTCCAATTCATCACATAATACTAGTTTTCTCACAAACCAAACACCTTCACCATGCAACACCAAGCACTCTCTGAAGAAGACAGCCAGAGTCGCAAGTCCTACTATGCCATGCTCCATGAATCCATCGACAGCGAAGCAGCTGCCGGCAACGACAACACCCTCGATGTGACTATCGGCAGCGGTATCTACGCTACGCTGGCCCGCTGTGCCATCTCCAATGACAGCCCTGCCGCTTTTGACTTTGAAATGCGCAGCTTGGCGTACACCACGTATCAAGCGGCCAAAAACTACGACTGGAAAAATCCAAAGCAAGAACGTCTAGTCTTCTTGCTCCTCCAGGCCAAGAACATTGGCACGCTGAATCGAAAATACACCGACAATGCTGGTAATGTGTTCAGTGAGGCTGCGCAGACTTCGAATGGGGCCAGGATCTTTGCGGACATGCCGTTTTTCGTGGAAGATTTCCTGCACATGTGGGTACGGGATCTGTCCAGTCTATCGCCAGAGCAGAGACGCGATTTAGCGGCATTCATGGCAAAGCTGGTGTCTGTTGGTTTCTCGGACAAGCTTGCTGTTGTAGGGCTGTGGCTTTTTCGACGAGTCTTTGAGAGTCCTGTTCATGAGCTTGACGGTCCTGCTTTGCATTGGATGGAAGCTGTGTCTGCTTGGTACATGTACGCTGGGCATAAGCTAATGTCACTTTGTGGATCTGACTTCAGTGACATGCCCGAAGAGTTCGCTGTTCCAGGAGAGCTGGCGCAGGCAGCTGGAATTGAGGGCACCGGTTTCTCGGTTGCTCGATGGAAGTTTTGGCAAGAGAGGGTGAAGGAGATTTGTCGAACACTTCCTTTGGGAATTGAGAATGAAGTTGCATTGCCGCCGCAGTCCTTGTATGGGCTTGCAGAATTGGAGCCTCTCTTCTTTGGAACACATTGACGACTTGAATGTACTTGCTGACTTGGTTCTTCATATGAGCAAGATAGCCACATATTCTATAGGAACATTCAAAACCAAAATTTCAAGCAGCTCAATCATGTAGTTTCTAGTATGATGCCAAGTATATACCTGCAGATCCAAAACTTTTTGACGCCAAGAATTGTGTAAGGCTCTGCGACTCAACGCCATGAATAGAGCTCCAGCCTTGATATCCCAGCTTCGCTGAGCATCAGGCCTTGGCATAAGCGCGCGCAAGTCATGGCCAGCTTGGAAGTATATCATTGCCATATATGATCTCTGAACCTCCGATCATACTGAGGTTACTGAGGGGTTAGTTATTTTCACATGGATTCGTAAGTGGTAAGTGGAGCCATTTGAGTAACGCCAGATCGCGTGCAGATGACGCCTTAAGACCCTGAACCAGAGTGACGTGAGCGTGAGCTTGGTGGCACAACATCATCAAATAGCAATCAAGAAAGAGTTCTTCCTTCAAAAGTAATTTCACACCAGCTCTGCTCTGACAGAAGAACCATCCCGCTGCGCACACGATATCGACTTGAGGACTCTCTCAGCCTTATTTGATCAGCCAATCACATCGAGCGAAATGCCTCCAGCAGCATTTGAGGTTCAGCCAGTTGGCGCTCAACCAACTGGACAGCCTGGTGAAGTATCGAGCTCCAAGCAGCAGCCGCTGAAGCCACTGAAGCAAACCGGCGTAATGGACAACTACGAACACTTCGACGTGACCCCCGTTATTGGTCGCGAATTCCCCAAGGCCAGCCTCGTCGAATGGCTCAATGCACCAAATTCCGATGCTTTGATTCGCGATCTTGCGATCACCAGTGCGTCTATTCAAAGCTCCTAAAATGCCAATAGCCGCTGCTAATTTGGCCATAGTCTGCGAACGCAACGTGGTCTTCTTCCGCGCTCAGAATGATCTGACCAATGACTTGCAGAAGGAGCTCATCCTGCGACTCGGTAAACTTTCTGGTCGACCAGAGACATCTGGCCTTCACATCCACCCCTTGCTCAACAATGAGCGCGAAGGTGGTGGCTCAGACCCTCAGATTAGCTCCATCAGCTCCGCACAGCACCAGAAATTCTACGATCGCAAAAATCAAGCTCAGATTGCGGCAAGTGGAGCAAAGTGGCATAGCGATATCTCGTTCGAAAAGGTTCCAGCAGATTTCTCATCCCTCCGTTTGGTGAAGCTACCATCAACTGGCGGCGGTAAGTCAAAACAGACGAGCATCCTTTTTTCTTGCTGACAGACTGTAGATACACTTTGGGCCTCTGGCTATGAGATATATGATCGTATTTCGGAGCCGTACCAAAGGTTCCTTGAGGGTCTCACAGCCACGGCCGAGCAGCCAGAATTCGGGAAGGTCGCGGAGAAAGGTGGTTTCAAGCTGTATGAGAAGCCTCGCGGTGCAATCGAGAATGTCGGCTCTGAGTTGAAGGCAATTCATCCCGTGGTCCGTACACATCCAGTGACAGGATGGAAGAGCGTATATCCCATCGGCTCGCATATCAAGCAGATCAACGACGTGACCGAGGACGAAAGCAAAACACTTCAGAATTGGTTCCTCGACTTGATTACGAAGAACCACGATCTCCAGGTTCGCTTCAAATGGCTCAACTCTAATGATATTGGTCAGTCTCAAACCACTAAGACAAAAATTGACCACTTACTTACTGACCACCAACAGCTATCTGGGATAATCGTTGCACTTTCCACACGGCAACCCTCGACTATGATGGCTTGGGCGAGCGCTATGGAAACCGTGCGGTTGGCGTTGGCGAGCGACCTTTCTATGATGCAAACAGCACTTCTCGCCGCGAAGCGTTGGACCTTTATCGGCAGAACTAGGTGCCTTGGAATGAAACCAACCGTCTGAACTGTCAGGCAGGTGCTCAAAAATGAGCAGGAATTGCCTCAGCAATGCCAAATTTATGTAGCAATACCATTCAATTCTCGATATCACCTGTCTCAGCTTGCATTGCTCTTTGAATAGCCCATTTTCTCGCGCCACCAATCCAAAATTCCTTGCTCTTCCATCTTTCTCGCGAATTCAGGTGTTGTTTCGACGCGTTCTACGCCTGCTTCCATATGTTGCAAAGAGCAAGACGGGTCCAGCAGAGGATTGACCGCCGAGAGAAGGTCATAGCCCATATAATTCTTTTGCTTCAAGACTTCGACCATTCATTGACACCGTCCTTGCTTCCGCAGCAGTAAAATAGGCCAGGCTTGCCATACTTGAAGAGGAGGTAGACTTGATGCCTTTCGGCAGCTGATCTGAGGCCTTCCAGCTTTCGAAGAGACCTAACGTGATGTGTTCTCGCTAAAAAATTGTGTACCATGACCACTTTGATAGTCACACATTTCGATCGCCCGCGATTGAGAAAAGAGTTCGCTAGTCAACTTAAGTCACCAAGCTCGAAATGAGTTGAAACATGAAATTTTCTTGAGTAGATGTGGTCCAAGCTTTAGAGCTCAAGTTTGGATGATTGGATCCATGATCCCTGTAAATCCTTCAGGTCCCTCATGGCCCGAGCTTCTTTGGGTCACTAACTGTACATTCTAACTTCATTGTTACCGCTTGCAGCTAGGCAACCAAAACACTAAACGATCATGTCCACATGATATATTTAACCTCAGAGTGCCTTTACTATCCACCAACCACTCATCGCCAAAACCGAAAACACAACCCAAACCAAGACACCAACACATTTTGAGTTTGATACACAGCGCAAGCTGGAGCAACCATGTCGACCCAAGCTGCGAAAGGCGCAGCCTTTCTCGAAGAGAAAAAATACGACGAAGCTATTGAGCAGTACACCGAGGCTCTGAAAATCAGCCCAAGTGCTCCAGACTACTACATCAAACGGGCCATGGCATATCAGCGAAAAACACCCCCTGACTATGCCGCATCTCTCAAGGATGCCGAAATAGGTCTCGTTTCTGCGGATCGTCGAGCCCGTAGAGAGCTCATAACACAAGCGCAACTACGTCGAGGTGTCGCTTTGATGAACCTTGAACGATATGCCGACGCCAAGTTTGTCTTTGGCATCGTCAAAGAGCTAGATCCGAAAGAGAAAACGCTGTTCGCATTCGAATACAAAGTTGATAGCAAACTAAAGGGCCTGCCGGCCGACGATGAGCGAGTCGTTTGCAAGGTCAAGAAAATCCCTGATGTTGAAATACCAAGTGCGGAAGTATCCAAGCCAGCAGCTGTGGCCAAGCCGTCGACTGCTACTGAAAAACTTCCAACTGCTCCAGTTCAGACTCCTGCCGCCAAAATTAAACACGACTGGTACCAGAGCGCAGACAAGGTTTACTTCACTCTCCTCGCAAAAGGAGTGCCAGAAGACAAGACTAGTATCGACATTCATGCCGAATCTGTAAGTCATCTGTACTACTATCTAGTTCCTGGACTAATATTTCGCAGCTCACTATCTCATTTCCAACCATTACAGGTGGGGATTATGACTTTAGTCTAGAACCGCTGTATGCGCCCATCGACCCAGAAGCATCCATCTCGAAAATCAGCGCCACCAAAATCGAAATCACGCTCAAGAAGGTTACCGCCTCCAAGTGGCCTACCCTGGAGGGCGTAGCCAAGCCAGTCGCTCCATCAAACCCTACCGGTATGGATGCTGTCATTCGCGAAAAGGTTCTCGGCAGCGAAGCGCCCTCAACAGCCGCCGCACCAGTCCCAGAAAAGTCGTCTGCGCCTGCCTATCCGACCTCATCACGCACCGGTCCCAAGAACTGGGACAAGTTAGCTGATGAAATCGGCGACGATGCTACTGGCGGCGACGATGTGAACAATTTCTTCCAATCTCTGTACAAGGGTGCAGACCCCGATACACAGCGCGCCATGATGAAGAGCTACCAGGAGAGCAATGGTACTGTCTTGAGTACCAACTGGAGCGAAGTTGGCAAAGGCCAGGTTGAGACGGCTCCACCAGACGGAATGGTAGCAAAGAAGTGGGGTGAATAGCTACGCGGTGTGCGCCAGGTCTGAAGAAGGTGGAACGCGGTATTGCCTACATAATCGCCAAGGCATCGGAGGAGATTCACAGTGCGTATTTTTATGTTAGCGTCATGGTAAATGGCGTTTCAAACCTGTCTTAGTTCTAGTGAAAAGACTTCTTGGCTTTAATCCTTTGTTTTTCTTGTGATTTACGCGGCCTCAAATCGGTGAAATAAATAGATACTGGTTTCAACTGATATAAGGACAGCAAAGTCGGCGAGATTGATGAAGATGGGATAATGGCCCGATTGAAAAGACTGCTAGTCATTAAACCTCTTCTCCTTAATCAACAACGCGGCCTCAAATCGGCGAAATGACTTGATCGTGCACCAGGTGTTCTAAGACCAGTGAATCGATGAGATTAACAAGCATGTTCCTCCACACTTTCTGATAGCCATCTCAATTGCATGCATGTCGCTTGACCTACCGTTCGGCCATACTTTCTGGTTACCACCCCTGATCGGCCAGTGGGTTCATTTGGACAGTAAACCGAGGGTCCTGACCATTGTTTTATGCTTCACCGCCTGAATTGTTGAATGCGACATCTCAGCGATTGCTCACGGTGGCTGGCATGTTATGAACTGAAGGTTGTATTCGGATTGTGTACGATCGGTCCTGAGGGCTCTCTGCGTGAGACTATTTGGTCCTGTATCAAGTATACAGTCCGGCCTGAATCCTCCATTGTAACATATCTCGCAGCGTCAAAGTATAGAGGGAATTGACTTTGTCTGGACAGGCTTCGCGCGATATCACCAAGTCCGAGCAAGTGTCGAGGTTTGCCGACTAGTCGCTCATTCCTAAGAACCCGGACTTGTGTGTTTCAAAGCATAGCGTATCGTGAAAGAGGAACTATTGCAGTCTCGTGTGTGTTATGATACCGAGTGAAGTTAAGATTGCAAGAGCGCGCGGCTCACCCGCGCAAAGACCTGATGGTCTGTGAGTCCGGTCCGAAGATTCGACGATCCAATCGCAAAGTGGAATTTCTGGCTTCTATTCCAAGTTGAAACGCCTCCTCACTAACTTCATTACATTCCAACTTCACCCTTCATCGACCGTTCGGCGTTTGCGCGGCTGTGCAATATTATCTTTCTGAGTAGGGATATTCCGTGTGTCTCATGACCAGAATTCTCTCAGTAGCCAATGTCCTCCATTCAGGCTCGGATTGCTCGATACGAGATCTGTCTGATAGATCTATCTACCAACTCTTCCTGGCATACATGACTATTTTTGGACGATCTCGAAGCAATCGAAGAACATTTGCATTAGACTGGTACATCTACGATGGAGCGCGCAGGTTCAATGCTCATCTCAACCGGAAATGATCGAGCACTTCCTACTACATTCCCTCCACACGACCTGTGGTCTATCTCTCGTATATTCTATTGCCCTATGTGCTTTTTCCCTAGATTCCTTGGTACCTGACTTACAATGATATTGTAGACATAAGCTTCAATAGCCCTCCGCCGAAATAATGGCCTCAATACTCGCGCGGAGCCATGACGCAAGCTATATTCTGTGTCTTACACCCCTGGAACAGGCTATTGTAACGAAGTTGTAGTTCAAGTGGTCTTTGCGTCTACATATGCCAAAAGCTACCACGGGAGAACTCTGAAGCTTTTCCTTCTATAATTTAACTTGGACCTTTAGCCCGAGCACTGGCCCTCCTAGTCGCGGGTGCAACCGTTTGTACACGATGACTATTGGTCGACTTTATTTCCCGCAGCGTACAGGGCGACGATCGACCAATACCCCTTTCATCAAGCGTCTGTCGCCTTGGTGTACATCGTACTATGAGTCTGGTTTGATGCTACTGGTGCCTGGTACCTGCGTGGGTTCAGCCGTTTGTTCCGCGGTAGACACCTCTTCTAAGCCCTCTTGAAATATTATTCAAAGCGACTCGTTTCCCTTCGCCCTGACTGGGACTGTTCACGACAAAATCTTGGTCTACTGCGGTTGGTAGTGGTTGAAGAGGCCCTCTTGTTGACCGTCATCTCGTGTACTGTATAATTACAGCTTCACTAAAGATTATTCCTATAATCACATACAGATAATCCGAAGTGTGTGAACCTTTAGCTGGACGGATTGTGTCGAAAGTCTCCGGGATTATCTCCGAATATCTCAGCCTCACCTTCCTTTTCCAGCCTCACGATCTCGGGAGCCTCATATTCTTGGGAGCCATCAAAGTTAGCGCACTAAAACCAACCACCAGCACACTCATTTTAATTTCACCTTCACCTTCTCACGCTCCTTTCCTTCTACCCCACATTTTACGGCTTCCTGGTTCCAATTGAAGAATTTTCATCAAACCACCTTCACTCTCCTTCATTAAGCCATTGTTCCTCTCGTTCGCCAAAACAGTCATTCTCGAATTTCAACATGCGTGTCCTCGATACTATATGCGCTCTCGTGCCGATTTTAGGCGCTGCGCAGGCAATGTGGCGTATGCAATGCCTCAATTTCGATGGAATATACCGCATTGACCCCCTCGTCAGTCCGGGAAAGCTCTCTGATCATGCGCACACATTTCACGGCTCACCTGGGTTTGGCATGAATATTTCGCACGACGAGATTCGAGCCGGCAGCTGCACTTCTTGTCTGGTCACGCATGACAAATCGGTTTACTGGTAAGCACCCCATTCTCATCATGCGCGCAGGTGGATTTCCTCGTTATTGCTTTAAGTCCGCCTCAAACAGACTATCGCATTATTGTCATACTCTAACATTGAAATGAACAGGACTCCGCCTTTGATGTTCCAGTACCCTAATGGAACCACTGTTGTTCTTGAGCAAATTGGCGGCATGCTAGCCTACTACGAGCAGTTGCCCATAGTCCCTATTCCACAGCCAGGCCAAACTACGGCGTTCCCAGCCGGTTTTCGTATGATTGCTGGAGACAATACTCGACGGGGATCCACCTTGCCTGCCACAATTGAACAAAAATCAGTCTGGGTTTTTGATCCCAAAATGAGAGAGCAAAGCACACTTGCCCAGCTGGCCATTGGCTTCAATTGCCTAAACTATAAAGGAACACCAGAACCTTTCGACGATCGCAACAAACTCCCTGGCCGCCACGTTCTAGACAGTTGTGCGGATGGTCTTCGGCTGGAGCTTACATTTCCTAGCTGCTGGGACGGTGAACATTTGGATAGTCCCGACCACAAGAGTCACGTGGCGTACTCGTCGCTAGTATTCGATGGTACCTGTCCGGAGGGTTTTGAGAAACGACTGCCAACTCTCAAGTACGAGACTATATTCAATGTGGCGAAATACAACGGCGTTGAGGGCAAATTCATGCTCAGTAATGGCGATGAGACTGGTAAGTTATATCGAGTAATAACGAAACGGCAAGGACTAACATCAGTGGGCAGGCTACAGTTATCACGGAGATTATGTGATGGGATGGGATGAAAAGTTCCTTCAGGATGCTGTCGACGGGTGCCAAAACCGTTCTGGCTTGGTCGGGGATTGCCAGTATTTCAAGGACGCAATACAACCTGAAAATGCGGCAGCCTCGTGCCACTTCAACCCACCCGAAAAGGCTCAGGAAGAAAACTGCGCGGGACCTCGGCTTGGAAATTGTCACGGCCCCGATGGTCATGCTGGCTCGAAAAGCTGCCCTGCAAAGCGTAAGAGATCAGACAATTGCGGTAGCTCACCTGTTCAGAATGGCAACATCCCTTCACTGGCTGCGATTAAGCATCAGAGCCGGTCAACAGTTGCAACTCAATTGCCAGCACCGCCAACGCCTCTCGCTGTCCCTCCTCCAGCTTCATCGCGAAATCCAAAGATTAAGATAGTTATTGAGGAAGTCACCGTCGAAGAGACTACCACGCAATGGATCAAACGCGCTGAAGCGACCGAGCTGCCCGGAGCTGCTCATCATTCACATGCAGGCCACGTTCAACGACACCAGAACCTCCACAAGCGCCATGGGCATCATCATGGCTAGACGCCATGGTATCCTACTCGCAACTGATCGAATAGTGCACACTGCGCGCTGTGCCATCACTTTTGTTGCTCATATTGTCCGACTGATTTCTTTTTTTGATGATATCCCATCCACCCTAATCGGGCGGAACGACTGCACATGTATTATGATTTTTCATTCTTGGGCCAGCGGCGGCCGCAGTCGCGGGATTCGTTGTTGACCAACGAAGGAAATAGATATACCTTAGTCAGTGCATGGGAACACAACTGGCTCATTGAGCTCAAGTGAATAGACAGCCCTGTTATCGAATTCCTGAAGTCTATTGCAGAGTGAGTATATGTAATAACAGCGGCATGTAAAATATCTACTTGGTCATGGAAGAACAAAATAAAAACCTTTCCCATAATGGTCATTCTCTCTTGTACCGCATATATGTAGGTACCTAGCTAATGACATCGAGATCCCAAAGCCTATGATGGCCCTTAAAGTAAACTTTTTATGATCTCGACAGCTGATTTTCACCACAATCAGGCTCGAAACTGCCCTGTCATGGAGTCCAATGTTGCTGCGATTCTAAATAGACTCACTCAGAATGCGCTTTCGTGATACCATCCCTGATACCTTCCTGAATTCGTGATTAGCGCCAATGCTAACGTCTGGTTTGTCCCCCGTCAAAAGCAACGTCTTAAACTCCTTCCCAAATCATATACCATATGCTAGAAACTGTACACGATGACATAACAATATCAACGATATGCCCGTATCACTCTATGCCCTCAAGATCGGATCTCGTCCGGCTCGGAGCTCCGCTGCAATTTCACCAACTCCTCGTCCCAGCCTATCGACTTCAGCCAATTCACTGGCGATCAACAACACTAGTTCCTCTCGTTCATCTTCCACGTCATCTCTCCTCGCGGAACTCAGTCCTTCTCTCGCCATCTGTACCGCTTCAAGCGGGACACCCCGTCGACCACTCGCACTCGACAGCATGAGCGTTACCACTGCCAACCGCACCAACACCTGTGCTCGCAGATCAGCCGGCGCACTTGCCAGCAAACCCCGGAGTTCGGCATTCGCAGGCACCAGCTGTTCGATATCACCAGTTGCGCGGAACAGCAGCTTGCGCGCGACACACAGATTCAGCGTACGGTGGCGATAGTCAGCAGCTCTTCCGTCTTGGCACGCAGCTATGCCATATTGCACAGCACGCTGAAGGTCTTCTGTGGGTATCGAGGAGGCTGCTGCTCGTTTCTGGTAGTGAAGTCCAAGGTCGTTGCAGATACTGGCGCGCTGACGAGACCCTGCGATGGACAGTGCCGCTCGACCAGACTCAATGGCAGCGTCGATATCATCCTCGTTATTGTACTTGTCGAAGCGTTCTGACAGGAGATTTGCACGATTGACTGCGGCCTCGACTCGTAGTGCTGCGGCCTCTGCTGGCAAAAATTGCAATGCATGTTCGTATGCGTTGATGCCAGCGTCTAGGGACGTTTCGCTGTCGAATTTATCAAAATGGTCCTCCAGACGCTTGCCTTGGAAGCAGTAGCGTACACCACGCTCATACGAGGATGGAGCACTGTTGATGGCTGTCTGACCCGCTTCAATGGCACAGTCATAGGCCTGGCGAGCGAGGTGCAAGTCAGACGACTGACGGGTTATGGCGCTTTTGGCAACGTAGAGTTCTGCAAGCTGATCGTATTTGGCAGCGAGGAAATGGTGGTCCAATGAACTCGCAAGGGAGAGGTCACGGCAGAGGGCGTGTATTTGACTGTCGATGCGAAAGAGACGGGGCGTGGATGGCATGATAGGTTGATAGACTTGGGATTGGGGCTCCCGCGAGTTGAGATGGGCACGGCTTGTTGAGTATTTTGCTGTCATAGCCACGGCTTTGGCGATACGAGGTCGCTCGATATTGAATGAGTAAGTTAAGGGGTGTATACTATTGCTAGAAGGTTAGAGAATCCGTACTGGCTGTGTAGGAACTGAAAATTGGCACTGACGGTTATGAGTGTCCTCTAATAAGGATCTCTACACGGCAAGTTCTATATCGGATACATCCAGTCCCCTTGGTCTGGGTGAAAAGGTAAGGCGAATGAGTAGTGATATATGCGAAAGGATTTCTCATTCTCTCTATGCTAAGTTCTACCTGTGGTAGTAGTTCATCGAAGAAGAACAAAAGATTCAAGCCTCAAAGTACCGTACAACCGGAAACAGGACTGATATCATAGTCACGAAAAAGACATTTTGTTCATTTGGAACATGCATATTCAGCGTGGACCAAAAGAATCCCTGCTCCTTCGTACCGTAGTCTTTACAGCTTTGGAAATACGCAGATGTAGGGAGGTTCTTCATGCGCCATCTATGAGGCGGATCGACGATGATCCATTAGCGCATTGCTCGGAGACTAAGGATTTAAAGTTGTCTCGAGCTTCTGACCGGCGGCCGCACAAGATAGATGGGTGCACTAAGTTCCGAGAGGTATGGCGGACTTGACCAGTATCATTTTGTCCATTTTTGATCGCAAGAGGCACTGTCCCTTGAAAATGCTTGAAGTTAGGCGCGTGGTCGCAAATGTCAAACGAGCCGAGTGATATGCTTGGTCGAAAGTGGCCTGAGGTGTACATCAACACGAGATAAACTCGGTAGTTTGGGGTGTCAAATTCGAAGCATGGCGACCTTGTGCATACAGAACCAGGTTGGGCTGAGCCTCTCGTCGATAATCTAATCTAGTATAGTAGCCTCGATGATCGGCGGCACTCTTCCTGGTGAACCCGTTGCTGCATTGCAAGCGTGAAGCGAAGATGGTATCAATCCCCAGCTCCGGGTTGGCGGTTCTCGAATGACGTGAGGTTGGGACCACTAGGTTACTCTAAACTCAGGGTCTTGAACAACCACATCTAATCAAGATATCGCCGCAATTGTTGCTTTACAACGCTTGGAAACTGCGCAGGTAGTTAGCCTGATCAATCTTCAAAGTCAAGCTCAATTGTCAGACTACTGATGATTCTTTGAATCGGCTCTTCGTCTTCCGCGAACAACACAAAGCAAAACCTTTGCTTCGAAGCGATTTGAATCAGAACGCCGTACGTAGAATCAAGATAGGAGATGATACGACGATCATTTCCAATATCTACCATGGGCAGGCGACACCTTTCAAGAAAATGTATAATTTGTAGCCAGTTTGGAGAGAGTAATGCAACGAATGATCGAGAAACCTCCACTCCGAAGAATTTCGGGCAGCGACTCCTTTATGCTGTTCCCTGCAACAACAAGAGGTGAGGACGCTTTAGAGAGTAGTTGCAGATGGCTTGTCTCTCCGCTGCGTGCCACAGATCTCGGTAAATTCCAGAAAAAGCCTTGCACCAGGGTCCTGGAAGATTCACACCCAGAATACGGTAATGGAAGAACTCCAAGAGAATACTGATGGCTGTGATGGTCGTTCGGAATTATGCAGCCGTGCTCCGCGGCGTCTCCGCCCCAGCTTTTTTTGCAAACCCAACCATTATTGGCGACCAACCTCACGTTTACTAATGCGGCGTTTTGGCGTTGCAACCCAGCAGCTCCAACCGGAACTTTGTTCTTTTATCGGATGAATCATGCAATATGCACACCACATGCAGCAGTTCTCGATTTCAGAGAGGGATCCAGCAGGGTTAGAATCGAAAAGATGTCAGTGGCTACAATTTTGTCAGTACGAAGGTCATACGACTGATAATTGGGCTGAGGATGAATGTCATATGTAATCCTGGCCAATGACAACCCGTTCTCTAACGACATTGGTGAAATGCTCCGCAGTGATTTTGAAAATGCGTCTAGAATGCTCCATATTGCAGTCAAGTGAAGCTTCCCAAGGCAAATGCTGCCCATTGAGAAATCGGCGACGACTTTTCCCAGCTTTTGAAGTCGAAACGAAAGAGTGACAGTTGCTTCACTTGGTTCTGGCACCATGTTGGCTGCTGGTGTGTGTTGGCCTCCCTGGGATGTCCTGTATGGCTTTTGCTCTTACGCCTTTCATCCATAGTCGTGTGAAATGAGCTTGGAATTCTTTGGTGAACTCAGATTGGCCAGGGGTATGTAAGAGTCAAGATCGCTTTCGTTTCACATAATTATGTATTGTGAAAAAATCTGGGGCTTGGTTGATTGAGAGGAAATATTTAGACACTGCGAGAGAACTTTGGCAAAGTAAAACACTATAGCTCAATTTCCAGCACCATTGCCAGTAGTGAGCCTTAAGTATATCAGAATCGCCCAAAAATCACACTAGCATCGGGCATAAACCACCCGCAGACTGTCCAGTCCGCGGAGTTCATATACAGCAATGGCGGCTATCACTTCAATACCAGATAGGCGAGGTATGCATATGCCTCAGCCAAATCCTCCTGTCGGACAGTTGGTACAGTTTATGCCCAAAAATACAACGTCATTTTGAATTCTTTATAGATTGCTGCCCAATTCATCGTGTTGCTGCATCGTCATAGGTCTAGATTGTTCTTTTCCGGTTCGCATACATTCAGGTTGCAATGACTTGACATCTGAGCCTCCATGCGCTGTAAGATCCTACATATAGTCATAGCTCCCAGATATCCAAGTCTAGATTCGCAAAGCTGTAGTGGGTTGTAGGTTGTCGCTTCGTTATACCGATTGGGGTTGTTGTCAACGTGCCCACATACATCGAAGTACATCGGTTCAAGATCGCGGTTGTCAATGCAAGTTCCGCACATGGAACTGATCAGTATCCGATGCTAGCATCCGTGATATCTGTAATCGTGAGCATAGTTCAGCGGGTTTGGACCGTTGGGAGTATGCGCGCTGCCATGGCAAAGTGGATGAATACCATAAACAAAAGCCCATGACAACGAGAGGCGATCGGCAGGGGCGCATCTGCAGGGCCAGGCTTGTGTCGATGCTTGACGGGTGAATCTTATATCTTCCTGCAGCCTAGCCATGATTTGTTTACCTTGCAAATCATCAACCGACTGAAATTCGACAGAACAGTCTCATCAACACCAACGTATGACAACGGGAATGATATCTTTGAGCAAGTGAATTTGGACCGGGAGAGCCTGTTTCGAGTATGGGGCAGCTGATGGTGGTAGTCATCGACATCGAGAGTACTAATCGCTGAAATAAGTCGCAGGTCCCCATATGCCTCCTTCCTTCCTTCCTTCACACTCACGATAGTTAAAAAATTCTTTTTTTCTCCTATAGAATTCGTTACCTTTGGCTTGAATGCTGACCTTCTTACATCTTTTTCAACAAGTTGGCGCCACTAGTCATCAGGTTTGATGAGAGGATACAATTGACTTTGTGCATCCATTGATAACAATCTTATTGTTACCTCACACATCGAACTTATGAGCTGTAGAAAACAATGATGATCGTTATTGCGTCGCATATAGCACCAAAATACCCCTTGGTGCTGTTTTGTATTACCGAAAGCCGTATAACAATTCGTATCCCCATATCGTGCAAATCATGACTGATACACCATAAGCCCATGAAACCATAAACCCATGAGACCATGTCCCAAGCCATGGAAATCCAAATAATTTGCCCAATCGACCACGACCTATGCAGTCTTCTTGCTCTCATCCTTCTCCAGCAACGGTTCCGACTGCTGTTTCGCGTCCCGTTCCTGCAACACCGCCGGCGGCGGAATAACCGCCATCGCGCGATCAATAAAGCCATCACCGCGGAACAAGCTCAACGTCTTACGAATCATTGGGCTATTAACAGCCTTTGGATCCAACTCATAAATCACCTGCATAGCCACCAAACTCGCCGTAAACAGCAACACATCGCCATCCCTCACACCCTTCCACCAGCCATGCTTGACGCCGACTTTCCACATGCTGTCGAGACTGAGACGTGTGGAGAAGAGGAAGTTGCCACGGCCATTTTTGCGGTCGATAAATGCCCACATGCCGCCGAGGGCACCGCCGAGGATCCAGCGCTTGGTGGGTAGGACTTTGTTGGGCATGATGTTTTGGAAGAGGCAGATGCTGCCCCAGGCCGTGCCGATGGCGCCAGTGACGAAGATGGAGTTGCGGAGGATTACTTGGGCTAGGCGGGAGAATGCGGGGATGGGTGTTTTGATGAATGCTTGGATGCGGAGGAGGCTGAATGCGCCGATGAGGATGGAGAAGTAGCGGACGATTCCGGGGAATGCTTCGAGGAAAAATTGAAGATAGGTGCGGACACATGATGGGTCGTGGGGGTGAGTAAGTGCGCAGGAGAGGTTCTTAATTGTTGGGTGTGCTGGTGACGTTATAGGGTTGATGGCTGCTAATGATTTTGGTAGTGTTGTTGAATTTGGGAACATGCTGGGAGAAACAAATATTCTGGATGATATTAGTACTGCGAAGAACTTAGAGCCTCGTCAACTTACGGCCATTTCAGGCGTGAAATCTCAGCCAGACTGTCAACGATATCTGGAGTAGTTGGCCACTTGAAGTTGGCTGGGTAATCTATCGGTCTTCCTTGTAGATACGTCTTGGAATTTCCAATGATGAGATTTCCATAGCTTGCTGGGAAGCAATCTCGATCAAAGACAAAAGCATGTAGCAGCTGTCCGCAGGATGCTGGCATAAGCAGCCACGATCCAAACCACCATGGACGGTCCTTCATGTATCCCAGATCTTCTATGTAGTTGTAAAAGAACTCGAGCGACCGTGTAAACATATACAGTGTGATTGTAATTCTTAATTGAGCAGCGGGATACACCCCGAGGAAAAGACCTGCCAAACCAGATCCAATCACTGGTGCAAGTTTGGATGTGAGAGCGGCACTGATCCGAGGATTCCTGCCTCTAAAAGGTTTGGCATTATCCGTCAAGAGGCTGGACCGTAGTCGCACCAGGAATCGGTTCAATAATCGATGGAACAGGAGAATGAGGGACAAGGATGCGGATAGCCGGACACTGGTCTGTTTCCAGAACGGTGGTTTCTTCACGACACTGTGCATTATTTAGCATCTCCATCGCAGCTTGGATCTTGATCTTGATCTAGATAACTTACGGCAAAGTCTTGCCTCGAGCAAAAATCATCGGCGCCAGGGTTTCCCATAGCTTCAACCCTCCATATGAGGCTCCAAACAGGCGCAACGCGATGCGGACAGTCGATGCGTTAAAATCGTCAGAACTTTCCACAACGCGCTCGTACTTAGCGGGCGGAGGTGCTTTCTTCTGAACGACAGGTGTGCGAGCCAGCAGATATTTATGCAGTAGTTGATATTCCTTGGGACTGAGGGAGTATCGCATGGCGTTGAGCGTGACTGGATCCATGGGCTTTCCGCTTGACGCCGCTGACGCGGAGGAATTGACCGAGGCCATTGCAAAGGGCGACGCGATCAACTACACGCAGTTGTCGATTTGAATAAGGACGACGATGATGATGATTTCATGGGAAGGAGGGGACTCATGGGTGCAGGCTGGCTGGTAGAAGAGAGGATTTGTCTTCACCTCGGCTACTGCTAATGTACGGACGAGAGACAACAACAGGTTAGATTGGTGGGAATCAATGGTGTTGTTGCCCAATCGAGGGAGCCTTGGCACTTCCTGCCCTTGGCTGCTGCTTACTTTCTATTGTGACCTCCGTGCTGGCATTAAGTATTTATTTGCGGGCAAGAGCTTATTACATGAGTTGATGCTGCTGTCGTTGGCATAAAGTTTGGCGCGTGAAAGGCACGCGATGATTACCAGCCCCCTGTTTCGACCAGAGCCCAACTTCACCTCCTCATCTGACATCGACAACAGCGGCTGGCCAACAGTGACATGAGATCATGGATGTACACTTTCTGGCGCTGATCCCGCTTCCGGCTTAGTCTTACTCTTACCCCACATCAAATGCTTGTGGAAGCTCAAGCTGCAGGTGCTGTGCTGCTGTGTACAGGTACTGGTGGATGCGTGGCGATGACCTCACGCGAGATGAGAAAATGATTGTAACTGGCGTGTATCAAACCTTGCGGTAGCTGCGGTATCAATCAGAACGCTCTCATTACCCTTCGCGTCGTCTCATTCAGTTCCAACTTCCTACCGATCCAGCATGTCAAGCACATCCAGCGCAAACTACATCGGCATCGATGTCGGAACCGGCAGTGCGCGAGCATGTATCATGAATGATGAGGGAGATATACTAGCAGTCGCTTCTGAACCGATTGAACTCTGGCAGCCTCAGACTGGCTACTATGAACAATCAACGACCGATATCTGGCACGCTATATGCAAAAGTGTAAAGCAAGCGGTCTCTGAGAGCAATGTTTCTCCCGAGTCTATCAAAGGCCTTGGTTTTGATGCTACCTGCTCTCTGACAGTCTTCTCCATAGACAAAGATGAGCCTGTTGCAGTCACAGGTCCAAAGTTTGACAACGCCGATGGCAAAGATCGGAATGTTGTCCTATGGCTTGATCATAGGCCAGAGCAGGAGACCGAGAAAATCAATGCAACCAAACATAACCTGTTACGCTATGTTGGCGGCAAGATGTCAATAGAGATGGAGATCCCAAAGGTGTTATGGCTAAAGAATAACATGCCGAAGGAGCTCTTCTCCAACTGCAAGTTCTACGACTTGGCCGATGCACTCACACATATGGCAACTGGCGCCGAGACAAGATCGTTCTGTAGTGCCGTGTGCAAGCAGGGATATGTACCAGTAGGCGTAGATGGAAGCGTCAAGGGATGGCAAGAAGACTTTTTGAAAGCGATCGGACTGGAGGACTTGTGTGAAGACGACTTCAAACGGATGGGCGGTGTCAATGGGGTGGTATCTCCAGCCCCTAACCCCTGAACTCGATCAAGCTGACTTTTCTAGAACGGCGAGTATCTTACGGCTGGCGAACTGGTCGGCACTTTGTCCGAAAAAGCTGCCAACGAGCTTGGTCTTATTCCAGGGATCGCAGTTGGCAGCGGTGTAATTGATGCCTACGCAGGCTGGGTTGGCACAGTTGGAGCAAAAGTGAAACTAGAGAAGCAGTCAACAGATACGTCTAAATCAGCAGATGATGTATCTCAGGCCTTCACCAGACTTGCAGCAGTTGCTGGAACGTCCACTTGCCATCTGGCCATGAGCGCCGAGCCTGTTTTCGTCAATGGAGTCTGGGGTCCTTATCGAGATGTCTTGATACCAGAATACTGGATGGCGGAAGGAGGACAGAGTGCAACAGGTGAACTACTGAAGCATGTTATCGAGACACACCCAGCGTATAACGATGCCGTTGAGGCAGCCAAAGCATCTGACTCCAACATCTACGACTTCCTCAACTCCCATCTTCAAAAGACAGCAGAAAGCCAAAAAGCGCCAAACAAGAACGTCAGCTGGCTCGGACGACACATGTTCTTCTACGGCGATCTTTTCGGTAACCGATCTCCCATCGCAGATCCAAACATGAAAGGTTCCATCGTCGGTCTCTCCTCCGACAAAAGCATCGATGCGTTAGCCCTCTTATACTATGGCGCCATGGAGTTTATCGCTCTACAAACCAAACAAATAGTCGAGCAGATGAACGACTCTGGCCATGTAATACAAAGCATATTCATGAGTGGCTCTCTCTGCCAGAACGACATCCTGATGGATCTTATGAGTACTGCTTGCGATATGCCAGTACTCATACCCAAATACATTCACGCTGCCGTCGTCCATGGTGCCGCTATGCTGGGAGCTAAAGCCGCCAGTCATGCAGATGGTGGCAAAGGAGAGCCGTTATGGGATATAATGGTTCGGATGAGCAAACCTGGTGATGCTGTGTATCCTAATAAGGATGCGGCAATGAAGAAGCTGCTTGAGGCGAAATACAGGGTCTTTCTTGAGCAATGTGATCAGCAGCAAAAGTGGAGGAAGGATATCGATCAGGCTGTAGCTGATTGGAAATAACGTGTGCTAGTGAGTCCAGCAATCCTTACATTTCAATATCCAAAGGGGTCCTCCAATGGTTGGGGGAATCCAGGCAACGATCAGTAGTTGACGTAGACAGTATGCTTCAGGTTAGCGAGCTCTTTCATGCTCATCACCAAACCTTCTTCAAATAATATCCACCGTAGGCAAAGACTTGCAAAGCAATGCATTAAAGAAGAACACTTTTTCGTGTAGTATCATAGCACTAAAAGCTGTTACACACCAATACACCATGCCTTGCCCTCAAAGCCTCATAGCCATTACACCTTTAGCATCTATCGCCAAATTCCATGCTAATCATCACGTCGTGCTCGTCTTATCATTCACATACTTCAACGTCCGCAGTACCATACACATCAAATCGATCAATGCCATAAGAACCACGGATATCCTTTCCCAACATGATTTTTGTGGCAACACAGTCGTTAAGACTATTCGTATTGCTTATGACCAAACGCTGCTATCGCAACAGGACTACGCACTGTCTCGCTCTCGGAACTTTGCGCGCTGGTTTGGAGGGACATAATTATCGCGATCCGGTTTTCGGTGCTTGGGACGAGAAGATCTATTGGCAAGAGCGAGTTGCATAGAAGCATCCTCTAGTCGAACATCGCGAGACAAATTGCCAACTTGAGCAGATCGTTGCGGTCGTAGAGGCACTTGAGCAGAAGTGCCAGTGTCTCCACCATCGACTTGGACCGCTTGACCGCCATTTTGAGCGACAAGGCTATTGTCTTGAGCAGGTGGATGAACATTTGGCTGCATCAGTTCAGCAACGTCTGGGATAGTACAACCTTGATATGAGATGGTAAAGCCACGGGCTTGCAGTCCACGAATCTCTTCAGCCACTTGGTCGTCATCTTTCTCATCAGGGTGAGGACCGTTGCGACTATGCAAATCATCGTTTCCAGCTGGTGCGCGTACATCTCGTCGATCCCGAGGAGTATAGTTATCTAGTGGTATCGACACCACTTGCTCCTGTTGAAGTATTCCTCGAGCAGGACGATTGTGGTTTCTAGTTGCTTGGCTTAGACGAAGTCGAGGAGTAGTATTGTTTCCTGGTGGTGTGGGCACCACTTGCTCCTGCTGAACTACTTCCTGAGCAGGACGATCACGATTTCCAACCCGCTGGCGGTTGTCTCGTCGATTGCGAGGCGCCACGTTGCCTACATGAGCTGGTGCTCCGAATCGCTGTCCATTTGTTGATTGGGCAGGTAGATCTGTACCGTGCGCTACTGGCGCAGTGTTGGCCTTTTGGGTAGTTGTTATATCGGTAGCCCATTTCGATTTCGACATTTCATTGGCAACTCGAGACGTAGGAGGATTGTTTGCATCAACCACCGGAGTAGCCCATTTCGACGTCGATAATCCGTTTGAATCTCGAGTAACAGCGATGGTCGCAGGGAAAGTTTTTGCCTGCACCTTCGAGGTAGCCCATCTTGATGTTGAGACTCCGTTCGCAGCTTGAGTAAGATCGTCAGAAGAAGGAGGCGCATCTACAGCCTCTGGAGAAGCCAACTGAGTAGGAACGACTGTATCCTGAGCTTGTAAAGTGACTTTCGCCATTTCGACAGCAATGCCATTTGCACCTTCAGAGGCAGCCATTGGGGCGAGCAGAGCCGTAGTCATGACCTGAGCCGATAGACAACTATTGGTCCCATCAGGCTTGGCAGTCTCTCCGCTGGTAATAGCCTCCTGGGTTGGAGGAGCCGTATTTTCGTTTGGTGTGCTATCATTGGCAGTTTCGACAGGTTTGCTAGCCTCACTCTCGGCGGGACGACGGCCACTAACAGCGGGAGCTTCTTGACTTAGAGAATCCGGTTGCTCGCAAACATCGTTGCTAGTCGACATAACATGTCGAATGTCGTTACCATCAGAAACTCCTTGAGTCACGGGATTAGGTTGACCATTGGTTTCGTCGGATGCTGGGAGATCAGTTTCGCCTGTAGCTTCCACTGGAGCGGAAGGAGTCATTACTTTAGCTGTTGTAGCAACAGTGACTGTTCCGATAGCCTTGCCAATCTCATTCTTCGTATCTTGTCCTTGGGGAGCAATAGATTTAGCCCGAGCTAGGTCGTCGAGGTAGCCCATCTCGAACGCCAACTCGGCCTCCTCTGCCCAGTCGATTGCCTGTGGTTCCATGCTTATTTGGGTAGCTACATTGTGAGGAAACTTATCAGACGATGGTAGCTCTTGGGCGGGCGCCTCGGGATTTGCTTCGGCGGAAGGACTATCAATTGGAGGTGACTTCTGAGTACACGCCTCGATCGCAGCAGCCTTCTGTGCGGCCTGTCGAATTTCGCGATCTTTTGCCACCATTTCCGCAGGCATTAGAGACTTGTCTGCCCATTTAGAAGCAAATATCGAGAGATGGCCATCTCGAACACACAGGTCCAACGCGGCGGCCAGAGGGGCTCCTCCACGTGTTGTAGGCTCTACTGCAGCGGCGTGCTGGGTGACCAAAGGAGGTATCGCAGGTCCCATTGCCGATTGAGATGACCCATTATTTGGTCGAGGCTGGCGTTGGAGATTAGATCTGGCGTTGTTGTGGTTCTCCCCGTGGCGGGCACGATTGGTTTGGGCATTATCGTTGTTCTCGTTGCGGCGGCCGCGCTTGGCTTGGTCGTTGGCGTGATTTTCGTCGCGGCGACCACGATTTTGCTGGCTATGGGCATTATATTCGTTGCGGCGATCACGATTGGCTTGGCTATTGTTGTAGATCTCGTCGCGGCGAGCACGATCAGGTTGGCTATTAGCATTGTTCTCGTCGCGGCGACCGTGATGGTGTTGGCTATTCGCGCTGTTGCCATCGCGGCGACGATTGTGCCAGACATCGCCGTTTTTACGACGCTCCTCCATCTTATTTCGTTAGTTTATTGTACCATTTAGACACTCTTCGTGATTGCTTACTATTTGTGTTGGTTTGGTTTGCTGATAGTTGGTCGATTTGTTGGATGGCTTTGGATGAGCAATAGAGAGAAAATCGAACAGTGCTTAGTTTCGGGCGTGGGAAAAGGTTGGCGAGGAGAGAAATGAGGTCCAGGAAGCAGAAGAAGGCAAATAAGGTATATATAAGGACCGAGTAAGGTGCTAGCTCAGTAAGAGGTGCTCAGTGACTGTCACTTTCCTCACCTCACTGGCAATTTTCACGGGCTAAATGGCCAGCAACGAATAATAACAGGACTTCACTACCTTAAGAATGGTATGAGGTGCAATTGATACGTGTGGCGTTGTCAATATACCTCAATATCAAGCTGGAGGTGGAAATGAGCGAGTCTGAACCATATACAGAAAGCGGAAACAACAACATTTTTGACAAGCGCTCTGCGCCTGTCACATAGGTGATGGTACCAAAGACTTATACGCTCGGTAGCGAAGGCATCAGGTGCCTTGATCAACATTTTGATAGGACTGTTACAACAGATCTCGGACTTTCATATTGGTGCGAGCTAACAGTAATGCCTTCACGAAGGACTTATCAGATACCTTAACGATTACTAGTACATTCTTGACCTTTATACTTGGTTTGTTTGCGAAAGCAAATCATTAAAGTCTCATTATTTCTAGCAAAGCTCAGCAAACCTTTCGGTTTGGCTACCTAGGTAGGTAGCTAGGTACAAACACTTTTTCTGGCTGATGCCCGGCTTGTTATAGCTGGCGATCTCAACTCATCACTTTTCTTTTTGCGGGAAGTGGACAAACCGGTAGGTTGACGTCCGTTTTCCAGTTCTACGTTCTTCTTTCCTCGTTCTTACTTGGGCAATGTTCATCCCTAACCTTTTTAAAAGTTCATACCCCACATTTTGCTTTCTCTACCGATCTATCCTCATGATGCTGAATAGCGATTCACGATCCACACGCTGATAACAGCGTGATCATCATACCAGTTTTCGATTACCCAAGGCTATAAGGACTTTGTGCGCGTATGTCGAGGAATGTACACCTGGGCATCTGAGCTTGGCTGTCTAGGTTGGGAGTTTTGCGGATTTTGGACAGACTCAATGGCGACGTCTCGATTTGCACGGTGAGAAGTGGTATTGAAAGGTTCGGACGGAACTGGACGCGCCGCAGTTGCTTCTTGTGTAGAGCATTCCACCCGATGTAGATGATTGAGACGGCCCTGACCCTGATTGCCTAGACGATTTTGTTGAGCCTGGTTACGATGGTGTGCTGGACGACCTCTATGACCCTGATGATTTGTGAAAGATTGTTGGCTCTGATGGGTAGGGAAAGCTTGTTGTCCCTGATGACTAGGTTGGGCTTGTCGGCTCTGATGAATATGGAAAGCCTGTTGTCCCTGGTGAGAAGTGTGACTTACTTGGCTCCGATGAGTTGGGAAGGCGTGTTGTCCCCGATGATCTGGCCAAGCTTGTTGTCCTTGATGAGTTCGGGAAGCTTGTTGACCCCGACGAGTGGGCCGAGCTTGCTGACCATGATGAAATGGGGAGCTTTGCTGACCCTGGTGAGTCGGCCGAGCTTGCTGACCAAGATTTGGACGAGCTTGATGGCCTCCATGGATTGATTGAGCCTGCTCGTTGTGATTGAAGCGGGTTCGTTGGCCACTCTGATTTCGAAGAGCTAGAGGTTCTGCAGAAATAATGGCCGTAGCACTTATATCATGTGGTCGAGACTCCTGTCGCGTGTCACGATCATGAGGAGTCAGCATAGCGGAAAGAGTGCCCGAGGCAGAGTTTGGTGTAGCAGTCATACCTGGCCGTCCAGATTGCGCATTACGATGGTCAGCAGTGGTCATTATAGCAGGTGTGCTCGGCGCTTGTGCCCATCTCGAACTCTCTATACCTGCGGAGGCACGAGGAGCCACATCTTCGGCAGGGCTAGACACTGCCTGAGGCTTTTGGATGGTGACTAGAGCATCAAGTTTAGGCAAGTTTGCCCACCAAGGTGCTTGAACGCGATTCTCTTTGACAGTGACCGTGGCTGGTAATGCCGGCAGATGTGTCCACCAAGGGTCCTGCGCGATGACTCGAGCTTGGAGCATGATGTCGTCAGAAGAACCAGGAGCCGCCTGATGTTCTATAGTAGAGCCTACTGAAGACATTTCGAGAGAGTCTGCCCATGATGGTTGCTCTACGTTGGAAGACACTCGAGTAGTCGTGCTGTGAGATGGATCAGCTGCTGCTTGATCCTCCTGGGGAGCCGCCTGGCCTTGGACAGATGTTTCTTCGGGTGATGATGAAACACCGGAGAGGGTTGCAATAGGCGGCGCTTCTAGTTGTTGAATAGTCTTTATAGGTGGCAAGTCTGGGTCATCTGCCCATCTCGATTTTCCTACTTCATAGAGAGCTTGAGTCGTCTTTTCAACAGAAGTTTCAAGCGATGTTTCGTGCTTTTGACCATCAAGTTGAACTGGAGGAGCTATGCTAACAGCTGGAAGTAGATTGGTAGCACCCAGCATAACAGACGGCATAGTGGCAACAGGCTCTGGTCGTTTTTGGTTCTTCTCGCGCTGTTGCTTCACTTCACGGTCTTTGGCAGCTATCTCGGCTGGCATCTTTGACTTATCTGCATACTTGGAGTCCCATATTCCAAGATGTGGATTTCTAACGCATGAGTCCATTGTGTCTACCAAATCAGCTCCTGCTCGAGTAGTGGGTGGTGGTCCAATGGGAGCGTGGCCAGTGACCAGCGGAGGTCTCACTGGACCCAGTGCTGCTTCTGAGGTGGGATCTTGAGCTGGCGCTCGGTGGCTAAGATTAGCTTCGTTCAAGGTACGACGGAAAACATGGTCGTTGCGGCGGTAGGAATTTGCGCCGTTGAAATTACTGCCTGTGTTATTGTTGCGAGGACCACGGCCGCGATGGTTGACATTTGTTTCTTGAGGGGCGGGAGGTACAGATGGTGCTCGGAAGGCAGGATTACGGTCGACAGACGTCTGGTCAGGTACATTGCCAATATGATTGGAGTTGTTGCTGTTTCGACTGAAGTTGTCGCCAATTTGATCGAAGCTGCCGTGGTTATTGGTGTTGTTGCGAGCACCGCGCCCACCATTACGCCTATATCGCCAGTGACCGTTATTGTTGTGGCCGCTCGCCATCTAGATTTTGTCCGTCTCCGGTATTTGGACTGAGAAAGATGACTTACTTTGCGTGTGAAGTATATTTGTGATGCGATGAGCGTGCGATGTGAGCTGATGCGGTTCAAGAATATAGAGTGGTTGAAGAGAGTATTGGCGGTGCGGAAAGGCGAGGAAGAGGTAGAGGAAGAAGAAGTGGAAGGCGAGGAGATAGAGAAAGGCCAAAGGATTATATACAAGGACGGCGACTGTTAGAATCGAATCGAACCATCACTGAGAGGTTACTAGCGCCAATCTAACCGAACGAAAGCAAAACAAGCATAGGCTACCTTAAGAAACACATTCGGTCAATTGATATATAACGAGCGGCAGTAACGACTACTGAGAGCACCTCGATATCAGCCAGGAGGTGGCTGTTGTAGATGATCTAACCCATATACGGAAGCAGTATTCGGTCAACAGATATTCTACTCTTGGCCATCCGCTAGACCACCTGGTACTCGCTGGATATTCACAATGAACCGAGACAAACCGGCTTATAGGCCTTGGAGTATGCTCGTAAGACGAGAATCACATTATCCTCCGAAGCAAAGGCAAAATGAACCAGCTTCGAAGCTCTCATAATGATGTACCAGGGATATATTCGCTCTTTATGCTCCTTGTATGTTTGCGAGCTACCACAGTTTGCGCTGTGGTCAACGACTTCTAGTGGCAACTGGTAGATAAGGCTATTGACAAACAATCTCCTCAAACTATGTCAGACTTTTCGACGATGGTCTTCTGTCTTGGGCAGGCAATGTTTAGGTTAGTGTTCGACTTGCATTCATTCGATAAGGTAGGTCACCATATAAAATATGTATCCCAAGTTATATCGCGCTCTAGGTATCATCCAAGGTTGAAGACTTTTGACTTATTATATCATTATTTCGTACTGCCCATGCCTCGGAACGACTGGTTCTTTCAGTTGGTGCTTCGCTTCACCTTTTCATATTCATCACACTCTAGCCGTCTATCAAGAAGTAACCTTTGATTGCAAAGACGCAGTTGCACCATCCACGAAGTTCTAGCCTTCTCTTTACCTCCATCATCCGAGGTGCTCAGATCATTCTTCGTCTTCCATTCCATGCCAATCATTGTAGGCCAATCGCCATCCCTTCATCGAATCCTTTCCCCTTGTCACTACTTCTCTTCCTCTCGAGTCTGTGGAGGCATTTTCGGAGGAACGTAGACTGAAGCATTCGGTCTACCTTGATTCTGTCGTCGACCTCCTGCCACAGGACCAGCTAACGCACCTTCACCTTGACCAGGAGCAGGATTTGAGTTGGCGTTCATGTTACGACGGTGAGGAGGTGGTGTCAGACGTCCCTGGCGATTTGTTTGGCGGGAGCGACCATAATTTGTAGTCTGAGATGGGTGGTTTGGCACTCGCGCAACGGCCGTCATAGGAGCGTTGGCATGAGGCTGAGCCATGTGAGGAGCTCGAGGCTGACGCTGCTGGCCTACTGCTTGGGCATGACGAGAAGTATTCACAGGCCGTAATTGGTTGTTGCGCTGATCTCGAGAGGTGTTTCTAGTGCCTTGAGTCAGATCGCTAGAATGAGCGGGTTGTGTATGCGGCGGCTGGGTAAAGCCTGCGTTGTTGCGAGGCTGGAAATGATAATCAGCGCCGTTTCGACGATGGAAGTGATTGTTGGCGTTCGTTGCAGGAGTTGCAGCTGCATGTCGTGAGCGCTGTTGCATTCCACGGTTCTTGTCGACAGTAACGGTAGGCGCATTTGCCCATCTAGACGCGGCGAGGCCAGTGGGACCTTGAGCAACAGGACCTTGAGTAACGGGACCTTGAGCAATGGGACCTTGAGCAACGGGACCTTGAGCAGGCAAATCGAGTAAGGAGTCCGGAGGTTTGATGTCGGAATCCGCAGTAGCATCTGCCCCTCGCGAAGTCGGGACAAAAGGCGCAGCTTGAGCAGATAAGTTGCCAGTATAGAGAGCGAAGATCGAGTCCGATTCGATAGGTTCGTCCGACCATCTGAAAGATGCGGCACGGGAGGATGCGTGCACCGTCTCTCTACCCGAGACGCCAGGAACGTTGATGGTCGGCTCTTTGGTCTCGTCCGCTAAGCTCAAAGCAGCAATATCAGGGGAAACTACAGCCGAGTCCTGATCGAAGGATCCAATCTGTGTCTGTGGCTCTGTAGAAGTCACATTGGCAGAGCTAGCTTCCGACTGAGATGACTTAGTAACGTCGACGAGAGGCGCGAGAGAAGCAGTTGGCTCAAGAGAAGCAACTGGTCTTAGAGAAGCAGTTGGGTCTGTGGGAGCTACAGGGTCCTTTGCAGCGACTGATTCTTTGGGAACGAGTGGATCTGCTGGAACGACTGGATCTGTTGAAGTGGCGGACGCAGCCAGTTTCTTCGCTCGCTCCTGCTGAATCTCGCGGTCTTTGGCTACCATCTCCGCCGGCATCTTAGTCTTGTCGGCATACCTAGAGGCGAATATGCCTAGATGCGGGTCGCGCACACAGTTGTCCAAAGTCTCCGTCAAGGACTCTCCTGTACGGATAGTTGGCGGAGGACCGGGTGGTGCGTGCTGGGTCACCAGAGGGGGCGTGGCGGGCCCCATGGTTGGTCGCGTATTTGGAGCTGGTTGATGATTTGAGTTGTCGGGTCGTTTCCAGTTGCGGCGGGTTGGCTTCTTGGTACTACGGTCTTCCATCTAGTTTTGTCAATCTGAGTTGTCAAGAGACGGCTTTGGGCGCTTACTATACGGATACGCAATATTTAGAACTTTCTGATCTGTGAATGCTATAAAGCGTTTAATCGAAGTCGGCGATATCAAAAGCTGGCGGAAAGGGTTGAAGAGGTGGTTGAAGGTGTTGAAGAGAAAGCGAAAAGTAAAGTAAGAGAGAAAGTCAAGCGGAGTATATAGAGGCTAAGAGAGGTAGGTCACTGACAACTTTCGAGCCACAATGACCCAGAGCTAACCAAATGAAGCAAAGTCAGAACTGTTCACCTTAAGCAGAGTATGAGGTGCAATGAGGTAAATTGAGGTGCCGCGAGTGCGGTTATATAAGCCTGGATACTGGCATGGAGGTGGCCGATATATTCAGTCTGAGCCATGTCAAGAAAGCGATATTTACCCAGCAAGAGCTCACGTAGATGAGTTAGCTAGGTAAGTCTCATCGTAGGACTCCCACGAAATGCAAAGAAAACGATGTACTTGTGGACACCTGCAAGAGCAATATATGGTATGAATGGCATTGTCACTCTGGTTTATTGGGAAAGAAGGATCATCACAGATGCTTTGACGAGTATCCGCATGAGAGATTAAGTAAATAATCGCACCTCTCTGTGAAGGGAAACTGTTCAGTCTAGGTAAATCTCTAAGGTAGTCTTCATGTTTTCATGTCATAGCAAGACATACTTAGTTTGCGTCGTCTCAGCAACATCGAGCAATTGATATGGTGTCGCTGAACGCAAACATTCTCTTCAAAGTATGCTAGACATCTCAAGGATATTCCTCTGTCTCAAGCAAACAGGTTCTCCGGTCCTTGTTCGACATGCTCATTCATTAGGTAAGTCCCCATTCATAAACTCTTCCGCTGTATAAGCCCGATGTGGGACATGTTTCCATATCCTGCCAATGTGACATAATGCACGTAAGAACGCCACATGCCTTTCGAGGGAATGGTCAGGGAAGGATCGGGGGAGGAACTGGCCCTGATATCGGTGTGGATCATCGCTATTCGTCAGAGGAGCTTCGTAGGCCGAGAACGTGGTAGCTGGAGCTGCTGTTGTGGGCAAGACATGACAGCGAGAGCAATCGTTAGTATGAGGCCCTGGGAGGCGAGTATGCATGTCAAAGCGGCGTGGATATTGACACTTTATGATACAAAAAACTGTGTCTGTAACTTGTCTGCCATTTTAGATGTAGCGAAGTACGATCACAGGCTTGCGGCCTTTCAGAACATCAGTCCATTATACAAGACTCGTGCTTCAGTTCTAAAGTGAATTATCCGTGATCACAAAAAAGGAGGCGCACATACGATTTCCAAACAGGTGAGTATTTCGCATTCTTCGTGCTAGCAAATAACGAGCTCCGTCCCAAAACGTCCCGTTGCAATACATAAAAGAGTTTAGTGCCATTAATATTACGTCCGTCCTACAACTAAGCAAACACATGCACTGTTGTGCCTCCAGACTTCTTCCAGGTAGCAACAGTGACACCGCACTTGCCGCACTTGTGGACAACGTCCTTGAAACCGTCTATTAGGTATGGAATGCATGGCATGAGGAGTACGAGGCAGAAACCGAGAGCCCAGAGACTAGAAAGACAGTTAGTTTATGCGCTACCACTTTATGATATGGTGTATCTTACTGTGTGCAGTCTCCACTGACGCGAGAAGTGTTGGTCATGCCTCTTTGCTTGCAAGATGGGCAATCTATGGGTGCGCTGGATTCTGAAAGAGTCTGGATTGGCACAGCGCTTTGGAAAACGGAGGTCTGTGGCTGCATCATCACTGGCTGTTGTTGCATCATGTGAGGTTGCTGGTACGCCATTTGTGGTTGTTGCTGCTGCTGCATCATGGGCTGCTGGTATTGTTGTTGTGGGTGCATCATGGGAGCACCAGTTGGATGACCTTGCATAGGTTGCTGAGCATACATAGGCTGCTGGCCTTGGGGATAGCCTTGTGGTTGCATTTGAGGGTGCTGCATCTGTGGTGGGTATTGGGGTTGCTGGGCCATAGGCTGTGGAGTGCCTGGGCCGACCTCAGTGACATATGCTGGTGGTTCTGGCGATGATTGTTAGTGATGATTCTCGCGATAATTTGCGACAGCGCGCAAGACCCCTATTCAGCCTGATGAGAGTTTGAAAGTGAAATGGATGTCTTGCGCGTGCGATCATTTAGGAATATACTTACGAGCTTTCTCCATTTTGAAACTTGTTATTGATTATCGAAGTTAGTTGTATGTACGGACGTTATGTAACGAGTGTGAGGGATGGGGAGAAGTTGCAGAAAGTGGTGGTGGAGTTGGGTCCGACATATACTCTGGACCACCACGCTCGCACAGGAGAATAGAATTGGGTTCCAGCCATTGCGCTAGATAGGAGAAAGCCACGACCCTGAAGTCCGTAGAAAAACGAGGCTGAGGCTCGTCGCGAAAATGGTGTTGGGCGTGGTATTGACGACTGGGATTGGATGGAGTTGAGGACACTGGCCCCTTGCAGGCCTTTGCAGGACACTACTGCTTCCCGTGAGCCTGGATTGGCTTGGACAAGCTCTCGATCAGCCACGCGATGGTGACAGGCGAATAAGGCTCCTATTAAGACGAGAGAAAGGAATATCCCAGCGCCTGCGTTATGCTTCCTTTGTTAAGACCGTTCGAGAACAGTGGAGGCATCACGCTGCCACAAATCGGGCTAGCCACAACCTCGTTGTACTCCTCAAGAGATCCCAAGACGTGCAAGTTTCGCGCTCGACCGGTCAAGTTGCTTAAAGAGTCAAACACTGCGCCCCTTTGCGTGAGTTGTGGATATGCGAAGCGAGAAGTTACAATTTTAATTTAGCAACACTTCTGCGGGGTGAATATGCACCTTCTGAACTGGTCTGTAGTCTTGCAATTCACTCGAGCGGCACGGCTGGGGGATCCGACGTCTGTTCATCTTGATCTGGGCCCATTTGATTGAAACATTGATAAGCAGAAACAGATGATGGGAGATTGAATCTCATCAAATATTTAGTCAATGAGATTCAGATAAAGCGCCCGTTTCACACCAAGATGCGGCTGAATGGACAAGTAACGTGCCTCACCCAGATCTCGGCCTACCCAGATCTCAGCCACCCCAAAAAGGAATTTCAGAAATAAACACTGTAGCATAACACAACCAAAACACAATATAATTAAATAATTTAAATTGATAAATTAAGCTTGAGTTTAATGCCTAAATCTGCCTTTTTTAGTTTTTTAATAACTCTTGCTAATACAGTTAAAATATTGTTTAACTAGTTTATAGCATAGTTAAGCATAATCTAATTCTTATCGTCCATTTTAGCATTATAATTTCTCTTCTTTCTTTAAGCTTATTTAGAAGTAGCAAATAGCATAGCTACTTAGCTTTAAAGAGAAATTACTTGTTATTATAAAGCATAGTTCTTTACAAAGATCTAGCTTAATTCTTACTAAACTAAGCACATAATAACTCGCTTTAATCTTAGTATAAATAGAAGCCTTTCCAAAGCTAGAATTAAAGCCAAAAAAGTCAAAATAGGTATATTTTATATAGGAACTAACTCTTAGGAATTTTCTATTATCTTAGGGATATGTTATAAGACTATATATTGATTAATAGGCTAAATTCCTATTACTATAAATAATAAAACGATATTTACCTTTATAAAAGCTAATTTCCTTGCTTCTATATATATTTAAATAAAGATTCTTTTCTAAATTAGTACTAAAGAAGATTTAAGAAAAGAATAGTTAAGTTAAGTTAAAAATTTGCGTTTTAAAGGTCCAAAAATGTTAACATCTAATAGCTACGTACGATAAGAAGAATATAGCAATAAATAGACTAATTAGATATAGTTAATAATATATTTAAAGCGAAACTTAGGCGTAGCATAACTACTATGATTATTATAGATTAAAATTTACTATTCCTTAGGATTTAAAGGGGCGGTTTACAATATAAAGATAAGATTAAGCTAGTCTTTGCCTAACTAATTTAACGTCTAGCTATTAGTCGTAGTAATAAAACGATACTTTAAAGATTTAAGTTCTATACGTAAATTTAGTAGGAACTAATAATCTAAGATAGATTTACCTTTATAAATAGCTAGGAAAGATATAAGATCTCTAAGAGTAGAGATTATCTCTAAGATTAAGATATTCTTATAACTACTATTCTCTATAATAAAATAGTTACCTTTCTTATAGTTTTTAGTAGTCTACCTACTTACTATAATTACTTCTTTGCTAGAGATTCCTAAGCACATTCTAGTCTCGTTAAAGTTATAAATATTAGCTAGTTTAACCTTAAGGGATAAAATTACTCTTTTAAAATAATTAAAATAGTTATTAACAGCATTAAAAGTAGTATCATTAACTCTTTATTTATTAATTCAACGAGCTAGAATACAAACGACTTTAGGATTTCTTTATTTAAATAATTAGATCTAATTTTAGCCTAAAAAGGCACTTAGGATTCGCTACTAAAGAATGCCTTAAGTAAAATCTTTAATTTAAATATATATAGAAGTACAACTAGCTAATTCCTCACTTTTAATTTAGTTATAAACTTTAGTTTTCTTCGTAATAGAAAGTTTTTAATATAAGGAATATAAGGTTTTATATAACTCTTATCTAGCAATTTAATCTTAAAGAGTAGATCTTAGAACTCCGTAAGCTTTAGCTACTACACAAACGGACTTATATTCTTAATTTTCTAAAGCTATAATAGCAGCTTAGATGTCTTCCTCATTCACTATTTAAATTGCAAAAGAAACGCATTTAAATTAGTAGAGTTACAGTAGTATTTAGTTATTTAGAAAAATGGCCGAGAAGTGGGTTGGCCGAGATCTAGGTAGGGCACGTTAATTGGCGCAAATAGAACCGCCAAGAGAGTTGGTTGCCCGACTTGGCTCTTCAAGTTCCACAGGATTTAGCCTTAGGTAGGCTGAGTTTGGAAAAGGAAAGAGGACAAGATTGAAGTTGATGCACAGCCATAATTACTTAATCTTCCCACTCTTGACGTTCCATATCGCTTGTTTGGCCGGGAATCAGACATTTTGCAGGCCAGAACAGTCATCTTCCGATTCCATTACTTCACGACCTTCGAGATTGTGTACCTCGCGGCTCTATATCACAATCAAACCTTAGTTTCGGCCACAAGCTCTCATCTAGTGCGATGTCTACCATCAAATTCATTGGGCGACATCGCAGTGATGGGAGCTCGCTTGTCATTTCATCTATTTGTAACTCTTGAAAAACAACAACCAGAGTACAAAAATGGATGGATATTGATATGGTTATCAAGACCCTTATGAGCGCTTCTGGTATGGACCAGCATTATAGATAATTGGTAAGGATCGCTCTGTCTGACAGGTCGCCAAGCAGTGCCCTGCAGTGATCTACAAACTGCAGATCTCGTTTCACTTTTCAGCCTTTCAGCCTTATGCATATTACTTGCAACAGTTCAAGGTTATACGGCTCCACATCATCAATTTTGATCTGAATATATGCAGAATTTGGACCGCATTCTGTTCGACAATACCGAAACAATTCCAATCAAAACAATATCATGAACAACAATCTTTCAAACAAGTTCATCTCCACAATTCATCCTCACAACATATAACTTTCCAACAAACCATTTTCCAGACATAGATTCCTGCAATTTTTGACCACACATCATCCCAAACGTACCCGACACCCTACCCAATTCTCCTCTAATATCAGCCTGGGGTTCTCCAACCCCCTACATCTCCCTTCGACCTCCACACCCATCCTTCCGCCAAAACCTAACCCTCCCATTCTCATCAACCTCACTCTGATCACACGAAAACAAAATCTCCCTCTCACTAACCTCCCGTCCCTCCCACACCACTTCATCCACAACATTCTCTGGACGGCCGCGGCCAGAGTAGAATTCGTAGCGCCATTGGCCATCGCGGAAGTAGACTTCGCGGATGATCATGATGATGCGTCTTGATTGAGTGAGTGCTGTGGAGGCGGTGGCGTGTGGCCAGCGGGTGAGGACGATTTGGTTGCGGGTGTATTTTGGGTGGTGGCCGCGCTTTGGGGTTGGTGGTTAGTTGAGGACTGTTGCGAGATGGGGGCTTTAGGGATGAGGGTGACGGGAGAAAGTGGGAGGGTCATTTATTAAGGTGTTGGAGGCGGTACTTACGGCGCGGGCGGCGTTTGATGCGTCTCCTCGCGCGAAGCGTTGCTCTTCGTCTCGGAACTAGGCGGTTAGTGCTGATGGTTGGAAATGGGATAGAGAAGGAGCATACTTCGAGTCCCATGGTTGAGAATTCAATTGGTTGTTTTTGGCAGTTTGCCTGGAGTTGATTCCTATTTTAGGTGATCATGAACCCTTCTTGTTTTCGAATTGATGTTGGAAATTTTGTTTGTCTTTGGATCTTTGGCGAGTCTTCTGATGGCCAAACCAATGTTTGCTGATTCAATAAGATTGTGATGGAGCAGTACAGGTATATTGTAGTCAGCCAGAAGATATCAGCCCAGTTGGTGATTTGTATAAATTCGAGAGTGACTTGTCCAAATTTGACAAAACAGGCTTCCTCACTGAATCAGTGATCTTGAGATTATCAGTGGATAATAGTGCTTTGATAATGAGTATAGGGGAGTGAGGTGATGAAAAGAGTTCTGATTGGCCAATACTCTTGTAGAAGGATACTTGATGTAGTGTCAGATCTTCACATAGTCCGAGTCGTGATGTCTTGATGAGGAAGCATCATGGACAGCTAAAGGTAGCTGCTAGGTACAGTGAGCGATAAGCTGCTACAGGCTGTAGGATCGGTCGGTGTTGCTCCAAAGGTATATCTCAATTACATCTTGCTTCTTGGAGATGAATGTCCGCTCTGAGACTGATCTTGGAAGGACCTGAAGAGTAAACTATAGGAGCCATCGAGGTATGAGAATAGGCACTTAAGATCGCCTTAGCTTTCTTCAGCTATAGTATCACCTTATCTTCTTTTGTCCTCAAATGAACGAACTTAGTCTTCTCAAGGTATACAAAGAATACAGTAAGCATAATAAGACCATGAACAGGACAAGACGTCTACACTGCTCAGTCACAGCACTATCCTTCACAACCAAACCAAAAGATAAACATACTCGATGTACATAAAAGCGCTAACAAACTACTGTACTTTGAAGTCTTAGAATCTATCCATACATAAAGAGACCAGCCATTCTAATAATCCACCACTCTCGCCAGCATCCTAACATCCTCTGGCACCTCCTCAACCCCCATAATGCCCAATCCCAGCACATCGCCCCAGAAGAACTTGGCCCGATCAAGACTATACGCCAAGTAATCGAACCCTTCGCCTTCCTCGCCATCCTCCTCCTTTTCTTCTGCGGCCACAGGATTGTCGGCGGCAACAATATCATCACTAGCTACAGCACTCTCCCCAAGCTCAACAACCTCCTTCTTCCCAGCCTCCACGCGTGGTTCCGCACGCGGTGTCGCATCGCCAGTCTCCTCCAGCGGGCTATCTCGTCTATTCTCTGTACCTTCATCACGCGCACGCAGATACGGGCTCTTTAGATCCTCAAAGGCCGGCATGCCTTCAATCTTGGCTTGCACGATGCCCCACATGACCCACTGCGCAGAATTGACACCGCGCCAGATGCGTGTTTCCCAACGCAGTTGATCGAGGAGTGCGCGTCGGGCATCTTCGTCTTCAGGTAGTGGTGGTGGTTCGCGCAGAGATGCGGCGCTAGATGCTGGCGCAGATGCATTGGAGCTTGGCGCGCGGGCCTCAAGCATAAGAGAGGACAACATGTTGAGAGCGGTGGGTGTGGAGGAGGACATGTTTGGCGTGGATGGCGGGCTGCCGGCGATGGATGACAAGGAGGCGGTGGAGAGACGGTTTGATGGTGCAGCCGGTGGGAAGGATGGGCGATGAGAGACATAGGCCGAGAGAAAGTTGTTTTGTTCGGCAGGGGTGGGATATTTGGAGACTGAGCAGGCAAAGGAGGTGTCTGCGTTGTGGTAATCGTAGCACCATTCAGTAAAGTGATTTGCGAATTCGAGACCGGGGACATTGGCGTTGGCGTATTCAAAGTCAATGACAATGAGACGCTTGTGTTCGTTAGCGGGCAGTGGGCTACCTCCTTCTTGGATGAGACGTAAAATGTTGCCGTATTGAGCCTGAAAGGTGTAAGCACGTTGTCTTCTATAAATATCACGAATGACCATACATCATTATGAGCAAACACTAATCGATCGTTCACGCCCGATTTTCCATGGTACTGCTCTTCTAGCCACTTTCGATACCGTAGCAAAGCTTCCTTGAAGAGCTTGAAATCCGAGCCAACAAGATGACCATGTACAGACAAATTCTTAATAGCTGGAGTACTCTTTGCCATCTCTCCTTCAACCCATGCTACAATGCGTTCACAGCGTGCCATCCACTTGTCAATATTCTGCCATACAAACGGTCCTGCTTGGATTTCTGCATTGAGGAGTTCTATTCCGTCATGTAGTTCGCGCATCCGTTTGGCAATCTGTCTGGAGATATCAGGCTTGCTCAACTCCTCTGCATTCAATGGTCTAGCATTGAAAAATTCTTCAAATCTGCCGTTGAGGAATGTACCGAGGAGGCGTGGACCAATTCGTTTTCGAGCCAACCGCCGCAAAACAGCAAGCTCGCTTTCGCGGTCAATCAGATGATCAACCTGTGCTCCGTAAATGCGAAGCAGTAGCCTTGCAGGCTTTGATTTCAGTGAAGAGCCAGGTCGGTCTGATGAGGAGCTCTCAGGAATGTCCTTGGGCGGGTTGACTTCGTACACTGCATTTGTTAACGCACCGCTGAGGCGTTCAACACCAATAGTGTCACTCTTGTCCAGTTCGATCCTACGCCAACCCTTGATCTTGAGAGTATGAGTTAGTCGAACTATTTCGTATTTGAACGTTCTCCAAGCATCTTGCTCTCTTGTAGAGTACGAGCGGGTGAGATCTGGTCTAGATTCACTAGCCTCAGTCAGTCCACCAGTATACGAGAGGGTTTTACGATTGTCCAAGATAACGTCGCAAGATGGGACTTGGTGCTCGCTTTCGTAGAAATCGGAGTCAGATCCAATGGTAGCGCTCGAGTGTCTGTTGAGTTTTCGTATGGAATGAGAGCTTTTGTTTGATGCCGCATAATTCGGAGCGAACAAAGTCATATTGCGCTCTAGGATTTCCTGCAGCATGTCGAGCGCAGTAGAACCTTCTGATTCAGCATCCGAAGGCCTTCTGCTAGATGGAAGAGATGTAACCCCTTCAGCGTTCTCGTCATCCACAACAGCTGATGAGATGGAGCTTTCTGTAGGCTGCGGTGCCTCCTTTTTCGGAGCTGGAAGCTTGGCGAGTGTGGCTGCAGCTTTTTTCTTCTGCTTCTTGGAAGATCGACGAGATTTCTCCTTCTGGATCCATTTCATAAGGTCACGATACGACAAATGGTAGTGGCGGCCACTGTGGTGACCAGACGTACTTGAAGGTCCAGCTGCTTCTCCAGCCCGGCTGGCCGCCACCGTAGACGAATATGTAGCGTCATGACCAGATCTTGGTGCAGCTTGAGGAGCAGGTTGCGGAATTTTGAGTAAATCTGCCGGGGTTCTAGCTCGAAGGAACTCAATAGACGGACGCGAACCGATTCGTCGAATGCTGGCTCGGTACTGCGGTTGTCGCGCTGCAGAAGCCCGAGTATCAAGATTGAAATTTTGCTCGCTGTCTGTGTCAACTTCCCTGGTAGGACCGGGCATCATGGAACTGATATTGTCCGGTTCGGCAATGGATACAGCTGGACATGGTTAGTAATGAAGAAAAAGACGAATGGGTGTTTCTCTCTCATAAATAAGGCCAGATGAGCAGTTTTGAAAAGACAATTTTTTAATCAGACGAAGCAGCTGGTGACCTTGTTAGAGAAGCTATGGGATCTGCAATCTCCAAAGAAATGGTTTAAACTCGATGGGCAATTAGGGTCTCGTTAAGCCGAGAGTAAAGTTGAAGTTGAACCCCAAATAAACTCTTGGGACTGGGGAAACTCGATAACTAGATCCTCGAAGCCACCCTTGCTCTTCCAGTTACCAAATAAGTTCATCGTCCGGAGCCATGCCTGCGAACACGCGAGAAGAGACCGGCATTCGCAGGATACATCGATATTGAGGGCGAAAATCCCGACAGGCGGGATGAAGAATACACAGATCCGTCTACATTGGACTCACTAACCCAGAAGGGACGAGCTGGCGGCTGAACTAACGCGACTTGCCGAAATAGAGACTTACATTTCATGCTGGGGACCCGAGGAGACTGGCCATCTATATTGGGCGAAGCCAATGCGGATTTGGGTTTCTGGTGTTCTGTGTGGCTGTCCTGGCCAGGACCGCGGTCCTCCTGAGAAGCCATAGACGCGGATTGCGGGGTGCAGGATTGTGTGCAGGAACTCGCGAACAAGTAAGGCTAAGTGGAGGGACTAGCAGATTCAGTTATTCGCAATTATCAGAGTAGATGTCGTGATAGCAGTGGAATGGTGTGTAGAGGACCTATACAAAGAGGGGAAGAGAGAGGTTGGAAATGGAGTGAGAAATGTCAAAGGGCAAGCGTGGGGGCAGTGTGGTCAACTGCAACTGCAACGGCTGGCTGAAACTTGACTTGATGGGAACAATGACGAAGTAAAAGAAAGCGCGACCAGACTTTAAAGGCGCGCTTCCCATCGCCTACATGTGCCTAATCTTTTGCCTCAAATTGCCAACTATTATTCCACGGTCCGAGCCGTTGGTGCAAGTTCCAGCGTACAGTAAGAAAGGCTGGGGAGCCTTGTCGAAATAAATTCTGTTTCCTGTTTTCTTGATGGACAGCACAAACAGTTGACAGCATAGCCGCTCTGAGGCTCCCATCATGACTTTTAACAAAAAGAATACCTCGATATCTAGCGCACGCCGCATTGGATAAATGGTCAAGAAATATCATCGCACTCGATAATAGAATATAGCTTATGGGAGCCAGCGAAGCTGATGGGAGCACAACATGCATTTTGCTCACCGGTTGATAGCAGCTGTCAACAAAGGTAAGTTATATGGGAACACAACTCTTGTATTACCAATCTACAAATGATCGTTCCACCCCTTAATTTATCTTTAAAGCAAGCAGCTTCAATAAAACTATCATCTGAGCCAAATATCATAATTGCCATCCATACAAACATTTTTCTCGGTATTCAGAGATTCTATGTCTGCTTATGCTTTATTATCCGACGCTTTATGATGAGCCAAAAAAGGTGTTTACAGGCTCTCATAACTTTGCTTATATTACTTGTCTATTGTATACATTACTACATATGTGAGCATGGTCAAAATGGAGGAATACTGCTATATTCTAGTGTAATCATATATAATAATGCAGAATGTTCAAATGCAACCAACATATATCCACCCACTGGGAATCATGTACTCTAAAAATGTGTATATCATGCCGTGAAAACGTTAATGCAACATCCCACATCGACATCAATCCGCTAACGCCCACAATGCAACACAGTACAGAATCAGCCAAAAGCCAATCCAGACATGTATAATCCATACCCTCTAGATTCCTCTGATCTTTACCCTCTCACCATTCCCTTCCGTCCTCAAAGCCCTCCGATCAACATGTAAATCCACATGTGCCAGCACCTGTGCGCCTCCAACAGCCTCACCATCTCCATTGACAGTAGTCACCTTCGGACTACCCTCTCTCGGACTACCAACCCTCGTCCCAGGACCCATAATCGCACATGCAGCATCCACACACGCGCCAAATGCATGTCGTACCAGTGAATCACCCGTCAAACTCCCAATCGCGAATACCGCTGGCGCAATCTGTGCGCCATGGCTCTCCAACTTGGCTCGCAATGTCTGACCGGTTACTTGCACGTCTTTCATGCGGCCCGTGACTTCAAGTAGTAGCTTTGGATCTAGGTAGCTGAGGGAACCGCGTTGGCCGACATGGTACGCGAGATTGCCAACTATGCGCGAGAGACTGGTGCCGTCCGAGAGGGTGAGGTTGACTTGAAACCCTCCAGTGCTGAGAGGAGTGACGGAAGTGATGGTAGCATTGGGTAGTCCTTCGTAGGTAGATGCCCAGTCTCGGTGCGCGAAGAACGGATTTGACTTGCTTTTACGGCGCATTGATGGCGAGACGGCGGCGCTGGAAGGCGTGTATTTCGCAGCGGCGGCTTTCATTTGACGATATACGGAAGCATATTCTGGATATGCTTGGTTATGGCAACCGCGGAGTGGCGAGGGACGGTCAGTGGGCGCCCATTTGAAGAGGTGGATTATTTTGCGACCTGGTGGGCTTGAGATGATGGTGTCGGCGGCGGAGAAGCCGGATCCGATGACGAGAAGGGGAAGATCTAGGCATGAGGCTCGTTGGATAGGAGCGAGGAGTGGAGGAGGCGAGATGGAGTGGGTGAAGGTTCCAGTCGCTAGGACGAGATGCTTGCATTTGATGTTGTGTGGTTCGATAATGAAGCCATCGGTAGTTCGCGATACTCGGGAGACTGGATAAGAAGTTTTGATCGACGATGTTATTCCTACAGCATTTGGGTAGGCTGCGTAATAAGAGGCTACCAATGTCCTGGATGGTCGCATCAACTCTGGCGGATTCTTTCCATATAAACGTTGATAATGTTCAGTGAAGGAATAGCCCGGTAAAGAAAGCATCTCCGAGTAACTGAGAGTTCCGATATCGTCACTGGCTGATCCTGATGCTCTTGTCCATTGACCACCCGGATTTGACGATTCTGTGAGTACTATATGGGATACAGCCTTTTCCGGCCGATACCGCCAGTCTATACATGATGGTGGATTGATCTCAGTGTCGGCGTTTGGTCGAACAAGGGTATCCAGAAGCGCGTTGATCGCAAGAGCTTGCGATGCATATCGTATTGAACTGCCAAAATGCGAGTATATTTCTGGCGTTATATGAAGTAGATTTGGTAGTCTTCTGAGCTTAGAGTCCAGTAAATCGTCCGGATGATCTCCAGTGTAATATGGTACATGGCCATTGAGCAAGTAGCTCAATATCAAAGATGAAGGGCCTCCTCCTGTTGCAAAGAGAAAAGGTCAACGACATTCATTGCGCAAAGTTCAAATTCATACCTATAATCACAGTATCCAATTCGACTTGATCATCATTCGGGACCATGACGACACGTTAAATTGATGGTCGCCACTGGGAGGAGAGGTGTTTAGTAGCAGAAGATGAAACGACATTGGAGAATGTAAACCTTAAAAACAACCCGGGCTATCGGAATTCACTGAATTGCATAGTGACAACTTGTGCCGAAGCCATCTGAGGGCATCGGATTGGATTTGTAACCATCTGGGATCCTGCGATTCTGGCCGAAAATTCTAGGTGTTAGCGCCGGAAGAAAGGTTACTTGCCGAAGGCACACTATAAAGAGCAGGTGGATCACATCTCCTACAAAGGACCCTGTCAAAAGCTAGGTCAAGCAATGGAAACCCCATTGAATATTCTGTCAGGCGTTGCAATGGTTGGATTGTGGTCCAGATGATTGTTAGGGACCGTTGGTTCAACTTGCAGACGTACACGAAGATCCAGCGCGTCGGGCGGTTATTCCCGTTACACGAAGCGTTGCCTCAGTTTGTTCTGCACCCCATGCCCCATGCATCGTCTGAGCAAGCGAATAGGCAAATATCGGTACAACGATTGGATGTTTATTTCAAGCATAATGTAGGACATGTGGGGGATTATCAAATGAATGAGGTGGGGATGTCAACGCTTGCAGGCGTGACACCTCAATCCTTGATGCCCATGGAATTTTATGGATGGCATCATCATTGACAACGACAAGAGCTCGTCTCACCATGTGTGGAGGACAAAATGGTGCAAGTCATTATGCGAGGCTTTATACATGCAGTGACAGTGGACCCCATTACAAATCAAAAGTATAATCACATATTCTTTGATATCATATCAACAGCAAGTAAGAACCATACTGTCCTCACTGTCTTCTCTTAGTAATAAATATACATTCGCGCAGACTAATATCTGGTCCACAACCTTCCATCGAGTAAAACAATACACCAAGCACCAAACAAACACCCAGCAATCGTACCTCCCAATGGTATCAAAGTCGTTTGCGCAAAAACAAAGAAAGAACGCTTAAAGGGTATGTCCTCCAAAAGGATGGCATGCAAATATGTACAGTTCATGAGTGTATGGACCGAAACAATGCGAAAACTTTTAGACAGCAGCCCATTTGACTACTTCGATTGCCATTACGACAAGAATGAGAGTTGATGGTAAGATCCTATAAGCGGTTAGCGTTTGTACAGATATCAAATGTGTAGATGTGAGAAACGTACCATATCACGTAGCTCTGGAATAAGAGTTTTGTCATTGCGCCAACGTAAACGTTGTTCAACTGGCAGATCTGGGCCAGTTGAAGCGCACTTGGTGCTCCAGTAAGTAGGAAGCAAACGACCACAAATACAGGGTCGTCAACAATGCTCACGGGAGCAAACTTGGCCAGGATAGCGAGGAATGGTGCCATAATCAAAGTGGGTAGAAGCATACGGCTGAGAATCGCGGCGATGAGAAGCTTCTTTTCCAATTTAGGATCTTCAGCATTGAGTTGCGCCTGTGGGAGCGTGTTGCGAGCAAGGTTTGCTCCAAGAACAACCAGAATGAGGGGAACAGCAACACCACCCGACTGCTCGATTGCTCGTGTGACGGAGGTGTTCAAGAAAGTTCCTTTGGTGAAGAATAGATGCTGAAGTTTTGGTACGGAGGCCACGACGATTGCGATGAGCATGGCCCATAGAGGTGGATTCATGAAATCCCAAACTCCGAGGAAAAATCGTTTTGACCAAGAACCGAATCTCGATAGTACCGATTGGACGGATTGTGGGAGAGATGCAAAAATTCTGCTTGAAATAGATGCTATGGAGTGTCCAATGGCGATGAAGATTTTCGCAGCATTTTGCTTCGTGCGAGTCCATAGTGAAGCATCCTGAGAGAGTTCGGAGTCCGTTTCAGAAGATGAAGGGGAGTCTGGATGGTCCTGAACAGTGGGGTTCGTCGATGAGGACTGAGTCGGCTTTAATTTAGGCAAATGAGTATGAAGTTCATCCAACGTCGTGCTAGACGAGGTATATAACTTTCGATTCATTGGTGTGTCAGCTCCACTCCAAGTATTTGGATCTAGGCGGGTTCCGCTAGGACTAGAGGAACCGGTACTGCCTTCGCCTTGTGTAGATTCTTCATCCTCGTCGTGTACCATAACAAGCAGTCCTGTTCGCTCATCTGAACTAGCTTCTTCCTGTCCATGTCGTCCGTCCTCCATCTGACCATTCGCAGTACCACCTTCTTCGACAGTGAATTTTTCTGGTGGCGCGAGCAATACGTGATAACCCCAGCTCCATCGTACAAGTTGACCGAGTTGTTGGAATATCAGGAGATATAGAATACCTCGTGCAGCCACCTCGTCATCATTATCGTGCTTGATTTTGTCCCAGTGAAGGCCAGGGAGAGTTTTCGATAGAGATATGATGAGTGAGATTGGAAGAGAGTTGGAATTGCCAAAAACGCCCATGGCGGTTACAAAGTTCTGAGGGCGCTTCTTGAATCCAAACGCCTTGGAGATGGCGCGTGATACAAAGTAGGAAACGAACGTTTGTACGCCGAAGATGACTGGGATTATAGCAAGTTCGGTGAGTTTATCCGGGGTAAGTTGTGAAGCTAGTTTGGTCCATACTACAAAGATCAGTACTTGTCATAGAGGCTAGACCGTATATCTTACTCAAACAGGGCGTGAACAGCATGACGTTCAGATTTGCGAGGAACTTTTGTGATTCGGCATCAAACATGCCTTGTCTGGCTATTATGTAGCCAGGCAGACTGACACATACTACTTCCAAGACAGCGCCAAAAACGAGGACGTTAAGATGCCAGAAATTTGGGTGTTTGTCGCTGGCGGAGTGAAAGTTGGATGAATCGGGGACAGTTGAACCGAGCATGGATGGGCTCATCTGAGAGGAGAAGAAGGTGTCGTAGTTTCGTGATTGTAGTTGGATATCTGTTGGCGCGAAGCCATGGGAGGACGCCCACATGGTGACGGATGTGAGAAGGATGGAGAGGAAGAAGGAGCGAGAGGTTGAATGTTGAGGATGGTGAAGGTAGCCTGGAGTTCAGAAAGTAGAAACAAAATGTTGTCTGGGAGGGCGTGGGATGAGGTGGCGTGTAAAACGCGCAAAATGGCGAGATTGGGTAGGATGAACAGTGACGAGCATGGGACCAACAGAAAGAAGGTAGTTGTGGCTTGTGAATAAGGATCTCGAGCAAGAGGGGGTGATCAAGGCAGAGGAAAGATAGCAGGGCAAGAGAAAGTGGTGTTGAGGGACTTTTAGGGATAGCTTGGTTGACCAGGGAAAAGGTGACGCGGCAGAGTTTACAAGCGCATGGTTCTCTTGATAGAAATGCGAAACAACGAGACAGAAAGGAGAAAGATCAGAGAAGTGGATATTACAGGTATTTGAGATGTTGATAAGGTTTAAAACTAAAGCATATCGCTCTATCGCTCTATCGCTCTTGGGGATTCTTGGAGGAGCCCTGGACTCTGGAGGTTGGGCCAAGTCACCTACGCCATAATGTCCACGACTCTCCTGCTCAGTGCTGGCAGCTGCCATGTGCGCGTTGACACGATATCATTGGATACCAATATAGCGACAGGCACCAAATGCTGGACAGAGCACTCTGAAGTTGAAATATGGTAAGAGGGCCATTAATGTCCTACTCCTACCGTGTATGAGCCAACAATTTTATATAGAGATGGCTTTAGCTCCCATCGCACTCGATAATCCATTAAGCACTTCATGACTTGCATCATGACTCCATGAGAAAGATACTGTCCGATAACGTGAAAACCACAGGGCAGACAGCAGTCAATCTGCTCGCCTACAGTACCTGTATTTTGAAGTCGCAGAGTCTGGACAATCTGGACATGAGCACTAACCCTGTCGCAAAACTCAAAACTCAGCCTCGATTCGCATACCTCCGTAATGTACACAAGCACACAAGTTCGATCTGTGCTGTGGCAAAACCTCAAACTTCCAGTCTTCCACTGACTTCCGTATCGTTACCGAGTATTCGTTAGGGACTGGAACTTTCATCAATATCCCGGATCCCGGATCCGCTCTTCCTCTCTACCGCCACACCTGCTAAAACAAAAAGTCATTTTCTTGACATAGGAATCCGCGTATAGAGGGTTACTGTTGTGACTATATAATTGAAAAAAGTACAAGAGTGTACATAGAGAGTATTGTGGTACTATCAGGTAGTATCTAATATCGAGGACAGTGTATGAGCAAGGAAAGCACGATTGGAAATTGACTTGCAACCCACCAAACCACCAAACCACCAAACCGCCAAATCATCAATTCCCATCTACTCTACCGCAGAGAATTCTTCAGATGCAACATTAATTAAGCCTATTTGGGACGCCAAAATTGGTGCTTACTACTCACTAATTTTAGGGGACCCTACATAGCGCTAACTAATTTTAGGGGGTGTAGCGTACCACAGGGTTGCTAATTTTAGGAGCTCTAGCTTACCACGAATTGTCCCCTTTGTCTTGGCGTTTATATCAAGCCTGTTGAGCACTCAAACAGCTACAGTACTGCGAGCGAAGGGGACAACACCAACGAAGGGGACAACACCAACGAAGGGGACAATATCAACAAAGGGGACAAACAGGTGCTGATCAAAGGGGACAACACACACGGAGATAAGGCGTGTTAAATCCTAAGCCAGTTCGTGGTGGAATGTGTGGTGGTAGGGGCACATTTTGGTGTTTCGCCGCAGCTAATCCCTGAGCTGTGAGGGCTTCAAAAAATGGTATTTTTGGCTATTTAATAAAGAGGATTAGGGGCGCCCCCTAAAATTAGTTATAATATTAGCTACTAACAGCTAATATTAGCTGTTAGTAGTTAAAATAGCTACTATCTGAAAATGCGTTATTTTCAGCTACTGTGAGATAATCTAGCTCTTTGAAAATATAAAGGGTTAGATAACGTGATCTAGCACGTGACCATCACGTGACACGGCACGTGATCACAATATTAAGATCTAGTAATTCCTAGATCTTAATATTACGTGTTGAATACTATGGATTTAAATAGCTCAAGTAGCTGCTGTAGGATAATCTAGCCCTTTAGATGTGAAGGGTTAGATAACGTGATCTAGCACGTGACCATCACGTGACACGGCACGTGATCACAATATTAAGATCTAGTAATTCCTAGATCTTAATATTACGTGTTGAATACTGTGGATTCAAATAGCTTAAGTAGCTGCTGTGGGATAATCTAGCCCTTTAGATATAAAGGGCTAGATTTGAAGCTAGTCCTAGATTGGTCTAGCTTCACGGACTTAAGGCTCTTAAGTCCTAAGCTACTTTGTGGTGGAATGTGTGGTAGTAGGGGCACATTTTAGTGTTTCGCCGCAGCTAATTCCTAAGCTGTGAGGGCTTCAGGGGATCGTATTTTTGGCCTTTTTAAAAAGGGGATTTTAGGCTAATAGTAGCTATAATATTAGTTACTAGTAGCTAATATTAGCTGTTAGTAGCTAAAATAGCTACTATCTAAAAATGCGTTATTTTCAGCTACTGTGAGATAATCTAGCTCTTTGAAAATATAAAGGGTTAGATAAACGTGATCTAGCACGTGATCATTACGTAACAGGGCACGTGACGGCACGTGATTACAACATTAAGATCTAGTAATTCCTAGATCTTAATATTGCGTGTTAAATACTATAGATTTAAATAGCTCAAGTAGCTACTGTGGGATAATCTAGCCCTTTAAATGTGAAGGGCTAGATTTGAAGCTAGTCCTAGATTGGTCTAGCTTCACGGACTTAAGGCTCTTAAGTCCTAAGCTACTTTGTGGTGGAATATGTAGTAGTAGAAACACATTTTGGTGTTTCGCTGTAGCTAATCCCTAAGCTATAAGGGCTTTAAGAGATTGTATTTTTGGCTACTTTATAAAAAAGATAAGAATTTAGCTAGGATTCTATGAGATTAGTGATTATGCCTACTAATTTTTATAGTAATTCTAGTTAATTCTTAAGTAAATTCTGTTCTTAGCTATAGTTTAGAGATATATTTACTAAGTCTTAAATTTTTAGAGATTAGATATATTTCTACTAGATTTAGCGTTAGCTAGACTAGTTACTATAAACTAGACCTAAGTTTAGGATAGTTTATTATTAAGTTGGATTTTATATATAGCTTATAGTTAGTATAATTATAAAGCTTTATATAAGAAGTAAATAAGAATCTACTATCTAGCTAGTCTAATAATATTAGCTACTAGATTACCTCTAAAACTCTTTTAGAGTCTTTAGTAAAGAATATAATATATTTCTTAGTTTACTCTTTTAGGGTGGCTTAGAAACGAATATTTATATATTTTTAAAGAAATACTTTTTATATTAAAAAGTTATTTTCTTTTTATTAAATTAATTTATCTTTATTCTATTTTCTTTATTATATTATTAGATAATATAATAAATATTAATTTACTCTACTACCTAAGTAAGTAGTAAAACTACTAGAAGGTTAAAGTAGTTTAGTTCTACTTAGATAGTTAGTCTACCTAAGTAAGTAGTAAAACTGCTAGAAGGTTAAAGTAGTTTAGTTCTACTTGGATAGTTTAAAGTAGTTTAGTTCTACTTAGATAGTTAGTCTACCTAAGTAAGTAGTAAAACTACTAGATGGTTAAAGTAGTTTAGTTCTACTTAGATAGTTTATACTTTGTTTTAGGTATACTTTATATATTTTATAAAGTAGAACTTTAATAAATTATATTTTAGTCCTTTCTACTTACGTTAGGTAATATTTATTTCATGTTAAAATATAGGTAAATATTTCTAAATAAGAGAGACTAATAGAATATAATACTAAGCCAAAATTAAATAAAAAGCGTTATTAGGGCGGTATAGCATATAGGGCGGCATATTAATCTAATTTATATATATTTACTATAAAAGATAGCGAATTAGAGCTAGAGTAGTCACTAGACGTTATTTATAGCTTCTATAAGAATATCTTGCTTATCCTTATTAAAATAGTAATAAAGATTGGGGCGGCCTATCTTTTAAAAAATATAGTTTAATTATTTATTTCTATTTATCTTATTAGTTACTAGATATATACTTTCTATATTAAGTATCTTTTAATAAAAATATATAGACGATAAACGTATATTATTATTGTTAGGATAATTAGTCTATATAGCTTTCAGCCTATTAGTAGATATATTAATCTTTAGTATAAAAGCTTTTATAGATTAAGTAGGAGAGTGGTAAGCCCCTTATTAACTTATTTCTTATAGAGTAAAGCTAGTTTTAATATAAGGGTAAGCTACTTTCTAAAAGGGAAGTATTATACTTAGAGAAAGGGGATATTTAGTCTTTTAATAGTGTATCTATTTAGTATTTATTACTACTACGTAGTACTTTATATTAGTAGTAATAAAGCTAATCTTAAGGTCTTACGTGCAGAAGTTAGTAATATAAAGGCTCTTTTTATTAAGCTTAGTAATAAATACTATATAATTATTACTTTAAAAGCTATAAGTACCTTTGTCCCTTTTTACTCTTAAACTTTGCTACTTTAAACCCTTCTATAAGTTAGGTATAAATTATTACTTTAATCTATCTAGAACCTATAGCGTGTACTAACTTAGGAGTACTATAATAGATAAGACTTACATATAAGTATACTAAGACGTTTACTAACTCTAGGATTAATTTAATAAGCTCTTCTTAAATAATGATTTATTTAGTATAATAGGCTAAGGTATAGATCTTTATAGAAGAAGGTAAAAGCCTAAGATAGCTTAAGCTAACTTGTACTTTTAAGAATAGTTATACTATGCTTACTTTAAATTATTCTTACGTTCTTAGTAAGTTAGAGAGCTAATGAAAATAACTATATAATTAATCTCTATTACTAGTAATAGTAGATAAAGTTAGATTCTAGTAGAGTTCGTTAACCCTAGAGATTTTCTAGACTACTAATTAGCTCTCTTAAAGCGACTAGCCTATCTAGGTTAGGCTTAGATTCCTAAACGCTAGATTATTATGCGTGCTCCTTTAACTTCTAAAGCTTTATACTCTAGACTAGATTTGCTATTAATTATTATCCTAGATAGCTTCTAAATATCTTTCTCTTTTATGGATTTCTTATCTTTACCTTTGCCCTAGCTATTCCCTCCTAGCTTCCCTTTGGCTATTCCCCTTTAGCTATTCCCCTTTGGCTATTCCCCTTTAGCTATTCTCTCTAGCTTTACCTTGTTTCTTAGCTCTTCCTTTCCCTTTTCTTTCCTAGTCTCTTTATCTTCTATTATTCTTTGTAGATTTGCTAGTAGTTAAACTATAAAATGTAGACTATAGAATCTTGTGGCACTGTTTATAGGTATGCCTAGCTATACTAAAAAAATGATTTATTAATAGTATATGCTAGATATAACCTATAATTATACCTCCTTATATAATTTCTTAGTCAGAGAAGAGTATTACTTAGTTCTTAGAGCTACTACTAATAAAGGAAGTCTATTTTAAGATAGTATATTGCTTTCTATGACTCCTTCTATAAATAGAGATATAGTATACTGTAGATAAGTTTGCTAATATAATTAGTAACTAATTAAACTAGCTTTAAAGGCAAATATATAAGTTATTCTATAGATAACTAAAAAAGATTCTCGTACTTCATGAAAATGAGATAAAAGACTTAATATATAGAGAACTCTAACTTTTAGTAGTAGTTATTAATATGCAAAATCTATTCCTCTACTTTTATTAATTACTTCTTTAGAATAGGCTTCTTTGTAATTAACTTCTTTGCTATAGGCGTCTTTATAGCCTAAGGATCCTTCTTTTTATAAGGTTCCCTTAGTCCTCTCTTCTAAATAACTTTTATAATAGGCTAAAGATTTGGATTAAACTTTACCTAATTAGTAGGACTTGCTAATTAAGGATTTTGTTACTAAGAAGGATTAGGTTTCTAAGACTAATTATCCTTCTTCTTGCTACGACTCTTCTTTAGGACTTAAATAGAAGAATAGTAATTTATGGGGGGAGAAAGTCTGTTCTAATAGTTAAAGTTTGCTTAACTCTAATATTAAGGAATAGGTTGGTGCTACCCTTCTTAAGTTTGATCTGTTAGTTAAGCTTTATACTAAGTTGAAAAAGTAGAAATAGATTAAGTATAAATAGTCTAATATTAATTCTAAGACAAAGAGTAAGACTAAGACGGAAGTAGAGATTAAGGATAAGCAGTCTGAAACGGAAGCTAAAATAGAGGCTAAAATAGAGTCTAAACTAGAGCTATAGCCATAGAAGGATCCATGTATTATAAAGGCTCTAATTCTATATACTTAGAGTCAAATTTAAAGTTAGAAGAAGAATTAGCTTCTTCTTCTTGTTAATTTAAGTAATTATTAACCTCTTCTTTATTAGCCTAGTTAGCGTAAAATAAAGGAATACTCTTTTCTTTTTTAATCTTTATCTCCTTAGGAGGATTTAAATCGTTAGAATTGTTCCTTAGTAGTGGCATTAATCTCTAATCTAACAAATTAATATTACTAGTAGCTATTCCTTTTACTAATATAAGATAATCTTCTAAGCTATCTAGAGTAATGTTGATTTTAGTATAAGTGAAAGAACGCTTCATAATGTTATATTTTTGGTAAGTTTGTTAAGTATGAGCCTTTTCCTACGCGTAAGTAACTATTTTAGTTAAGATGATACGTTTTTTGCTTACAATAAGATTGTAAAAATCCTTATTTAGATACGCTTTAAAAGCAATTTCGTCTTAATATTCCTAAAGGTACTTCTTAACAACTTAGTTAATACTAACGTCTAAAGGTTAGATCTTAGCTATTAGTCTAGGGATAATAACTATAAGAATAATGCTATATGCACAATAGTGAGCCTTAACTTCTTTAGTTATATAAAACGCTATAGAGTTAATAATAACCTTTAACGTTAGCTAAGAAGGTATAGGCTACATTAGTAAGTAAATTTAGCTAGTAGAACTGCTATTAGACTTTGTAAGTTTAGTAGTAGTAAAGACATAAGCTTCATTACCTTAGGAATTAAAGCCCGTACCACGTTCTAAAGGATAAGTTAGAATAAAAATAAATTTAAAGAAGAGTATCCTTACCTTAAGCTTATTAGTAATATTGTTCTTGCTTAAGTTGGTGCCACTTAGAATCTACATAAGGAACCTATTAATCTTCAATCTATAGAATAATTAGGAATAAATTTATCTAGGTAGTTTTGTTAAACTTTATAATAACGCGTTTATCGTAAAGAAATCCCTTAGCAACTTCGTTTTAACCGCAATATTTAGTAGGTAATCCATAGAATATAATCAACGGTTTTATAACTATCTTCTTGTTAGCAAAGGCCCCTAAATGTACCGTCATTAATCGTTTCTCTTGTCTGCTTCTAGAAATAGCATAAAATATATTGTTTAATCCTACTAGGTAATAGGTGTAGCTAGGTATAGTTTCATATACGTAAGGAGTTTTATCGCTATTTATAATAAAATGAGTAGGGATTTAGGTATGTACCTCTACTCTATAGCCTATAGGAGTAACTAACCTAGTATAGCATTGCTAATAAAAAGAAATAAAGCGATTGATAAATTGTTTCTAATCCTAAGGAAGGTTTTGGCCTATATAGGTTATCTTTCGATAAGAAATCTAGTAGCGTTTTTAAAACCTTATAAGCTAGCTTCTTAAAAAGTAAGGTCTTTAAGGAATAGCCTATCTAGATGCTATAAGGGAAGCATATACTAGAAGCCATTGTTAAGTAGCCTCTCTAAAAAACTAGCTAGATGAAATTTTTTGGTTCTCTACAAGCTAAATAATGAACTAGTAATAGATTATAGATTCTAAGTCTAGAAAGTGTTCTCGTTCTATATTAAGTTCTATTCTCCTTAGGTTGCTAGTAATATATTTAGCCTTATCTCACTTTTTCTACTAGCGACAGACTATAGATTTGTTAACCAAAAAGTAGTTACTTACTTCCTTAAATGTTGTATATTGTTATAATTGCTTAGTTACTAGATCTTTAAAGTATCCAAGCTCTAGACGTAAATGTGGAATTTGCCTTTTGTATAGCTAAAGGACGTAGTGTTTATGAATTATCTATCCTAGGATTTTAGTCCGTATAGTAATACTATATATCTTGAAAGCTCTTTTTTTTAGGGCAGAGCAGTTAAATTTACTATCTTAACTACCAAATTCTTTAGTAGTCTTTTTATATTTAATAAAGTAACTTTGCCTTACCTAAAGGTTAGCCTTTTTAGTATCTATTAATAGATTTTGCCTTAGAATTAGTCCTTGCTCTAATATCTTTAGTTAATTAAGTTCTTTTATTAGTAATTTATATATATTTTCTATGTATGTAGTTAAGTTTGTAGTTTAATTAAGGCTACGAAGTCTTTAGTTTATTAGTAGCCTTTCCTATAGCTTTCCTCTCTGTATTGCCTTTTTACTAGTAATTTAGCGTAGCTAAGTAAGTTACTAAATCTAGTATACTAGTTATGGGATGTAATTGTCCCTTTTGTAAAACCAATATGTGATTATAAAGAGTAGTGCTACGATCTATAATTGGTGAAAATTATTATTGCACTAAACTAAAAGAGGCTAATTAATGTTGTATCTGAAGAATTCTCTGCGGTACTTACCACTTTCCATCCAACCACAACATCAACTCCCTCAACTTCTGCCCGCTTCTTCCTCCACCACAATCTTCACTTCATCTTCCTAGAAATCTTTCTTTTCTCTCATTACCTCCTTCATAACCCCTCCAATCCCCACCTCCAACTTGCTGAGGCCCTCTGACGTACTGCGCCCACTAGTGCCTCTCCCGCAACTTCTCGATTCTGTGCCATCAGCCAACACCACATTCACTGAACCACTCACAATCTCGCGATTCTGAAAAGTCATTGGATCAATTTACACGCCGTTTCTCTGCTTCTCTTCCCTCCTCTTCCTCTCTCCTCTACTGTTCCTTTCGCTTCACTCTGGTCCAGCTGGCACCGGCCACCTGAGAATGACCGACACCCCCGAACAAATCCCTCCTGAGCCCATTACAATCGATACCCAAGCCGTCAATGCACTAGATTTTGAAAAGCCCGCCTCTGCGCCTCCTTCTGAGTCTGAACAAGTCACTATGGCCTCTGTAGACCCTCAACCTGATGCCCTTCAGCCACCGCCCGCTGCTCCTCCAAGCCAAAGCATGGCACCACCATCTGCCCCTCCAAGTAATGGCAATCCTGTACGCCCACGACCCCAGATACCTACACTTTCTAGCCGCAGTGGCCTCAACATGTCCCAAGACTTGGCCGAACGCATGAAAGCCTTTCGCCTCGGCCGACAAGGACCTCCACCAAGCTCTAGAGTCAATTCTTCTGTCAGCGATAGTGCCGCTACAAGTGCCTCTGGAATTCCTCCTGTTAGCCCTTCCGTAAACTCTCCATCTCCAACTTTTGCAGGAGGACTTCCAGGAAATCTCCGACTGCCTGGTAGCAAGCCTCAGGTGACAAGCTTGCACTCTGCCCCAGCTGTGCCAGGAGTTCGAATGCCACCCAAGAAGCAATCTTTAGCCGAGAAGCGTGGATTAGCTCTTCCCGGTGGCCTTCCAGGAACATCTCCTGTCAATGGCACAGGTGGTCGCAAGAAACCAGGACTGTCATTATCTCAGATGGGTGGTGGGGCTCCTGCACCTGCAGACGAGACTAAACCCACTGGTGGAACAATGATGGATAAATATTCAGAATTTCTAGACGCTAAAACTGGAGCTCTAAGATTCAAGGGCAAAGCTACTCTCACTTCTGATGGCGTCGAATTTGCCAGCGGCAGAACTTTTTCAATCTCCCTGGATGAAGTGGACACGATAGATGAGCTAGGGAAAGGCAATTATGGAACAGTCTATAAAGTGAGGCATGCAAGACCAAGAGTACGACGCCCAGGTATGGGTCTGGCGGGCAACAAGCCATCACATCTGGGATCATCCAATGCTTCCACCTGTGATCGAAAATCGTTGGATGCAGAGACAGATGAGCAAAACCAAAGCGCGACGGTTGAGTCTGTAATGCAAGGAAACACTTCAGGTGCTATTATGGCCATGAAAGAAATTCGACTGGAACTGGACGATGCCAAATTCGCCGCAATCATTATGGAACTGGACATTTTACATCGATGCATATCACCGTATATCGTCGACTTTTTTGGTGCTTTCTTTCAAGAAGGTGCAGTGTACATTTGCATGGAGTTCATGAACGGAGGGTCAATCGACAAGATTTATGGTGATGGAATTCCGGAGCCGGTACTCAGGAAAATTGCCTATGCCACAACAATGGGACTGAAGAGTCTAAAAGAAGAACACAATATCATACATCGCGATGTTAAACCAACCAACATTCTTATCAGTACAAAGGGCCAAGTCAAAATCTGCGACTTTGGAGTATCGGGTAATCTTGTGGCCAGTATTGCGAAAACAAACATTGGCTGTCAAAGTTATATGGCCCCAGAACGAATTTCTTCAGGAGGCATTTCCATGCCTGGAAGTGCTGGAGGCACCTACTCCGTTCAATCCGATATTTGGAGTTTGGGTCTGACGATAATTGAGTGTGCATTGGGTTGTTATCCATATCCACCAGAAACCTACAACAACATTTTTAGCCAACTGAGCGTAAGTGCAACTCTTAGCATTTGGACTTCGTGACTCTAACATATACCTTCAGGCAATTGTGGATGGTGAACCACCAGATCTACCTGCAGACAAATTTTCCGAAGCAGCTCGCAATTTTGTTGCTGGTTGTCTAAACAAAATTCCAAAGCTACGGCCAACTTATCCAATGCTCCTCCAACATGCCTGGCTTGCACCACTTGCTAAACCAGCCGTCATTCAAGAAGAAGATGAGGACGAAGAAGACACCACTCCCGCTTCTTCAGGCGATCCAACCCCTGATGAGGTAGAGACAAGCTTGGTGACTCCTGAAGCAACTCCAGCATCTCCAAGTTCTCAGTTGCCACCTGATGTAGTCGACGTGGAAGTTGCTGAATGGGTTCTGCAAGCTCTGGAAAAGAAACGACTGGGAAAACTCGGCAAGGCTGCCAAACCCGCCTTGCACGCTGCACCCCTTGATGCAGTGGCTACTCCCGAAAAGCATCCAGCAGCCGAGACTGTCGTCACAGAAGTCAGCGACGAAGCGAAACCCGTGGCAGAAGCCGAAGCATAAAGCTTAAGTACTTGCTTAGTGCCGCGATCGTGTATCCTCAACAGCACACCAATCTGTCGCTATTACTCTCTGTACCTCGAATCTTCCTTGAAGATACTCCCATTATCTCAAGCGCCCTTCGTCTACGTCATCTTCCATCTACCTCGTCCACCTCGCACTTTCACAACCTCTCAAGCCTCTTCCCAGAGAGGCATTTGTATATTTTCATCTTTCATGTTTCTTAGCGTATCACTGCAAGTTTTCCTCACCGGAACTAGCATTGGCGGTGCCTCTGTATACGATTTTGGCCCAACAAACACCCTCCAGCATTGCCTCTGTTCATATGTAAGCATCACGAAGCTAAACCCATCCATGTCACGAAAGGAGCTGTTCTCTCATATGTCTTGTACGGTAGCCCGATATGACCGTGACTCGGTGGAGGCCGGCTGGTCGATGGGGACATGTAGCTATTCAACGATGCAAAAAATTCCAAAAACTTTATGCTAAGTGGTATACGTCGTTCAATCTGCTCTTCTTTTTCGTGACTATTCCAGCACCTTATATACCCGATAACCTCGCGAGATTCCTTTCTCTCATTGTCAGAATTCACCTCGATAGGATTAGGAAGACGCAATGCCAAATAAGTCCCGTAGAAGTAGCGAGGGTATATCCATTTCCCACTGAAGAGACAAAGTCTCGTAAACAACTACTAATGGCGTCTAACACACAAAAAAGCGCGCTCACAACGCTCTGCACAAGAAAAGCTTTGCTATCCAATCAACACGCCTAGCATCAATGAGACTCAAAGAGAAAAGTAGGAGCTTTCATAACAGAACCATCATTCAAAAGCCTCGCATGTCCAACTGTTGATCACTAAAGAAATATAAGAACCATCTTTTCATCATACTCGCTCGCTTTGCTCGCTCCGCTTTCATCTTTAACATGGTCTCCATATCTACAGCCTCCACCGCTTGTTTTATACCAACGTCGTATAGACTGGCGCGCGGACCAGCACGCTGCGATTCCGAATAACAACTCCCAAACCCACGGCCAACCGCACGCGCTCTTCGCGGTTACTTGGTGTTTCGCGTCCGCCTGCCGCCGCGCCATTCTGTTTACCGGCTGATCCTGCGCTGCCTGGCTTCTGTGTCTGCTGTATGGGTGGCTGACCTGGTGGTTTTGCGGTGTTGGTGCCCATGAGGTTTGCGAGCATACCTCGGCGGCCCTTGGGTTCGTCTTTGGGTGGTGGCATGGGCTGTTCCAAGTCGTCTGGGCCAGGTGCATCCTTGGCGGAGTCGTTGTCATCGTCGATTGCGCCAGGTCCTGTTGCTCCGCCGGCGATGGGTGAAATGAGTTGTGGGATTCCTTGCTCGAGTTTCATGATTTCGGGCGAGATGGGGCAGAGCGGTGGATAGTACTCAATGGCGACTTCGCGAGACTCGCCGTGCAAGTGGGCGCAGATGTTGGCAGCGAGTTCGACGATCATGTATACACCGCCCGCGAGATCCGGCGGTGCAGGGTCAATGAGGAAGTCGGAGATGTCTGCGATGAGCTTCCCGTTGAGATGCTGCAACAAGTCCTGGCGATGCTGCTGAGCGGCGGGCGCGCGGAGGGCATCAGCGAGACCTTCGAGGGTAGACATGCGCCAAGAGGCGAGCTTTGAGGCAAGAGCTTCCTCTTCCTCGCCCGAGTTACAAGGTGGAGCGAAGTGGCGCAGATTGGTCAAAATCGTCTTGAGCTGAAAGCTGAGTTCTGGATCTAGGTCGGGGTGGAAAATGCGCTCAAAGACTTCTCGGTAGAGCCAGCACGAAATGAAGGCCCGGCCAACGGCAGTCATTTCTTGCTTGCCTGTGGTTATGGCGTCTTTGTTAACTGCACGGTGTAGCCATTCCGGGATGCTCGTCCAGGATTTACGGATGGAGAAAGATAGCTGTGAGATCAGTCCGTCTAAGCGCGAGAAGCGTGCCGAGTATTCCGAGTCGTCCAAAGAAGTTTTTGAGGCCGAGAGTCGCTGGTTCGCAAGTGTGTTTTGGAGCTGATGCACTTGCGACTCTTTTTCAAAATAGTACTTTTTGACTTTTTGGTACTTTTCCTCTGCAAAGCAAGTTAGTAACTATCCTAATCCGAAGTATAACTCGCATATCAAAAACAGAAAACCTACTCAATTCCTTATGATCCTTCATCAATTGATGATAATGAGCAGCTTCCTCCTCTGTAAAATCACCTGGCCCTCGATCCGATGGCGTAGCACGCCCATGATCACCCTCTGCTGGAGGCGGAGCTTGGGGACCGCCTGGTACACCGCGATAGGGTTGTCCTTGGGCGCCTGAAGGTACAACATTAGCTGGGAACGTTTGCTTGCCGGTGGACTGACCACCCGGACCTTGAGGATGTGAAGCTGTCATTGAGCTCTCGCGCGAGGAGGAATGCATACTCTTTCCATCTGGTTGGCGAATATTGCCGCCAGACCGGCTAGGTGGGGGCATCGGACTCGGAGCGGATTGCTGACTGGGAGAAGGTGGTTGCTGTGGAGCAGATTGTAAATCTGTTTGCACGTTTTGTGCTTCTTGTCCCGCAAAAGGCGATGGTGGACTCTGTACTTGGGTAGCACTTGGTGGGGCTTGCAGGAAAACTCCCTCTTGCTGTCCCGTTACTGGACGGGTTGCTCGCGGTTGATGTATGTCAACTGCAGATGTTTGACCTTCAGGAGACTGTGGCTGAAGAGCGAATTGGGGGCCTTCTTCTGGACTTGGCTGGCTTGGCTGAACTGAATGCTGCTGATCAAAAACGTAGCCAGGTGGAGGCGCAGTTGGATGGGCCTGTGTTTGCCCTCCTAAACCTTGAGGCGGGGGATAATGCTGCTGTTGTGAGTGAAACTGCTGAGGCGCTTGCTGCAAATGTTGCTCAGGATATTGTCCAAATTGACCTTCCTGTTGTTGCTGTAATTGAAGCTGTTGTTCCGGTGATAAGTATACCTGCTCAGAACTGCTAGTATTTTGTGCTCGGTAGCCTTGGTGGAATTGCTGTTGAATTTCACCAGGAGGAGGATAGTATTGTTGTTGACCTTGTGGGGGAGGATATCCCTGTACGAGCTCACCGTCTTTAACAAGGACTTGCTGTCTGCCAAACTGAGGATTGTTAAAGCGAGCCTGCTGGCTATCCTCGTCTTCTTCCGTGGGAGAGAGAAGAAGCTGGCTACTATTGCTCTGTCTAGCCCACTGTTGCCGGCCCTCTATATCTGGATTTGGTGAACCCTTTCCCCTCACTGATAGCTTTCTGCCAACCCCTCCCACTTGATCGTGGCGGCCGTCTTTGCTGCTGGTTAAACCAAGACGGTCACGGATACCGCGCTTTTTATGTTCCTCTGGAGGATGGCTTTGCTGGCCTGGCAGGTAGGCCGAATGGCGGTTTTCTTGACGTTGATACTCGTCAACGCCCTGTTGACGAGGAGGATTTATGTAGCCGGTTGAGACGTTGGTGTTGATCTCAGAATTGGGCGGCTGTGCAGCAGTACGACGTGGTTGATTATTAGGATGATTTGGATGACTAGGAGAACGAACAAGACGGACTTGTTGTGGTGGTTGCTGTTGCTGTTGCGCCTGCTGTTGCTGCTGTGGGTCGGGTTGGGCAATGGGTTGCTGGCTCGGATCGATGCGCTGGTATTGTGCAGGTTGGATGCGAGGATCTATAGGATTAGGAATAGTGATTAGCTAACAATCCAAGCTGGTCGGTCAATTGCATAATTCGAATAAGACTGGAGAGTAGAAAGGACAGTGGTGGGAAGAGCGGTGGGTTCAGGGGCCAAAACCGAGGGGAGCAAACATGGCACAATTGACGAGGTTACTGGAACAAAGTACTCACCGGCTGCTATCACTTGTGGAGCTTGTTGTTGCTGTTGAAGGTAGGGCTGGTTGATTTCTACCGACGGCTGGGGCCCTTTCTTGTTGCCGAACAATCGTCCTTTCATGGCATTGAAAGTGGAGGGGAGCAGAGGGAACGGAGAGTAACGGGCGGGAAAAAAGAGGTGGAAGATGTCGCAGGAGTCGCAAGTTGCAGGATTGCAGGTCGCGGGGCTGAAGACCTTCTGGGGACTGGCACTTGGGAGTTGTGGAGGATCAAAGTGCCCAGCTTCCAGTAGAGTAATCCAGTTTTAAGCGAAGTTGACAGCAAGTGAGCACCGGTCTTGAATTGACTTGCTGCTTGGGAAATCTAGACACCGTTCTTGGGAGTATGGGACTCGCTAGTGGTCAGTCTAAAGTCTCAAGGCTCAAGAGTGGTGGTGCAAGTCAGCTTCCGTCTTGGGGGATCAGAGATGCTTGCAAGCTGTCGACAGCGGTATAAGGGGGTGGAGGGGATAGATAGAAGGCGACACCATTGAATGGGCGCAGAATAGAGTGTTGATTGATCTTGTAGAAAATGGGGAAGTTGGGTGAGAAGTTTAGAAGGAAGTAAGATCAACAAAGGTCAGATGGGCTTAACCTCGTGTTGTCGTTACTCTACCACTAAGGAGAGTTGATGGGAGACTTGCAGACTTGGAGTCTTGGACAAGTAAAGATTCCAGACAGATCAAGTCCCAACTCGGTCAATCTGTTAAGAAAGGCTACTCCAAAATAGGCCCAGCAAGTCAGGACTCATGTACACCAAGCTGGGATTCCTCTCAAGTTCTAAATCCGGCTAGACTTTTCATGATGGACATGCCACGCGCGAGCATCTACTTTCTTCTCACACCTCCAAGTAAAGCATATATATCCCCATGAGCAGCTGTATATTCGTCCACCTCTATCACTTGCCACTGCTATCCACCACGATATGCCCGGCCAGGGCTACAATGGCCACTGATAATCCAAATCAGCCCTCGAAATGCCGTTCATTGTTTCTTCAGGCAATCAGACATGCTCAAGCTCCAACTAGACCAGCCACAATGCCAATTATACAACCGATGCGACCAATTGCTTACTCTGCGCCTGTCACATCGTAACTCGCCGCGCTGAAAAGAGCAATCGGTACAGCACAGTAGTGAGCACAGCAAGGTCTCTTTCAAGCTGTTACACACTTTACACAGCTACTATTATCTATCGATACCTTCCGCATTACCTTGAAGCACTAGAAGCACAGACTGGTTGCTTTTGTACCTCAAAGCGTTCTCAGCTGGGGTTGAGCCAAAAAGCAAACTCAAAGGCATGGCAGCCGCACACATCTCGTCTTCGGCCGAATCAATCTTGCCCAGAGGCTCTTACAAGTGACTACAACTCCATCTCTCGCGTCGTCAAAAAGAGATAGTGGATCCTATCTCGACAGGCTGAAAATCATCAAGATCAGCTTTGCGTAAAGTGTTATCTGTTCCTCCATGCCTAAATTCGGTCAAGTGTAAAGTGCGTGAACGACCCTCCATGTCTATTTTTAGCAGACACTCCCGTGAAGGGTGCAGTGCAGCAAACACAGGGGCCACCGGCACGCCTAGAAACACCGAACCTGGGTCCTGCTTGATGCACAAACGTCAAGCCCTTTTTGTCCAATTATCAACTGCCTCAGCCTTGGATGGGTGCATCCCACGGATGCGACGGCTACAAGTCGGAAGCTTTGCAGCAATTGAAAATAACTGGTCACTTCCCATCCACTTCAGCGTTACTAGAGGAGTAGATGGGAAGGACACCACTTATTGTGCTCCGCGGAAAGTTTTGGTCCTACCATTCTTTCACCAGAGTATCATGAGAAAGACAATTTTGAGTAGGTTTGTTTGTATCATTGCTAACTAGGGGTAATTATAGGGATCAAAGAAACTTCTATCTATTTGAACACTCTTCCATATCGCCGCGCTCCTCGCGTCTTTTCGTCACACTCGCAAAGTCCAGGTCTCAGCGATGCTACAAGCACTTTTGCAAGTACGAGCATCAAGCATGAAAACATCCGGAGCCATTCTGCGACGGCCAGGCCGTGTTCTTGCTGGAGAGCACACAAGGTCATCGAGCAGAAAGGCCAGAAAGGCTTTTTCCAAAGCTTTCAATGCACCAGTGCCTTCTGGACTTTGCCATATCGTACACCATATTTTAGGGTCCATTCCTTCGCCCGTGAGGAGACCAAAGTTCTAGTGCCGAGTACATGCGGACCAATTTGCCAGCTGTGATCCCCCACCCAAGCCTAGATGGGGAACAGCTGGTCAAGTTTGCTGCGAGTCCTTGTCTCTGATTGCACACGCCTTTGGTTGCGAGGATGTGGTGAGAGTGTTCAAAATATCGAAAAGTCCAGAGACGAATCAAAAGCAAGGAATCATGGAAATCGCGGGTCCAAAACGCCAAACTCTAATGCACCGATATGGTAGCGTTGGTTTTGCATTCGGCCCGAGTTGTTGATAGTTGGTTTTTATTCCTTGGTTTGAGTGGAGATGCCATTTCGATCTCGAGATACCGTAATCTCGGATAACAATGAAGGGGAAAAAGGACTCGATCGACCACGCTCTGGGAGAGTCTACTTTATAAAGTAAAATAAGAGGTAATGCATAAAATTCGTAAGGAAATTTCAACTCATAGCTGCACCATACGCCCAACGATTCGACACTGTAGGATTGATGTTGGCCATATCTTCGTCGTCGTCGCGAAAGAGGAAGTTGACGACGCGAAACATGGTCTCGCTCATGTCATCGTCCACGTTGGTCTCGCTTGGAACTTCTTCGAAATGCTCCGAGTTATCAACATGTCCGCGCCAGGAAGCCGATGACTGGTAGACGGGGACGGCTGGAGTCCATGTGGAGGAGGAGTGGAAGATTGCTGGTGTCGCGCTCTGCATGGCGAAATGGCTTATGGAGCGCTGTTTGGGAAGACCAGGCGGAAGAGGTATTCCACGGCGCCAAAGATACTCGATGCCGGTATCATTGGGCAGATGGTTCACCCAAGGGTTGTTGCCACCATTGGGACAGTAGAAAAGGGGATAATCCGTGGCTCTAGTCGCAATACTTGATGTAGACGCGATTGAACTTATCGAGTCACCAGAAATATATTCGTTCCAGCATGGAGGTTGATTGCGATGGTTGGTACGATGTGAGCGTCTACGGCGTCTGTTGTGGCGACTCATTATCGGTGTAAAGGGTTGAGATATGGGTGAAGTATCTGAGTTGATGGGAGGTACCTATACTGTCACTTGATAGTGCAGATGGTGAGAGGGAGGGACCCTAGGTAGAAAGTATCGATGCAAAGCATTGCGAATTACCCAGATTTATAGACTTTGGCGGTTGTGAGTCAAGATTGGACAAAAAGCACGACAATTGTGTGCCTAGTATCAGACAGTCATGTCTCATCTTGTTCGTTGACTCATCTCTGATCGAAAAAGTGATAGACAATCCCATATGGAAAAGTCCGTGCGCAGGCCCATTGAGGCTTGTTGCCTGCACCGCCACCCAGGCATTTTACCCATGTGATCACATCAATCGTTTTTTTCTCATCTTCTCCGGGATCTCGAATCTCTGGAATTTTTCTTGCAAGGCTGACTCGAAAGAAAAGGAATCAGACATCATTTTGTATTCATTTAGTGTTTCAAAAAAACAAAGCAAAATTACATTTCCCGGATGCCCCAGCACGCCTACGACCCTACGTGGCAGACGAATTCTCGTGGAGTCATATTACCCTCAAATGCCACCACCATTTATACCCAACTCGCCCAATTTAGGCACCGCCAGAATCATCGTCAAGTGAGCTGGCGGCCCCTTCAACGAATGGACAGACCAAGTAATACGCTGCAGTTCACCACGATTGCTGCCCCTGCATTACAAAACTCATACACATCTTCATTTACATCGGAGTCGACATGAAACTGCCGGGCTAGTGAATTTGAGGTGAACTGAAGCTCACCGCCCTGAATTATAGTAGATGCTAGATGCTAGATGCTAGGTGCCAGCCATTGTAGCCTAAAGAGCGTGTGAACTTGGTCCGCGTATTGAATATCAACTTGCGAGCCACCAGTCATCAAAACATTGCCTTGACAATTTCGGCCACCTTGTCGAAAACAGGCCCACTCTCTTGTTTTGTTGCCCGTTTAACAATAATGGGAACCTGGTCGTCGCCCACGCCTTTGTCGCTCAGGCGTGTCGTCAAACCCAGTTCTTCAACAAGCTCGAGCACTCGATCTCCAACCGCAGAGGCATCAATCTGCGCCGTACCCGTGACTTTGGCGCCTACAAATGGTGCCATGCGCGCCAGTTGCTCCGCAGCAGCTGGGTCGTGGGATTTGAGTTTGGCGACGTGCCCAAGGGTGATACATGATGTGATGCCATGTGGAATACCATATGGAGACCCCAGTGCATACCCTAGAGTATGTGATAGGCCCAGCGGACTTTTCATTCCCTGACCTGTACGCTTTTAGCATGACTGACTCATAGCATGAAGAAGATGAATACTACCTATAAATCCGAGGCTGGCAAATGCGGCCAGCTGCAGTTGTGTGATAGCATCCTCATCTTTGGGATTCTTGTGGTAGATGGGCAGGTAAGTAAATAGCTTGCTTGCTGCCTGGAGTACGATCATGCGGTCAAGCTCTGATGCGTCTGGATGATACATGGTCTCAACTGCGTGATCCATTGCACGCATACCAGTGGATGTCCAGAGATGAGGAGGCGTTTTAATGGCAAAACTAGAGTCATATAGAATGACTTGAGGATAGAGCTCAGGTGCGCTGACACTAATTTTGAGTCCGTCATCACTTCGAAAGTCAGTCCGAGGTCAGGAGCGAGTATGTCAAGCAGGTTAATGAGCTTACCCGGTGTAGCCAGCGTTTTTGGTACATTCAGCAGCACTAATCGTTGTTGGGATGGTAATATGTGTTAGAAATTTGCCCGTCTTTTCATGGACTCGATGAGAAATTGCCTTGGCCGCATCGATTGGAGAGCCGCCTCCAATGCTGATCACCGTATCAACACTGGAATCCTTCAGGACTATCTCTGTAGCTTCGTCTATCTCTGCTACAGGAGCATGTTGACGAATTTTGGCAAAGGTGCTAACGTGGTGATCTGTGACATGCATCAGTACCTTGCTGTGGTTTCTCGCTTTAATAACGCTGCATACCGGTTAGTAAAGCCTCAACCTTTTTGATCAAATCAGTTTTGGTGGCAAGCGAACTACCAGTTACGATGAAAGCTTTTGACTTTTCACTTGGTAGTGACGAAATGAGATGTTTCTCAACGGATCCGCTGCCATGATGTCTGACGTTGTTAGAAAACCAACAAACCCTCTTGAAACAAGGAGTAACTTGACAACACGGTAATTCTTGTTGTAATGCCATTTTCCACATTATCATGATAAAACGGTATTGAAGAGGTGTACTTACAAGGCTTGAAGCTTGGTTGGTAACCAAGATCCAACCAGATTGTTTGACATAATTGCGCGAAATTGGGAGAAGCAACGGTATGGTTTCAAAGCAGGACCCTTTAAACACGACCTGACTAGAGAGGACGAGTTCATGTATAAATTTTGGTACTGAAATGAAGCTCTCTGGTGCTCGTTTACCGAAAACTTCTGTTCAAACGCACAAAGCTAGCGTGGTTTTTCTTGCAGGGGGCGCGTCTGATTTAGGGGATCCTCACTATTGCTTAGGGACAAAACCTCGCTGGAAAACCGCGCTAGCTTTGTGCGTTTCAACAGAAGTTTTCGGTAGCCGAGGAGGGGAGTTGTGATCTCACTACTACTTTATCCTGGCTGTGTAAGCGTTACAACCTATGACATATTTGCCTCCACTTTTGATGCTTTTATGATTTGACTTGAAAGCCGATTATTGCTAAAGTTCAGCGAGGAAAAATTGAATAAAAGCTTACAAACGGACAAACTACCTTAGTCACAATGCGAAATATCATCATGTAGTCAGTCGTTTAGATCAGCCGTTTATCGTTCGTCCGCTCAGTCAACTTAGATGACGCGTACTCATACAAGACATGCTTCTGTGCCAATAATGTTAAACCGACCAGCGCTCCGCTCGAGCTCAATAACTCAAGTCCACCCTGTGTTCTGCATTGCGATCGCCGAACTCAAGACCAACTCTTTAACCCATACTCGCAACAGTCTCACAAGCACGCTCCACCACTGCCTGTACACGCGCTCTCAACGCTCCATTCGAGCACTCAACTCGCAATTCCCGCAGCCACACGCGCGCCACGAACGGAGCAATCCTAATCTCCAAACCTGGCTCATCTTTGTCCGCCGTGCTGCTCGTCAAGGAAGCCCAAGTGCTTGCACTAGCAGAGTCGTCGCCAGCAGGCGTAGCGATAATAGGCGTGATGGCCGAGTCGCCGAACTGGTTCTCTAGTAGAAGTAGCAGACGAGCGAGTTTGTCTGCTGGGTCACGAGTAGTGTGCGGGTTGTGTTCATCATGGTGATGAGCGTGAGGAGATGCGGAGCCTAAAGGAAATGTTAGAGAAGTGCGAAAGAGAGATTGGGGAAAGACAGCAGCTTACGTTTGACACCGACCATGCCGGTCTCCATTTGGAGAAGAACGCTGAGAACTGAGTCGGCGATGCTGTCGTTGAGCATGTTACCTTCCCATTCTAGTGTCACTTGGCCGCCGGTTTCGACGTTGACTGTTACGCTATCCATCACGAGGAATGTAGTAGAGGATTGAGTGGTATGGCCGTTGGTGCCGTTGCCATTTACGTTGCCATTCGAGCTAGAGGTCGGGATTTCTTTCAGGCCACCAAACATGCCTTCGAGTCCCCATTTGATGAGGTCGACACCAGCGGAGCAGAAAAGACGCTTTTTGAAAGCAATGCTTGTGGTGGTCAGACCGGCATACTCCTTGAGATCCTCAGGTGCCATTAGAGTGAGATTGAAGCCGTTTTGAACAAGCACGCCAGAGACGATTCTATCATCTTCTACTGCTTGAGCGGCGGCATCGGATTGAGGAGCGGAGAGAAGGGTGGGAGGGGGTAGTTTAGCAAGGCGTCCAACAACTTTGGCAAATTTGTCTCGCTTGAACGGTATCTTCACCACCTCACTATTGGCTGGTGTGAATACCTTGAACGGCTTAGCGCGAGTACTGTTCAAAGACAGGAGCTTTGATTTGAAGCGGGTCATGGCATGTTTTGCGCCATGGACGAGAATAATGATTTCGGCGCCAGTCTCCTCAACAAATTCCCGATTCTGCGGCCCATCCACATGGGCAGCAAAACTCGTTTCTTGAATTGTGCAGCGACGAGCGATGTGTCGTTCCTCAGCCACTCGTCCGACCTGTACTTCTGGCTGGTTCATTATTGCCTTCACAGACTGGGGCTCATTAAGCAGTGTCTGTGCCATGGTTCCCTCAACGCTGTAACCAGTAATGATAACACCATTTTTGGGATCGGGAGCCCATCTCTCTAGAAGCTGTCGACTGGCTCCATTTTGCATCATACCAGGAGTAGCGAGCATGACACAAGGACCAGTATCCTCAAAGCGATCGATCGATTTAAGAGCTCGTACAAACTGAAAGTTCCAAGGGTTTACACTTTCTGGGTCTTTGCCAGATCGCTCTGCATCTGCCATCCGCTCAGCAAAGAGGCGTTTGATGTTTTCGTTCATGGCAGAAATGTATGTTTTGTAGACGACCATACATCGTCGCGCTAGCTGTGAAGCATAGTATATTGGCACCTTTTGGTACTGTGGATGCTTCGACCAGTATTCTTCCAGAATTAGAAGTAGCTCTTGAACGGTCCCTAGAGCAAAGACTGGAAGTAGTGCTCTCCCATTACGATCAAGAATACCGGTAACGCCTTTTAAGAAGGCTAGTTCTCGCTCTGCTCGTGGGATATGTAAAGCTGTGCCAAAAGTACTTTCGCATATTAGCACATCAACCTTTAGGCCTTCAGGAATTGTAGCCTTGACTAAATGCCGATCTTCTTCGCGAGAGTAATCTCCAGTAAAAAGGATTTTTAGGCCAGCAATGTCGATGAGGTACATTGCAGCACCCAGGACGTGCCCAGCAGGATAAGGCGTGACCCGAATAGAGGATATTGTATGCGTTGTGTAAAAGTCGATCGGTTCGATCTTTGGGAATGTTGCAAGATGATCAGCCTCCGTATATAATGCGATTTTTTGTTCAGCGGAGGATGTGAGGTTGCTGTTCTATGTCAGAAATCTGATATTGATTCATGGTCACAACTTACTTGACGCGTAGACCATCTGGAATAAGCCATCTATAGATAGCTTTGGTTGCGTAGGTCATCAATACTCGACCTTGGAAATTGGTCTTCGCGAGGACGTATGGTAGTGCAGCGGCATGATCAACGTGGAAGCTGGATCAGATGTTAGCATTATTCATCGACTATGTAGTGGACAAGATAGGCATGAAGTAGGAGTGACACAGTAAAAAGCATGCAGATATAGAGAGCGGACAAGTATGGTATTGATTGATCTTACTACTTGACTGACTGACAATACATCTGCGCGAAGCTATCCAAACTGGAAACTTGTAATGCCTGACCAGTGTGCTACTGGTGGGAACTAATAGGCTATGGGCAGCGAGGAAACTTACTGGCTAATTAGAAGAAGATCTACTTTTCCTAGATCAAACGAATCAAACCATGGCAAAGAACGACTACCGTCATAACCAGGATGCATTCCAGCATCGAGCTACACCAACGTTAATGTCTGTTTGTTTGATGATAAAAGCGGATGGTGTACCATGACAGTCTTTCCCTTGTATTCGATGATATGACACGATCTGCCAACTTCATTTCCACCACCTAGGCAGGTGAACTGCAGTGTATCTGAGGCATTGGCACTCTCGGTTGCAGTGCCATCGAGATCGTCGGCTTTGCGTTTGGTAGACATTCTGAGAGAGTCGCATACGATTTGAGAACTAGGGAAGTGAGCACTACATTGAGCGCATGACAATATCGATTCGTGTTTGCGGCACGCTATTACAGCCGAGTTGATTGCAAGCAGTAGATACGGTGAGGCCCGGTCCTTGAATCAGTAGATCAAATGTGTTGAATGGTGAGCAGGTTGAAGTTGAGAAAGTGAGGTTTGGATTCTTCAATGTTGCACGCATAAGGCAAGCCCATAAGCGCGTGTCCGCGTTTAATTAACCGCCACTGCTCGCCAGGCTTCTCAACTTGCTCTCTCCACCTCCATTTCGAATACTTCACATTTCCAACACTCCATCATCAATCCACCGCCATCCTCGACACATAAACATATACCCCGCTATCCGCTTCCTCACCTCACCGCCCGATTCTTGCCGTCAACGCATGGTCTCCGCCAACATCTGATGGCCTAGTGTACAACACCCTACTTCCTCGCGTGCCGAGCGCGCCCCTTGCTTCCTCAGTCATTCTACCGCCTCCATCGTCACTTCCAACACCTATTTGGATCTTTTCACCATGACTGAGCACATGAACCCGCCTCTACCTCCATCCTCCATGTCTAATATGGCAGGACAACCACCCGCAAAACGTCCGCGGCTGACGACCGATTTCCCCGGCCAAACCAGCACACCAATCTACGGCCCACCTTTTCCCAGCCCAGGACTCAGCTCATATTCATCAAACTCTCTCCCTCCATCTCCATATCAATCCTTTAGTCCACCGCAACCGATCCAACCCACTCCAACTTCTGCGTATAATCCCACAATGCCTCGGACACCCTCTGGTGTCATGGGCCCGCCAGAGCGCCCAAAAGCTGATCGAGCCACTAATATTAATGAACTCAGTGATGCGCTGTTTGCTGCAGGCGTCAATATCGCGGAAGAAGAGCGCTTGGCAATGGAGTATGGCAACAATCAGTTCGCAAGCTTTGGAACGTCATTTGGCCACTCACAAGGCTCTTCGCATACCATCACACCAGAATCCTGGTCTCAATCATCGACCGCCGCGCAGTTTGCGCAGTCTTCGCGACCAAATGGATCTCTCGGTGATCCGGACGTAACACTATCAGAATTTGAGCGGCAAGTCCAAGCAGAGCATTATGCTGCAGCGAAGCGTCAAGCCGAGCTAAAGGCAATCCCTATGAATGATGCCTTCCTCCAAATCAACACAGTCCGCAACCGGATCCATAACCGAACAACCGAATCACAGGTTTTCTTGAAGCAGGATGGCGTTACGGTTGCCGATGCAAGAAGCTCGCATGCCCATCTTGTCACTGGCCCTCCAGGTTCTAATGGGGCTCTAGTGAGGGCGCAAGTCTATACACTCAACGAAACGTCGTCCATGGTGGATCTATTCAGCTTAATATCTCTAGCTACGCAGCAGCGTTTAAGAGATGTGATGGAAGATGCTTATGCTACTGCGCGTGCCCGTCAATATGGGTCTGGCGGAGTTGTACCTCCAGAGTGGGCAGACATTGCGACAGGATCGACAAACGCCGAAAAAACTACCGTACGACCACAGGCTATATCCGGAACGGCATGGGAGACAGCTCCCGATAGTGCTGTCAGCCCCATGACCGTTGTACCAGCTAAGCGTATGCTGGCCTGCCGGTTTTAATGCTACATTTTGCTAAACAGGAACAGGTCCTCATGATGACTCGAGTAGAACTCGACCTCCCACACCTCCTCCAGAGCCAGAAGTAGCTCCTGTGCCCACAATACGGTATCCACCGAGATTACCGATCGTTCTTCGAGAATTGGGAACAGCTTCACTTGCACAGGAGCGTAAACGCGTCGAGGCCCGAAAGAAGCGACAGCTACAACAGGCAAAGAAAGATCAAGATTCGGCTATGGAAACTGATGATGCTACCGAATCGCCAAACCCTGGAACGCCAAATTCTGCTAGTACCCCTTCCGTTGTGGAGCCGAAAATTACCAAGAAAGAACGTGAAAAGCTCAACAAGGACAAGCAAACTGAGGAAGTTCTTCGACAGCAAGCAAATCAGACTGCAGCTCTTGCCCTAGGTGGACTTGGTGGAGGCAAGAAGTACAGCTGGCTTACCCCTGGCGCCCGGTCTGGTGGTGGTGGAACTGGTGCAGGTCAACGCGACAAACTGGCGAAGAAAGCATTGGGCATAAAAAAGGAAAAGGCAGCTCCTCCTGCTCCAACTGAAGATCCGGCACTGGCTAGCAAAAAGTCCTATCAATCAGTTGGTCTTTTGAAGGAGACGCCCGGCATTCAGCTACGAGATATTCTTAATGTGATTGAACGGGAAGCAAAAGAGAGTCGCGTACTCCTTCGAGGATATTCCCGCCTCGGCAATAGCCATTAGAAAGCGCGGTTTACCAAACTTTACATGGCTAGGCTCTGGAAGGAGTGAGAATGCAGTGGCAGTACTCCCTTGGCAGTCAGTATTTGCTCTTGATGGCGGCTTGAATCGAAGAGGGTGGGCGACAATGTCAAATGGGTTTATGGGGTCGAATGGACCATTGGATACCCACTGCATATCATCGGTGTTTCAGGCTTCCACTGTCTTGTTGCATAGCTTTGGGTTTGATCAAGCATATCTTCAAAATTCAAGGTTGCTAATGCAGTTATTATCACATGGGCAATTTAAGCTCTTGATTTACACATGTCGCTTTCTATGTTCGTGTCTTCAATCCGTGTCCCATATCACATCGTTACGACTCCCCTCCGTGCCTGATCTGAGTCGGTGTTTTGCATTTTGAGTATTGCTCGTCATAATCCTCGATTAAACTCCACCTCTCCATCGTTCCCCACCTTCTCTCGAAACTCTTCCTCTACCCACCGCGCACTTACTCGCTCCCGAGCTGGAAACACTCCCAATGCGATCGGCAGCGCAAACACACTCACCCCCAATATCAGCGCCAGATTTACCGGTAACGTCAGTCCGGGCCGCGCCGCCAACAGCTTGGTCTTCTGCAATCTCAGCAGAACCAGCGGTGGCAGAACCATAATCGGCGTCGCGTTAATCACACGGCTCAATGCCGTCTCGCCCACTGCAATAGTCGCCGCTCGTCGACTCTGACCTAACACCTCTTTACCATCATCGCCTGCTGCAAACACATCAATGCCATGCCGAATTTCTTCAGCGCGCATGAGAAATACGTTAAGCACGCCAGCGCTCGCCACAGCCGCAAAGGGTACTAGCCGGCCTAGGACAATGCGGGTGGCAGGTGAGATGCGCTTGAGGCGTGGGACGAGCGCGTTGAGGCCGAGAGCGACGGAACAGCTGGCGGAGACGGCCAGGGCGTAGGATGTGAGGAGTTTTTGGGTGGAGAGGGGATGTGATTTGTTGGCGTTGGAGGTGTTGATGGCGACGTTGAGGGATTGGTTCGTGATTTGCCAGAATAGAGTGCCGCGGGTGCGTAGATTGGGTGTGAGCATGCCGGCGGTTACGACAAGATTGGTGAGAACAAAGGCGGACATGCGAAAGGGAAGGAGGACGGGCTGGCCGGTGTCTGAGGGATGTTAGCTATCGCGGTCTGGCGTCCGTAGCGATTCTAAAGTACCTGGGTGAAGGGTAGAATCCACGATCTTTTTGGCTTGCCAGAGGTCCTCATTCATCTCTTTAATTTGACCGCTTTTGTACTGAGTGAGGATTTGTTTGGACTGTTCCAGTGTTTGCGCTGATGTAAAGAGCGTTCTGTCCGATGGCTTATTAGCTGTGATCTTACACGTTTGAAAGCTTCAATATCGGGTTCCTCCATGATGCTCTCATGTCGGCAGCTTCTGCTATCTATCTTCTTCTCCAATTTGAAACAGACACGACCTCTGGCCAACATGAATCTAACCTTTGCCCATGTATGTTGTCTCAACCGCTTGATATGCTTTCTCACCTCATGTCTGCAATAGCTGCCGCATGTCTGACTCGTCCCAAATATGTCGACAAGTCATATCTCGATTCGGGCAAAGGCCTGGCCCCAGGAAGCGATGAAGACATGACTACTGATGTTTCTCCTGTCAAATATCAAAAGACCGAATTTGTTCCCAGCTCTTTATGCTTGTCGTGTGATTTCGGGATATTGGCGAAGCCTCGAGAGCCAATTGACCATCAATAGCGCAACCGACCTTGCAAGTATGGCATCAACTCCTTCTTCCTCTCAAAAACAAAAAGTTGCAAGACTTATCTCATACTTTGTCCTGGTGCGGGCGGTGAGAGCATCGGCAAGGCGCTGACTCGCTCGCCGAAGCTCGGGATGCCGACTACACCAGGTTGCTGATTGGTCACAGCTCACCATCGATAGATTTTCCAATTGACTTCAACTCTCGCCCATTACAGCTAAACATCGCTCTACACAACCTCCATTACACTCAATCGCCTCGTCTACCCTTCCACAATGGTCACCTACTACACAGTTTTCGGCGCCAAGGTCGGCTCGCACGTCGTACGTCCCTCTGCATCTGCAAAGACAGCTCCGCGCCTCGCTAAACTCGGATACTAATTGAGTCGAATAGCTCTCGATGGCAACCCTCGGCACAACAGGTCTAGTAGGCTGGTACTTTACACGGGGCAAAAAGGAGATCACCAACAGCCCACCGATCAACGCTGGAAGCAAAGAAGAGGAATCTTTTGTGAAGTAAGATATACTTCCGGATTGCCGATGTCACGAAAGTCTGGCTGACAACCCATTTCTAGGGACTTTATGAAGAAAAAAGAATCGGAAGCGAAGCAGTAGTGCTGATTTTCAATACTAGAAGGATTAAGCAGCATCCAAACGAGATTTAGACCAACGAATATCAGCTGTATTATATGGGCTTTGAGCTTCGAACTTCATTCAATTTGTCTCCCCCTATATCCCTTTGCGGCCTTCAGTAGCTATATCTATTAACAAGGAGCGATTCGTACCTAGGTGAATTTTGCCGTCCCGACTGCTATGTTAGGAAGGTAGTAGGTTATGGTAGACTGATGTCGTTATGGTAATAGAGTAGCACCTTCAAATGCGCTAGCCACCTCTTTGAAGCAAAACGCCTCTATACCGAAACCGTATAGCAACACCCTCAATTGCAGTAACTACCACTGCAGTCACCCTTTTTCACTATTGGGGCTGGCCCACCGGGTGGCTCCTGCTACATTCATCCACACCATGTTACTTAACCAACCGCGTATTCCGATTGATTCCATTTGCCCTTTTTTCAACACCTCTCAGTCTTTGTAGGCCAATGCGCTCGAACCTGATTCTACATTTGAACTTCAGCGAGGTTTCCTGATTCCAAAAGTTACAGCAAAAGCGCTCCGACATGTCGCACATCCAACAGTTTTGCTGGATATGTCCATTCACGGATTGCCCGTTGTTCTTCAGCACCGCAAAAGACCGGGTTGATCATCTTAGCGAAGTTCATTGGGATAACGAGCCCTACGAGGAGAATGACCAAGCAAATATCTTTCCATCAATCGAAGCACAGCACCTGCGAATACCACAGAAGATCTCTCTTAGCGACCAAGGCAACTACAAAGTCGTCACAGGCGCACCAGAAGAAGGGCAGGTAGAGATCTGCGTTTGCAAAGAGGCTCTAGCTGCTATTTCACCAGTTTTCAAGGTAAGACCAACGTTAGATGTAATGACAGCGCATGCCTTATTTTCTCTGATCCTTCCATGCCTGAACGGAGCATGAATATCGCCGCTAACAGGCTCAGGTTATGGTAATGGGTAGCGCTGGACTCCAGTATCGCGAGTCGATCCAGCATAGCGCAACCTTTCCTGAAGACGACCCGGACGCGTTCCTCCTGATCATGATTATTGCGCATAAGCTACATGACTACGTGCCTCAATTTATGAAGAGCTCCCAATTCTACGAATTGACCGTTCTCGCCCACAAGTACGACTGTCTGAAATCCATCATGCCCTGGATGCATATGTGGAATGAACTGCGTCGAAATGGACTTGTCAAACTCCCTTCAACACTGGGATGGGGATCAGCTTTGGATCTGGCGTGGATTTATGGTGACCTAGAGCTGTTCATGAAGATGGCGAAGCACCTCGTAAGGCATATAGTGCATGGCGAAGACTCTCACTCTATGTTGATCGACGGCCAAACGATTATATGTCAAATCACACCACCGGAGGCGATTGGTAAGTAGACCACTACATGCGCAAGCTAAATGTAGAAGCATCTAACCATCAGCAGACAATATTCTCCAGGAGCGGGAGCGCAAGCTGGATCAAACGTGGACGGAATGTAACGTATATATTGACGAGTGTTCTGTCAGTTGTGGCCATTGCCGCAAAAAACAGTGTGGAACAATGAATTCCGAACAGACAACAAAAGCTATACGCGAATTACAAATTTTGCCCGCGCAGATGGCGGCCCATAGGCTTCCGAGTATCACAGCAGTCCATCAGCGACTTGGCCGGCTTACAGAATTCAACAATGCAGGAGCTCAGTGCCTCCGGGGGCGGATAACTCTGACGGACAGACTGAACTGCTTCTCAGTCAATCCTGTCTCTATGACACATGTTGAACTTTTGAGAAATGCCGGCATCAAGCTGGGACTACGTACAAGTCCATACTTCAAGGGGACATCCCGCTCCGTTGCACACTACGCCGGGAGAGGGCAGGTAGATGATGTTCTCCCAGGATACTTCTTTGATGAAGATGACGATATGACCATGTAGAAAGGGACGCGGGCCATTGAGCATTGTGACGATATGAAAAGAGAAAGAACAGCGGATCGCGACATATCATCTACGTCTTTTCGATAGCACTCTTGAAGTTTTCCCTTTAGCTTCTGTGTCACGCTATGGTAGTGTGGAGCCTATAGGTCTGCTGGCGAGAAATCATGAGAGCTAGTGCTATAGCGTAGAGAAATGAATTTTTGGTGGGCCAAAGAAGATGAAGGTTGAATGTAGGCCTTGGTTATGCTGCTGGAAACCCATACATACAGAGCGAATGATAGCAGAGATTCTAACTGAAGTGGACAGTCTCTCATCAAGCTACAAAATTACGCAGGATTTATACGAACTTTCATCGCGAAGTATAATCACATTCTCCCATAACCGAAGTACAGAATATCATTCATTAGAATTACGTAAGTTACAACCGTTAGCAAGTACAAGGTATTGTACATGAGATGCAGCATCAATTTCTAGCACATTTTCAAAACACTAACCCCAGTGAGATCACATTGTGCCGGCGATGTCCCTCTACAGAAAAAACCCAACGTGCCAGTGCCGCCTGTGATATATGCCACGACATGCTGCCAATCTCCAGTGTTGGTGTGTACCAGTTGATTGTGAGTATGAACAGGCCAGGTAGCTGTCCAAGTAGAATTCACGCCTCGCATCCAGGCCTCCAGTTTGTATTCCCAGCCAGCAATCGGGGTAGTCGGATCAGGATAAGGGGTAATGAACACATCGGGAATTGTGCCGCTCGGATCAGTGTCGTTTAGACGGAGGAAATTATCGCCTGCAGGTGAGCAATCGCCGGGGATGCTCTCGTCGCATTGTAGAACCCCATAGTAGAGACCGTCATAAGTATTGATACTCCATTGACCTAAACCGGATGAGAAAGAGCCTCCGGGAACCAAATTAGTGCTATCTGCGCATGGTGCCGTGTAATTTGATGGTAGCGGGTTTGCGGCAGATGCTCTGACATATGTCACGGCATCAACAATACTGGCATCAGGTGCACAGTTCAGTGCAGATGCGTTGTAGGGAGTTGTGAAAGCGGCGCATGATAACTGATAGGTGTAGTTTGGTGCCTGGTTGGGAAATATTAAGACGCTCTGGTTGAAGAACTGGAACCCGTCACAGTTGGCAAGGTTGTTATCGCATTGCGTTTGACAAGATTGAAGGTATGCTTCTTTTTCCGAGTCAAAAGTCGAGGGATCTTGAGTGGGTGCGTCGCCAGTCGGTGGATCCAGAACTGGTGGGCTGACAGTATTGGGGCCGGTGAGATAGCACGGGTATGCGGCTTTGATTTCGTACGTTCCTGTCGGCAATCCGCTGGAGCTGGTAACCGTGGTTGATGTTGAAGGAGTCAATGATGTTGAGTTGGTACTGGAGAGGACATTGGCTTTTGTTGTTATACTGCTTGTCTTGGATGATACTGTACTGCTTTTAGAAGAGCTAGTAGACGTGGGCTCGATGCTGGACAAGGACAACGGCTTTGACGAGGACAATGAACTGATCTTAGATGAGATTAAAGTCGTCTGACCGCTGGAAGTCGACGGCTTGATAGACGGAGACGCTGAGACAGGCTTAGATGAAGCAGCGGAGCTTGGCCTCACGCTGAGCACTGAAGAAGCCAGAGAGGTTGAAACTTTGATTGAGGACGAAGCCGACGAGCAGCTTCCATACTTCGATTGACAGCCTGAAGAAACTAAACAATCCTGTGATGAGGAACTGCATTTGTTTGATTTTGAACAGCAGCTTCCGAATGTCGATCCAACGCAAGTTACCAAAGGGCGATTTGATCCACAATTTCCATTCTTGGAGGGTTTCTGAGTAACGTCGTCTGTACATTTTCCAAAGCCTGTTTGGCAGCCCTTACTAACCAGGCATTGACTGTCGCCATCGGTACATCTATCGTTTTTGGAGCAACAGTCTCCATTATCAGATCCACGACACGTGTAAGGATAGTCAGGACCGCATTTTCCGTTGGGAGATACTTTGAGGTTGGCGGCTAGGATAGTCGTGGACAAAACCTGAAGCAAAATAAAAGAGCGAATGAACATGGTCAAAGACAAAAGTAACGAGAGACTAAATAACAGAATTAGGAACGTATTAGTGAGATAGATTGAGACATGAGAAAGATGAGGACTTTTGTTGCGCCTCGCCAGTCCTTATACAAGAAAGATGTCTGAAACTTTGGCTGAAAAGCCGACTGATAGGTTACATTTCATTACTTAAAAGAGCCAAATTTAACGACAAGCAACAGCGCCTTGTCGTGTTCTGTGCAGCGTGTGGAGAACTAAAGGCAACGGGTAAAAGCTTGAACCAATTGGCACGCCGGACCGTGGTTAAATCGCCGACTGATGGCTTGCCCAGACGATGCCCAGATGTGGCGTCAACACTCATTGCCCGTTATGGAAGACGTCAAACTTTGATGCGCGTTTTTGTTGAGTTGTGAACTTGTTTAAAAACTCGGCCTTGAAGCATCTGGTGGATGACTGGATTTCATACGAACTGACTTGAACCTGCATCCTTCCTCCTCAACCTTTACGGTATATTGATGTTCCCATCTACTCCGTACAGACGGTGAGGGTCCAGGGAGGCTGAACTTCACAGCGTTCCGGAGTATAGGGGCACCGTCAAATTCGGCACCAATCGTCTCATCTCTTTTTCATAGTGTTAATGCTGTGGAAACTCGGATTGACGCGTCGTGTTTGTATCACTGAGGCGTTTAGATGATATGCAGGCAGAAGGGTCAGAGACTCGCAATTCAGCACTGCGTCGAAGTTATCAAGATCGCAACAATTTTTAGAAAATGTTAAAGCCCGGGATAGCGTAAAAGCTCACAGAGGCAAGGATGTCACGTTGTTCAAGTTCTATTTTTGTGCTAATCTTCAACCGCACGACTATTGATCAATTCTACCTACCACATTTTACATATCGCAACTTTTGAAATTGGTAATGCAGAAGGCCTGCCACCAATTTGGAGCCGTGGAACAACAGAGTCTTGGCTACAGCATACATCAAATGCCGATGGATCATAAGCGTGAGCAGGGGAGATCTCGTGGGAGACTGAATGATTCACAATTCGAAGGTATGAGAAATTCAAGCTTCCATTTGCCATGTTTCAGCTGGAACATACTACTTTAAATGATGAACCAATGCAAATAGCAGTGAGACATTGGAGTAGAGTAGGTACTGCTGATATATCCCTACTTTCTCGCATCGTTGTTGGCATCCTCCTGTCCAGATTTGGTTGCTCAATCGCCGACATCTTGTTCTCGTATTGGTAGGAAGTGATTGCTATTATCCAGAAATGCATAAGATCCATCGCCAGGTTGTGTACTAGTGGTAGTAGTCGGTACATAGAACCCAAGCGGAGGTGGATCGATCAATCGTCTGCAAACATCAAATCCGAGCTCGGTAGCTAGGCCTTCCAACACTCCACTCAGGAAAGAGACTTCAAGTTCCTCGGATGACTTCAGCTGACAGGCAACTATTCTACAGAAGTTTAGCTCTTTGCTTCGAGTCAATTATGTGGATGAACTTACGCAGCTCTTATTGCTGGCATCATAGTACCTGCAACACCCAATCGACTTTTCTGACTAATTATGCAGTACTCTAGGCTTCTTATGATTTCCCTCGCATAATCAAGAATATCATGCTCCTGGTTTGGAAGTTGAAGAGCGTTTTGCGGGCTTGGGCGAGTTTGGAGACTCCGTCCACGGAAGATGTCAGTGAACATTGATGGATCATGGAGTCTTGTTATTGTGTAGGTGAAGCATAACATGCCAGCATTGTAGAGTAGAATGTCTGCTACTTGACTTGGTGAGTTGTAATAAAACACAGTAGACAAGCACTTGGGCCGATCCAGTTTCACAGTGATTTTGTTGGTTGGCGCAATATCAGTCTCTGAAACAACTTCTGGATTGATGACTTCCCAATCGTACCTCCACTTGATGAGATCCCTCATCGATCTTACTATTCGAGCCCTTAGTGACTGTCGAAGGACTGGTTCTTCTTCTGGAGATATGGTATCGTGCGATGCTTTTCCATTGCGGAACAGTCGATCAACATCATAATACACTCCTGCTAGTGCCGCCACGATGTCCATCAATAAATGATGCGAAGTTTTCGTTTCTGGATGTCGACTCCATGGAATTGTCTTCCATTCTTCGCTATCCAAAAATGTTGGTTCTCTCGTCGCCACAGACTGGAATATTATCCGCGACCGGACGTAGAGGAAATAGTCATGTAAAGGTTGAAGAGAGTAAGCTTTCGGTCCACGACGCTCTAACAACTTTCCGATTCCTCCCGCGTGTCTAACCCAGCCGAATTCGTTTGTGTTCATGATGAACTCGTAATGATACAAAGTCAGGCAAGTGAGCATGATTTCTTGATCAGTGGATGTTTCAGGATATGCAAGTTTTTCTGCTAGTTGACGAATAGCTCTTCGATATAGACGCCCTCCTTCGTCAATCAATGAAGTATCATTCGAATGCATGCGCCCAAAGTATGTGGTGGCTAAGCTCTTAATTGCGACTTGCTCCAGGGATTCTGCTCCAGTGGTTTCATCTGACATATTCCATAAGCTGCCTTGCGCCGAATCGCTTTTTGGTTCTAGTAACGTCCGATACAAGTAATTGATACATATCTCGGCCTGCATGGGCTTGAGATCAACATGGTTTATGAAAGAGACTGCAGATTTGCCAGATGGAGAGTCCGGGTGTATTATATGAGATTCCGCTTCAGACGAGGATGGCTGCTCGCTGCCGCTGGGAGCTTCAATGAATCTTCTTTTCGCGAGCTTTGGTGTTTCATCAACAAATCTAAAGTCTTTTTCATAGCCTCCGCAGACAGTTCCGTAACGCTCGCAGCGATCACAAGTTGGCCGCTTGTCATCACATTTGACTGTCGAGTTGTTAGCATGAGATAAGCTATTAACATTAGATGTCTTGATATGCAAAAAGGTACAAAATAATCTGAAAGGTGATCTAGCAGATATAGTTTTCCGTAGCATTATTGATAGAGACAAAGGGGATTATGAATCTTTATTCTTCACAGCATCTTCCAAGCTGGTCAGGCTGAGGATTATGGACTGACATTACCTTTTCGTTGCCTACAAGTCTTGCAACCACTTGAGCGAGGCGTGCCGACCATTCTTCGCAATACTATGACTGGGATTTGTTTTTAGGTACGTACTTCGACTTGGGGTGTTTTCAAGAAGGAACGAAGTAAGTTCATTCTGAATCTTGATCGAGCGAACGGACTCCCAAGGTCTTCCATTTGTGCCCCTAAATCATGATTATGTGCCATCTTTGTGATGTCCTCTTCGTTGTCAACACAGCTTGCGAACGTTATGCAGCGTGACGTGGGTGGAGGTTCGTCGGTTCTCAAATTCGCTCATTGGTTGACTATTAATATAAGGTAAGATAGACTGATAGCCAGTCTGTGTGTATTTTCCGAGCTGCAGAATTTATTCTCCTGCTTCACCAATCTAGAGTAACAATGAAATTACGGTCGCGTGCACTCTAGATCTTTTGAAAGCTTCTTTCTTGAAAGCCTGTCGAAATCTGCACAAGGATGGTCCCGAAAACCTTTATATTGCTGTCACTGCCACTCCGTAACATTTTGGTGAGAGATTGTGGATATTATAAGAGAAGAACATGACCTATAATAGATTGCCAAGCTGCTGATATTAATGCCGTGTAAGATGCTGGAAGATTGGCGGAAATTAAACATGAAGTTTCTAGATCGTAGTCGACCAGCTCCAGATTGGCAAATTCCACGAGCCACTTAGCAATGATAACTTCAAATTGGTGTTACTTGTTGCATCATCTTAATTGATACTACTACTTCCTCATGATCTACATCTCATTCATCGTACCAAGTGAGCATGCTCCCCAGACACCGGCCAATAATGCCTCACACACTCTCAACCGCCGAATAAGTATATGTACAATAATAGTGACAAGCCTTTTCCTCCTGGTCCAACTCCTCATGCGTCCACACTTGATCTAAATATGCGCCATCCGTTGATAATATATGCAGTGAAAAATGCCCCGGGTTTTCCAGGGTCTATCATGAAAATCTATGCGTAAGGTACTTGCTCTTTCGGAGCAGAGACCTGTCGAGCGGAAAAAGTACAGTGGCCCAAGCCCATATCAGTGCCAGTCACACCCCACTGAAGCTCTTGGAGTGTAGCATCGGCTGGTTCGTTGGGCGATGGGTGGAGTGCCGCAGATATGGCTGCCGAGCAAGTGCTAACGACCGGAACCCCAGACTTGAATTTGCGGAATGACATATGGCAGATATAATATATCATAGCCAAGTCCAGTACTATAAGGGCCAAATTGGCCAAAGGCGCGAATGCGGTTGTGGTAAAATCGTTGCCAGGAAGTCGACCAAAAGTTGTGGACTTTACTCCATCGGAAGTCATTTCGTTGCCCCAGGCTTCGACGTCGACCACAAACAGGGTCTGCGAAATGGCGGTATGAATAGCGCAGGAAAAGAACATGATAGGGAAAGCGACCTTATATGGCATAAGGAAAAAGTAGACGCCTCGCTGTTTGCCTCGGGGGGATTCAGACACTCGCAGGCCTTTCTTGTGACGGGCAAATCGTGACCATTCGTCTTGGAAGATCATGGCGTAAAATATGTTGTTGTAGACAACGTAGAGTGTACCACAAATAACGTGTCCAATGTTCGCGAGGAAGACACTGCGGAACATGCCTCCCTGTTCCTTATTGTGCCAACCGATGAGGAAATGGGTGTTGATGCTGCCAATACCTTGAGCGAGCATGCCCTCGAGTGTCATGTTCTCATTGGAAATGCAAAACATCGCCACGGTCAGACAGGTAGATAAAACCATGCTGCGAAAGTATTAGCAAGGGACTCTTTATTATGGACTGTGAGAACTTACAGAAGGATCCAAACGATAACTCTAGTCCGAATGCCTTCGGCCCATCGTTTCGGTTTCTTAACAAAGTAGCCTGGAGCAGATTTTCTCCATTGTCCGGGATGGTTGATGATAAAGCTTTTGGAAGCCATGCACATGTGCTTTGTGTATCGGTCTGGTCGATTCATGTAAGAGACAATCGCATCTCCCGTGGTCATAAGCGGTTGTTCGTTGACGTTGAAGGCGACTGCGAACATGATCATGGACTTGAAAAGACAGACAAACAACACAATTAGACAGAAAGGCAGGCTGAGTTGCAGCTTGCAATGCTCATCTGATTTTTCTGAAAGGCAATATTCGATCTTTGCTCCATCTGAAACCTTCCACAAAGAAGCATCCAATCGTAAATGTTCTGCGTGATATAGGCACTGGTCCGTAGTTTTCAGTTTAAGTCTGTTGCATAACCAGGAGTATTGCTCTGGTCCATCACGATTAATGGCGCTTGGAACAGGAGCTTCGTATGCGTCAAAAACATCGCCGGATCGAGACGAGTTATTTTTGGAAATTAGAATAACGTTGCGTCTGGCCGATTGCACCGGCACTGCATACTGATCTATGCACTCTTTGTTATCGAGCCTCTCGAGCTTGCCAGCCCGAGCCTTTTGATGCATTTCGAGGGCAATAGCACTGAAGTAATTTGTTACAGGCTGCGATGGACCAAAGTCCTGAGCCATCCTCATGGTGAAGTTTTCGGAGTTTATGTATGATTCTTGGGCGACAAGAACTGAGTAGTCGTTTGCCGAGTATGTTGGGAAGAGTATGGCGTTGAAACTATAGCAGTCAGTACCACAATAGTAAACGGAAACGGACAACCTACAATAGTTGAAGAAGTGGCGATGAGAGGGCCAACAAAAGGAAGAAACTGAGTCGTAGTTTGCTTGCAGCACGAAGATTCCGTAGACTCATGGCTCCAATATCCAGCCATCGGCCTTGAGAGTGTTGTTGATCTAATTCTTTCCGTGACGGCGGCGTTAAACAGTACTTCATTTTCAGTCAGTCGTCTTTCATAGAATTGCTTCAGAGACTCTTACCATCACATAACAGCTTGCACTAAGCATATATGTGCCTATACCTGATACGAAGGCATGAGCGAAAAGGTTTTTGGTCTTCATTTTCCCACAGTCTCCTTCGTATACCGTTATTCTGCCATTTTTGTCGACCCCATTGACACCAATCGCTATCATGAGACCCAGGAATATGGTGAATGTGGCTAAAAAGGCCAGTCCAGCATAAATGGTAGTGTAGAATCTCCAGCTGAGATAGTTGTGCTTCCACCATAAGCCGGGTTGCTTGAAGACACTGTAATGCGGGCCCTCATCTTCTATCGGTGAGAGGTCTACACTTGAGGAGAGGGTCGTTGAAGCATAGTCGACGGTCTCCACCTGAATCTTCTCCTTCCCTTCCGGCATCCCCATTGTGCTGGTGGGAAGAGACTTGTAGATGGTTGTGTAGGTCCAATTCGCGGAGATTGAGAGAGGTAGTTTGAGGGTTTTGTTCAAATCCTAGAGAGAAAGAGGAGCAAGGGGACGTGAAATTGCATGTCAAGCTGGGAAAGTAGGGTCCAATGTCCGTGTGCAAATATCGAAGCCGTACTATAGCTTATATCTGATTTGGGCTGTGAATAGGGACAGATAGATTTCGCCACTGGACGCCTAGATCACTATCTGGGGATTCGAAAGATGGCAAATGATAAAAAAGTTTAGCCAATGCTAGCTGATCAATGGAAGATACTACTGAGGGTCGACTCAAAAACCCAGTTCAATCTTCCATGCAGAGCAGCGAGTGTACACTAGAACCATTTAGATTCATGAATATCTGGGGTTCCCGTGGCTTGGAAATTCGCCGCAGGCACTGTTATTATCATCGTGACCATTTCTAGAATCGAGTCAGGGATTCATTGGCCCCAGTTGATGGAATTGAGGGTGACGAGTGGCTGGTTCTTCTAGATTAACATGGTTTCTATGGCGGAGAGGAGAGTAGTTCAGCACAGGCCGGACGAAACGTCAAGATGGCCAATAAGCTGGAGTAATTACCCATTGGCACGCGACATAATCCCAGCCATTAGCGAAGAATAGTGGAGTGAAATATCGATACATGTTCTATCCGGGGCCGTTTGCAGGGTTGGTAGGAGTTTAATGAAACTAGATGACAAGCTGTTTACTACAAACTAATAGACTGGGATATATTGTGAGTGCTAGCCTTCAGGTACAATTCGTTACTCGGCCTTCTGCTTCATAACCTCAAGAGAGCACACCACATGAAATGACATGGAAGATACCAAGTCATTCAAACGGCCAAAGAAGATATTGTGTCTGCAGTACTGTAAAGAAGATATGATCAGATGTTGAAAGAATAGGGTTCGAAACATTAACGCAGTTTTCAAACAAGAACCTAGATTTGGGATGCACTAGCCAGGTATAACCCAGGTATATGAGAAAAGCGAAGGGATGCCCTATACAATCTCTGGCGGACAAACACTTGCCTACGCCCTGTTGAGTTTGTACAGGGTACTAATTCAGACTGACATCGGTTTAACCAGATATCGAATAAATAACCTGTACTAAGAAAGTCCTCTTCTCAGGATTGAATGAAGGCGACCCACATATCAGTATTATTGTCACATCGCGGGAAGTATGTGACATATACCAATCGCTGGAGTCGATAAATGTGACTACTTTACTGGTTGACATCGCCATTCATAAGGAGAAGATGCTTTCCAACATACTCGACGATAAGGAGTCTTATCATTTCATCAACGGGTTCGTAAGCACTTATTTGATCACAGAGCGTAGTGTATGTGAATCGAGTTAGTTGAAAAAAGCATACCAGTTTCTTTTTTCAACAATAAGATACTAAGAAAGCCATGTACCAAAGATGTTGTTCCTTGTTGCATCGATCTTCGACAGGTAATGTCAGCACACTGCCAACAAAAGCCCGACAACAAGGACAAGGAAAAGGTTATGGGGTCAAGGATGAATTGATTCGGCTCCTAATGGACGAGAAAAGTCTTTGGAAGGCAAAGCATGTGAAGTTATAGAAGCACGAGAGGATAGAACTTGCAGCGAGTCATCCACGAATGGCCACGCCATTGTGCCGAAAAGGAGAAGGTGTAGACCAAAGAGTAAAAAGATCATCACACGTGGAAAACTGATGATCTTTCGCTCGCAGTCGATCCAACATTGGGTAAACCTTATTTGGCAAATCTGGGGCACGATGTTTGGTTTGTATTGTCATCTGAGCTATTGGGCAACAATTGACTTATCTCATGCAATAGTTCTTCCGCTTAAGCTTTTCATGAATCTGCAGTGACCACTTGGGAGTGTATTCACTTTCTACAAGGCTGGCATACTTTTGAACCAATCTTTTACCCCACGGGGTCTGAGAACAGGTCAATTGATCTGTTAATCGTCCGAATACGAAACACGATATCTACTGTGCTCCATTCACTCACTTTTCCTCGTACGGATGCAAGTTGCTGTGGCCTACCTGTTACCATCAGATCTACAGTACCTAATTTAGAATACGCAGGATTGGTACCCAATCTCATTGTAGGGCGACTGTATTTTCGAAATGAATCGCTTAGGAAGGATTTTGTCTTGGAACACTTTCCACCAGGAATTAATTGGTAGGCATGGCTGCCAACTACCACGAGGCAGCATGCCAATTACTCAAGAACGTTCACTCCGCGCGTCGATCATACAAGATCTACTTTCCTTTCATATGTCGCAAGTCCACTCCGCTTTGCCGAGAAACCCTAAGCAGCGCATTCATGAACACAAGCATTTAGTTGTAATGCGGAATTGCGGAGAGTATTGGTACCCTGACTTTAACAGGTATATGGGGAAGATCGCTGACGTTGCCACCGATCGAGTTTGGAGCCTCAAACCATGTAGATTCTTGCCTTTTTCTGGATACGCTCGTTTTTCTGTAACAGTGTTTGTGTTCAATCAGCATCTTGCGATCTTTTTTTCTGCCCATCAATACCCCACACAGCGTGTATGGCGACCATGATATCAGGCCCTGAATTAGATCAGAGCGTGGAAGACCAGATAAGATGAAAGCTTGCTGGGGAGGGTTAGCAAACGAATTTGTGCCGAATTCGTTTGCAGATCTTTACCCAGAGCCGTTAGTAAACGAAATGGAAGTCGAGCCGCTAGACCTGAGATCTAGCGGCTCGACTTCCAATTTGTTTGACCAAAAGAGTATAGCGTCTTGATTTAAGGTCTATCATTGGTAGAGCAGCTAAAAGCTGTGAAGACTAGATATTCTGTGGACATATTAAGGCTATAGGCTAGAGCTTGAAAGGTCCTAGTAAGCCTGCTTTTGGTTAGAGAACGAGTAAACGAATTCTACACAAATTCGTTTGCTAACCCTCCCCGCTACAAAGCCTAGTTCCTCTTTCGAGTACATGCTGGAGTGGCACTGACAACTGTACTCCGTAATGATGCGCTCCCCGGATTTCCGCAGACACTGAACATCACTGCACTGTTCAAGAGCTTAAACGTCATAACTACGTGGCCGAATGATATGGAAGATAGGCACTTGTATCAAGAAAATGATTGATTGTTGCTAGCTGGGCGATTTGATAATAATGTTTGAGTTTTGATAGTGAAACTGATACGATATATACACTTCAATCATTGCTTCGATGAGCCATATCCGCGCAACGTCAACATTCGCAATGGCTTAATGCTACACAAGAATAAGCGACTGAAAAGTATCGATATCAATAGGAAAGCTTACATTTTGAGAACAGTCGTTGCATTTGCAGTCGCTTCCTCCGCAGGCGCCAGGCTGGCAGTTGGGACAAGAAGTGCATTCACTACGGTTGGTTAGCAAGTTGATATATTCTCTAGAGAGAAATAAGTGTACCAAGCCATATTCGAAAACTGATGTATTTGATAGTGGTACAAGTTGAATAGAGTTTGATGGTAGATATTCTTGAGAAGGACTTTGATGTATGGAAGTTTTGGGACAGCACCGTTTTATACATAACCATGGGATCCACTCTGAGTGTTTATGATGCTACTATCGTCATATCTGAAGCGTATCTTCCAATCATACTCCAGTCCATGACCGGATACGGTACCACGGCATTGATCAGCCAATCAACCAAACTTCATCGAGTGGGGAAGCTCTCGGCGGAGGTTGGCTAAACGAGCCGTCGCCAACCGTTCTCATAGCCTTGCAGAATAGTCATATGCTCCAACAACCAAAGGCATGATTTTTAGCTAGACCGATTAGTGGGATATTAAGGGAGAAGACGCCAACTTAATAGCAAAAAGGTATATGAGCATTGGTCTATGGTGCTTATTGGTATCTCTCAAAAACACGCTGTTGGTTCTTTCTTAATCATCTCTTGTGTGCTATTAACCTTGTCTTCAACCACCAAATCTCTTAGTATGGGGGACCCAAAAAATATAAAAGGGGGAATTGGCAGTAAAGCACTCACAGCTTCTCTTTCAGACTGGTCTTCAGTCGTCTCTCCACTGCTTCCATGTACTTGCCGGTGACGACCCATGATTCTCGGTCCTTGCGTCCACAGGCGAGCGCGAGATCTTTGGTCATGATGCCGTCAATGTCGACAGTGTCGATGCAGGCGCGTTCCAGCGCCTCGGCAAAGGCAACAACTTCGGGCGTGTCGTCGAGTTCACCGCGCTTGACCAGACCGCGAGTCCATGCGAAAATGGAGGCGATGGGATTGGTGGAGGTCTCGTTGCCTTTCTGGTGTTCGCGGTAATGGCGGGTGACTGTTCCGTGGGCTGCTTCGGATTCGAAGGTCTTGCCATCTGGGGTGATGAGGACGGAGGTCATCAGACCGAGGGAACCGAAACCTTGAGCAATGATATCTGACTGAACATCACCGTCGTAGTCTAAAAACTTGTAAGTACTCAAGAATTGATTCTTTATGCAGAGAGAACGTACTCTTCATCGCAATGATATAACCACCCTCGCTTTTGATCATCTGTGCAACCATATCATCGATCAGTCTGTGCTCGTACCAGATCTTCGCGGCCTCGAAATCCTTGACGTAGTTCTTTTCGTAGACATCCTGGAAGATATCCTTGAAGCGACCATCGTACTTTTTCAAGATGGTGTTCTTGGTGGTCATGTAAAGCGGCAACTTCTTGTCTACAGCAAGTTGAAAGCTGGCGTGTGCGAAACCCTCAATGGACTCGGCAGTGTTGTACATAGTAAGCGCAACACCGCCTTTCTCTTGTGTGTAGTTGTAGACTTCGATAACTTCGGGCTTGCCATCCTTTGGCGTGTAAACCATCTCGAGCTTTCCTGGGCCTGGGATAACGGCATCTTTTGCTCGGTATTGATCACCGAATGCATGTCTTCCAATAATAATTGGCTTCTTCCAGCCAGGAACTAGACGAGGGATACGATCGATGACAATTGGCTCACGGAAAACGGTTCCGCCGCTGATGAAGTTAGTTACCCTTTTCTTCCGAGATTTTGGTGGAGAATTCCGCTTACAGTGCATTTCGGATGGTACCGTTTGGCGATAGCCACACTAAAATTCGGCGTTAATTCCGCATAGCTTCAGTAAGATTATTTGACATACTGTGCTTAAGCTTGAATTCTTCCACGCGAGCCTCATCTGGAGTGATGGTAGCGCATTTGACACCAACTGAGTATTTCTTGATAGCTTCGGCAGAATCGATGGTGACCTGGTCATTCGTCTCGTCGCGATATTCTAGACCCTAATACATTGTTGGTGTGGCGAAAAATCAAAGATTCATAAGGCACTCACCAAATCGTAATATTTGAGGTCGATATCAAGATATCTACGAAGAGCGGTGAGTAAGAGCATGATAATGAGTATTGTGGCTGGCGTACGGGTAAATGAACTAAAATTTAAGCATAAGCAGTTGTCTTACACGAACGATGCATAAAATGCTGGTATGCATCCTTACCTTGTCTTTGATATCTTTCCAGATAATTCTGGTCATCTCATCACCGTCCAGTTCGACCACTGGGTTCTTCACCTTGATCTTGCGAATTCCGGTCGCCATGGTTCTTCTTGCTACGGTTACAAATATGGGATGGAGGGGTTGTCTGGTGAGGGATCGGAATTGAGGAGCAAAGGACGGACGTAGTGAGGAACGGAGAACAGAGCTCGCAGCTTGCATTGTGAAAAGAAGAAAGGAGGGCCGCGATAGTACTAGTAGTGGAATTCAGACAATATACCGGTCCGGACGATACTACAGCCGACGAGGGTTCTCATGCGCCGTTGAACCGAAAAGGATTTGTTGGTGGGGAAAATCAGTTCCGCGGTTATTAGTGTACTTGATGGCAGACAGCTCTAATCCAGGTACCGATGAAAAGAGGGCCGTTTGCCGGCGACGAGGCTGGGATCGGTACTATTTGATGACGGATCAAACTTGTTGCTCTGAATCCCTGTGGTGTTGCAGTTTGCAGCCGAGAAGCGTGGGAGCTGGCTTGATTCTTGAATGTATGTGGTAACAGGCGATGACGGGACTGTAGGAAGGAATTTGGTGTTGCTCTGTTGCTCCTGCGACCACGGCGACTGCGGGAAGGTACGGTAGATGGAGTCGTGAAAGAGAAAAAGAAAGAGAGTTGGAGATGTTTTAGCCCCAGAGCACAATCATCCAACTTTATCCTCTAAGCTTCTGGGAAAGGGTCTACCTTATGACATTTTTCTTTGCTGGGCGAAATTTCTGCTTGCACCAGACCACTTCAGACTGCCTTTGGCGGACTCACCAAAAACAATCCTGGTTGCAGCCGAGGACTTTTGTTCACCACGCGACATCCCGCTTCTCCCCTCTAAGCATAACATGGCACCAAGGACACCCCGCTCTGGAGTCAATTAAATATCTCCGGCTGACTGGCAGTGAAGAACAGAGCTTTGAAACAACTGCTCTGCATGGTGCCATCAGATTGGCCAGAGGTTGCTACTGCTTCGTTGCTCTCATTGGCCTCTGCCGCCAGTGTTCGCTGACTCCAATTATGTTCCATATCAATTGTTGTGGGGGTGCACTCAGCCTTATTGCTTCCATGGTATTGGGTCCAAAGAGTTGAGTTGTCTGGTTCCGGCATGCGCTACTGGCACGTGGAGTGAAAGGTACGCGTGTTGTATGATCGGACAGTGAAAACATGAGTGAAGAGCCAACAATTCCATGCCTTGACTTTTCTCCCGAGTCGTCTAGGGAACATGTTATATACATATGCCAATCCAGTCATAGACGTGACGGGGAAAGTCGGGGTTGTCAATTCGCAACAACCGACTATGCGGGACGAGAGAAAAGATGATCAAGGGTGATATTGTTGAATAATTCGATAGTTTTCGTCTGAGCCGACAGACTGGCTCCATGGCAGGATAAACACCCGATGGGTTGGATACCAGAATTTGATGATTGGCTTGGCTCAGGCGAGGAGTTTGGATTCTAGGCTGGCCTGATATCTACCTTACTCTACAAGAGCCGTGAAACATGTCGCACACTACTCTACACCAGGTCACTACACAAGGTTTCTGATTCATAATATTGACGCACTGCAATTCGATTCATCAAGTGCCAAACTCAAACTGTCATTTGAAGGGAAGATAGCCAGCTCGTCGCGATAGAGTATGTATTTTCTAAAAAGTAAAGTGTCGCTTTGCCAATGTCACGATATCTCATGGATCGTTATATGCTAATCATGGTATATGCATTGTGCTGTAGCAATTGATCACGCATCTGCAAACTCTCCTTCATGTTCAAAAGTATGTCACATATACAATGAAGCAGTGAGAAGCACCTCGGGACAGTACCTCTGCCTTGCACTCTGAGTTACCCAGGCTGCAAATTTTGTTACTTCTCAGATCGGTATCTGATTGGTCAAGAGCTAGTTCTCAGCTATATGATTGGTCAGTGCTGGCTCTCAGGGTCTGATCACATTCCACTAGCCAATCAAAGAGCGCAAATGAAAAGCCATATTCTTGCAGCCCGGGTAACTCAGAGTGCAAGGCAGAGGTAATTGGTAGAGGAAATGGAGATGGCCACTCAATCGAAGGTTTTGATGCGCGTTGAGGTTTACGGGAACGGAGTATAATGGCGATGGCAGTTCGTAAAGGCGGCGACTAAGGCTCTCACATAAATTTCTGGGCACTTTACCCGGTCCCTGGCGCCCCTACGCCCATTCAGTGAGGGCTAGACCGGGATGCAGCAGCGAAAGTCCAAAACTCCATCAAATGTCCAATCTTGGAAAAGTAATGACGAAGTGGTTGAATTTGTACTGTTTGCCGGCGCGCGACCTCAACGCTAGCTTCATAAGTTCGCGTGCCAAGTGCCAATATCTACTAACACGACTACCTTACCCAATTAGTAGGTAATATAGAGGCAAAAACCTGCAACACATCATCAATACTTGGAACTTGCGTCTTGAGATTGACCAACACCTGAACTTCACTGTTCCGAACCATTGGCCTTGCGCCTCTACACCGCATACCGATTGCTCCTCGCATACCTACCTAGTCATCTACCCTTTCCCACAACACTCAATATCGAAACTCAAGTTACTCAACACTTTCCGGTTGAGGAAATCACTTCGTAACACTATTGCTGACCATCACTGATATGCGTAAGTCCAGGCATCCCATGATCCCTATCTGATCTGCTGCTGCTGCACCTATCAAATTGCCCCATTCGCAACGCGTCTGCGCCACCTTCTTGGTAAATTCCAAAGGGCGAATCGATTGTCACCGTCATTTGCCTAGAATCCACCCTTACTACTTAAGCTTTCCTTTATCCCCAGCATTGACCCTTCTTTCTTCCTTTCATCTTTCGATCTCCGCCTTTGGGATCTGTTGCATTTCGATGGGAAAACCTTCATCTCTAACTTCATTCATAGACCGTATCCGCTCTGGGGCTAGAGCGGAAGCTTCCAGTCGTGACCTTCCTCAAAAAGATCGCGGAATCCTTCCCACTACTCAGCCATTGCCCGCCTCTCCACGTCTGGTAGATCCTACTGAGAGCACCCGTGACGAACGCGGTCGCAAAAAGTCTCGTACCGATACTGGCCTCAAGAGTGCCGGCGCACCGGATACAGTCGCGCACAAGAGCGCGTCACCCAGTCATGATGTCGAGAAATCAATACCTATCATGGACAGCTCTGTGTCTCCAAATACCCAATCTCCGGGAGAGACGTCTCCCCCCATAGACGATCCTGATGTGCCTCCTGAAAAGAAAAAGATTACTACACGCATGAGAGATGGAATGGTGCGCTTTGGACGCCATACAAATCGTGCTCTATTGCATAACCCAGTCAATATTCTCTTGGTCTTCGTACCTATTGGCATCGCGGCGAATTTTGCCCATCTAAGTCCAGGAATTATATTTGGAATGAATGCCATTGCCATTATTCCACTTGCTGGTGTGTTGACCCATGCCACAGAGAGTGTGGCCAGTCGCTTAGGTGATACCCTGGGCGCATTGCTGAACGTTTCCTTTGGAAACGCAGTGGAACTGATTATTTTGTAAGATTGGTATCTCTGCCTTTTTTCGCGAAAAGTTTACTAACGTAATCACAGCATGTATGTCTTGACTCACTTGCAACTATGTAGAAGCTCTCTTCATCGAGTATTCTTCACAATAGAACACCTCTTGATACCCTTTTTTAATGACCAATTTGCTTACTTCTTTCTTTAAATTTATAGCATTGCACTTGTGAAGGTAAGTAGCGTTCTTCGATTCTCAAAACATATCTAACTGTTTTCATAGAATGAAATTCGTATCGTACAAGCCTCTTTACTTGGATCAATTCTGGCCAACTTATTACTGGTGAGTTCATATTACAAACTGATTCGAGTTCAACTAATAAGACTAGATTCTTGGTATGGCCTTCTTGTTCGGAGGTCTTCGCTATAGAGAGCAGGTTCGTAATGAATTCACATGTTCTGATGTGAAAATCTAATTCGCCATTAGATATACAACAGCACGGTCACACAAATGAGTGCTTGTCTCTTGAGCTTGAGCGTCATGAGCTTACTTCTGCCGGTTCGTATTTCTAGCTTTTCATTCTTTGATATATTACTAAAATTATTACCTAGACTGCATTTCATGCATCCTTTTCGGATCGAGCAACAGCAGATTCTGCAACTTTAAAGATGAGCCGAGGAACGAGTGTTGTAAGCGAGATTCATCGGTCTTTATGTTTTCATATTAATCGTTCCTAGATTCTTCTCTTAGTCTATGGGCTGTATCTGCTGTTCCAGCTCAAGTCGCACGCGTATTTGTACCAAAGCATGCCACAAGAGAAAATCGACGAAGAATCACATCCTGGTGTTCTCCACGACGTATTTGAGACTTCGTCATCTTCCTCGGACTCTTCGAGTACTGATTCTGATGATACCGATACCACTTCAGGATCGCATACGACTGCTAAACGTATTAAACGTGCTTTCAGACGTAGACGTCGCAAGTCCAGCGGGACAACTGAGAGCATTCCTAGCCATATCTCTTCTCGCCATATCGAGGCAGCTTCAATTGGAGAATCGCAGAGCTCACCTCATCCTGGTGTTAGCCGACATCATAGTGCACTCGATGTCATGAGTGGTGATGAAGGCGATAATGAAGCCACCGCATCTCGACTTGTTGGTATTTCCAAGATTCGCGATTTTGAGGCTTCCGGTTCTGCCATTGCGGCGCAATCTCCAGACCGTGTGAGCAGTCCTGAGAGTCACAAGTTCAAATTCCGAAGACGCAAGCACAAGAAGAACAAGAAAAAGAAGAAGAAGGCCAGCACATCTACTCCTCCACCTGCTGATGCCGATGAGATTGTTCAAATCCCAGTACCAGCACCCCGAGTAGAATTTGTCGATGAGCCTACGGAACTACCACCAACCACGCCTGGATCTGCTGCGGCTAGAAGTCGTGCCGCCTTCCTACGCCCTGGTCTTCCTAAATTGTTGTCGCAGAACGTCTTCGTTGACCCTCTTCCTATGGGACTTGGGGGTGTTCGATCTACTCGACCTATTCGCCCTGCTGGACCTGGTCGCTCAAGTTCCCTTCCAGACCTTGCCCGCGCAACCACTGTGCCCGGCCGTGGATATCACCCTTCAGCCATCGCCCGTCTGACTCCTAAGAGAAGCAAGGCGGAGACCGAAGGCGAAGGCGGCAATGGCGATGAAGAAGAAGACGATTATGAGATGAGCCGCACCGCTGCCGTCGTGATGCTACTGGCATCCACGGCACTGGTCGCCCTCTGCGCCGAATTCCTTGTTGATGCCATTCCAGCCATGACGACTAACAGCAGTGTCAGCCAAGCGTTTATTGGTCTCATCATTCTACCAATCGTCGGCAATGCAGCTGAGCACGTCACAGCTGTCACCGTTGCTACCAAGAACAAGATGGACCTGGCCATTGGTGTTGCTGTTGGCAGCAGTATCCAGATTGCATTATTTGTCACGCCACTGGTTGTTCTTATCGGCTGGATCATGAACCTTTCCATGTCATTGTACTTTACCTTGTTTGAGACTATCTCGCTGTTTGTTACGGCGTTTGTTGTCAATTTCTTGGTCCTTGACGGCAAGAGCAACTATCTTGAAGGAACTTTATTGATCTCGGCCTACATTATCATCGCGTAAGTAAACCTTTCCCAATCACTCTTCGAATACTAATGATATATAGCGTGGCCGCGTTCTTCTACCCGGATAGCGCAGCTGCGAGCGAATTGGGTGGGTCTCTAGGGGCCGCCAATTCCACCAAATAGCGCATGGTTATACTCTTAAGTAAGAGCATGAGCTAGTAGACTACACGTCAGTATGAAGGTAATATGCAAGATATGCAACTGCTAGTAGGTGTTGGGCGCTGTCTTGATTGTACACACAGTAATTATAAATTGTAAACGTTTTGTCTCGATATTTCTTGTCATGTTGACCACTGTAGAACCCGGGGACTATCCTCATTGACAGCATTCCTGTGTGACTTTTTTTATATTGCCTGGGTCTTTCTCTCCTTTCATTTTCTGGGATGTTCTTTCCTGATAGTCTCTCCTCCAGCTTTTATGTCCTTGCGGAATAACTTCAACAAGGAACGGTAGATAAACTTCACTCGCATGCCTTCAATAACTCCGCGCGGCTCAACTGTCAAGCGCCTCTTGAGGTTTTGGCGAATGACGACATGTTGCTGAGAGCTGCAATGAGCCGTGGCAGGTCAATCTGCATCTTTTACAGGCTCTTGTTTCCTGCTGTTGTTTCCTGCAGTGGTTTCGCTGACCCCTTCCCTAATGTTCTTGCCTCACTAAACCAGAATCCCAAGGACAAGCTACATCAAATTGTTCATTGCGTCCTTATCTCTTCCATCCATCCGCTTATCACCTCCAACTCCTGTAGCTTCCTTAACTCATCTTTACACTCATCATCCCTAACACAAAGCATGAAGTTGTATTATGCCTGAAGAACACGCCGGGTGGAACAAGCAATTTGATTTCTCGTCTGACATCGACGACAAATCGCAAAGCTCCGAGGACAGCGGGAAACCTCAAAAGCGCATCCGACCAGCATTGCATCGAGAACACTCGGATGACCAACATTCATTACGCGCGACTCTCGAAGCCTTCGGTAACCGAGTATCAGAACACCTTTCATCTCACTCTTCGGCTGAGAGTAACCCAGCTCAGCTGAAACACCACCACGGGCCCGACATGCGAATGTTCAAGTTGGCGGCAAGATTGAAGAAGCTGAAGAAAATTGAAGCTGAAAGGCAGCTGCGTGATGGTGAGAAATGGAAAGGTAGAGCCGGTCCAGTGGATCCTAGTGACGCCGGGAGTGACCATGTTTTAACGCCGTTATCTGAGGAAAGGCCTGCTGCGGAAAGCTTGGAATCTCGCCGACTGAGGTCTCCTCTCAAGGAGCTTACTGATAGCTTCTTGGGAGCTTTTGGAAGGAAGAAGCTAGAGTCTATTAGCTCGTCACCTAGCAGGTCTGCGCCCGATGGATCGGAATTGAGGCAAAGTTCAGTGCCCAGTTCTGTCAGGCGAACCTCAAAGCTTAGTAGCTTGCGCTTGTCTCGCGAAGATCGACTCGTGTCGCTGGCTCCGACCAAGGCTGAGGTTATGACTGGATCGGAAAGAAAAGCATCAGCTCCACCACAGGATCCTGAAAGCGCAGTAGATGTGAGACCATGCTGCACAGTCTCTTCTTTTCGACGAGATGATAACGATGGTGAAAGCGAAAATGACGGACTTCGAGCGTCAAGCAATTCGAATCGATCAGATTTCAAGTTGGGCTTTTTCCGATCAAACCCTATTCGAGTCTCGCCAGATGCCGATTCAAAGAGCACCTTGAGTGCGAAAACAACAAAGAGTAAATCCAGGCCTTCATTCCTCAAACTAGGTCACTCGTCGAGCGACCAGCAAGTCTCGTGGTTCGCAAAGTTGCGACATGATCCTGCTGAGAAATCGGCACAGTCGCCTTCATCAACATCGTCTCCCAATTTCGATGGCGTTAGCTATTTTTCAAAACGACGAGAATCCCATTCTCATGCCAATTCTCCTTACGCCGAGAGCAAGTCCCACCCGGTGTCTCCAGCTCCACCTAGTGCCTGCACTTTCAATCAACGGATCGCAACGCCAGGACCCAACCAGATGTTGCCGTTCCTTTCCGATGTCCATCTCCCAGCACTGCCTCCATTGCAGCTTAAAAACAAGGGCAAAAGACGAGGGCATCTTCCACAATCCGCAGCTTCTCGCGCCAGAGAAGAAGTCACACTAAGCGAGGAAGAAGCCGACGTTGCTCCCCGGGATTGGTATCAAGTCCGGCTGGACAACATACTGGATGACTCGTATGATAATTATACAGCGGGTGCCGCAAGCCTACGCGACATACCAGATCATCTACCGAATAGCCCAATGTGTCCACGGCATCCAAAGCATCCAACGGGAGGTACGGGTATCTGTCCAGTACATGGCAAGATGAGCACACAGGTGCGATCATCTCCTCAGCTACCACTATAGATTGATAGACGTTGTCCTAGAAATTAATACTCTATTGTTCTATTTAGAGTGCCCAGCTTCCATATTTTTGCTGAAATAGGCGCATTGAAGACTGATTGCTCATGTTGATGTACTCTGCCGTTACATGCCACGAGCCATTTGGTCCATTTGGTTTGGAGTAGAAGTTGACTGTGCTGCCCTTTGCTGTTGCTGGCAGCGGTGGCATTTCAATCTTTTGTATTCGGAATTCTTCTGGTGGTAGCTGATCATCCTTTGGTATCTGTCCTGGTTTTAGGCCTGGGATGCTTGCTTCTTCAAGCTCCATTACCCGCTTGAAGAGCAGCTCGCTGGTGCGTGAGTCAAAAATGGCCTCTTTCTGTGGGCATGCTCGAAGTAGTCGTAGACCTTTGCGTCGTAACTGTGGATAGCGGCACTTCAGCACCAGAAACTGGAGGGCTGGGAGATAGATGGGCTCGAAGCAAAAGAATTTGGACTCGTCGTCAGGAAAGCGTATTTGGTCGTCAGTCACAGTCTCAACGTATTTGGCAATCTGTTCAAAGGCCTCTTTGAACGCATCCCATTCAGTTTCGTACTCGAAGAATGCACCCTCTAACCACAACTTCATTGTCCACCAACTGGCTAATATCAGGTTGGCGCCGTTGCGCACCGCTGGAGACCATGTACCTGCGTCCTTCTCCATCATGTTTTCAAAGCTGATCTTCCAGTCGTTGTATGTTCCAAGCACGATCAGCTGCATGGCCTTGTCATTGGAGCTCACGGCGCGTCCCTTTGAATAGTCGTTGAACTTTTGCACTATCTGAATAGTTTGGTCGACAATGTCGACGAGGGAAGCACGTGCATCGACGATATTGTTGAATGGCCCGCTGAGGTGTCGTACGGTTGAGGAAGAGGAGAGGTTATTAATACTGTGAGACACGCCGCCAAACATTACTGAGATCATGTTTAGCCATGAGAAAACTAAGACGAGGTCAGATTCTATAAAATCAAAATCTGACTTCAGTGCGCTAGTCTCATTAAGCTCGAGAGCTCTGTGATACCGTTCCCTCCAGATTTGAAGTAGTTTGAGGCCTCCACGAATGTGCTTCAAAGCCACGGGAATGTCTTTGCGAAGGCAGTCTATGCAGAAGAATATGACGCACGACGTCAGGAGGACTCGTATGGACTCTAGATTATCCAAACCGTTGGCGGTATCCCGAAGGGCGCGGTTGTAATATTCCAAGGCGAATTGTTCTTGTGGGTCCGACACATCTTTGGGGTTCGTCTCTTGCTTCAGTGTTATCTCGTAGAGACTTGAAAATGCGACGATCGACGTCCGTATGACTGGTTCTTCAAGACACAATACCAGTATCTTTTGATTCCAGAAGCTTTGGTGGAAGTAGCCACCAAGACGAGGCGCGATTTTGAAGTAGAAATATTCCATGCAACTCCTTTCTCGGGAATTCTGGGTTGGTAATCTTTGAAGCGAGCGCTCTATTTGACTGGTGGCTGGTTCAACTGGACTGTCCGGACTTTGATTGAGATGTCGATAACCTCCGCACCGAATGCCAATGTTGATGCATCTACAGGTTAGTTAGTTTTGAAGATCGAAAGAGAGCATTACTCATTTGCCTTTCACATTCTGGGCGTTGTTCATCACACTTCACGTGTCGAATCCTACAAGACGATCAGTACGCGACCTGTAAATGCCATGACAAAAGGACCAATTACTTGCAAGTCAGACAGCCAGTCCTCACTTTGGGTGCACTGAGTCTAGACCGTTTGTTCTTCGAGATCCCATTGCTTGTAGGAGCTTTTCTGGCTTGAGGAGATGGCTTCCTCATCCCGTCTATTGAAGAGAGCAAAACTTTTGTAGTAGTTTAATGCACCGCCTTCTTACTTTGTGGGTTTGTAAAGTTATGTGCTTGAGCCTGTAGTATTCATGGCACTGTACAAAGGAAGAATGTGAATGATCGATCCCCGGAAAACTTGAAGTATGTCTGGCATTAGCTCATCACTTAGGCACGATATGAGGCGTCTGTACCATAAGTAATCCGTGGAAGCTCAAAGCGTTCTTTTCCAACAGTTGTATAGGACGCTTGGTGCTCCGATAGTCACTTGAGCTAAGAAACTTGCTTTAATATCATGTTCATCAATTGCCCTCATCGAGCTATCGATGCCCTGTCACTGAAACATTTTGTCCCCTCGATCACTCTAGCCCAATAATATACACGATTAGCGTGGACTGACTAGCCACAGGTAAAAGCTAAAATCATTTCAAGGCATAAATTGACGACCGATGAGACTACATTGGTACTGTATAGGAGGAACATCCTTGGAGAGAAGTGACTTCTACCTTGTACTGAACCACCTGGTGCCCCTGATTGTACGTCTAAGCTCTCGACAATATAGACAAAGTCTGGAGAAGCTTATCATTTGGTCATTGTGGATTTGCTTGAAGTGCTTGATATGCTTGAAAGCTATTACTTACGGAGCTAGCCATCGTTCTCAAGCGCCATCCCATCTCGCCGTCGCTCGTCCTTAGCGCAATTATCACCCATCATGGGCCACAACGGAGGCCCTACAGAGTGGTCGATATGGGCCCGTTAAATGCTCCACATCTGACTTGTCTCGCGTGATTGCTCTAGTTGGGGCAAATTCTGCCGGCGGGCTCGGTTTTGCCGCCTATATATTTCTTCCCACCCAGTATTTGAGGGCTATAATTGATTGCATATAGAGTCTACTGCTCGGTAGGTGCCGGCGGGTAAGGACGATCAAACTACGGGGTCTGCAGGGCTTGGACGGAATGTACTCCGCCGGTTCTATCTGATAAGTGACAGGCGATCTTTTTGATAATAACCAAAGTTCTCGTTGCCTCCAATCTGCCACTCACATCTATGAGTATCTTACTTTCATTGAGTGCGTAGTCGGTCGGGTAAAGTCTCGATTAAGGCAGAAAATAAGCAATGCTCCCATTACAAAGTAAGGCGGTAGCCATCACCGCGGGTGAGACACCGCCGCTTCTGAAGACCATACTCTCTCATTCCCAATTTGATGATCTGTGCGTAACCGACTTCGTGCCAGACAGGACTTACTCCTGGAAAGAAGGAGAACCTAGTCAAGGAGAAGCTTCATTGGTTTACGCATCGACTCGCGTGCTGGAGAAGACAAATCCCCGAGATCTTACCATGATGAAGCAAATCCCACTATACCAACCACTTGACAATCTTGTGGCAAAACCTTTGCTAGACAAATATCGGTTGGCAGTTAACACAACCGAACTACGAAGAGCAAGAGCGCTGCCAGCGGATATGGCAGCAGACCCTGCTGCTGGAAATGTGACGAGAACAGGACCTAATACGATAATTCACAGGTACTTCTGCGTATTCGATGGTGAACAAAGTAGTCGATCACAAAAGGCAGCGAATGGGAGCCAACAAGGCGCACCATCCATACTCTTGGAGCCTGAGGAGTCAAGTCTATGCAGTAACTGCATGGCAAAGTAAATGGCGTACTCCCATCAACTCTGATACGCTACGCTCTATTATCGAGTGCTTTATTTGCCGTAAAGGGCTGTCGGATTGGGGACATTTAATAAGTACTATGGGAACTGAAGCACCTTCTGGTAGCAGCACTGGTGGTAGCCACTGGAGTTGATGGGAGTAGGCCATTTATTTTGCCATGCCGTAGGCAGTGAAGTCATTAGTATGCAGTGAAAATCAAATGGTAATTCATGTACTCTGACTGCCAAATCCAGGCCTCAACGCTCCAACTTTCAGCCGGCCTGATTGATAATCTAGTGAGAACCTTCACTCTGTAATTGTAGTGTTCTGTCAACTGGTGAGCTTTGATCCAATTCCAGAAGCTATAAGGCTGGAAAGCTAACCAATAACTGACTAGCATATCTTCATAAGCCAATGGCATGCCCTTAAAGGTTACCATTGCTCCAATCAAATCCCACTCTACTTCTCCCATCAACCGCAACATTCTACCCTTGAGCCTGCTTGTCAGACTTCCTCTCCTTACTCTATTCTTTCGAATATCTGCTTAAATCTTCGCGAACCACATTTCATCCAACATGCCTTTGGATTTCATGGCCTTCCCAGGCGAAATCCGGAACATGATCTACAAGGAACTGCTAGTGTTGCCTGAACCTATCAAGCTTAGGAACGCTTTCTCGCAGAAGAAATCCTCATCTCTCAATAGACACCCCTCGCGTTCATTGACCTATAGAGCCTGGAGCGAAAAGAACCTGGAGCGACTGAATTATGTCCTTTCCTCCGAGCCGGAAGTCAACGTGAAGACCGACTACCAGGGCAAGTGGATGCTAGATCCATACAACCCAGAGGGAGAGTCATTCCTCGACAAACAAGCTCAATCAGGCAAGTCTGGAGCTCATGCTGCCATCTCCAGTGGTCACCGAATCTTCGTACAGATACTTCGTACCAGCAAAGTCGTCCATGACGAGGCCAGCTCTCTGCTCTACGGACTGAACCAATTCCAGTTCTTTCATACTTCACTGCATGGTCTCTTTCAAGACGGCTTCGAAAAAGAGTGGAACGTTCTCGAGCTCTTCCTGAGGACTATTGGTGAGCACAATGTCAATCATATGCGCCATCTCATGATTTGCTACCCTTACATGCTGCGAAAGTGTGATGTGTATGGTGGCGGCGAATATGAATACAGCATGGAGATCCAGCCATGTAGTCTTCGGTGTCTTGGACTCATGATTCGTCAGTGTAAAAGTCTCGACACTCTGGAGATGTCCATCGACACACCATTCAATTCGATCAATCCCTTGAAGATGTTGGTCGAGTCTTCCGACAATTGGGACGCCGATCCCATCCGAAAAGTAGCTCTCAAGCTCCGAAAAATTACATCTCTGAAGCAGATCCTCATCACAACCAGCACGGAACATTTGCCGTACTGGAAGACAAAGGATGCCATGGTGAAGCGTGGATGGATTGTGTCAGCGAAATCCAACAAGGAGGATCCAAACTATGATGACAGCTGGTATGATAAGAGTTGGGGTCTTGAGTTGAAGAATTGGGGTCAGAACTGGCACCGCCACGTGGTTCGCGTGGACTCAAGCGATGAAGATGAGGCACGAGAGTATACAGAGGAACAACCATGGGCTCACTTTGACAATGAGGACAAAAATTATTGGGATTATTGATGTCATGCTATCTTCCCTGACTTTTGTTATCTCACAGCTTCTTGTAATCTTCCCAACTTTCTTTCATTTTGGAAACTTCTGTTTTCTTCAAAAACTCAGTCAGGCAATATGTCATATTTCACCTCGATAGGACAAACAGAACGTTTATCTGCCTTGTTATACAACATTCTATTGAAAGCGATGGGAAATATAACCCCTTCTAATCAATAGCGGTCTAATCAATAGCGGTCGTGGGAGCCATCAACGCTGATGGGAGAAAGCCAGTTATCTTGTCCATCAGCTGCATGCCTGAAAAGACCACCCTGTACATTGATATCTTTCGTGACTTACGTGAACAAGCAGTTAGACCTTGTGTCATTTACGATATGCGAGCTTTAATCCGGCCTAGAAACAAATGCCATGCAGGCAATTTCGAGCCATTTCATGGCCGTAGGGGCGGAATATCTAGCCTTCCAAATGACAAAATAAGTGAACCATTTCGACGACTTTTTCCATCTGTCCATGGAGAGGTATCTTAATCAGTCTAGGGTAGTAGGTTTGTCATGGTGCGGATCCTCAGTCTTTCGCTATCACCCAATAGCCATGCAATCCAGGGGTTCTGTCAAAGCATACCTAAGGCACAAACATTGCCAAAGCTAGGAATTGCCCGTGGAAAATGAACATAGCACTCCATGATAGCCAAACCAGCCTAGATCTATGGCTAGTAGGACTCTTGCCTATAAATGAGTACGAAGAAGATAATGATTTCTGTAAAATGTAAGCGCTTGATCATGAGCTACACACATATCTATCATAAACATTGAATACCGGCAGGACAAACTGGAGTGTCTCACACAACCAGTCTCCCAGCCGCAGTAGCCTCATCCAGTCCAACGCCAGTAATGTTCTGCAGTTGCAGATCAATCCACCTCTCCTCCCGCTCCTCCACCATCTTTTCAATCTGCACAACAGTCTCAAGCTCCTCAATGCTCCCTTTGATCAACTCGCTCGTCTCAATCATGACGTGACCCACACTCGACCCTTCTTGTGGCACCTCCAGCCCATCCAATATATTCCGCAAGCCGGCCAATCGTCGTATTAGTGTTGCCACTTCCTGTCTCCAATGCCCACCCAGTCCGTCCACACACTGCGCCGCCGCATCCGCATCGCCTTGTTCCTCAGCTTGCGTACGCAACTCCCAGAGCTCATTGACCGCGTCTAGCCACTGCCCGAAACTATCAAGCACGTCGGCCACGCGCCCTGTCTTTGCGTCGCATAATACGTCTAGCTCTTGTAATACACCGGCTAGCGATTGTATGTTTTCACCTAGAGCGCCGTCAGGTCCGCCGCCCCATATTCCGAGTGCGAGACGGTTGCGGGCGGCGCGAATACCTCGTTCGCGCTCTTGTGTAATGTCCGCGCGCGCGGCAACGTCTGTGAAGCGGCTGCGCATTGTTTGCCGGGTCGATGTGCACCAAGCATTGTAGGTAGGGTCGAAGGAGGAGTGGAGGAGGGAAAGCTGGAGTAGGTAGGTTTGCAAGAAGCTTGTCTCGAGATTGAGGTTTCCTAAGTTATCGGCGGGCGGGAGTGGATGTATGAGCGTGCTCGATGCGGGTTTAGGGCCGCGGTTCTTGAGAGGCGAGTAGTGTTGTTGGAGTGTGGAGAAGTTGGGCCGGCTGCCGGGAGGAAGGAGCATGGAGGTTGGTCGTGGTGGGCCAGGGAGCCGTGATGATGCTGGGATGGACGATGTGGAGGTTGTACTACCGGTTCGCGCATGTCTGGTGGAATTGGTACGACTCAAGGAGCCTGCTGGTAGTCTTGACTTTGGAGCTGCGGCGCCATACGTGGTATCCTCGACCGGCGATCGCTTTGTGACGTTTCTGTTTGATCCGCCTTCAGCTACGGTTGGCATGGGCTTCGAGCTCGATTGATTACGCGAGTGTGGGGGCTTGGTGGACATAGGTTTTCGCAGAGAAGTTGTTCTCGCTATACTTGGTGGCCGCCCTTGCTCTTCGGGTACTTGTGCCATAGGTTTTCGTATACCAGAGCCTGCAGATCCAACGCTGGTCGTGGTACTACCCGTATCAGCTCTTGGTCTCGCAGAATAACTGACTTCACCGGGAGTTTGTATATTCGAAAGCTCGCGAACCGAAGTAGTATCGAGACCGAACATGCTCATAGGCCGTTGCTTAGTAGGAGACGCAATTCGTGAAGCGGAGGCATTGGCGAGGGTGCCCCTAGGCATGAGGAGTGATCTGCGTTTGGCGTTTTTAGAAGGCTCGGGTATATTTAATTCGGCCATTTTTATGGGAGTTTGGAGGCGGAGATTATTGCGGACAGAGAGCTTCGGGATATCGTTGCTTCATTTGCTTATTTTCCGCGGTGTTTGTACCATGGTTTTAGATGTGGTTGCAGTTGGGAAGAATGGCCATGTAAACACCAGGAAATATGCCAAACGCCAAAGCCAGGAGAGTGTCACGTGTCATGCACCTAGACCAGACCAGACCAGACCAGACATGCATGCCAATGTCTTTGATAATGCATTATTTAGGGGTGAATACAGCAGAAATAGTCTATTTTATTTTGGACTTCTGGACATGTGTAATATTCATGAATTGCATTGGACATCGTTGCTACGTTGGTCCGTACTACGCAGAGCATGAAGCTGCAAAGCGCAAAAGCGGATAGAAATTGTCTCCACTTCAAAACCACGAATACGGAGACCGGAATCAAACTTCTAGCAGTCTGGAAAAATCAACGGTAGTGCGTACTACGGATCCAGGAACCTCTAAATGACCAGGTATCTCTATCTCTATAAGCTGCCTCTCCGTTGTGGAAAACTGACGCCCTCTACTGCTGCAGTGTCAGTAAACCAACTGACACGGTCTTGGGCGAGATGATTGATCAATCCAGAAGGCAAACTGTGCCCATCATCCCCGTCAAAAATCTTCTTCAAAATTTCCTTTTTCCCGGCACCAGTTGCGACAAAGCCGATCTTGATACCATGGCTGGCTACGGGAAGACTGAAGGTGATTCGTTTTGGAGGAGGCTTCGGGCTGTCCGAGATGGAGAGAATCCAAGCATTTGTTTCACGCAACAAAGGAGATCCGGGAAACAAACTGCAAGTGTGTCCATCAGGTCCGCATCCAAGGAGAATGAGGTCGAACATGGGCACGCGAACACTGTCACCCTTAGCGAACACCTTCACGAGTTCTTGCTCATACGCTTCAGCCATCTCTTCGACATCATCGAGATACTTCTCGTCGATGGTGAAGACAGTTGGCTTGCCCATGTCCTCAGGGATTTTGTCTAGCCAGTTCTCCTTCACAAGCTTGTAGTTGCTGTCTTCATGATCGAGCGGTACACATCGCTCATCAGCAAAGAAGACCTCCCATTTCTTGAATTGAGGAGTATCGGCGTCGGATCCGTCACCGGGCTGGAGCAGCGCTTGCGCAAGAGTTTTGGGCAACGAGCCGCCGGACACGGCAATGCGAAAAACGTCGTGGCGAGCAAAGGACTGGTTTTGCGCATCAAGGACATAGCTCCGGAGTTGAATTGCGAGTTCGTCTGCTGTCGCGAAAGCGTATAGGTTCGGTGGTTTGACCATGGCTCAAGTTTGATTGAATTGGAAGTTCCAGGGTGGATTCGAGAATGAGCCTGTTACAAGACCGAATAGTAGGTAGGCGCAACAGACGAGGTCTGCCAGAATCGCACGAGATAACAGAAGACAGCGAAACGAGTCTAGGGCGGGTGCATTAGGGAACACAGGGTGTATACAATTCCGAATAAGCGGTAACAAGATGTGGAGGAATACCGGAGTCGCGGAGTTGGTTCAAGGTTCGAGTAGTTATCTACAAGTGGAGATCACGCAGCGATTTGAGTCTTACGGCCCGCGATTTGGTGTGAGATAGCAAGAGCCTGATGTCATTTCGAGGTTGCTTCAAGCAGTTTGTATGTAAACATCCCCACAACAGCGCCAAATCCAAGAATGAGCTTGAAACAATACACTTGACTTCTAAGACAGGATTTTGAGCCTCTACTCAGTGTGAATTTTCTGACTTTCGAACAAAGTTTAAGCTCAATTATGTGCACTTTCACGAAATGGGATTCGGCCCGATATCGCACGTGTTGGTCCAGAAGGCGAACCGAAAATCCCTGTCAGTTGCCTGTTTGCCTTTATTTGCGGCCCGAGTTTCCGTAACTACCTTTACGACAGTTGGATACTACAAAAGTAAATGTGCTAGAAAGAAAGCACTCCCTACATCTGAAATGTTTTGAGGGAAGATGAGCAAGAGCAAACTAGAGACGCTAGCCGGTACAAGCTGGAGAACATGAAGATGCCTCGCAAGCCACATCTCCTCGCCCAACACCACAGTGACTCTCAATCTCTACTATTGGCATTAGCCTCTTCCTTTAATTGAATACACAATGTCTAAATGGCCATTCTTAGATCCGGCTGCTCTTATGGAACATGCTACAATCTTGAGGGAGGCTACAGTCCATGAGCAGACTGTCCTAATGAACCGGACTGGTGCGTCTCATGGTAACCAATTAAGCATCTTACAAATTGCGCCTCCACACTCTGTATCTAACGAATTGATAGACAAGCCAGCAACCGACGCCAACATCTTGGACGAAAAGCGCTTGGAGATGTCACAGGTAAGCCTTATCGTGTAGCATTATGTTTGAACCCATCTCGTTGATGGAGCTACCCAACTCGTCGACAAAATAAATGGCATGCTTTCCATCAGATATGATGTTCATCATCTGCTACGCTTCATCATGAGGTCCTGATTGCCCAGAGACTTCGTCAACCCCTCGATTCTTCATCGAAGGCGCTGGAGTTAAAGCATCTCATCATCATCGTGGGTGATGAAAAACACCGTAGCCAATGGGAGCGCGTCATTCATTGTGTCGACCGGTTTAGCAACCGTTGCGGCCCCATCAAATGCACTAGGCCTTCGATGGTTACTATCGCGTGCTCTCTTCCCCTTACAATGAGAAGAAAAGTCTTCGTTGTGCTTGGAAAATGACTGAAAACCTACTAAGAGTTGTCAGGCTCCTCCTCACAACCCGCGAGAATCTCGGGAACGACCGTTCTACTCTGAAGACACCGTCTGGCGCAAAGGCAGCTCTCAGCTTGGCACCATTGATAGAACAGCACTAGAACCCGCCGATCACGTTCCAATATCCCCAGATTGGCACTTGGAATACACACGACATCCCGATATCTCCAAAAAGGCTTTCAAGGAATTTCTAATGACTGGAGCGCCGCCAACGGGTTCCGTACTTGTTGACTGGAACGACGAATACGGAGAGGTAGAGCTGATTCCAACGGAATTTTTGAAATTGGATTCTCGACACATCGGCTGTTCAGACCTGGTGCGGAAATACCCAGGAGACCCGATGAGCGGCATCGTAGTCGGTAAGATACCTCCGTGTCAAATCACATCTCTTGACTGCATTCGAGAAATCAATATCAGTGATCTTTGATGGAGTCCAGAGGATGTGTTCTTGGATCAAGTCCTATGGGAGTCATTGAATTCATGTCTGATCGAGTGCTACGGATCCCGCCAAACGCGATACCTGTTTCACGGATTCACTCCGAACAGGCTCAATTATCTTTTCAAGCATGTTAGCTCTGTTCGTGATCTTTTACTGACAAGACTTAGGCAAGCAAGTTCTGTACACCCTCATGCCTTTATGCGATCCTCGTCGACTTGGGAGCTTCTCGGTCGCAACGGATCCAAAAGATCCTTTCAAATATCATGAATGGGCATTGTATAATGTGCCAGAAAGCGATCTCAAACTGGCCGCTGAATTCAGCATCGGCGATATATTGGAGTGTCAGGGGTGGCTCGGTTCCATTCGACGCATATCATATAGTATTGCGCTTCGGCTTTCCAACGAAACTTATGTCGAGTTCGAAAATCCACGACAAGTGGTTATCAAGCGGGGTCCACAAGATTTCGAAGTTGGTGAAGAGGTCCGAATTGACAAGGTAAGCTTTCCCTCAAACACGATGAAAAGCCACCCAGGGGCCCGGCAAAGAAATGGCGCTATGTCTTGCAGTGGCAGCTCACACTGGCTTCCTAGACCGCCATCCACGTTCATGTGCTAATAAACGTCAGGATAACCTTCGACAGGGAAGTTGGATACACGGAGAATACGATAAGAACATCGGAAACCGAGCTGATGTGGTCGCTGTTAAGCCGAAGACACTCGCAATCGTCTGGAGTAGGAGCCGAATGGATAAAGCACCTGGTCCTCGACCTGGTAAGCCGTCAGCCTTTAAGAATATCCAATCTTGATAGGACTTCGATTAACTGACAGTTTTCAGAGTCTTTAATCCTCGTGCAGGATATGGAAAACCGTGGCGTGACTCGAGCAAGCTCGATTAAAGGCAAAGAGTTCAAAACAAAGCTTTGGCCCTATGGCGAGGATGAAGAATTTCCATTACACGAGCATGTTAGATTTGTTGATCTCGCCGCAGCACTAGAAAAGCACCGTGCCCATGACGAGAACGCAACACCAGCAAAGCAATTACTACCTAGAAAAATGCAGGAAATACCGCATACAGTTACAGGGGGGTATGACTTGAATATCTATGGTATCCTTCGGAGCCAGGCAATATGTACTGTGCATTGGCAAGATGGGTCAGCAACTCAACAATTTGCTCAAGACCTTGAGATCATAACCGAGGTTCCGGACGAATATGAATTATGGCCTGGAGATGTTGTCATACCTCGACAAGCTCAAAACAAATCAGAGCACTTTTATCGTCCTATAAGAATTGGCGTTGTCCAAACTGTCGCGCCAAAAGACAGAATGGCCACTGTTCTCTGGCAAAACAATCCCGATCTGGAGTTTTTTTTGGAGCACGACTCGAATAAGATGTATTTGGCGGGCGATTCATACTCCGGCTTTCCAGTCTATGCTGCACCGCATGGCAATGGCTATTTGGAAGAAGTCACTGTCTTCGATGTAATGACGGCAGGAACTTTAGCCTCTCAAAAGCATCATGACCATGTCCTAATAAATGCAGCTCAAGTCGAGGCACTGCGTGCACGACATCAGGCGGCGAAAAACGCGATATGTAACTGTTCGATTTGCAGCCAACCCCACGGAACAGACACTCTTGATTGGTTTGGGAAAGTGGTTGGACGCGGCTTGAATGGCCTGATGGTGAGTTTGTCTCCCCGTGTAAATCCACATATGTCGACAATATTTGAAAAAACTGAAACATCGTATTTCCCGTCACATTCGACTAGAAACGCATACTATGGGTGCCATCAAATGCAATGGGAGGTACGATGTTTTATGGGACGATCCTGAAAAGACCGTTTGATATTTTCAAAGCGTGTTAACTTTGATCGTAATCTTCCACTGACCAATTCCAGACTGTTCGCCTTTCGGGATTAGAGGAAATCGAAGACCGCGAGTTCCCACCAGAGGCGCTGGCATGTTCATTACGTGTAGCTGGATATGGTGAGCTCGTAGATGCGATGGGGGATGATGATGTTCCTGATGATGGGGTAAATGATGAGATGGAAATGGACAGCTCAGCGACCGAAGAACCTGAGCCTTTGGAAGTCTGGGCAGAAGACGAAAATGGAGATCGTGTGTCCATGGAAGGCGACGAGGGGTGGTCAACGGATGAAACAACCGATTCGAACTCCGATGGCAACGTTAGTATGGGTAATTCTCCATACAATGACCGATCTGAAATTGCCGATGTTGCCGATATTGTCGACTCTGTTGACACTGTACTCGAAGCATCAACACCAAATTCTCCGCCGAAGCTTTCAGGCTTAGGAGCGCCCGAAAGATATGTCTTGCTTGAAAGTGAGCCTCCAGCCGACCACCATTTCTTGAAGCCTGGCACAGCGGAAGCTGCTCCTCAAAAACTGCGTGCTATGCGCAAAGAACACAAGATACTGGCATCATCTCTACCCGAGGGTGTGTTTGTGCGCAGTTGGGAATCTAGGCTCGAATTATTTCGTGTGCTGATTATTGGTCCCGTCGACACGCCATATGAGCATGCGCCTCTCCTCATCGATATCGCTTTGCCTGACAAATATCCCCACAGTCCGCCACTCGCGTACTTTCACTCTTGGACATATGGACAAGGCAGAGTCAATCCGAACCTTTATGAGGACGGCAAGATATGCTTGAGCTTGTTAAACACGTAAGTGCATGATCCCATCTCTAATTACAAAGAAACATCATATCTCTCATCGCGTCCGATGGATCCATAGCACTCGATCAGAGACAAATCTTATGGTAGCCATCGGTTGCGATAGGAAATACGGTGTTTTGGGGTTGTTGGATAACAGTAGGAAATGTGGCATCGCGCGAGGGGATCTTACCTGAGTTGATGCTTCAGTATGCAATATTGTGCTGTCTGGCATACGCAGAGATCACTCAGAGCCTCATTTTTTTCTCCAATCACTAACTACATTTGCACCAGATGGTCAGGCGAACGTCAAACTGAGACCTGGACTCCAGGTAGCTCTACCTTACTGCAAGCTATCGTCAGCATACTAGGTCTTGTACTTGTTGCTGAGCCTTACTACAACGAAGCCGGCTACGAGTCTCGAGCTGGCTCTTCCGACACCTCCACACAATCTGCTCATTATACAGAGCGAGCATATCTTGCGTGCCGAAAATTCATCAAACACGCCCTCCAAAATGATATCGAACCATTCAAGGAAGTTCTAGAGTGGCTATATGTCAGCTCTTTCGCGGGTGCACCAAAACTACTGGATCGAAGCATCACAGAGCTAAAGATCATTAGCGAGAATGAAGGGGAGCCTTTGACCTATGGCGGACTGAAAACAGTGAGCAAAGCCGCGCTGGTAATGTCTAGAAGAGTGCTGCAGGAGCTTGAGACATTTCGTGAATCCCTTCAGCAGGATGCAACTGACGGCGCCGTCATGCAGTCTTAATCGTTTAGAATTGTACTAGTCTTAGTACACAAGATACCCCATCAATACCCATCGTATAAATAGACACAAATCAACTTGCGTTGTAGTGAACCATGACTTTCCAACCAAGTGACAACTGAACTGGCGCGCTTTCCTTTCTTGGCTCGACCGGTTGAGTTTCATCGGATTCTTACTCACCCGCAACATCAATATATTGGCTCGATCTGAATCTCCAACAACCTATCAGGCTGAACAAGGCTGAAATAGCCGAGGCGCTTTGACCATGAAGCTTTACTCCCTTTGAGCTCATTAGTCAACAAGTGCAACATCCCATCTTCACAACTATTATCATTCACTAATCCACAACCTACATCCCTTCAATGAACTCCCTAACTTCCTACCTGCCCTCCTCGCCAGGCTACCTCCCCTATTGGCTCCTCTTCGTACGTCCCGTCTGCGTCCCAATTCGGAACGCTCACTAACCGCCAGGTTTCCGTCGTCTCTGTCGCCAACAGCGTTCAAGCCTACGTCTCTCTGGGCCCAACGCAGCAAGTCTACGCAGCCACTCCATCACCTGTCACACCACTAAGTGCCCGCACTTTTGGCACCTGGACACTGCTCTCCTCCGTCATCCGTCTCTACGCTGCATACGATATCACGAATAAGCCGGTTTATGAGATTGCGTTGGCATCATATGGCATAGCATTCGCACACTTTTTCAGCGAATGGCTTGTCTTTGGGAGCACAAAATGGGGCAAGGGGTTGGCGGGACCAGCAATCGTTAGTACAATGACGATTGGGTGGATGGTTAGCCAGAAGGACTTTTATGTATCGTGAGAGACACTGCATATTATGTGAAGAGAATTAAGTGAAGGATTGTAATGTTTATTCAAGAGTGGTATATTGTACAAATCAGAGCTTGCGTAGCCGATCGGCTGCTTGCTCAGGGGTGATGTCGCGCTGGGCTTCGGCAAGAAGTTCGTAGCCGACGAGGAATTTGCGGACAGTTGCACTGCGGAGGAGTGGTGGATAGAAGTGCATGTGGAAATAGCTGGCCTCAATCTCGTCGTCGGTACCTTCGAGCGGTGCTTGGTGTATGCCCATACCTAGCTACCATTAGAGTTGGACCTGGTGAAAGGTATCATTGCAGACTTACTGTAGGGGAATGAAGTGTCAAATAGCGCATCGTACTTATTTGTAAGCACGGAGATTGCATCTGCTAAGAGCTCGCGGTCCTGTTGATTGAAGTCTACGAGAGCACGCTTGTGTGTTTTGGCAATAATCATGGTTTCGAAGGGCCATGTTGCCCACCATGGGCAGACTACGAGGAAAGCTGAATTTTCGTATACCACTCGTTCTTGTGTTGAAGCTTCGAGGATCGCATATTCTTCCAGCATGTGGACGCCGCCTTGTTCTTTGCGATATTTGAGCATCTGTTCCATTTCTAGCGCAGGCTCTTCTGGCATGCCGGTCACTGTCCATATTTGACCGTGCGGATGAGGATTTGAGCAACCCATGGCAGCGCCTTTGTTCTCAAAGATCTGCATATACTTGTACTGTGCGTTTGGAGTCGTGACATCGGTGTGACCGTGAGGAGGGAGTGTGGTCGTAGGCGCGACTTTAGCAAGCGGAGAGTTGGGAGATAGATGGGCAGTATATATACTAGTCCATGTCTCTACAATTGGCAAGATCTCAGCAGCCGACATGTCCGCAAGCGTACGGTTATGTGCCGGCGAGAATGTCACGACATAGCATTTTCCCGTTACTGGCTCCGCTCGGAGAAGACGATTTGCGAGACCTAGTAGGATCTCAGCATATGCTTTCTGGTACCAGAATCCTTGCAACCGTACCTCCATCTTGATCAGGAGTTGAGTAATCAGCCTGTACTTCTTTGACCGCGCTATAGTCATTGACGAAAATGAAGGGCTTCTCATATTGGGGATTAGAGTCTCCTTGAGCGCGTTTGTTGCCAGGGCATAAGTAGCAGTTTGGATCATAGACTGGTAATTCTTCCTTTGCAGGACTCTCTTCCTGACCTCTATTTCATTTCAGCCTTGCAATAAGTAGCTCGTGAATACGACTCTTACTTCCATGGCCGTTTAGTGCGATGCGGTGACACTAGAATCCAGCTTCCGCGAAGAGGATTATAGCGTCGGTGCGAGATATCATCCAGAACTTTTTCCGAGTCCATTTTGCAACAAACTCTGCCCTGATCGATTCACTTGCTGCGATGGACTGCAGTAAGAAGTCGTTAAATTATGTCACGATGCAGCTACATAAGAGAAAGGAACCTAGGTAATCGGCATGCCGCATCGGCCCGTGATCGGATACGAGCAAGGGTTCAGCACCTTAATAGCTTGATGCCAGCTTCACCCATCAATTAATGCTGCCTACGAAGCGAACAACCACGTACATTGTCAACATTCGAACGGTTCGCATTTCATGATCTGAAGATGGCCTCGTCAGCAAACACATACAATCCTGAAGACATCATAGATCCCGATGATGGTACCAGACGCCAGCGCAAGCAATGCCACCAAGCTCCAAGCTAATTGTCTACAGCTACACTCGACGAACTTGACGACCCACTTGCCAGCACCAGCGATCGAGCTCCATTAACCGGCAATATTCAATCTTCATCGTCGCGAGGAGGTGCCAACCCCCAAAACTACCTTACATCTGCCATTGCGGGCGAAGACCGTCGTGCGCCGTCCAACACCATTGATGAGTCGGTATGGGAGACTCTGTCGCGAGACCTCAAGGCTGTGTGGGAGAAGATGCGCCAGGTACTATGGCCTAAGTACCTACTAGGTGGCATTCTGGTACGCGGAGGTGGTGGGATTGCTGGTGATGCGGAGGAGGGTCGAGCGACTGGTGGTGTAAGAGGTGCATTCGGACGATGGCCAGATGCCGATGATGTCCTTAGAGGAGGTATGAGTGAGGGTTTGAGAGACTGGGACTTATGGTATGTTGAGCTCTGGATAGTTTGGACTCGGAACTCGTGAAGCTGACTTCTTTCAGGGGCCCATTACTTTTCAGTTTGCTTCTAGCCTTCCTCCTGTCAAGAGGTGCAAGAGATGATCAGAAGGCTGCAGTATTCTCAGGCGTATTTGCCATGACCTGGATTGGTAAAGCTGTGGTCACTACCCAGATTAGACTGCTAGGAGGCCATGTGTATGTCATTCCTCCACACTGCACCATTGCTTTCAGCTAACCAATTTCAGTTCCTTCTTCCAGGCCATGTGCATCATTGGATATACTCTTTTTCCTCTAGTCATTGCGGCGCTCTTGAGTTCATTTGGACTGCCCACGATTCCCAGGATCCCAATTTATGTCGTGCTAGTGATCTGGTCGCTTGCCGCAGGCGTTAGCATACTGGGTGGCTCTGGAGTCATCAAAGGACGCGTTGGACTGGCGATTTATCCCCTGTTGGTCTTTTATGTCGGTTTGGGATGTATTTGTTTTATTACCTGATTCGCATGTATTGATACCCAATGATAACATATCGTTCTTACTTCACGTAGGACTGGCAGTCACTTTTGCTAACAACCTTCAATGTTGACAGCCAACGGGTTGGCAAAATAAATGGCGCGCTCCCATCAGCCTCGTTGGCTCTCAGACGCTACGCTCTTTTATCGTGTGCTCCATAGAGGATGTTCAGATTCGAATGATTCATCGAATCCAATGGCAAATATAGCATCATTTGCTTAAGAGCGTTGGTGGCAGCCATTAGAGTTGAGGGAAGAACCCCATTTATTTTGCCATGCCATTAACAGCTTTGGGGGTTTGGCGGCGTCAATTTTGTCCAACTGCAAGGGACGTTCTTTGAATTCTACAGTATCGATACGGGTCGTGCAGTGCCCATGATAGAAGCTATCGAACAAGATTGATGTAAGAGTAAAAACGTGGCAACGTTTTTATACTGACCTCGCCTCTTCGCGGGCTTCTTTCCTAATAAGGACGCAAACAGCGACTGGCCAGTCACACTACTATGTCTTCTATCAATGTCTGCCGTTCCGGTATTTCAGTTGTTCACTGCAGTACTCTATCCTGTGATAATTGGAACGCAGTCATCCTCGTCACGGGCTCAGGTCAAACAAAAGGCTCCCAGTCCTTCTCTTGTACGAAATTAGAACTTTGAAACATCTGATCAAAGCCTAACAGAACAAATACAAAGTTCAGAGCTTAGGTGACATATATGACCTCAAAGCTGACAGTTCATGAGGTGTCTGTGGGGTCTGAAGTATTTAATCCACCCACTCGAGCCTCGACTTTGTGCCACTTCACTTTCTGCACATGCGGTTAGGTCCAAGCCCGCTACCTCTTCAGTCAGTCAACAAAACTTCAATATCCCTATTACGCCTTCCTATTTGGGAAGTTACAATCCAGGCGCGTTCTACACTTAGCTTCCTTACCCTGCAGGAGGCCATCGTGGGTCAAGGCCGTCGGGACCTGACCGGCCTCATCAGCCACAGCTCTCTCCAGGTAGCCAGAAACCGATCGAAAACAACCTTCTTTCTCTTTAATCTTCCTCGTCCATCTCTCACCTCTCACCTCTCACATCTCAAATCCCAAAGGTAAGCCAATATTGTCCCGACGGCGCAAATGACCGCATTCTCTACTATCACAAACTCGCTGTTTGTACTGTCTACGTCCACATCAACCTCCATCCAAACCAAACAACCCAAGCTTCGCTTAAGCCCTCCAACCGGAGTCATTCCTTCTTGATTGCCAAAACAGCGAACCTTAAAGACATGTCGACGCTTTCAGCTGCTCTGCAGGCTTCTCAGACAATTCCAGGTAGTACACAGCTCCAATGGTCCCTCCTCCAGAACCTCAGAGTGGTTAACAGAATTATAGGTCGGAACGAGCTTCTTGGATTACCAACAGAGTTGCGCTTTGAGATCTTCTCTTATTGCAGTAGAAAGGCTCTGACAGCGCTCCGAGAATGCTGTACTCAGCTTCATTCTGAAACTGAGATAGAGCTGAAGTCCAACAAGCGCCTCTTCTGCATCAATAGCGCTTCGCTGGATTCGTATCTGTTTAGGCACGAGGAGTACCGTACCTACTGGAGAGATGAGTTCTTGGCGGGGCATGTGCCATTTCCAGTATATGCGCCTTATCATGACATCCCGCCATTACTCAAGAATTATGGCACAGTAGACCTGGACGCAGGACGAAAGATGAAACATTTGCTGTACGTAGCACAATGTGAGCCTACGCGGAACCAGCAAGCACATTCAGGCGTTTGTCCTCATTCTATACAGATACTATACGTTATCTGTAAACGATTGTTTCCCAACTTGGAGCAAGTGAAGGTCATCACAATACAACCAGATCCTCGCTTTGCACCGCCCGACTTCTCTCCATTTCTCAAAGACTTGGTAAAGGACCGGCGCAACAATCTCATTCAAGAACATTTTTCCGCTGCTAATATCTGCAAAGTCGGCGACAATTTCTTCGCCCAAGATCTATTGCCAGTTTCCAATGATTACAATACAAGGCAAGATTATATCTACAAACGATGTCATTTAGCCTGCGCAGCGCTTAAACATGTTCAAAAGAGCCCTTGCACCAATCTTCTTGTTTTTTCTGAACTGTCAGAAGCTATGTCAGATGCCATGAGGCTCCCTGTAGCAAGTAGTCCACTAACGTCAATCTCTGGCTGGGTGCGCGCGGAACGCCTGAGAAGACATCGGCTGGGAGCTGTAAAGCACCAGCAAAATCTGATCAATAATCGGCGACGAGATCAACTAGCAAAAGGAAAGCCAGGTCTCATGACGCTCTCAACGAAGAAGCTCAAGAAGCTTGAGATGGATACAACATTCGCCGAAAGATGGGCCGATTCATTTCGTCAACAAGTCAAGAGTTTGGTGGATTCGGGTCCCGAATTTGAAGACAAATTGCGTAAGCAACTTGCCGACAATATCAACCACATGGTGATTAGGACCGCGGGGCCTTTGCCATATCACCATTACCTGCCAGGGGGAAAAGTAAAACCATCTGCCGCGACTAATCTGATTAATATGGTCCTGCGAAGAGATTTGAACCTTGGAAAGATTACAGGTTCGCCTGGGGACTATGGATGGTCACAAACAGAACAACGGTGGTTCATGAGGCAGCACGTTCAATCAGTGAACAAGGCTTAGATAAACATGATACTAGTAGGCTGGATTATTGCCGTTTCTCAAGCCATGTCTTCACAGGTCGGCTGAAGAAGGCGAATTTACACACGAACGCATTCAACACCCAGCAGTTCGAGACCATGACATGTCTGGAGGTTGGAGCGTTTGGACCGCATAGCTACTTTGTTGAAGATGGTAACAGGTCAGACAGGCTCACTCGCTAAGTGTTGTAGAGACCTCTTACCTCCCATTAATACTACCTGTTAGCACTGTCTCATGAACAGTCAGTTCCATGGATGAAATGAGTCGTACGATCTCATCAATGTCATCTGATATAGTGACTTTCAAAGAGCATGGTGAGACTTCATATCATACTTCATAGCTCGCTCAATCTCCTTCGCCCTCGTTGGAAGATAAACAAGTAGGTTACACGATGTAGCTGACAGCAGCTAGCCAAACTGATCGTGATACTGTCCAGGCCTTTATCTTGCCAAAGGCTTCGAACGTGACCCTATCAATTAAGTAGCCACTACGGTACTATATTCGTCCTCCTTGTGTAAAGTTGGATCGTACGTATAAGCCTCGCAGCTGTAAAGATGCTTGCATAACGGACAAGGGACTTTCACCTTGCATCTTGCGCATACATAACCGGACGAACGACAAGATAACTGGCACGCCCACAGCAGCTACCTTCTATAACTAGGTGCTCTTTTAAGCATTGAACGCTCAAACGCCCATGTCACTTTCCAATGCGCTGTGATATCACGTACCTTCTGTTTGAGGAATGCCTTTGAATTGCTACTTGGAGACATTGGTTATCAAGTGCAGCGATCGACTTAGCGAAGCGGATCTTCGAGCTATCAATCTGAGTTGATGGGACCGCGCCATTTATTCTGTCGCCTAGTTGTACGATCAGCGCAAGACGAATACTCAGCGAACATTGAGCCAGTCAACATTGGTATCACTTTCGAACATCATAAACTTCACTTCCTTCACAAGTGGAGCATAAAACCTCTGCTCCTCTGCACCCTCAAGAGCCCCAATCTTCCACTTACTTATCCTCAAAATCTCCTGCTTCGGCCTCTTACTCCAGCTTTATACAAGAATACCTTACCAACACGATTCCTTCTTCACCTATCTCTAGCCCTATCTTCTTTCCGTGGTCTTCTTAGGAACCACCGTTCTCATATTGGCTTTGTGCCTCATATCAAGGGATCAAATGAACGAACAAATGGCTGGATCGCAGGATTCAAACGACTCCCCAGATTCAAGTATAGTCGCCGTCGCCACACATACCAATCCGAGCAGATCGCTAATGTTAGATCTAGCCTGTCATGAGTCGTTTCGACTCGCGGATCTTCCCCTCGAGCTGCGCTGGGAAATCTACTCATATTGCGACAATAACACTCTGGCGGCTCTTCGAAACTCAAGCCGGCAGCTTCGTATGGAGACTGAAGAAGAAGCTTTCACTAAGCGACTCGTTGTCATCAACACTGCCTCTATCGAGGCTTATCTGCAGGAAAAGCTACATGGGAGAATTGCCTTTTGTGACCAGCAAGACTACAGAACTTTCGACAGATACAAAGCCTTGGACCCTGGACCAGAGATGACTGACAAAAACATTGCCGTCGACCTTGCTATCGCCCGTAAAGTCAAGTCACTGCTGTATCTGTCTCCAATATGTTTTCATTGTCGTCCCGGGGATATTTGCGCGGCATGTTTCACGCGATTGTACGTCATTTGCCGAAGACTATTTCCGAGCCTGGAGCAATTCAGAGTCATCGCCATATATGAGTCTTATGGGATGAGCTACGTCCACAACCGACTTCCACGGTCGCTTCCAGGCTTACCCGAAAGAATGGCTAAACACTACCATCATCCAGCAAAGATGACTTTCACTCAATACGAGTATTCTCCTGATATTATACGCAAGATTGGGGACAAATACTGTCTTCAAGAAACATTGTCAGATGAAGAAGAACGTGCGATTCGAGACTATACTCTTCAATTCGGATTTCTTGCGAAAGAAGCTCGGCAAGCGTATGCTGGGAAAGAGCTATACCTCAGATCCCAGGTTGCGAGGTCTAAAATTGATTTCAACTTGACCGTCAGAACGATATCTGATGCGATTAAATTGCCACATCTTGCCAGACCTTGGGCATTAATTGCGACATCGATTGAGGCCGAACGTGTGAGACGCTGGCGGACAGTGAGGCACGCAGACAAGGCGAAAGAAGTCGAAGAGAACCGACAGAAGCAGTTACAGAAAGGAAAGCCCGGAATTATGAAAATGTCCATGATGAAAATCCAAAAGCTCCTCCATGAACGAGAGAGCGCAGAGCAGCATGCTCGTAGCCTTCGTCACGCGATCAAAAAAGAAATGCACTCTGACCCTGAGTTTCAAGAAAAGTTGCAAAAACAGTTGGATGATGCTTCTACTTATGGTCTAGATTTATCTTACTTAGTTAGACTAGCAGCAAAATTATGGCGTTTACTAGCGTATATAAGGATATACTCTAGCTAATTAGAGCTTATTCTACTCTCTCTAACTTTTTGCTATATAGTCTAAGAGACTCTTGTTTTATTTGTTAATATTTTAGCTTAACTTTTTAGCTTAATCTAAATATAATGGCGTCTTTTATAAAATAAGTATATAAATCTTAAAATTAGTTAAATTTAAGTTGTATAGAAGAAACTACGCTTTTAAATAAATATATTTTTAAGTTATCTATGCTTCTAGTTATTTTAGTAATATAATTCCTATATGACTAAAAAAATTGCTAGCTTAGTTAACTTTTGCCCTTTTTTGCTTATTATTAACTATATAATAACGATATGATTTGATTACTTTAAAATATTACGTAGTGCTTTATAATTAGCTATTCTATTATCTTATATATTTATTTTTATTATAAAATAGTATAGTTATAGATTCCTATTTATCTTTTAGTTAATTGTATATTTAGTTAGACTAGGCCTTTTTTTTGCTAAGACTACTTGCTATAATCTATTCTGCTTACGTAAGTATCCTTGTAAGTTTTTATAAGTCTTTATAAGTCCTTAAATAGCCTATATTTATCCTTTATTACTCTTTTTAACTTTATTAGTATTCTTAGTAGTTATTTTTATACCTTTAGTAGTATATATAGCTTATATTAGTATCCTTGCGTAATCTTTATAGTTCCTTACTTGTCCTTTGAATTAATTTAATAGCTTTAGTAATGTAGTAGCTTTAGTAAAGGGTTTATTTTAGTATTCTAGTATTTTTATTGCGTTAGTATTTAGATAGCTTTAGTATTTTAATGCTAAGTAATTATATAAGAGTATTAGTAATATCTTTACTAGTCTTAGTATTACTTTATTTAGTTAAAGAGGTTACTATAGTAATTTTATTATAGCTAAGAAATCTTATAAGTTTAAAGGTATAGCTCTTATTATCTTTACTTTATCTTTTAGACTTAGTATTAGTATTCTTTATGGCTTTAGTGTCTTTAGTATCTTTAGTGTCTCTAATATCTCTAGTATCTTTAGTATCTTTAGTATCTTTAGTTTCTCTAGGTATCTAGCTTATATAAGCATCTCTATATATCTTAGTATAATCCTTATTTACTCTTAGTAGCTTATAGTAGCCCTTTTTGATTAGTAGGTATAATATATAAGTTAGTAATTATTATTATTAAATATTAATTATTATAAATATATACCTTATTATTAATGCTAACCTTATTATTATAGTATTATAGGCTAGATAAAGAATAAGTAAAATAATTACTAGTAATCTATAAAACTAAAACTAAGACTAAGACTACTATAATCTTAGTACTTATAATTACTATAATAGGACTAGCCTAATTACCTACTCTTATAATTGCCTAAACCTTATCTTCTTTAGAAATCTAAGAGGTTACTTAAAGCTATACGTACTGCTTTATAACTAGGATTAGTTAATGCTATTTACGCCCTTATATAATTTATTTAAATCTAGCTATTAGCTAAAATATAAGAGTATATATTATAGTTATGCTTATAGAAGTTAACTAGCTATAACCCTTATCCTAGATAGGTTAGGGCCTTAAGGTTTCTAATATATAAGAGCTATAATATCTTGCTTATTACTTATACTAGATAGAGTAAGAGTTTAATACTATATAACTTTTCTATATTAATAGAAAAGATTACTTTATAGCTAATTCCTATAAACTAATTAGGGGATAAATAATTTAATAGTATCTTAGCTATCTTTAGGTCTAAGCCTATTATTGTTTATAGCGAGACAATAACCTAGTTAAAGGATATTGCTATTAATATTATGTTTAGTTAGTATACCTATATATTAATTTTACTAGAGACTACGTTTAGTAGGCTCTTTTGTAGTATGTTAAGCAATTTTATCTTTTAGAATAGGATTAGAATAGTTGCTATTAATAAATGCTACTTAGTTAAATAATAGTAGGATTTTAGGTCTTAGTTTGCTATAATTTATAAGCTTTATATAATACTATACTAGGATATTATATAGTTTAGTTATACTAGCACCTTAAGTTTACTTATATAATAGTTTATTCTTTATTATAGTAGATTCTAAGAAGAGGGACTATATAAATAATAAACTATTATTATATACTCCTTTATTAACCATTAGGATGTTATAATCTAGTTTAAGCCTATACTTAAGTAAAGGTTAGTATCTTTTAATAAACTCTATTAGATCTTAGATGCTATAGTTAACTCTAAGGCTAGGAAGGCTACTCTTAAGTTAATTAAAAAGACTATTATATATATTAATAGTAGATTAAAGATCTATACAATGTTAAAATACCTTTAGGCTACTTTAGTTAGTTTAACTAAGAACTTTCTAGAGGACTAGTAGTATACTTACTTTAATAAGGATAGCGTACGTTATATCTATAACCTTATTTAAGAAATTACTTTTATTATCCCTAGCTATAATAAGATAGTTTGGTACTAAGAATTTAAGCTTCTAGGTTCACCTTGTTAAATTATAATTATAACTATAAGCCTAGGACTTAGTATTAATATATTAGATATTATATTAATTATTATTTAGAGGTTCTTAATACTATATAGTTTTATAGATCTATGGTAGCGTATAGGTTATAGTAGGCGTAGTTATAGGTTATTTAGTATTGCTATAGTATTTCTTTCGTATTAAATATTTAATATATTTAGATAAGAATAACTTAATCTATAGAAAGGTATTTAGGTAAGTTTACTAACTATTTAATTTATCTAGGTTATATTTTCTTTATATAGGACTTAAAATTATACGCTACTTTAATATTAATAACTTTGTATTTAGGATAGGGCTAGTTTAAGTATATTGTAGCTTAAATTGCTATTTAATAATAGTAATATTAAAAGTAAAGCTAGTACTGCCTTATAAGTATTTACTATTATATTTATTACTTCTTAAGTATTAGTTATAGATATATAAGAAGCTAATATATTACTAGATAGTATACCTAGTTTAATTCCTCTATTTTAGTTTAGAGTTAAGGTTAAAACTTATAGTAGAGTCTTACGTAAATAGTTTATTATTATAAATTATTTAGACTATTTTTAAGAAGCTATCCTCTATGAGCTAGATAAATTCCTGCCCTAGATAATAGATTATAATTCTATACTAATTTTAAGGTATTATAATAAATACTATCTAGATAAGTTTTGTAAATTAGTTTAGTTAGTGTTTTTACTACGTAAGTAGGCTTTAAATAAGAATAGTTGTAAGGCTATTATAAGAACGTAATTATAGGTCTAGTCCTTAGTAGTAAAAGAAGCTATGTGTCTAGAGGATAATTATAAGAGTAAATATTCTTAAGGTAAAGACTAGTTGCTAGATAATGATTTGATTAGGTAGCTAGCTTATCTTTACGCTACTAAATTTCCTTTTAATACTTAGTATTTTACTTAAGATAAATTATATATACGTATTTTTAATTTAGTTAATTAGACTAATACTATTATGTTAAAGGGAAAGCTATTATTTATCCTTTAAAAGCTAGAAACTATTATTAAGTAGTTATATAAGGATGCCTATAAGGCTAATTATTTAGTACGCCTTATGGCTAAGGAAGTAAAGCTCTTAAAGAAAATATAAGTTATAGCGTTATAGTTAGAGTCTTAGTTATAGTTACTTATATCGTCTTAAACTAGTAATCTTTAGCGCTAGGTTCTTAAGAAACTAATAGATAATGAGTTAATATAAGAAAGGGCTTATAGAGTATAAGAGGAAGATAAAAGGGTTTATTTGTTTATAAGTTAGCTAATTAGATATATGTTTATCCTTATTAGTTTATTTAGAGGTTCTATGTTAATAAATATTCTAACCTTACTATTTACTAAGTATTAGTAGGATATTACGAATTTAGATAATAGTAATATCCTAGATAAATATAAGGGATTTATAAATACTAATTCTAAAGATAATAAAGAAGATATAGACGATAATTTATTTAATTAGCTAATACCTATATTAAATAAAGATAGTATTACTCTAGTTACTACTCCTTATACTTATTACTTAACTTATACTTAATAAAAGAGTTATTTGCTAAGCTAAGACTTATTAAGCTAGTTAATACTACGTTATTATTAGATTAGGGCTAGTATAAAATAGTCCTTACCTATAATCTTAGAGAGAAATAGTTTAACTACTACTATTAGGAGGACTATAAGAAAGAGTATAAAAGAGTATTCTTCTTAACTAACGAGAAGAGGATTAAAGATAAGTAAGAAGATGTTGCGTTTAATATTAGAGTAGGTTAGACCTAGTGTATAATTCTAAATATTTAGTTTTTTAACTATTTTATCTACTTAGGTATTATAAGGAACTATATAGGATTATATAGGATTCTAAGGAGTAGGTAGGTATAGTTATATAAGCACTATATTTTATATTTTTAGTTTAGAGGTTTATAAATATTAGTATTTAGAGTTCTTATCTATTATAGGCGTTATGTTCTTCTATATATATTTATAGTATATTATATTTATTAGTTTGTTATAACTACTTTGTTTATTTATTATTATTATAGTATCTTTAGTAAATAGATATCTAAGCATTAAGCCCTATTACGAAGCCTATATATTATAATATACATTATAAAGGAGGCTCTTTATAAGTATAATAATAAGGATGAATTTACTAGTCTATATAAGATTAGTAAGTATATTAAAGTATTCCTAAGACGTAATAGGATATTACTATAAGTATTAGTAAAACTTAGATAGTGTCCTAACTTAGATCTATTTAAATATAGTATATATATTTCTAGGTAGGAAAGCTATTTTAGCGCTTAACTTCTCTATATTGCTTAGTATTATAATGATGCTTAGCTTCTTTACGTTGCTTAGTATTGCTATAACGCTTAGCTTCTTTACGTTACTTAGTATTACTATAGCGCTTTGCCTCTTTATGTTACTTAGTGTTGCTTACTTACTAGTTTCATTAAGTAATAGAAACTAGACACTATAATAAGAACTAGATATTAGAAAATCTAATAGTAAGTAGACTTTACTTAGCTAAGGCTTATACTTTAATCCCTTATACGTAAAGCTAATATGGCTAATTGTTAATAGCTTAAGTACTTTACTTTTTAACGTTATAGGTAAAGACGTAAAGTTAAGTAGGTTTATTAGAAATTAGTATTAAGAAATATTTAGTATCTTGCTATTTAACTACTTAGAAGGTATAGTTTGTGTACTAGCCTTTAAGAGCCTATTAATTATTCTTAGTTATGAAAATAGTAATTAAGTTATATTAAGAGATATAGCTATAGTTAAGGTACTACCTAAAGAATAATACAGTTTAGAGTATAGAGTTAATATCACTAGTAGTATTAAATCTACGCTAAACTTTAGTAGATTAATTATTAGGCATATTAACATTATTAGGCGCGCTAACATTACTATATATTAGAAAGTACTAGTAGTAGGTATTTTTATTATCTATTTTATTCTTTAGCAGTATACCTTACTCTTTAATAAAGACTTTCTTACGAATTATTATAATATTAATAAACTTTTATAGGACTCTATATTATTAATTTAGTAGGATAGAGCAATTATAGTTCTATAAAGCTAGTTTATGTTCTAGCGTTAGCCTAAAGTAGATAATAAACTTAGTTACTCTAATACTTATTAAGGAATATTAGAAGGAATATAATATAGATAGCTAAATAGCTTATTGCCTTCTACTATTAGTAACTTGTTATATTATAGTAGTTCTTTATTAAGAACCTTTCTTATGTATATTTTCTTAATATTGTTACTACTTTACTAAATCTTTATTATAAGGATAGAGAGGAGTTTTATTAGACTCTCTTTAAAGGTAGCATATCTATTTAGATTAAAATTATTAAGTTATATAGGAATAGTATATATTATTAGCGTAAAGAGTTAGTCTTTAAGCTAGTAGTTATTTAAAGTTATAAAGATTATAATTTTGATATAGTGTTTAGTCTAAAAGATAATACTATATAAATCTATATTAGCGTTTTATAACGTATTAATAAATAAAATATTATATAATACGTCTATTTTACTAGTCTAGGTAGAGGCTAGGTTAAGTAAGGATAATATAGTAAGCCTAGGTATTCCTTTTTAGGTAATTAATACGTTAGTAGAATATATCTAATAGATTTTTTTACTAGATATAATATACTCTTTACTCGTTACTATTCTAGTTATACTTTATAACTAAATAGTATATATATAATAAGTATAAACTATATAGTAACTTTTGCTATATATTTAACTATTTATAACCCTTTATAATTAATTAAGGCTACTAATATTATAATCTTATTATCTTAATTAGGTAGTAGTAAGAACTTTATAAAGTGCTACCTATTATGTCTACTACCTAAATGGTATATCCCTTATTATACTAGATATATTCTTTTCTCTTCTTTATCTTTATATACCTTTAGGTCTTCTTTTAAGCAGTTTTCTTTATACTTAACTAGATTACTTTTAAGAAGGTATAGCCTTAGGTCTTTGTTATACCTTTTTAATATAACTTTTAGGCTATTAATACTTTTTATATACTAACTAATTCTATTCTATTTCTTTTATTAGATAAGGGCCTTATAGAAATATAATAAGCTAATTAGGTATTACTAAATTAAGTAATTATAACTATTTAATAGCTAATACTCTTAGTTAGACTAAGTATTTAAAATAGTAAGACTATTATATTATAGTCTTTTTAAAGCCTTTATGCCCTTTAGCTTTTAAACTTTAACTTCTTAACTTTATAACTTTATATACTTACGTCTTTTGCTATCTTTAAAAGAAAGATGTACTCTTAATACTATCCTATACTTAACGTATATATTATCTTTACTTATTAGCTATCTAATAGTCTCTTGCTATCCTAGCTTATTAAGGAGGTAAAGTTAATTCCTTATAGCGTACTACGCTAAAAAGGTAAATATATTTATCTAGAGAGTAGAATTTCTAGTTATATTATAAAGCGTTATAACTTTAATAATTTATAAGTTCTAGTATATTGCTTATAGATATTAGTAGTAATAATTATAGTTAGTAAGTTAAGTTTAATGCTTGCTAGGCTACTTACTAAGCTTGTTTAGCTATACTTATTAAGTAAGAAGAGAGTCCCCTTTTTGTTTTAGCTTCTCTTATATTTAGCTCGCCTAAGCTATCTCTTTCCTTAAGTTTGCCTTTTAATTTTAGTAATAATAAGCTAATAGACGATAATAACGATAATAATAATAAAGACGAAGAAGACGATAAGACTTTCATTAATCCTAATCTTCTCTCTCCTCTCGCTCTTATCCTTACTAAGGCTAAGTATAACGTGCTTATATAAAAATTTAACTTTAGCTTAATAGCTAGAATTAACCTTAGCTAGCTACGTTTTATAGCGATAAAGCTAAGTCTAGACGTAAAGCGCTCTACTATACTTAATAAATAATAGTCTTAGACTACTAAGAAGTAGGACGTCTTAATATTTTAAAAAAAAAAAACTATATAGTAATATTAGCTATATAATAAAGATGACTTTTAGTAAACGCATATTAGATATTGCTACGTATTTAGCGTATATTAAGTATAGGTAAGAATATTAGTAGTTTATATAGAAAGTAAAGAATACATAGAAGAATTTTAGAAGTTATTATACTTATTATGTTATATTTCTTAAAGACTATACCTTTAGAGATAATTATTATAAATTTAAAGGTAAAGTTATAGAGTATAAGACTTTAGGTAAATTATTTAGTTTATAAACTAGTTAAAAGATAGAGGTTTAGGAAGTAGTAGTTTAGAGTAGGTAATTAGTATAGAATAGCGTATTAACGTATACTTCTCATAATGATAGTAATTACTTAAGTATTTAGTGTCTTATGCTTCCTTTACGATTATATTATTTAATTAAGTTCTATAAGAAGTAAGTAGGAGTTGCTTTGAAAGCTATGAGTATCTTATAAGATATATATTATAAGGATTATAGGCATGTTTAGTATTCTTTAATATCTTTATAATTATATCGTTTAATTAGGTTCTATAAGAAGTAAGTAGGAGTTGCTCTAAAAGCTACAAGTATTCTATAAGGCGTGCGTTATAAGCGTTATAAGTATATAGTAATATATTATAGTTGTTTAAATTAATTATATTGGGTGTATTAATAATATTATTCTTATCGTCTTATTATCTATTATATGCGTTATAATATAAACGTTAATATTAGTAAATAGTTAGTTATAAATAGGTAAAGTTAGAAAATATACAATGTCTATATAGCTAATATATGCTTTACAGAACTATAGGATATGCTAGCCTAAAATAAGTAGTTTAGTATTTTATTAGACTTTATAACTAGTTAGGTATTAGAAGGGTATATTTAGTAGGATATAGGATATCTAGAGATAATTAGGTAATGTTAAGAATCCTAAAGGATGTTAATTTTAGGACTAGCTATTATTACTATACTCTTATAATTAAAATAATATAAACTTATAAGCTAATAATCTAATTTATTAACTTAATTTGCTATACTATCTTTTACCTTATTCTTTTAATTTAATAGTTATCCTAGTATACTAAGCTATTATATTGCATTATCTTTAGTTTGTCTATTTATCTTGCTACTAAAACCTATATTCTTATTAATTATAGCTCTACTAATACTAGAACGCTATCTGCTTTATTCTTTAAAGGTATTTAAAGAATAATAATAGATAGCTTATATTCTTTTTTAGCTTTAGTACTAGCTTTTAATAGGCTATATTAAATAGAAACTACCTTTACTATTATACTTACTAATGTACGTATATATTAGCCTTTATTATATATATTTAGGCTATGCTATTAAACAAAAGGATAGGAACGTTAAATTATTAAGGGATAGTTATTAGTTTAATTAATAGAGAAACTAAAAAGGTAACTTAATAGTAAAAGCGTAAGGTTATAGTAAGTATTATTACTCTTAATATAGTAGCGAGTAATAGCTAAATTAGTATAAATATATATAGTATATAGTTTAACGCTAGAGGGTAATTTACTATATTATATCTATATAGTAATATTTTAGCTATACTTAGCTAGTAATGATTAGTTCTACTATTTAGTAATAATAGTAGGTATAAATATTTAGGCTAAAAAAATATATATTATTATTAATAAATAAGATAGCTTAGAATAATATAAGGCTAAGAAATAGGTAGAATAGTTTAGTAATAATGGTAGGTATAAATATCTAGGCTAAAAGAATATATATTATTACTAATAAATAAGATAGCTTAGAATAATATAAGGCTAAGAGATAGGTAGAATAAGATAAGTTTATATCTTATAAGTATTTATAATAAGTATTAAAATATAAATATTATAATCCTTTAAGCACTTTATAAAGGCTTAATTGAGGTATGTACTCTTATTGCTAAACTATAGTATACGAACTTTATAATTAAACTAGACTATTATAATTCTTAAGGAGTAGAAGGGCTAGACTATATAGTTTTTAAGGAGAGGAAGGGCTAGACTATGTAGTTCTTAAGGAGTAGAAGGATCTTTAGTAAAAGATGCTAATATTAACTTAGGTTATTAGGTTATTATTAGTAACATTGACTTTAAAGTCTATAACTAAATATTCTTTAGGATAATAGTAAATATTTATTATGCGTAGCTAGTAAATATTTATTAGACTATAAATACTTTATAGTATAATTGTTAGGTTCTAAACGTAGTAGAGTCTATAAATATATAGTGCTATAGAGTTTTTGTAGATATTAATATATATTAATTAAATATTATTACTATATTTAGTATTTAAATGTTATAGTATCTTTAGATAGCTTTATTAGATAACTTTTAAGCTATATAGGACCTAAGTAGCTACTTATACTAGAGACTTATAAGTTTAAGGCCTTCTACTTAATTAGGATTATAAAAGTAAAGTTCTTATATTTATTAATTAGAGTTACGCCTTTTTTAATAAGGTTCTAGGGTTAGGATAAAGTAATTATATAATTAGCAAAATATATTAATTAATATTAAGTTAGTAGGTAGATATCTACTTAGAATAAAGCTAAAATTATTTTAGCTTATACTTATTGCTCTTAAGTCTTATCTACTAGTATTATATTTATCTATATAGGTTATTTTTAATAGGCTATAGGAATAACGTATCTTTTTATAAAATATTCTAGTAATAAATAGTTTTGTCTTTAGAGTATAAAAGGAGATATTTACCGTTAGGATAAAATATTAGTATATAAATCTAGTTATTATAGCTAATAAGTATTTTAATTAGTGTTTCTCTACTATCCTAAAGCTTAATAAGCTTATTATAACTAATAGTAAGAATTTAGGTAAGCTAACTATATAAGGTTATAAGAATTAGGCTTAAGGTAGTAAATAGTAGTAGATATTAGTAGTTAGTAAAGTTTAGAATATAGAGAGTTAAGTAACTTAGAGATTTTGCTATAAAATATTAGAGATTATAGTTAGATTATAATAATATAAGTATACTTACTCTGCCTTGCTTTACTTATACGTACCTTACTTTGCCTAAATATAGCTAAATGCTTTATAATTAATCTTTTTAGGGTTAGTCTATATTAAACGTTGTTTACTAAGATTATAGATACTTAAAGTTTAATTATTAGCTTTTTATAAATTCTACTTAAGGGATTATTAGCCTATAATAAGTAGGTATAGAATATAGCCTAAAGACGCTATATATTCTAAGTAAGGCCTTTCTATTTATATTAAGATAGCTATATATTATCTACTAATAAAATAAAGAGTTATAAGTAATTTAGTAAGCTATTACTAGTTTATATACTTAATTATATACTAAGTAGCTATCTACTAGATAAGGTTACTTTATAAGTAGTACTTAGTTTATATTAATAACTATATAAGTTTATAATATTAAAGAAAAGGTTAAGTCTAAATAGTTTCTTAAATATGGCATTAAGATGCCTAGGCTACTTATTTATAATTAATAGGCTATATATATATTATCTAATAAAAATTAGAAGATATTATATAGATTACTATAATATAGTTCTTAAGCTCTCTATTAGTTAAAATATAAAGGTTAGTTGCTAAATATTAACGTAAGATAATAGAGTAGTATTATCTTAAGTCGCTATAAAGAAGTAAAGATATTAATTAGATTAAGTAGATAGGTCTTAATATAATAAGTAAAGAATGCATCTATAAGATGAACTTAATAGTTTAATAATAGGAAGTAAAGAAAATATAAGTTAGATTAAGTTAATGTAATTTATACCTTAATTGCTATATATTTAGTAGATATTTAAAATAGAGTATTTTTTAGAGGTATAAACTAATAGGATAACTAACTATATATAGGTATAATATAAGTATACTTACTTATCCTATTGTATTCCTATCTATATTATAGCTAATTATTATTTAAAGTTTACTTATACTAGTTTATATGCTACTACTATTTAGGATTATATTTTATTTATATATTTCTTAAATAATATAATCTTATACTATATATATATACTTTAGTATAGAGATTTAGTTTGACTTATATATCTTAATTATTAACCTATACTATAATATACTACTATTATTTACCTTATTGCTACTCTACTTATTTATCTAATAGCTTATTTTAAATATAACGCTATCTAATTATTATTCTAAGTAGTTAAATGTATACTATAAAACTATACTAGAATATACTAATTAAAGCTTAATTTTCTATTGCTCTATTTATCTATTGCGCTAACTTAAAGTAATATCTATAATATTATTCTAAGTAAGGAAGATTAATACTATATACGTTAAGCTATACTAATAGTGTAAAAGAATAATATAAGGAAGATAAGTTAATATTAATATTAATATAAACTCTTATATTTAAGATACTAGTCCTATTAACTAAGTTTATAAGATCTTACCTATTACTATAAGCCTAGAAGGAAGTACTTATTTATTATGTCTACTTTTAATATTATAACGGAAGGTTAAAGGCTTGCTTCTAATTTTAATTATCTTATAATAACTTTTTTATAATAAATAGCTAGTAGTTATACTTATATACTATCTTCTTATCTAAAGCTAAATAAGGCATATAGTAGTAGGTACTTAATGCTAACTACTTTGTTTTATACTTCTTTATAAGTTAGATATAGGAATAAGTTTGCTAAATTAATAGGAAGGAGAGGAAGAGAAGGGGGTTATACTCTAAGTATTATAAGAGACTAGATTAATATTTAGTTTTATAATATAAGCTTTAAGAACAATCGTAGCTACTAAATGTAATAGATACATTAAGCTAATTTAGTAGTTGCCTAATACTAATATAATTAACTAATTAATACTTCTAGTAGCTTCTTTCTTATTTATAATAGCTATATTTAGATAGGCTATAACTAAAGCTATTATAGTTGCTAATGTAAGTACCTTTTCTATAATAGCTATACTTAGATAGGCTATAACTAAAGCTATTATAGTTGCTAGTGTAAGTACCTTCTTTATAATAGCTATACTTAGATAGGCTATAATTAAAGCTATTATAGTTGCTAGTATAAGTATCTTCTCTATAATAGCTATATCTAGATAGGTTATAACTAAAGCTATTATAGTTGCTAATATAAGTACCTTCTTTATAATAGTCGTACCTAGATAGGCTATAATAAAAGCTATAATAAAGGTATTACTAAAAGTAGTAAAGTAAGCTAGCTTACCTTAAGGGTATTAATCTTAAGTACTAGGAGCTATAGAGGAGTACGCATAATATTATAGTAAGCGCTTCTAAACTTATATAGGTTTCTATACTATTAATTTAGTAGGATAAAGTAATTATAGTTCTATTAAGTTAGTTTATGCTCTAGCGTTAGCCTAAAGTAGGTAATAGACTCTATGCTATTAGTTTAGTAGGATAGAGTAATTATAGTTCTATAGAGCTTATTTATACTCTAGCGTTAGCCTAAAGTAGGTAGTAAACTCTATGCTATTAATTTAGTAAGATAGAGTAATTATAGTTCTATAGAGCTTATTTATGCTTTAGTAAAGGCGCTATAAGTAGATAGTATAAAGGAAAAAGAAGAAGAGAAAGATAAATAAAGGAAGAAAGATATTTATATTCTATAGACCTTTAAGAATTTCTCTTTAAGTAAGTTTAAACCTAATATTATAAGGGTAGTGTTAATCTTTTTAGGAAGTAGCTAGGATATGCTTATAATAGACTTTTAAGAAATACTACTACTATTAACGTGCTAGGCTTAGGCTAAAATATTAAGGCTATTAGCGTACTTTAGTACTACTAATATTAAAGCTATTAGCGTATTAAGGTAGTTAAGTCCTTAAACTTAAGGAAGTAATAGTAGTAAAAGAACTATTAAAGACTAGAAGACTAAATAGTAATTAAAAGTAGTAAGAAGTATTGCTAGCGTACTTTATTAGTAATATTAAGGCTATTAGCGTATTAGAGTAGTTAAGTCCTTAAACTTAAGGAAGTAATAGTAGTAAAAGAATTATTAAAGACTAGAAGACTAGATAGTAACTAAAAGTAGTAAGAAGTATCGTTAGTGTGCTTTACTACTAATGCTAAGGCTATTAGCGTACTAAAGAAGAAGGAAAGAAGAAGAGGAAGAAGAGGGAGGGTTAAAGGATTACTATATTTTTATTACTAATCTTCTAATTAATTTGGTATGTTCTTTCTAAGGATTACTATACTCTTATTATTAATCTTTTATCTTAATCTAGTAGAGCTAAAGCTTAAGATAGTAAAGTACTTAGACTTACTAGGAAAACTTGCTCTTTATATTCTTTTTAAGGATTACTATACCCTTATTATTAATCTTCTAACTAATGTGGTATTCTTTATACGCTTTATAGCTAGAGTACTTGTATTATAATATTAAATTTATTGTCTTATAGAACGTAAGCTTCTATTTTAACTAGGTAGATATAGTTCTTAAATCTATTATTTTAATAGAACGTAAGCTTCTATTTTAACTAGGTATTCTTAAATTTGCTATCTCATAGAATGTAAGCTTTTATTTTAACTAGGAGGTTATTCTTACTACTAATAATGCTACTTATATAGGTATACTTACTGAAACCTATTAATATCTGTATATCTATATATATTCTAATATATAGGTTATAAATAGAAGGAATTACTACTAAGGTATTTAATTAAAATGATAGTAAATATTGCCTACATTACTTATAATAGGGGACATTATCTATCTTAAAAAGCTAAGAGTAGCTACTAGTAGTAAAAAGACTTGTAAGATAGTATAGTAAGCTTATCCTTCTAAGTAAGATAGCTAATTTAGCGCCTAGATATTCCTAGCGTCTAAAAGGCTTATAGAATCCCTAATAGTTATTAATACTTATTATAACGTGTAGTATTAAGAAGGTATTCTTTATAACCTACTCTTTTAAGTGAGATAGTTAACTTATACGCTTATTAATTCTTATATGCTAGCGTAATTTATAGTACTACTCCTTTTTAATTAAAGCTTTGCTACGATTAGAAGGTATCCTTAGTAAATCTACCCTTCTAAATAAGATAGCTAATTTAGTATCTAGATGATCTTGCTGCCTAGAAGGCTTATAGAAATTCGTACGTTTATTAATACTTGTATGTTAGTATAACTTATAATACTACTTATTCTTAATAGAATCTTGCTACGCTTAAATTTGTACTTATCGTTAAGTTGCTTTAAGACGTATATAAAAAGCGTTCTAGTCTTATAAGGTTACTATTAAATATTAAAATCTTACCTCCTAAATAAGGCTTGAATACTTAAACTTTAACTATCTTTTTTTAGTATAGTATAGAGTAAGGACTTTAGTTGGCTAATTATTATTATTATTAATAGTAAAAATTATATCTATAATAATATAGAGAGTATTAAGTACTATAAAAGCGTTCTATTTAGGCTTTAGTAGGTTATTAGTGTTATTATTACTATTTAGTACTTAAACCCTTCTCTTTTAAATTAGATAAGAGTACTTAAACTTTAACTACTTTTATTTAGTGTAGTATAGAGTTAGTAGGTGTATAGGCTATTAATATTATTATTACTATTTAGTACTTAAATCCTTTCTTCTTAGATTAGATAAGAGCTTCTAATATAGGAGTAGTATTTAATAAACTATTTATGAAAGTAAGTCTTTCTATATATTTTCTTATGTATTCCTACTAATAGAAATAGCTAATATAAATAATTGTAGACAACTTAGGTAATAAAGACTTATAAGCCTTTAATGCTACTTACGTAGGTTAACTTCTAGTTAGTTATCTATAGAACCTTATTATTATTAAGATAAGAGTAGCTATTATAGAGAGTATAGTACTTATTATTAATAATATATATGTAAAAGAAATCTAGTATATAAGTATACTATTTAAGATTTATAGAACTATTAGTATTAAAGACTAGTGCTTAGGTAATTATTATATAGATAAACTTTTAGAACTTTAGAAATTTATAGATAGAGCAATTAGTAAACTAGTTAAGGCTAAGAAGATATAGTGCTAAGTAAAGGATTATAGTATAGTAGTCTTACTTAATATTATATATAGTAAAAGAATTAGTAGTAGGGTAGTTAGATATCTAATAAGTACTTAAACTTTAACTACCTTCTTTTAGTATGGTATAGAATAAGGACTTTAGCGTGTCTTAGTTATAATATATAATACTAAAGGTAAGTAAGTCTAAAGTAATAGGATAGTTATAGTTTATAACTTAGTTAGCGTCATAATACTTACTACTAATAATATTAAAGATAAGTAAGTTTAGAATAATTAGATAAATGCTAGTATTATAATATAGTTAGTATTATAATACTTACTACTAATTATATTAAAGGTAAGTAGATTAGGAGGAAGGTAATAAATCTTATTTACTATATTGTTAGTATTGCTATACTTCTTATAAAGGATAATACTTAATATAATAGAAATACGTAAGGAGTTACTTAGATTGGCTTAAAGGTTAGTAAGAGAGACTTAGATATTATATTTAGGCTTAGTAAGACTAAGCTTAAATTGGCTTAAAGGTTAGTAAGAGAGATTTAGATATTATATTTAGGCTTAATAAGACTAGGCTTAGATTAGCTTATAGGTTAATAAGATAGATAAGATTAGTATTTATTATAGTACTATATCTATATTACTTATAGATAAATAAATATTTAAAACTAATTAGATTAGAATAGGTTTATGAATAGGAAGGGTAAAGGTAGTTATAGGTAGGGTAATGTAAGTTATAAGAGCTCTTTAGAAGTTAAGGTAATCCCTAAGTTGTAAACTAAAAATAACGAATTACTAACTATACTTATTAATACTTAGTTAGCCTAATAAGCCTCTAAATAACTCTTTGCTAATAAGTAAATAGATTTAATAAATTAAGTCCTTTTATTATAATAAATATATATAATTAAATTAACTTAAAAGTTTAGGTTAAAGTTTATTACTATCTCTAAAGTTACTAAACTTATCTTTCTCTTTAGTATCCTAAGCCTAGGTATAATTTACTACTATACTAGTATTAAACTTTAGCTTAACGTCTCTACTACCTTTAAGTATTATATATGCTTAACTTAGAATTACTATATGTTTTTTATTAAACGCTTTTACCTTACTAGTAAGCATTATAGCCCTAAGTGTTTATATATTTTAAGAGTTGTAATTATTTCCTTTAATTTAGATAGCCTTTAGAAACTAACGCTCTATAAAATTGCCTTAAATTAAAGTATTATATATTATATTAATGTTATGCTTTATAGTAGTAATACTTCTTGTACTAGATATATATTTACTAAATGAGCCCTTTAGTATAGCTTTTAACTTTCTGCTATAACTATTTATAAGGTATATATAATTAAAAGTAATATGAATATTATGGGTTGAATTCTTTTAGGTCTTTATGTCTAGTTTTGTACTACTATTTATATATTCTAAGCTTAAATCTATAGCCTTATAACTATGTAGTTTACTAAGCTAGTTAACTAGGCTAGAAGCTAGTATAGCGCGTTATAACTTTAGTTTATTAATAGTATCTAGTATATTCTACTTAAGCTATATTATCTTATTACTATAATTATTAGAACTAGACTTATAGAACTAATATATTATAGGATTAATTAGCTAATAAAGTAAACTAACGTCTATATATTTAATAGCGTGTTTTAGTATTAATAATAGGTAGATCTTTTATATATATTAATATAATGTCTAGAACTAAATATTAACGTCCTTTAGTATTATTGTACTACTTTCTTTGTTTTTATATAAACTAGTCTAACCTTCTACTTAATATATAAGAATTTGAATGTCCTAGATAATTTTAATTACTTAATTTACTATTAACGTTTTAATAATGTCTCTTATAATTGTATTATCTACTAGTACGTTAGAAGTTATATTTAGAGGGTAGTGTTTATAATAGCGTAAAGTAAGCTTAAATAAGGCTAAGTTTTAAGTATTAAATACTTATTATAGAATAGGTTCTAGCTTATGTAACTAAATAGACTAGCGTATTTTATTCTTTAGATAACCTTAAGTAGTAATATTATGCTTAATAGAATATAGAGTATGCTTATAGTAGTTAATAGGTCCTTAATAGCTTTTTATAATGTTTTCTCTAAGGCACTTTTAAGTATAGAACTACCTAATAACTAGATAAAGCTACTCCTTTCTATTAAAGGCTAGAGATAAATAAGATTGCTTAGATTTAATAGCTTAATTATTCTTTATACTAAGTTAATTTCTATATATAAGAAATAAGTAGTAGGCAAATATATAAGGTTTACTTATTAGGAAGTTAGTTAGCTACTAATATTAGTAGAAGTTTATACTTAATATATCTATTTTATCTAAGCTATATTTTAGAAACTTAAGTACGTTTATAAAGATCTTATAATATATATTATATATACTATTTATAGTACCCTTATTTTTAAATATACTAGCAAGCTATTAATATTTAGTTTTAATTAGGGGAAGTTAATTAAGTTATAATTATACTAATTTCTTCTTCTTATCTTTCTTATTACTAAATATCTCCTTAAGTTAAGTCTTAAAGGTAACTTAGAGACTTTAATATATTAAGACTTCCTTAATAGCATTAGCTATAGGTTTACTAATTATGTATTCTTTATAAAGAAGTAAGTTTATAATTAAGCGTAAAGGTAATTTATATATTAGATTATATATATCTTAAGTTAAACTACTAGGTAGATAATAAGAATATCTAACTATAGTAGCTATAGTTAGATTTTTTATAATATAACTATAGCTAATCCTCTTATTTTGAACTTAATCTTTGTAGTTAAAGTTATTATATATAAGCGCTAACTAAGGATTATAGGCTAAGGTAGTAAGCTATTTTTATAAATATATAAGCGTAAGGTTGTAAACTAACTATAAGATACTAAAGGCTACTAAGGATAGTTATAGAATATATAGAGATGCTTATATAAGTATTCTAGTGTTTATATTTTGTAGACTATAGATATTAGGAGGCCTATACGATAAGTAAGGGCTTATAAGAAGGAGTAAGGATAGATATAAGATATATAGGAATGCTTATATAAGCATTCTAGCGTCTATATTTTGCTAGAGGAGTAATACTAGAAGGGTCTTATAGCGATATATAAGCTATTATAAGAGGTAATAAGGGATAATAAGGGTTATAATAATACTAGAATAGGGTATTTTATTAGTAAAAACTTAGTAAGCTAATCTATAACCTATACTATATAGTAATACTTGTAGTAAATACTAAGTATACTAAAAGTCTATATTACTTTCTTTTTAACGCTAGCGTAATAAAGATATATACTTAGAAGTATTAATATTATATTAGACTTTTAGTAATTCTAATGGCTATATACTATAGTAGTAATAAGAAATATAATTAGATTATTAGTATTTATAGACTATATTTTATAAGAACTTTAATAGCTTCTACTATGCTATATAATATTATAATAAAAAGTAACTTATTAAGGAGCTAGAAGTAATAGACGCTTTATACTTGTTAGAAAGTTAATTAAATTAGGATTCTTTTTGTAGTTAAACTGCCTAAACTATAGCGTTCTTAGAAGTTATTATAACTTAGTTATAAAGCTATTAGGATGATAATTACCCTAGATCTAATTTATAGAGTAGTAAGTACTAAGTATATTACTTAAAGTAGACTAACGACTCTTAAGAATTAAATAGTATTAGTATTATAGAGTAATAGTATAATGTTAGTTATCTATATTTACCTAAGTATCTAAGAATTTAGGAAAAGTTTAAGAGATTAAGTATAAATAAGAGAGTATAGATTCTAGTTTTAACTTAGTAGTAAGTCGTAAGCTATGCTATTAAGGTAATAGATAGTAATTATTATCTTTATCTTAATTGCTATCCTCTTTTTTTGTACTTAATGCGCTACTAGACTAATAGGGCGTAGAGAGAAGAATTGGAGGTAGGCTAGAGAGTCTTAGTACTAGTAATGTATTCTTTATTAATAAGAGAGGCGATATAGTAATAGGAGGTAGGGTTGATTGTCTTTTTAATTAAAACTATTGCTCTAGACGCGTAGGAAGAGTCCTTAGTTATTAGTTTAAGGGCCTAAGTAAACTAATAGAAATAGGGCTATAATAAGGCTAATGCTTAGACCTAGTATAGCGCTTTTAAGTAAATATAGTAAATTTAAATAATAGAGAAAAATAAGGTAAGTAAAGTGATATAAAAATAAATATAAATATATATATAGTTATAGAGATAATATAATTTAAAAAGTGCGTATTCTTTTATATAAAGTTAATAGGGCCCTTACTAAAATAGAATAAGAGTTACTTAGATATAGTAAGCTGCTTTAAAATTACATATGTCCTAAAATATCTAATTAGCTAAGGGTAAGCTAGGTTCTATATAGAATAGCTAAGGATACTTAGTCAGTAAGAGCTAAAGGCTCTCTAACTAAGTAGGGAGCTAAAGGCAACTTGTTTTTAAAGTAGCTTGCTACGTCTAAGAAACTAAGATAAGTCTAGATAGTGTAGGTCTAAGAATCTAGTCCTATCATTACCATGACTTGAAACAATATCCTACAGCGAATGACTTGATCACCATGATTTTGGAAGGTAGACCAAATATTATCCTTGACAAGGACATAAAACTACAGCAATCCACCATGTTGGCCCAGACACAAAATCTCGATAAAGAGAGAGATATGGGACATGAGTACGATTGGGTAGAGTCAGAAAGTCGATGGATCTTGAGAATTGAAGTCCGATCCACAGCATCTGGTTATTTTCAGCTCAATGGGGATGGCCCTACCCTCCGTATGAAATGGCATGCTCCCATTCATTCCGATATCCGCCCTCGAACTTTGGAACGACAAGAAGTGTGATACCTCGACTTCTAGCGCATCCAAGCAATTGTCCGCTTCCGACAGACCTGACTGCAGTCCAGCTATATGTGAATCAAGCATCGTATCTCGTTGCGTTTGCACTTACTGGGAGCATGCCACTCATTTTGACTGACGAGTCCTTTCCAACAAAATTGGGAATTTCATCACCCGTACCCCGTTCAATGACCCGGAAGTAACTTCACAGTAGTCATCTAATCGTCAAACACTTAGCCGATCCTCACCGTAATCATACACAGTTATGACAAAAAAGTCCTTCCTTTGATTGCAGCTTGGCTACATTCCCACAAAATCGAACCTTACCAAGAAACCCGACAACACACAGAATCCAGACACCAAAAAAGGAAACTTATGAGTCTATCTTGATTGGGTGGGACCTGGACTGCTTCGAAAGAATCAATTGGAAATTATCACAGAAAAAAACCTGTTGGAGGTGGGTGGATTTGGTGAATGGAGGTTGTGAGTGGCTCGAGTGAGGCTGTCGTCACTGCAAGTTTCCGTAGCAAAAGAATGGAAAGTTTTCTTCAAGTTTGAAGTCGTACTAACAGTTTTACTCCGCAATGAGGTTTGAAATCAATTTCCAGGCACAATAGTAGTGTCGGCGGAAGTAGAGATCGAAAAGCAAAGCACAGTGCAGTGATGTCCAGCTGTGAGCCAACCAGACCAATAGAGTAGCCTTTAAGGGAATGGCTTTACAAGAACCAAAATGCAGCTGGACCCTACCAACAGCATCGAATCTCCTAATTCTGTGTTCAGTTCCAACAAATTGGTGATTTGAACCACCTTTCAGAAGCATCATACTCAAGAGTTGAAGTACCAAGACTGCTAGAACTCGTGATCTGTCTGCACTTGAGTTAAGCTCTGAAGCAGTCATGAACTACATACCTTCAACTATACAACGAAGCCTTAAAGATGTAGTTGAAGGCTTGGCCAGTCAAGCATGAACAGCATTGGCTCAGGGCTTTAAATTCAAAACGCAGGGCCTCAACACCTGGCCTCGGCCAAGTAAGAAAAATAGAAATAGATGCTATAGTTGAGCAAGTTATAGAACGACCTCACAGATGTTACTAGCTGCAATAAATTTCACTCTACTTCTCATGTAGGCTTGCTGGAGGAGACGATAGCACACAGCACCATGGCGTTACGGAACAGCCTCATTCGAGCTCTCGCAGCCATATCAATAATCTACTCATTCTCCACCCCAGTTCTTGCTGAAGGAGAGAAGCAACAAGTGTTAGAGCCAGGACTCGACGGCACATTAAACCACATCAAATATGAAGCAGCCAGCACACCACCATCAGAGGCCACGATATCTCGCGCCATTGAGCGCGACTACTATAAACAAAAGTACATGAACACGATAACTGACGAGGGCGTGGATAGCTTGGACCAGAGCAGCAAGCGATATTGGTTACTTTGGTGTATGTATGGCTTTGAGCGCCATGGAATACGTTATCAGAATGAGATTAAGAAATGGGCTGTGAGATACGCTGGTATATCTGAAAAACATCGCAAAGTACATTAACTTCCCAGGCCAGACCAAATTGTCCAGACTAACATAGGCTTCAGATCGTGAAATCCTCATCAGACTACGAGAAAATCTACGACACAGTCCATGATCTTTGGGTAAGCCACCCAAATCCCCCCTATCTCCCATGCTAACAAATCCCCCCCAGGGAATCAACGGCCAAATCGCCAAAGACGTCGTCACCCATGCCCTCGCCTACTACTCCATCCCGCGCGACGAACTAGACCGCTTCATCCTCGTCCAAGAATACAACGAAAACTGGGATAATCAAGAACGCGTCAACGAAGCAATCCAGCACGTCGTCCGTGACTGGGCCACCGAAGGCCAGCACGAGCGCGCCACAGCCATGAAGACACTCACCGACATGCTCACCACACACTTCCCCTCCCGCTCAGTCTCACAACCAGCGCGCGTTCTCGTACCTGGCGCAGGACTAGGAAGATTAGCGCATGAGATTGCAGAGTTGGGTGGGTTCAGCGTGACGGCGAATGAGTGGAGCGCATATATGCGCCTTGCGTATCGATATGTTACGAGTTTAAGGAAGAAGGAGAGCGAGACGAACCACCCGTTCCTAGATTGGTGGTCATACCAGCCCTCTCGTACAGAAATGACACGCCCTGTACTCTTTCCTGACAGCGTCGTCCCGTCAAGCGGTCCGCAAGAAGTCGTTATGGTAGAAGGAGATTGGACTGTTGAATTCGCCAACGATACTGCCGTATACGACGCAGTGGTAACATTCTTCTTCATGGATACCGCGACAAACATGCTCGACTACATGGATACTCTATCACGTGTGCTGAAGCCTGGTGGCATGTGGATCAACCTGGGTCCGTTGCTATATCATGATGCGGCGGTGGAGTTTAGTCTGGAGGATTGGATGGATGTTGCAGAAAAGGGGTACGGCTTTGAGTTTGTCGATGTGCCGGAGGAGTGGGGACCGTTGACGCTGAAGAGCAAGAAGGCGCGGAATAGGGATATTGGGTATATGTATCATAAGGAGAGTTTGAGGAGGAATATTTATAATGCGCAGCTTTTTGCGGCGGTTAAGAAGGAGACAGACTTGGATGAATAGGCACAGGACTGGGTTGAAAAGCAGCTTTGAGAATTTCCAAGTAGCGGCGTTTGGTTTGGTCTGGTCATAACATTAGCTGGGAGCACAATGATACTAGAAGATTGACTAAATGTCTAGGACTTGATTCCTGGTATTCATTAAGAGCTCAGCTTTGTTGCTCCCGGCCTCGAGACCCGTCTAACGATACGACTTTCGCGGGACGCCTTGCTATGTTATGATACAATTCTCTGCCACTGATCCTTTTTGGCAGATGATTTAGAAGTTCGTGGATCTAAAGTGATAGCGTTGATGAGAAAGTCAAAAAGGTTGACTTGATTATTACAATCGAATATATGTGAGGTAAACGATAGCTCGTTACCGGTAATACAATGATTCTGCTAAGTAGATGACGCCAAATACCAAAAATGCTATTGCACCTCCGAGGGTGACTGAAAAGGTTAGTATAATGTTTTGGTGGAGATGAAGAATCGACTTTACCTATGCGCATGCTGACTTTTCCAGCCAGAGCTCTTCCTCCTATCACAGCAACAGCGGAGCACATCGCATGCCCGACTACCGCACCAGCAGTGATCCACCAATAATCCTGTCCTGCAGCCATTGCAATGGTAGCAATTTGGCTTCGATCTCCCCACTCGCCAAGGAACGTCATGGCGAAAGTTTGTACCCAAGCTGGTGATAGTAAAAGTGAGCACAGATTATTAAATCCTGAAAGAATAGACGATAAAGAAGAGCTGGCACCAGGCGTTGGTGGCGGCGATGGTGATGTTGATGGACTGCGAAGGGGCGCTGGTAGGGTAGATGATGAGGAGCGTAGACGGCCTAAGCGACCTGATTCCATGAGATAAGGCGAGACACTAGACCGTCGCTTAGACCGTCGCATTTCTTGTTCTTTTTCTTCCAATTCCATTTCAACTTCTCTCATTTCTTCTCCAACACCCTCCTCGGCGTCCATTGCTAGACCCTCTCTTAACAGTTTTATTCCGAATACAAAGAAGAGCAATGCAGCTGCATATCCAGTGAGCTTCTTGGGAAGTAATGTTGGAACAGCATGGCCAAGGACAGCAGATAGGACAGTCATAACGAACAGCGCAGATACTGCGGCCGAAAATACAACCATTCTGTCATGTCTCATGGCCATGAGTGCCGCAACGAGAAAAGTCTTGTCACCAATTTCGGAGAATATGATCATTGTCCAGGAGATAAAAAATGAGTGAAATGGATGTAGTAGAGAATCGTCGATTGGTTCCGCGGATCCAGGTAATTTCGTTTTTGGGTCGGAATCGTGAAGAGTTGGAGGATTAGGATGAGGAATATCGTGTGGCTTTTCTGGTAGATCGGCCGGTTTCTAAAGGCATCATTAGAAAGTTGTCAAGTTTCGCGTGATTCCCATAACTTACTTCAAGACCTGCTGCACCTTTCTTCTTTTCCTTCTCGTCGTCACCGTCTTTCGAACTTGGCGTCGATTTCGACTTGCCATTGTCCACTCGAGGTGGAGCCTCCTTGGGTTGTTCGGGCTTCTTCTTCTCGGCTTCACCCTTCTCCTTTCTTTCTCGGTCTTTCTGGCTCACGCCTCCTTCTGTTCCTGTTGGACCAGTAACTTTCTTATGACTGGTTAAATCTGCCATAACACCATCGTCTTCTGGACGGTCGAATGTCTCTGCCAGCACCTTCTCCTTCTCTTTTCCACTCGCTGGTTTGGTGGAAGAACCAAGATCCTCTATCTGCTGTGACTGCTTTTTCCTTGTGCTCTCCACGTAAGGTCCAGCATGTGGTTTTCCATCTAAGCCATCAACTGGAGCATCCTTAGTCCCGGCTCCTTTCGAAGCTGGCGGTCCGGATACCGCGATAGCCGAGTCTATTGCGGTAGAGTCTTTCGATTGATCGGCTTGTAGCTTTGTGCTTGATTTTTCAACGGCGAGGGCTGCGACTATAGAAGGAAGTAGGAGCAGGAGTAGCGGCGCAACAGGCGTCCTCGAATTTAACCTCATTGTGACGATTGTGAGGAGGTTGTTGGAGGTGAGCGAGCGGAGGATATGCAAGTGGGCGATGAATTACGGGGAAATTGGTGATGTGGTCTCTCGTTGGTAGTTAAGGGGTAAGACGTGTAAGCGATGGACGCGGATGACGGGATATTGTGGCTCGAGACTGCAGCGTGTAGACAGAGGGAATTGGAGGTTGCGGTTGGTAGATTGGAAAAAGAAGAAGTAAACAGATTACAAGATGATAGAGTAAAGCGCGCAAAAGAGGTGAGAGGTGAGAGGTGAGAGAAAATTGGGGCGAATGTATGGACGGTTTAGAGACTCGTTACTGTTCGCGTCTCGACCACCAAAAACTAGCCAGCGGTGCCAGCGGCGAAGTTGAACACTGGGAGTCTGGGAGTCTGGGACTGGGGAAGTTTGTGTCTAATCCATATCTGGCATAGTCTGCTTGTCTAGTCTATTCTTGGTCAAGACCATACGAGCGGCTGCATTTTACTCATATGCATTTTAACCTGATCCCTCCAAGTCTTATATTTGGGTCAAGTTGGATCTATTTATGGATCTCTTGTTCAAATGCACAACGCTTCAAAGTTATTGTTTATGCAGGCAACGACATCAAATTGTTGTAAGGCCAAAAGAAAGAAACATTATTCCAGCCCAAGTAAACTAGCAACCAGCACCTAGAGTTTCGAGATATAACCAACGCTAACATAAAGAAATCTAGCCTTGGCTGCTCTTGCTGTTAACCAATCGCTCTGCGAAGTTACCAATACATCTTTCCTGATTGGCTAAATGCAATCATTCGCCTCTGCTCAATTCACGAATGATCCTGCTTTCTTTCTATCAGTCACCTCCCCGTAGGCCAAGCCGTATCAACATAAAAGGCTCAGTATCTGCCCCCTCTTCGTCTGCTTCTTTCACACAACAACTTCTCACATTCTCAAAGAACTTCCAAACCCACATACAAACAATCATCCCTTCAGTACCAAACCAATCAACTTCCATCAATCATCATGTCTCCCAAGTGCTGCGGTCGTGACGGATCAGGCTGTGTCTGTGCCGCCGAAGGTAATAATCACCATGTGTCTACATCATCAATCCCAAGTGGGTTGTTGAGTGTTTACAAATATAGCCATTCAGATGATGAGTTAACTAACATGTCTTAGCCACCTGCTCTTGCGGCAAAAAGGCTGCTCAAGCGTGTGACTGCGACAAGTCTGCTACCGAGAACACTGTTTCTGGCAATACTTGCTCCTGCGGTATGGTCTCTGAAGCCATTCATCCATCATAGATTGCTGACTTCAGTAGGAAAACGTGCTGCTGGAGCCTGCACTTGCTCTCGTTCTGCCGCTGAAAACACCGGAGGAGCTACGGCGGAGGAGACTGACTTTACCACCAAGGCCTAAAGTCGTTATGAGTATCGTTCTGTTCGCTTAGCATGAGTAATGATAGAGCATCATCATGAATGAAATGTCTTGATCCATGACAATTTTGAATTTTTGTATCAACTTGGCGTGCCATTGTCCTAGCCTAGTACCCAAACACCTGAAATGATTTATACAACCTTGACCCTGAAGTAACAGTCTGTATCTATACAGCCCCAGTGAACGCCTGTAAGTGATTCAAGGACGGCCAACTCTTGTCTTCTAGTCAGAGCGACCTGCTCCACCCATTCTCTCAATGTTGCTCAAGATCTTGCTCTTGCCGGCAGTTGGTTTCGCAAGTCCACTTGGAGCACCGATTCGAGGATTACCGAATCCAAACCCTGGGCGGGCCAGCCCAGTCGGTCGAGGAGGAGCAATGCCCATCCCTACGCTCTTCTTGAGAATATCTTCCATGGCTGACGATTGAGCAGGCTCAGAACCAACGTTGAGGACGCTCATATCAGCCTGAAGCGTAAGCATCTCGTCAACAGCAGCAACAAGTTCGCCCTTCTCAATCCGCTCCTTCTCAAGCTCTGCCATAACCGTATCAAATTCGCTTCGTTGCGTCTTGAGTTCTTCCTCACGACCAGCAAGCTCAGCTTTTTGACGCTCAATGACAGCCTTCTGCTCTTCCATCTTCTTCAGCTCCGCCTCCCGCTCCTCAGCATCCAAGCCAGACCCACCGAGAACAGCAGGAATAACACCACTCAGAGTCCCATCCAGCTTGGCCTGCAACTCCTCACACAGCCGTTCCAACTCCTCCACCTTGACCACCAACTCCGCACACTTCTCCTTCGTCTTGGCCTCAAAGCCCTTCTTCAACCCGGCCACCTTGGTGACATGCTTCTTCTTGTAGATCGCATGCAATTCCTGACTCAGCGACGTCACCCGCTCGTCGATTCGTCGCTGACATTCCACCAACGTCACCATCTCCACGCCCTCCTTCACTTCAGAGGGTGACACAAACACACTCGCATCCACACGCTCTCTCTCCGCGCGTGCCGCACGCTCATCCGCTTCAGCGACTTTGCGCTCAAGATCATGGACGCGCTCCTCAGCCTCTTCTGCGCGCTTCAGTACGTTTTCACGCTCTGTTTCGCCCTCCAGTACTTCTTTCTTGACACGCTTGAGCACCTCTTCGAATTCTCTTCCTCGTCGCACCCACTCATCTTTCTCTCTTCCTAGATTCTCGCGCCGTTGACGCTCTTCGCGAACTTCTTCGACAGCTTCGCCTACTCGACGCTCTGCATCGCCAACAGCGCGCTTGAGGGCGCCAACTTCAGCTTCGCGACCGGCGAGCGTTGCAGTGAGTGCAGATATTTGGCTCGCAAATCCACTCTTCATCTGCTCCATTTCTCTAATAGTAATGCTCGGTAAACTGCGTGGTGTTGGAGCTGGTGGGAGCTCAAAGTCCAGCAAGGACATGAGATTTTGTTTACTTGAAGGTGTGGCAGGGTTCTTGCGAGGTGAGCGCTGGGAATGTAGATATGAGAGGAGTTGAGGTTCTTGAGATCCGGATTTTATCGGGGACATGGACTGTCGGGAGGCAGTGCGAAGGCGATGTGTGAAGTTGCTGATTGCTTGAAATTGTTCTGTAAAATCTAGGAGGAGATTTGTGGTGTCGTTTTCTCCGCCAGATTGGGTATTGGCGCGGGGAGTCGACGTTGTGGTTATGGCTGTTCTTGCGGTCGATGGTGTGGCGCGCGCGGATTGGAAGTTTGGGCGCGGAGTCTGTGAATGGTTAGGATGCTGTCGCAGTCTGATAGGGGACGAGAGAAGACCTTACTTGATTGAATGAGTTCATGGTTTTGGTGGGGCTTCTATTGCCTAGTTGAGCAAAATTGGTCATATCCATATTCGGGACTTCGGAGAAAGTGCTGAAGCAGGTGTCATCAACATCTCCCTCCCGATCTTGTTCTGGTGCGGCAGTCATGAACGTCATGTCGGTCTGGTCGATTAATAGATCTTCTTCCGCTTCCGTCTCATGTGTGGTCTGTAACGTTTGCGTCTTGTGTATGGTTTCGGCATGGAGTGATTCATGAGACTGCGTTGAATGAATGGTGGAGTTTCGCGACGATCGAGAAGAGCGTATGCTGGATCTGGAGCGCGAAGACCGATGACTGCTCATACTGCTAGATTGAGCTACAGCAATTTCGCAATCGGCGACCAGCTGCTTGGTAGGACTCGACATCTTTGTTGGGCTGCACATGCCTTTGACTGGTGAAAGAGCCCGGCTCTTGATCACAGATGGGGGCGCTGGCATGCTTGCAGTGTCATCTTCGAATATATCTACAGAGAGAGTAGATTTCGAGTCTTTGGAAGTCTTGCGAGGAGAAGGAGATGAAGGGATATCCAATTCAAGGTCTATGTCCATTTTGGCCGGCGAAGACATCTGATACAGTGGAGAGGAGTTGTTCTGTTCGTGAAGAGCAAGTTCCGTGACAAATGGGGAGCTAGTATCTTCGTCGTCCCAGTGAATAGCGTCTTCTTCCGCAGTTGTAGATTCGGTATTTATTCTACCAGGCGTCATTTTACGAGGCGATAGATCGAATATGGATTCGTCAACGTCGGCTGGAGAAAAAGGACTGGGCGACTTGGAGTTGAGCGCTCCTGGTGATAATGGAGAAAGCATTGTGAACGATGCTCGTGCGGAGAGATATAAAAGCCTTCTGTTATCGTTGTTGACGCAAGGATTCTTTGGTTGCTGGGAAGAAAATCCAGGTTTGGTGGTGCAAAAGTTCAGGATCAAGGTTCGATGTTCTTGAATCTTGAGTCGTCAAGTCCATTGTTTGCAAAACGTGGTTAAGCCCACGTTGTCAGGGGCAACACCCGCCACTCCTTCCAAACTCAACACCACATGGCCCATGCGCAAGGCTGTATAAAAGGAAGCAACGACACTCCATTCGACCCACCGCTCCTACTCTTTCCATTCTCCCACGAGGCCCACTTGCCCGTCAGGAAGCCACGAGCTGCCTCTGATTTTTGCCTTGCACTATATATTCAATTCGCAGCAATTTCCCTCTCATACCCAGTTTCATGGCCGAGGTTTTAAATTACATCCTGTTCTCAGCTTATCCCTTTATGGGTTGTTGTAATTTATTTCGAGTCCACTAGTGAACCAACAACGGTGAACAGCCTTTCGGGGTGTTGCGTAGCTTTAGTTGGTGTTCATAGGTTGACTACTAATGACTTGCTTCTGGCGGTCAGATATGTTCGACATGAAAGAGCATCAGCTTCTTTACGACAAGATCTCTGTTTCGGCAGATTGATCGCGTACGAGGGTTGTTGATACGCTGGGTAAACCTTATTTTTTGGTCGTTCTTTTTTTGGCAATAGTCTAACATCGCTGGTGTTGAAAGCCTTTGTCTTGTAGACGGTATGTAGCAATGAATGGCCTTCTAATGCTGTAATGATGACCTGGTGATGTCCGTATTCTTCAAAGTTATGGTGTTGAGTACGAGTACCTAAGCTACCAATCCACAAGACACCGGTTCAACTCCCAGCTGGTTCTGTACCCAATATCGAGCCCACTACAATAGTTAAATTACGAAAACCTTGATACATTCGCCTAGAACGTGCAAGTAAATTTCACTCCCTGAATGAACACTATCATGATATGACAGGTTGCGCTCGAGTCCCAACATATTCCATTGCTCATCTGACTTTGCATTCGAAACTTCAACCGTCTCCTCAGTCCCCGCATCTACCAGGCTATCAAAATCTTCCTCTGCTATCAAGTCGCACGGCATATCACCGCTTGATGAATTAAGTAGCTTGGTAGATGACAAGAAAATTCATGTTTGGCAGTATTTGAGAACCATAAGGTTTCAATGTTTGTTGCTACACGTACCTCGGAAAGATCATTGATGTAGAACAATACATAAGTCGAAGATAAACCTTGGAACCATTCATAACATATCCTCTTTGTCGAACGATCTGTCTACCTACCTGTAGTTCAGAGCTATGGCCAAAGTCGTGCAAGCTCCATTGCTGCCACTGGTCCTGAGGGCTCATGGTGCGTGAGTGACTCAGTTGACGAATCCGCTGACCTGAAAATTGGATGCCTGGCAGAATAAGTCCTGTCATATGTGTTCATATTTTTTAAGGCAAGATGTGGTTAGATTTAGATTTGCGGCTGTATTGACCTTTAGAAAAAGATCAACAGAACTTGCAGTTACCGGCAACTACACTTCCGACGACTTGTGATTGTCTTGACTGCCTTTTCCATGTGTGCTAGAATCTCGGGATAAAATTCAAGCCTTCTACAACGGAATGGAAATAGGAAGAAGGAATGAAAAAGTGGGCTTGTAGAGGTATCAGATGGGACCTTACCGCTTTAGATTCTTTAGAGTTCCAGATCATGAGTAATCTATGAACTTGACATTAGCATACCAGTTGACAGCGAGTTTGGTACTGCTGCCTAGGAGATTTGTGAGATTAAATCTCTTTAAGAGAAGATTCATTTCATATCCAAGACTTATTATAGAGAGTAGGTTCAAGTATTTTAATACTTATTCACACACCTTTAATTCCCACATCAATACCAACAGGTCTTGGACAGCAATACAAGACTCCTAGTAAGACTTCCCTCGCACAATGTTTCGTCAAGCTTTTACGACAATGTCACTTTTTGATCAATGGCATTACTTTGAGGCTATAGCTCATAACAGAGTTCTCAGCGTATTAATCTGTCAGTATCATGATCGAAGCAATCTCATATTAGTATAATCAAATGTAACAGCCTACAGTCTTACCACGAAAATCATCTCAACATGCTAGCCACTTGCGTTTTGCAAAGTGCGCTCCAAGGGGCCTTACATAGCAGCGCTTTCCAAGGCGCAATTTTACTGGGAGGTGCTCGTTGTGCCCATCCAAGGCAATACAACGTGGATCATGGACCACGCTCAGGACTACCTTTGCCCAAGAATGATGTTACAGACCCTCGGATCAGGGGAGACTTGGATCCAAAGCCTTTCACAATTGACGCCAAATTCCACGAGCTTCAAGCAAGTTTGAAAAGTCTAAGAAACGAAATGCAGGACAAGAGAACTTCCAGTGACTACAAAATGATGAGCATCGAGGATCAATTGAGTTCTAGGCCTGATTCTCGATTCATCAAACTATTGCAGGAACAGAACGAGATTCTTAGAATGGACAAGGACAGATACTGGACTGCACTCCAAGAACGAGGTACTCTGTCTAAGCGCTTGACAGATGATTTCAATAACGACGGCGAGAAGTCTGAGAAGTCAGCGAAGCAAATCCACAAGACCATGGCAAATACTAACTATATTTCTTCTAATAGTCCCCGTTTACAAGGTCAAAAGTCGCAAAGACAAAGACGAGAACAAAGAAGCGAGGAAGAAGACATGGAGGAAGATTTTCCATACTGTTCGTTCGGCGACCTGGTGAGTGCCCATTTGCAAGGTTTGCTTTCGTATCGAAACTCTGGCTGACGAAACCTAGATGGTAGTGGGACTCCTAGGGGGCAGCATGTCACTGCTACTCCACGAAATAATTTGTTGGACCTTGCATCGCAACAGCCTGCGGGAAGAAGATTGGGAAAGGTAACGGGCGTGCGACTGCTGACAGCCTTCCTTTCGCGTACCTCTGTATATTGAACAGTACTTTGTTACACGGGCAGTTATGAGCTGTTAGCCGACCCGTCTCTGCTTTCAACTTTCGCAAATCATGCAACTATGGCATGTAGTATACAGAAGTCTCCGCTCACCAAGAAAGCTTCTATGGTCTCAAATCAGACAGCTCTCCTCCTCCTCCAAAAGTTAAGCCTTAAGCAGCTTCTCTGCCAACAGTGCGTTGTGCTTGACCACACTCTTAAAGAATATTATCAATGGTTGAGAAGATGAATATCTATGTGATGTGACAGCTGAGTTGTACTTGGCGATCACGATATACCATTATTAGATCTCAATCAAACTAGAACGCTGCATAAGATTCGTGATAGCGTAATTCTTTCTCCCAATGCAGTGACTAGCCAGCATCAGAAGTAATCAGCACAAGTGCGGCCAGTATATACGCCCGGTCTTTGTCCCTGTATGCTTTTGTATCCTCTTCCCACATCGTCTTGTCCCAAAAGTGATCCTGGCTGTATCTCCGCATGGTCACGAGTTTACCCTCCTCTTCTTGTATTCTGTGTCCCAAATCTTCTGCTTCCTCGGCAAGGTTGTCTTTTCCTGCTGAGATTATCAGCACATTTGGGGGAAACAACCGTGGATCGGCCTTGGAAATGGATATTGCTGGATTGGACGGATCTTCAGATCCAATGTAGCATTCGTTGAAAGTTCTGGCCACAAACGCCGGTATCGTGCCTGCGGAACCATCTGGCGCCTTCTTACGCTCCGGTGGAATAGAAAGATCACAAGGTGGATAGAAGGCCAGGACTGACTTGATCACTCCGTTACGAGCCTTTCCAGCTGGATCAGATGCAACGGCCAGGGCTAGATTCGCGCCAGCACTAAACCCCGAAAGTGCAATGTTGTTCACGTCGTATTCGTCTGGTCGATTGAGAACGTATAAAATTAGATCTTCTGCATCTTCCAATGCTGCAGGAAATGGATACTCGGGCGCTAAGGCATAGCTAGCATCCAGAACCGTGAAATCGGTTTCCTGAGCCATACGTCGGCAGAATTCGTGATCGGAACCATGCATGTCTATCACAAAACCAGAGGAGGACCAGTTCAAGAGGACAGGACTGGGATGCCGCTCTGTTGATGATTTGTAGATGTGGACGTTAATTTTCCTCTTCCCATTCCTTGAGGGTATTTGTATTTTTTCATCTGCGTCTGCTTTCACATCCAGAGACCAAGTAGCAAAGAACCGTATGACTGAAGCAATAACTTTGAGCCGCAAATATTGAAGAGTTGTATGAACCATAGTGACTTTACTACGGGGATAGCTTGCTGGATTTGCCTCACGAAATGCTCTTGCCTTCGCTTGCTGGAATGGCAGACTGTGCGCCCAGAATTGTGGTGGAAATGGACTATCGGCACCACTCACCCGTGCGAGTTGTGGTCGTCAAGCGTTGAGGTTGTGAGATGACGCCCGGTTGATGAGCCCTCCTCTACCAAAATGATATTCAGTTGACTTGTGGCACCGATTGGGTAGATTGGTCCTCGAATTAATTAACCTGGCTTTGACATGCCCCTCACCAATCGATAAACAGATTATCGAGTTCTTAAATGCCTCGTTACCATATACTGAAGTGTTAAAGATCTCAGTATCTCGAGATTTGATCAACCCATGCAGTTGGATGTGTCTCACATCTGACGTCTCACTGCGATGCCACGTTTCACGAACAAGAAATCCATCTCAGTGGCTGAGCGGCAGAATCCCTGCTGAATATGCGATATTTTGATTAAAACCACGATATGGTCTGATAACTGACGATAGAAGATGAATTGAGAAAATGACCATTTCGTGAATGTCAGAATGATGAACCAAAAGAGTGGCTAAAAGCGTCGGCAGCAGTTGCCCAATTCGGCTGAGCCAAAGTCATGCCAACACAACAGTTGACCATACTTTATGTCAATCATTCTCAGGAATCTACTTTTTCAACCTGTCTTTCTTGTGGACCAATATACAGTAGTCTTGGTCCGAAACGGTCTTCTGCGCGTAAAGTAGTGGTCGATAGCTGGTATCTGGCAGCGACCACCAAGCGCGTCTATGCTCTTCGTCAGTCGTCATGTACGAGCCGTGATTGATAGCAGCAGCAGCCTTCGATCTAAGGGTCAGCATCAGGCGCAACAACAACAAGGTCAAAGAGCTCGCGCAGCAAATAGCAGAGTCGCAAGAAGTTCCGCAGTATTTCTTAGGAGGAACCGTTGAAGCTCTCGTTGCAGACTTGTTCTTCATTTGCACCAAATTCCAGCTACTCTGATCGAGATCTTCAACAACTACAGCTACAAGGCCATGGCAGTCCTCCGACTTTGATCTGTATGTCAGGAAAACGGAAACTGAGCTAATTGAAGATAGAATGGAATGGAAAGAAGCGGACCCGTTCTGTCTATTGGCAATGCAAAGGAAAGACATCGATACAATTGTAGTCTCATGTCAATGAATCCTTAGAAAACCCGCCCATGGCATGTGTAAAGATCACTTCGTTTTTGCTACAACTTGAAGAATCTTCCTTGCTTTGCAAGCAAACTTCTGCTATATCCTAATAATTTGTTTCTAGAGTCTTTCTTATCGACACTTGTGACTATGCTTGGTGGAGCCTTTATTCATAACTCTAGTCAAGTGGCAAAAGCTTGGTTCAAGACGTAGGTAAATATCGAGGACTTTCTGCCTGAACCGGAACTGAACAGATCAGCTCCATGGTTAAACTATATAGTCCGGGTAAGTATTGCTGTTCTCCTATAGCTTCTCATCGTGAGGAGACCTTCAAACATGCTCTAGCGCCACAGCCCATACGGGCCGTTTGTGAATTTCCAAAGCTTTACGGTACCATCTTCACTACCAGTTGCATATAGTTTTCCATCGGGAGAGAAAGTACATGCCCATATTGGGCCGTGGTGACCTTTCCCCATTTCTGCCATCACTCGTTAGTAGCTTTTCGAGCCCATTGAAGCCATGTCACTGTCATACCTTTTTCTTTCCCCTCATCAAAGTCCCATACGCGCACCCACGTATCACCAACCGTACCAGTCACAAACTTGCGTGATGCACCATGTAGAGCTACACTCGCAACCTCATAATCAGTCTTGATCTGCTTGATGAGTGTCGCAGGTCGTCCAGCGTCAAAGAAGTATACACTTTTGCCAGCTGCCACGCTCAAAGAACCCTGAGCGCTCTCTGTGAGCGGACTCGGGTCAATCTCGCAAGATCCCACTGTGCCATCTAGTTTATACTCGCCTACTGGCGCACGCGTCCGTAGATCCCACCATCGAAGCATCTGATCCTCGCTTGCTGTCACCAGTACGTTGCTATCGGGTGTCCAGACAACATTACGGATGGTGCCTTGGTGAACACCTGGGCCGATCTCGAAACTGGGTGCAGTAGTTGAGCCGTTACTTGGCACGACAGTGCCACCATTAGCAGCAGGGGGTGTAGAGGTACCAGTAGCTGGGCTAGAATCTGATCGCGAGAGGTCGAAGATGCGGAGTTTCTTCTCCGCACCTCCTGTGGCGAGTATTTGAGGGCGGGCTTGGGGAGGAAATGCGATGCTACGGACGATATGCGAGTGTTGTAATGTATGAAGAGTTTCGCCAGTGTGAGTGTCCCAAACTTTGCTGTCAAAGGTCAGTTCGGTGCTCCAGCGACGTAGAGAGAGAAATACGCAGTGAAGTCGGCAGAACCGGTGGCGGCTAATGTAGCATCTTGAGAAAGTCGTGCTTGCCAAACAGCGCCTTTATGACCTATAAATGTGCCTATCCTACTACAAGTCAGATGGAGCTTATGGTATCAAGGCATGGGGCTTATACCAATCTCCTGTCATCCCATCCCGCAACATAGGATTGTTGTCTGTTGCAAATTTGAGCTCCATGTTGTGACCATAGTGTATGAGAACCTACCTTTACATGCTGAAATCAGGTAGTATTGATCATCGTCAACGACCGCAGAGAAGTGTATGTGGGTAACAGGTCGCGAATGTCCATGGCAGGTCAAGGGCACAACTTTTGTAGTCTCTGTAGCAGGTTTAGATTCTTGGAAATATAAAATACCCATGATGATCAGTACTCACCAGCTGGAGCAGCCATACGAAGGAGCGTTCAAGTAGGGGCAGGGCGGGAGTGGTTCAGCTGGCAATGCTCATGGCCTCTGGGCGAGGCGGGGTAGATAATGTGACGGAACCAGCCAAGTAACAATGGCAGATATTATCCGGTCTTTGAGTCGTCGATGGTCGTGATCGTTTGTCTGTAGAGAAAATTATGCGCCAAAACGGTATTGTTGGGACCATAAACCAGAGGTGGAGGGGAGAATCGGTGGGAGTAGGTATGGTCAAGGAAAAGCAAAACAAATGCGGCAAGGGGCCAAGGTCCCTCCCCTAGTCGTATGCAAGGCTGAGAAAACGCCTATAAGGCTGACAGGGGGCAACGTGGATAGCCAGGCTGAACACAAGGATATTGCATCTATCATAGATTTGCTTTTGTTAACGTTTCTTATTTTCATGATTATATATCTTCTTAGTGCTACTACCAGTTCTAGTCCATTGGCGGATCCTCACTCAGCTCTGACGCAGGTAAATGACCAGTTCTGCTAATCTCATCCACGATCTTTTGACCTTCTTCGTTAGTCGCGTCAATCACTCCTTCCTCGACGCTGAGAATTCCCCCTTCACTGAGTTGTCCTACAATTTCTTCAGCTTCGTCTACGCTCATCTTCCCGAGCACCTTGTTAATCTCATCCAGACTTCCTGTCTCTAATGCGCGCTGAAGACCTGGGGGAAAGCTATCGAAAATTCGACGGCCCACAATTTCATCTTCTGTTGGAGGTGGGTTTGTTGACGTAGCTGTTAGATCTGTGGGAATTGGGGGTGGAACGCGAATGTTGATGGTCGTATTAGGATCCACAGCATGTAGCTGAATCTGTTCCACGCCTCCTTCTCCTTCCTCCTCGCGTTGCTTTTGTAGCTCTTTGGCGCGAACTCTTATCTTCTGGTATGTGCCTTGAACGTCTTCAATAAAAAGTTTGGAAGCATTATGATCCTTCGTGGTAATCCGTTTGAAGAACAACCCGACGCCATCTTTACCCAGTTGTCGACAGTACTGGATCAAAAGTGCTTGATGGACGCATTGTCTCGCGTAAACATCCTTGCCGTCTAGCTGCGCATTGAATGCCTCGACTAAGAGGCCATCACTATCTTTTTCGGTCAAGATGGATGGATTTTGTTGAACGAACTGTAAAGATGCCCGATAGTCTCCGTATGCAATTTTAGCGAAATGCTTTGCTGCTGGACTTGCAACAATGCTATCAGGGTCATCTGTTTTGGTGTCTTCCACATCAGCTTCCGCACCAGACGAGATGTCACCTGCAGCTGATTTTGGATTGAGCAACTCGACTTCTGTCGACTTTCCGCCAGCGGGCGATGTGTCTGCTTGATGCTTGGAAACCTGTCAAACCATTAGCATTCGTGGTAAAGTCGAAGGGAAAGGAACTCTACATGTGATGCGCTAAAACCCTCCTTCAAATCGTCACTTGTAATGTGCTTTGCTTGCTCCTTTTCAAGTTCTTGTAGTTTCGCGTTCAGCTCTTTTTGCAAGCCATCAACCTTGTCCTTATGCTCTGTAATGCCAGTAATGAAGCTTTCCAGCCTGTTTTCTCCTTTCTTCTCATCCACTTCATGCTTGACCTGATCCACTAGCGACGCCATCATTTTGGAATACCGCGGCTGTTCCTCTGTTTGCGAATGGACACCGGCCGGAGGTGCTGGTGGTTGGTCATCGGAAGGATCGCCGGCGGATTCGATTAATGACTGTAGGACTAACTCATCTGCACGAGCAGCGGCATCTGGCTTGTGACTCTTCAAGGCTGTGAGGAGACGATTGATGCGCAGCAACAGGCCATCGTTGATTATGCGCTCGTATTTGAGTGTTTCGATGTGATGTTTTCGTTGGGCTCGGTCTTGATGTATCTGGGCCTGTTTGGCTCGGATGAAGGAACGCTTGTCAACGTTGGGATGAACTTCGATATCCGAGTCGTCAGACAACTCTAGGTTATCCTGAGTGAAATCAGTATATTGTTTACAATATGATGAGCCCGCAAGCGCCTTGGTGAGTAGGGCCTTGATTAGAATTGATCAACATACCCACTTGCTGTAATCTACTGGCATTGTGACTCGTACAGGATATAAGCGACAGAGTAGGGAAGGAAAGGGTTATAACGCAGGACATGTATAGCTACAGTATGGCAGGTCGAAAGCAGAACATTCTTTGAGCTTCCAAAGGTTTGGATCAATTTGGCGGGGAGCTTAAACGTCAACATCAGGTTGCCGACCAATCCCTGTCGTTCGGACCGAAGACAAAACTGACCTTAGCTTTACTGACTAAGCCAAGATCGTCGAAAGACGCCATCATGAAGTTGCTTGTAGATGCCAATGTCCATCCTCGTCTTGTAACGCATCAAACCCCTATTCTTGGTCGGTCGTAATGATAAACTCCAAATCGATAACGTCCAAATCCCCTCTCCGGTAGCCTGCCGTCACTCTTCAACCTCTTTAGGCATGCGGGCACTAAACCTTCTCAAATCCGCGACCACGAGCGGCGCCTTGTCGACGCGAATTACCCCAGGAATACCACGTGGATCCAGGGCACGCGTTCCGATATCTGGTCCGAAGGAACAATTGGGTTTGAAGACCTCGTTGAAGTCTTTCCATCCCATCCGCGAATATGGAAGCTCATTACAGATGTCTCGAGGAGCACGGAAACAGTCTCATCAATCCCTACAAATCACATCTATAATACAACGGCGCTTTGAATCATCGACTCCCCGTCCGACTGCTACTCAAGCCCCCGCGCGAAAGCTTACACTCGAGGAACAAGAGGAGTCTAGACCGAAGCGAACTGAGGAGGAACATGACGAGGATGACGGACTTGAAGAGTTTGGAAGGTCGGACCGCGCAAATGCTGCTTCACAACTTAATTTGACCGCAAAGCTGAGCAAAGAGAGCGCAAAGACACAACGGCCGGCTTTCAGAGAAGTGTGGAGATTGTTAAAGATTGCTGGACCGGAAAAGTCCACACTTGGCATAGCATTTTCTCTGCTGCTGGTCTCATCAGCAATTTCTCTATCGATTCCCTGGGCGATTGGAAAGATTATGGATATTGCAAGCAAAGGAGAAGGTGGTCAGATTACCCTGTTTGGTATTGAACCTGCCATATTCTACACGTCTTTCGGTGCTCTACTTTTGCTTGGTGCTTCTGCCAATTTTGGCAGAGTTATTCTCTTGCGAATAGTGGGAGAGAGAATCGTTGCCAGACTTAGGTCGAAGCTTTTTAAGAAAACCATGGTCCAGAACGCAGAATTCTTCGATGCCAATCGTGTTGGTGATCTGATCTCGAGACTGGGAGCCGATACTACAATCGTTGGCAAGAGTATTACACAGAACTTGTCGGATGGTCTCAGAGCGCTCGTCAGTGGAAGTGCTGGTCTTGCTATGATGACTTGGACGAGTCCTCATTTGACTAGCGTTCTATTCTTCATGCTACCACCATTTGCTGGATGCGCTTTCTTCTTTGGTCGTGCCATTCGAAATCTAAGCCGACAAATTCAAAAGAACTTGGGAACCTTGACCAAAATTGCAGAGGAGAGACTTGGCAATGTCAAAACATCTCAAGCGTTTGTTGGAGAAGGACCTGAAGTTGGAAGATATAACAAGCAGGTTCGAAAAATCTTTACACTTGGAAAGAAAGACGCATGGCTGAACGCTACCTTCTTTGGAACTTCTGGGCTCTTGGGCAACTTGACCATTCTAGCCTTGCTCTACGTCGGTGGCGGCATGGTCCAGTCAGGTGCAATAACAGTCGGACAATTGTCTTCCTTCCTTCTATATGCTGGCTTTGCTGGATCCAGTATGTTCGGCTTATCAGGCTTCTACTCTGAACTCATGAAAGGTAGCGGCGCTGCCAGTCGATTGTTTGAACTTCAAGATCGGCAACCTAGCTCCTATCCCACTGTTGGACAACCGGTCAAATCTGCCAGAGGTCCAATTGAGTTTACAGGTGTCGAATTCAGTTACCCAACACGACCGGCGGTGAAGATTTTCCATGACTTAACTTTCCGAATAGCAGAAGGCAGCAATGTGGCTATTGTTGCGCCCAGTGGAGCAGGAAAATCTACAGTTGCTCAGCTATTGTTGCGATTCTATGTTCCCACTAAAGGAACAATTACCATCAACGGGAAAGACATAGCCGGCATGAATGCCAAACAACTTCGCCGGAAAATTGGATACGTCGGACAAGAGCCTGTGCTGTTCTCTGGTTCAGTGGCAGATAACATTGCCTACGGACGGCCAAGTGCTTCAAGGGCCGACATTATCATTGCTGCCAGAAAAGCAAATTGTCACTTCATAAGTGATTTCGTAAGTACATATCACTACCTGCTTACCAACTCGCTAACTATATTTAGCCCGAGGGACTTGATACCCAGGTAGGCGCTCGTGGAACTCAATTATCTGGCGGCCAAAAGCAGCGTATTGCTATTGCGCGCGCACTACTGAAAAATCCCGACATCCTTATCCTCGATGAAGCAACAAGTGCCTTGGATGCGGAGTCAGAAAGCCTGGTTAATCAAGCTCTAGCTGTGTTGCTCAAGGGGAACAACACCACCATCAGTATTGCGCATCGACTTAGCACAATTAAACGTAGTGACAGGGTCATTGTCATTGGCAACGATGGTACTATTGCTGAAGAAGGTACATACAAAGACCTGAGTACTCGCGAAAACGGCGCCTTTAGCCAGCTTATGCAGTGGCAACTTACCGGTGAAGACACCGAGCCAAAGGCGCCAAAGCCAAGTGAGAAGGAAGAAATACAGTACAACTTGGAACATGAAGAGGAAGTCGAAGAGCATGAAGCAGAAACCGTAGAGCAGGAAAGGAAGGACACGAGTTCCAAGTCGTAGCATGCCACCACTCCGATAGTCTAGCTACAATAATCGAACGCATCAACGACCCATGGCGGAGCAGCATCGAGCATAACACGGCGTTTCCTGGAACAGCTAAATTCCCCTAACATTTGCCTTGGATTGGAAACACCTCACTCTGGACGGGATTTGTTTTAGTCTATGTAGGCAGCATGTAGACTATCACCTGAGATGCGCGCTGCGATCTCATGTACATATGTAATTTTTCTTCTCCACGTTCTCAACCGCCTATTCTGTTCTGCATTCCGTGTGGCTATTCATGAAAGAATGCTTCAACTTCATTCCGCCCCTGTCTCCCTTATTCTGTCAGCAGAACCACCAACGAACCAACTTCAACATCCTAAACTGCCATTAGGAAATATTAGGTTCTAACTGCGTCGTAAGTTAAGCATACTTTTATCAGCAACAATAATCTGAAAACGAATAGGTCCATTGTTCTTCTGTTCACTAGCACTGGCTCTCGCCATGGCTACGACTTCATCAATACCCTTTCTCGTGCAGGAAGAAAATACGAATACTCAAACAACGCACGGCTGGACCATTGCCGTCGCAGTCTTTGCAATTCTCGGATTTCTGGGACTGATCACCATGTGTATGACCTATCGACCACGAGGACCACGCCCAACAATTGGTCAAGATCCACATAACAAGACGATTTCTGATGAGTACTCTCGGCGACAAATGGAGCATGATATAATTCATCAGAGAGCTGCCGCTGGGTATGACGCATATCGTGGCAATTGAATGGATCGGTCTTGTAGCTGGCATTCTAGCAGTAGTACCAGGTTACGATTCCGGCATCAGTTTCAATTCAATCTGATACGCAAAGTCCTAGTCGTAGAATAACTGTTTCAATTAATCAATTTGGTCAATTCATCAACTCTAATTCTCTAGCCGAGAAAACGAGTATATCATACCAGACAATTATGCTCCTAACGATTTGGACTGATAACATATCTAAGATATTGACATCCATTATTTTTAGTCATCATGATAGCAAAAGTAGACGCCCCTTTGGGTATCTGCTAATGATTGCCGCCCGGAGCAGCGCAGTCGCTTCCAGAGAGATGGCGCAGAAAGTCATTTTCTCCTTTTGAAGAGAAGTGATATGGTTCGCGCCGCCAGTAATATCGCCAGGAGTTTGTACTACCGAGCTGTAGGTTGCCGGTGTCCTATATGTAACCAAAATGATGTTTCAAGCAATTAATGAGTCAATTTTGTGCTGCATATCATTCAGTCACTACTAGAGCCTTGTCCTAGATACTTGTATAGCGAACCTCAGTATTTGCTGAGGACTCTAAAAATGCAGCAATCGACTACAAAACACCAACCTTGCTCATCCGCGTATAATCGATACTGAGAGTCTGCAAAGAACTATTGAATGTTAGAGGTCCATTAGCCTGTCCACGAAGACACCGGCTACTGCTTGTCTGAACCCTCTTGAACAACTCGAATTTCCCAGGTTCGGGTGGACTCAGTCATTCCAACCCGGATATTGTAAATCTAAGCCTTCTTTTCTTCGAGAGCAATTTGTTGATCCTTTCCAATATGATTTTTTTTGGTTCTAGAGTAGACAGTATCTCCCGGTGAACACGATACGCAGCTGGATCAAATTCTTGAACCCTGGAATTCTATCAAGCTCAAGTGAAAGCTGTCTCCAGCAGCTCTACGTATCCCTTTCGCATGAAGGTGTCCATGCTGCTGAACTGATGAACAAGGAATCAATGTTTAGACAAAGTTTCGTGATACGGTGACTCTAAAAATGCTTGATGAACCAGGTATCCGCAAAGACCTCGTAATTACTTCCAGAACTGAAGAATGTGTTTTCTCTATACATGACTGCTTTTGCTAGCCTCCTTATGTGTCTGTTTGTGCGAAGAAGCGATGAGCATTATCCGCATCTACAGGTGCTCGAATATGTCAGACTTGGTCGTTTACAGGAACAGGAGCCAAAGTCTTGGGGAAATGCATGCTCTGTATCCGTACAGTATCTACAACAATCTGCTTTGACTTACTTGCTGCGTTCACTGAGCGGAATACCGGGCCTTGAATCTGCGACCAAGTCAGTATGATGCAGTACCATCTCCTGAAACTCTATTGCAGTCGCAGAAAATGGAACGGGCTGCCATTGGACTGTGAACGGTGCCGAGATGTGCTGAACATGAATCTATGGACTTCCAGTATTCTGATATTTCTCGTTCTTGCCATATATTTTTCTACGCCGTTGAAGGACTACGTGAGTTGGCAACCTTCCAAGCAGGCAAATGTGAACTATGGTAAAGGTAGCAGAATGGTCCTACAACTGATATCGTACCAGTAAGATAAATCGTTGATCCTGGTAATAGTAGAATACTTCCTCATATCAGGACTTCTGTGTATAGTCTTACCCTGTACTCAATCAATCTTTTCATTCAATTAGTAGGAGCGCTCTACTAAACCACCTCATATCATGCCGACACAGCGGTCAAAATGTCACGATCTCCATAATACATACATCGACCACCCTTGGTTCAGCGCATTAGCAGAACTAGGCGTCATCAAAGGTACTGAATTACGCCCCATGAGCATAAGCATCCCAGTCGTTTCGCCCACGTGCCATATCAACGCTTTTCGTAACTATTAGTGCCCACATATGCACACGGAGTCTTCTCCGGTCCGCTTTCAGACATGAGCTCAAAGTGGTTGACGAGCCTCACGGAGTCGTCTCCGGCTGTGAAACAGACGTCATTGTGATATCGTCATCATGTTCCCGGATGGCTGTCTGCCGATCAGCGTAGCTTCCTGTCGTGTCATACAGATGATGTCTTTCCCCCCTAGCTCATTCCTGACGAAGCTGACAGCAGGGTACTATAGGGTGTGCCATGGGTTCACTGCCATGTCATCGTGATGGTTTACGGGTGATAGTTCTGGTGTAGATGTTCCAGTGATTCGGGAAGGAGGCGAGAGATTGGAGGCGTTGGTCGATGTATGGCGTGTGGTGAGATGTAAAGGTTTGTAGGAGGCAACTTCAGATAATAAGTAGCGCAGATGATGGTCCTGTTTGAGCACTGATGAGCAGAGCTTGAGTGTGGTGTGGTGGATATTTTATTGTCTTGAAGTGAGTTGATCTATCGCGATCTGTGGGATATTATCACTCCCGCTTGTAAATTTCATGCACTCGTGTAATCCTCATCAATGATTAAAGATAGCATAAGCTCCTTTATGCTCAAACACCAATTTTCTCAGCTGTGACGAACCCATACACTTAGCAAGGTAGAATATACAATCAGCATCTGATCGCTCCACAACCAGATCAATTTGCGATATGCATCAATTGGACCAAACCATGGTGTCCCCTCAAAGAATTACGTAGCGTCCAGGATATTTTATGTTCCGAAGAATAGGTCTGAAATATTGAGACACGGGATGAATCCAGGGACGAAGAGCATCATCGTGACGCAGAAGGCGGCAAGGCTGAAGCAGACCCTTAAAGGGCACGCCACCAATGACAAGCTGATCGACGGGTGGTTGGACTCTGAGCATCGCGCAAACGACCTGGAGTCAAAAAAAGTCGTGGCGTTTCCCGCTTTGTGACATCACTTTAAGCAAGGACCATGGTCCAGGCCGTACGATCTTCTTTGCCATTAATGGGAAAGATGTACTTGTACTCTATGTTAAGGAAATACAAGTAAACAACATTTAGAGACAGAGATAAGTGTTAAAAAGTTAAGAACATCACGCAGGAGGCGGATCGTGGAGGTTAAAAGTTCGATTAGCAAACTGTCATTAGCGTGATGAAATAGATTATTTATATCGTTCTATCCACGCACTACTCACGGCATTTGCCAGTAATGTTTGGCGGAGCCGCGATGCTTTGTTAGTTCCACCATTACTCTAATTACAGGTGCTGAATATGGTTCCGAAAAACTATGGAGTGACGTAATCCGCCAAGCCACCACAACAGCATATGATTTACAATTTCCAGTGTCGAATTCCCAGCCTTTCGTGCATTGATCTAGAAAGGCATTGTTGCAGAGTCTTTCTGAGTTTTGATGGAGTGGTAATTACAGCATGGGATATAGCATTTTATGTGCAAACTGGCACCAGCATGCTCTGGCAGTTCTAGTATAATTCAGGACATGAACTAACGATGGTACATTAATGTCTGTAATAATCACGTTCTAGCAATTAGCCAACCAGGTCGTGGAACTTATCTTTCTGGGGTTTACTGTCGGGCATCACCATACTATATACACAATAGATGATAATCCCTTCTAAAGGTAGACTAGTTTTGTGTCTCTAAGTCCATGAATGGTGTACACGCAGATGCAGCAACAGGGTACCTGGTAGGATAGGACCACAGATGGAGAGAGATGCATTATCCAGTTGCATAACATGCGGGGAGGGTATTTAACCGGCCAAATAATGCAAGACGGCACGCTGCAAGACCCTGCAAGACCCTGCAAGCCTCATGTTCGAATAAAGTTCATTCGATGAATGTATTTGGACTCTTGGTGATGTGCACATGGATGCATTACACCGGTATACACACAATCGTCATTGGTTGTAGTTGCTATCGTGATATATACCGGAACCGACAAACTTTGACAGCATTCTTAAGTTTCCGCCACCTACCAATATCTATCACAGCGTGCACAGATATAACCTCACAGCTTTAGCTTTTTCTAGACGTCTTCTGGCAGACTGGCACTGATCAGCGCGCTTGGACATTTGTACCAACTCATGCAGGGTCTTCAATGTTGTTGACTTTCCGACTATTGAGCCAGTCAGAAGCCACCGATTGAAAGGGCCTGGTTAGCACTGTAGCAGCGATTATCACTTACCACTTTTAGGATGGGCAACAGGCCACAAAGGAGTGAAAGGGTCTTGTCTTGGCTTGTTTTAGTTTCCATTTAAAAGTTTACAGGTATCTTAGAACGCTCTTTCCCTTGGCACTAGATCGTCATGATGATATCTTACCACTAACCGGACCATCACTACGTTAGTACGTGCTAGGTAGCCTCTACTACTACTCTAGGTATGCATGATGCTGGGGTACAAACCGCGTCATATTTGAGGCCGGCCTTTGAACCTTCGCCTGATACAGCCATTATCTACCTCCCTGTCTCCCTACCTTTTTGATAAAGCCGCTCCATATCACCCACACTCTCATAATTCCCATATCACTTCAAATCCTCACAATTCCATACCACAAACAATCCCATTCATACCAAATTCGTACCATCAAAACCATCACGCAAACACCAACAAGCCAATCCCAACAAACGTCTACCAGCAATCACTCAGAACTCCCAATCATACCAAAACCACATTCGCCACCTTCCTCACCCACAAATTCCATGTCTTCTTCCATCATGGGTTCTCAACCACATCCATCCGCCGCCCCATCAGGCTTTGACGACCAAGGACAATACGAAAACACCGTCGCTGCCCAAGAAGACTTTGCAACCCACTGCAACAATCTCCAACATCCAGACGCTGCCATGTCAGAGTACGCCAAGTACATGCTCGCTCACACCAAGCGACAAATGGACCAAGCAGTCAATGTTGCTCGCTCGCGATCGTCGAGTACCGACCTTACAAGCGTCAGCTCAACTTCATCATGAGCTAGATTGTTTTGAAGCATTGCATACCAAATTCATCATGCTATCATGTCATCTACCTGGAAAAGAACAGGTTCATCATCCATCTCTCTACAGTATGTGGATGGAATTAGTCCACTTCATTACCTCATAGCGTCTTGTCACGATATTTGACATTCGGCGTATACGAGTTGCTGTTTTTCCGTTGTTCATTTGAATGAACTATCATTTTGGACGGAGTAGAGCTTTCGGTCAGATGTGCCTTGTGGGGATGTTGGGCATAGTTTTAAGACGTTATGAATGTTTGATCATAACGAGCTATCTGTATTTATAGAGCGAGAATGATAGAAGCATCTACTGAAAGTCCAATCTTTGTCGTCTAAACTTGTATTCGTGACTTCTTCGCTTCATCTCCAACGTGGCTTTAGAACTGGTTAAGTGCGATACGCATATGTCGATAGATTGGGTACCGTGGGACGACGTCGATATTCTCACTACTACATGCTCTTCCATCGTTTTTTACTCTCTTCACAAATTGAAGGTTTACCTCTACACAATCATACATTAATCTATAGTGCGATCGCTCATTCCAACCTCGTTCGGACCTATCTAGCAATCAATTCTTCAGAATGTCTACCGCCATAGGTACACGCATGCGATGAACAGAGCATAATTCATAGCCTTTGCCAGTAAGCAATGTTCAATCACCCAACTTCTTCTGCTCCATATAGCCTCAAAAGCCCGTATCTACGTCCGTCTCGACGATCTGTATCCTATTGGTTACAGAATCAAGAACTTCAGTTCCAGTACATTTTAAATTACTCGTTCAAAATCTATCGGTCCACCTTCGTGGTAGTTTCTTCACCTTCCTCAAGAGTTGAAGCCTTTAATAGTGATTTCAATTCACAGCCCAAAAATATAAGCTCATCACAATATATGCATACATGCGTGCTTAGAAAGAAAAACAATGACCATCAATCAAAAGAAGAGAATGATGAATTCGCTAACAAAAACATGGGTATTTCCCAACCAACTCAACTTTCAATAATCACACACTACCCCAAATGCATGCTATCTACAACACAACCTGCTTAACCTCGTCTTTCGCAGCCAACGTAGCTTCGCCCGCCTGTACTGCATGCGTTTCCTGAATCGCCTGCGAACCGCTACTCTCTGCCTCAGCCGGAACTACTTTCTGCTCCTTATCTCTCTCCTTGTCCACAACAACACCCCTTCGTTCCCCAAAGTTATGCAACCGTTCACCAATCAAATACACCTCATCTCTTATACGTCCGCGCCATCTACCAACCGCGCGGCCAAGCACGTAAACTAGCCAGAGGTTTAACGCACCTGCCAACGCTGCTGGATATGCCATACGCAGGACTTTCTTCTGCTCCTCGTCTAGGTCCCACCCTCCTGTTGTCTTCATCATAAGCGCCAACGAAGCTGCCGGCACTAGTGGAAGCGCACCTAGCAGTGAAAAAGCGAGGATGGCTGGTAATATGATAGCGCGGGTGGCTAGACGGGCATCAGGCGCCAGAATGCCATTACGCATAAGGGCAACGAGAAGGCGGTGTGGCGCGGAGTTTGGTGGCGCGGCGAGGATGAAATGTGATACTATGCGGAGGTAGAGTAGGCCAAGGGTCCAGTCTTGAATAAGGTTGATAAAGTGTGGTGATGCGGTAGGTACGAGGGTAGAGTGTAAAGGTGCGAGGATGTAGAGTTCAAGGAGAATGGCGAGAAGGATGGGAAGACCAATGGCTATCGTGGTGTAGACGTACAGAGTGGAGAGTACGCGGGCGGAAAAGCGCAAGATGATGTAGAGCGTGGAGAGATGGATAGAAGCACGGGCGAGTGTGCTGCGAGCGAAAGATGTGATCTTTGGGAGATGAATGGCGGTATATATTATGCCGCCCATAAAGTAAATGCCGAGGGAGAAGGCGTAGATGTCGTTGGGTTTCGTGGGGGCTGGCATCCAGATGGAGAAGAGGAAGCGGCCCAAGAGGAGAGGGAGAATGGTAATAGATATGCCAGTGACGGCGGCGAATATCCAGATTGCTAGGACAAAGATGCCGATGCGAGTCTTGAACCATGGCGGGATGTAGACGAGAGTGACTAGTGGAGAGTTTTTGTTGTGGAGACCCTCGTCGGCTTCTCCGTCTAGGCGATTGTTGTCCTTGTCAACTTCCAAGAATACTGGAGCTCCCTTAGGTATCCTAATCTGATCCGAAGCTGGTACTCTCGCATATCGACCGTCCGGTATCCAATCAGAGGTGGAATCAGTTAAATCAGCTGCAACGCTGGAAGCACTTGATGGCCGACCAGTAGATGCTTCGACTGCTTCATTACTGGGCTCGACTGCTTCTTTGCTGGGTTCGACTACGTCGCTACCGGTTTCGACTGTTACGCTGCTAGCTTCGACTGCCTCATCACTCGTCTCTTCATCCAAAGGTTGGGGGGTGACCTTCCTGTCAGTCCCGCGAATCCATTCCAGCCAAGTCAGATCAGGGTAATATCCTTCTTCATCCTCGTGGCGTTCATTGAACAGAAAATTGGAGAGCCTCAGAGCTCTTGCACACCGTCTAAACCACCACTGGTACATGGCATGCAATCCATCAGTAGGTTTTGTGTACCGTACAACGAAAGGAGTAAGAAAGTTGAAGAACAGTATATCCAGCGGAAACTCTCTCTCGGATTCGCTCGACGACCAGTGAATTGGTAGGACGTTACTTGAGCCTGCGCCAAGGCTCCATACCACACCGCCCAGACAGACAACAATCAACGTGCCATATACGACTGCACTAAAGGCGATCTTTCGGAGTTGAACGGTGACTGGGCGTTCCAACACATCTCTAACTGGATGGAAAGTCGGATCGTCTGGATCGCGGATGAAGTAGAGAACGCCATTACGCATTATCTTACGACACATGGATACGAATAGTGCAAAGTGGAACATATAACATGTACCCACGAACCAATGCACAAATCCAGATATCCAAGGAGAATTGTAAGTAAAGGATAACCGGCTGCTGATGCTGGAGTTTTCGAATAGTGGAAGTAGAGCCAGGTCTAGAAGGAAGCCACAGAACAGAGGGAATGCAATCATTTCAATGCTAATGATGAAAATGACTTTGCAAACACCGCCTGCTTGTTTGATGACTTCCACAAGAGCAAGTTCGAAGCGTTTTGACTTGGTGGAAGTTGTGATGGGAGCGAGATATGCCACGTAAAATGCTGCAGCCAAAGCAACAACTGCATATCCTACCAGTATTGTAATAGCTCGGTCTTTGGCACTCCAGTATGCTAAAGTCTTGTCTGCGATCGGAATAGGTTCTCCCAGTGAGAATGATATGGTTCCAGTCTTGAAAATGCTTTCTAGACCGGTAAGTATGGTTTGAAGGTATTGTTTTGCGGCATTCCATAGCCATACTGGTGTCGTAGTCAAAAGATTGATGGTTTCTGTCATCTGGATATCGCTAATGGAAAGCCTGTTGAGTGAACGAAGTTGTGAGGCAATAAATCGGAAGACCCAAAAGAACCAATCTTTGAAATTGACAAGAGTAGCATGGGAAGACAAGGACATTTCCAGAGTTGCTGAAGAATCCACAACGGCGACTCCAAAAGATTTGACCGAGCCCAAGAGTCTGTCACCCGCCCGAAGTGCTACGCCTTTCAGTGGCTCCTGACTACCATCCCTCAGAAAGAGTAACAGTTTAGATGCGTAGTATGAGATCAGGCCTCCGTTGAACAGAAGAAAATCTCCAAGAAAATCCGCTACCGAGGAAACGAATTGAAGTGGTACAAACCAGATGAGCATGGGATTGCCCAGGAAGAACAACTCTAATTTTCCTAGCATGTACGGAGCTTGTACGATGCCCATGATGGTTGCTGTTATCAACAAAGCGCTGAAAATGGCGTTTTGGAACAGACCGATGAGAGGACCTTGCATACCGATCAGTTCGAGAATACCTTCCAGATCTTCTGCATCATCAGCTGCATCGGCGTCATTGGCTTCGTCTTCTAAGGCATCCATGATAGCATCATTGCCCACGGGAGGCGGTAAATTTTGAGCTGGAAGGACGGGTTGGGCGTCAGCAAATGGCACAAATGGTTCCTCGTCAGCCAAATCGCGAACAACATGTTCATCGTTTCGATCGGACTCATCATCAGTGTCTGGAGGAGGTGTAATGTCACCCCAGAACCAATGCAACCAAGCTCCAAGCCGGCCACGTTCTGCTTCTAATCTTGCATTCTGCTGATTTAATTCATCCGGAGTAGGCAATGCCGGACCAAAGATTGGGCCTTGATCTAGATCATCAACACCCAGATCTGTCGTTTGAGGTTCCGTTGCATTCACGACATGTAATGGGGCGTCTTCCATCGCAGCTATGGGTTCCTCTTCCGCTTGGACTTGAGGCTCTGAGCCAATTGCGGTAGGTAATGCCTCGGATTCTGAAAGTGACTCATGTGGAACGTTCTGAGAGGCAACAGGCGCAGTATCCGAGCTTGGATGTTCGTCTTCTGGGCCAGCATGGGCCGGCTCCTTCCCCTTTGCTGACACTGCGGAGTCATCAGCATGTATGTACGGATTCTGATGCAATGGAGAGTCGGGACTATCTGGTCGCCAGATCATTCGTTGAGTTCCGGGCCACTCAGGAGCGGGAACCGCCGCTGGAACAAGTGCGGCGTCAGATTCGTTGGTTTCCTGCTCTTGCGAAAAAACACCTGTTGGTTCTGGATCTTGAATATCATCCAACGATGGTAAGCCACCAGCGTCTGATGTATTCGGAGCTTCGGAGCCGTCAGATGGCTGACTAGGCGGCGTGGGAACTGGAATCTCGTCGTCACTACTGGTATCATCAAGATCGTCTTCCAGCTGCGGGCCACTATCGTCACTCTCCCAATCCAAGTCGACATGATCCAGTTCGTTATTTATTCGTTGAAGTGCATCAAAAGCAGGAGGCATTCCATTATTGGCATCCGCGTCCATTCCAAGCATAGGTTGTTGCTGTATTACCCACTCTCTGATGAGGAAGACCAGAATAAAGGCAATCACGACACAGAGAGTGATCATTAAACCTTCCAAGATGTCCATAACTGATCGATTGAATGCGGCGGATGAGGTGAGCTCTCTGAAAAAGCGAACGTCAGAGAGAACCGAGCTGTATTTCTGGCGTATCAATTGATGAGCAGTATTGTTGGAAGTCGAATTGGTATTCATTGCAATATAAAGCTCACGCTCGGAGGAGACAGTGGCTCCTATGACGAGAGATTTGAAGATGCGATAGAAAAGGGGCGCTGCCGTGGTGTCGGTATTGTTACTACGCGAGGATCTAAAGGTTGGTAGAGTCCATGCCGAGGAGTTGGCTACGGTAGCTGGTGGTAATGAGGATGACCATGTTGATTCGATTTCAAAGGTACGAGCCCATCCAGAGTCGGCCATCCAGAACAGAAAGCGCCAGCTACTGCGCATAGCCCAAGGAAGGAAGACCAGCCATACGGAGAAGACTAAGACTGCTCTGAAATATAAGGCTATCTGGGAGAGGAAATGCATGGCAGCGCGACGAAAGAATACACCGGTAGGTAGGCTGCGGGGCATATGAGGATGGTAGAGTTTGGTGAAGCGAAATGGTGTTTTGCAGAGTTCGCAGTATTTCTTTTGGGAGTGTGATAGCCATTCCATCAAGCAGTCTTGGTGGACGTACTTGATGCTTCCGCTACATTTGCATGGATAGAATAGAGGTTCTTCCTTGGAGCCCTCGCCGCGACATATTCGACATGTATCCGGGTCGACCGAGTCGGGGAGGACAGCGGATTGGGCGTCTACGGAAGACATTGTGAGGATGGAAAGGAGGAATGTGTTACATGAGCGAGATGGAGGAAAAGTTGCGGACTAGTGGGCCATTGATGGTTGTATTTGAAGAGATCAAGTGTTGGTCGGCTGGCTATGGTAGTGGGAATAGCATGGCAGGCGTTTGCGGGAGCCAAGCGTGTTGGGCGCAAAGAAGCACGGGGAATGAAAGGATATGCGCAAGTGGTGGAGTGGAGGCTTTGAGGAGATATTGTTCAAGAAGTGAAGATGTTGATATAGAAGTTGGAGATAGGCTAGAAGTGGTATGTGGTGATGCCCGTGGGTATGAAAACGCCACATGCATGTACCGGAGGTAGTTGCGACCGACAGCTTAAAATGTAGACAAGGCAAGAGCAAGGCAACGACTGGCAAGTGCAATGGACAAAAGGTGCAGGTACAATGCAGATAAAGGTAGGAACGATCTATCGATGAGCAGGCGCGTCCCAGTGTGTCCAGTTGAACCTTCCCTGCTTATAATTTAGAGGTAGTGATTGGCTTCTGACGCGATGGACAATTTTGGTACGCGAATCTGGACCAGTCGTTCTTTCCCCAGCCGTGCCAACCTCTTGCTCCAGTTAAAAAAAAAACCAGCGAGTATCAAAGGCCAAGGCGCGTAAATCTTTTCATCTTTTTATTCCATCTATTCTATTCTTTATTTACGCGTCAATGTTTATACTTGTCGTCCTTACTACCAAGACCTGCTCTACACCTTGACAGTTGACAATTACTAGTTCGACAGGCCTTTCTCTTGGCTTGCATGTGCCTTCCTTGTACACGCCAGTAGCCAGTAGCCAGTAGCCTGATCTTTTCTTGACGTCAGTCATCCTAACCTCTCCAACCAAGACTCTCCGTCCCTGCAGTCCCAGTTCACTGCACCAAGCAAGACTCTGGCAACACTCAACACCAACAACTTCCCCAACTTCCTCTCTCCAACACCATCACCACTATCCATCTCTCCCCCTCTCCTGCTTCTCCCCGCCAGCTCCACACATGCTGTCCTTGGTCTCGAATCCACTCCCATCTGTGTCAAAACCCCTACAACACAATCAACAACCTTAAACCCCACTTCGTCCTACCCTATCTCTCGCTATCGCCAACAAACAGAGCGTCAACACTCTACCTTTTTCCTCAACCTGCACACCCGTTTTCCGACAGCACCATATCCATGGACGCCGATACGGCTCCTGCTGTCCATGCTAATGGCAGTGCCCTTGACAAGCCTGCCCAAAACGGCCATGTCGTACCTTCCAAGAAATCTCTTTTAAGAAAGAAGAAAAAGTCAAGCTTCATATCTAGACTTTCCTCAAACTCTCTAAGGTGAGTTCACCGGCTTGTATATCTGTTTGATACTAACAGGTCAATTAGAATTATCCTTTGGTCAACAATCCTTTACGTTGTATTCCGATGTCCTAGCGATTCAAACGATCAATCTTCATTGGTCTGCAAGCAGTATTCCGATCTTCGATCACGCCTCACTCCTCATATCGAGCCCCATTATAATTCATATGTCAAGCCATATGTCGACAAGGCCGAACCACATATCCAGCGATTCCAACAACAAGTTTACACTCCAACATCAGACTATGTCCTGAAGAATTATAACACCTATGCCGCACCCAAAGTCATTCAAGTCCAGCAATACACTTCTTCGGAATGGGAGGGCACTGTTCAACCAAAATTATTGGCAGGGCAAAAGTGGGCGTACACTCAGTACGATCAAAATCTTGCTCCACATGTTTCCAAAGTCACTCATTTATCGGCACCCTATGTCACCAAGATCCAGGACGAACTTTCCGAGGTTTATGATCGTACTTTGATCCCATGGTATCAAAAGGCACAGCCATATGCTCAGCGTGTGTACACTGATACCCACTATGTTGCAACAGAGCTGGTTCTGCCTCATGTTCAACGAGCTAGTACAACCACAACGTCTGTCTTCTATCGCAAGATTTGGCCGACCCTGGTCATTCTTTATGGTGAAAATGTCGAACCTCAGATCACTAGAATCATTGAGAGACTTGGTCGCTACAAAGACTCTAGAAAACTGCAGGCTGCAGTTGAAATTGACGATCTTTCTGCCTCCATTACCTCTGTGGTAGCAAGCGCTTCGTCTGCTGCTTCATCATCCTCTGTCTCTTTGAGCTCGCCAGATTCGGCTGTCACATCTACCCCAAATGACTCAACCCGCGCTGAGAACGAAGCTTCTGTTCGTGAACAAATCGAGTCCGATCTTAAGCGATGGCAGGAAAAATTTGCCAAAGCAGCTGACAAGGGAGCTGAGGATCTCAAGGAGCGCGTTTCTGAAATTACAGCTCGTCAAATCAACTCTCAAGCACATGGCGTGGGCAAAGCACTTGTAGTACAGCTCGACAACACAGTAAACACGTCATTCCGAGACCTTAAGACTTCCATCAACAACTCTATTGCCAAGCTACCAACTGATGCTCCCGAAGATGAAGAGAAAGAGGTTCGAACATCACTCGAAGATCGCATTCGATCCACTGGTGACCAGATTCGTACCAAAGCTGTTGCAGTGCGCTCATGGAAACAAAATTACGACAACGAGACGCAACAGCTAATAGGTTCTGCTCTCGATTCGACCCTTGACGTAATCGACAATATTCGCGAACTTGGACTTCAGGAAATTGGCCTTCGTTGGGCTTCCCTCGAAGGCGTCACATACAAGGACTGGTCCAAGTATCGGGACCTTAAGCAGAGTTTCGACGAATGGCGTCAAGGTGTCGAGGCAGTTGCTCTGAAACATGATGGCATCCGAGCAGCTCAAGACGAGGGCAATGCAGTTCAAGAGCAAGCAATGGAACTCGTGGGTAATGCTGCCAAAGAACTCAAGCGCTTGAAAGGTGTTGTTGAATGGAAGATTGCCGCCCACGACTCCTCAGACGACTTTAGTACTCGAGTGGTTCCTCCAAAGGCAGCCAAGGTCGTCAAGGAGGCTTATTCTACTGCAAAAGAAAGCTTGAAGAGCGTGGTAGGACAAGAAACCTCCGAATCTGGTGTGCTTGATAGTGCTACTTCAAAAGCACATGACGTTGTCGGTAGCATCAAAGCCGCCCCGTCATCCGTGTCAAGCGCCTTTTCAGATGACTCGAAATCTATACAGTCAAAGGTCGACGAAGCTATCTCAGTTGCCAGCTCGAGTTCAATCCCGCCAAAGGTTTGGGGAGGAGCTGCCGCAGCTTTCGTTGAGGCTCGAGAGGTTGTCTTGGATGACGATATAGAATATGAATGGTCGGATCAGATCCACAGTATTCTCGACGCTGCCGCCGATAAAGGCTCTGACCTCCGAAACGCCTTGTCCAGCGCCATTTTCAGACCTACTCCTACTCAAGGAGCCGTGGAATCTCTCAGATCAGTGGGTAATGAACAGTATGCTCGTGGTCTATCTGCTGCTTCCAGTGTTTTGTATGGAACTCCTCAAGCGGCAACTGCGAGTTTGTCCAGTGTAGCAGCCGACAAGCTAGCGGCAGCTGTCACAGCGTAAGTCGGTTCGCATCGAATTCTGAGATTTCAACTAACAACCTTTAGTGCCTCTTATGCTATCTACGGAACCCCCGCGCCAATACATGAATCGATTGCATCTCAAGCTGTCTCTGGATACAGTACTGCAGCAACTCAAGCTCAGAATGCTCTTTCCTCCGTTTCAGCAGCTGCCTCCAGTCGACTGGCGGAAAGCCTTAGCGGGGTGTCCGAGCAATATACCAAGGCTAGACTTGCTGTTGGTTTACAACCTCCACCTCTACACAAACAGTATCTTACAGCTGCCGAACTCAAGTACTATGAGGGCATTGGACGAGCACATGAGCAGTACAGTCGCTTTGTTGATGCGGCATCCACGGCTGTTTATGGAACACCAACACCATACTATCAGCAAAAGGCAAGTGAGGTCTCAGCCAACATCCTTGGGACACCCTCCCCAGCTTACCAGAGTATGCTCTCCGTTGCTACAAACCAATACAGCGACGCGGTATCTACCGCAAAGGCCAAGTTGGCCGATATTCAGGCTTCTGCAAGCTCCATGATGGGCATGAGCAGCGATTCTCCTGGCAAGAAAATGCTCGCTTCAGCTTCTTCTGAATATGATGCTGCCTTTACAGTTGCTTCCAACGGACTAGCGAGCGCAGCATCAGTTGCACGTGAAAAGATATATGGCACCGAGCCTGGAGTCGCCAAATCGCTTGCTTCAGCTGCCAGTGAACAAGTTTGGGGTACAGAACCTGCATGGAACGAAGCTTTAGCTGCCAAGGCATCGTCAAACTTCAACGATCTCATTGCTAAAGCTAGCTCGCAAATATATGGCACTCCCACACCTGTGGCCCAATCTGTGTGGAGCCAGGCCAACGATTATGCTGCGCAAGCAACTGAAGCTGCCGCATCTCACTATGACGCCGTGCGCGCCATTGTCTCCGAGCTTGTCGTCGGAAAGGAGCCCGACTTTACAGAAAGTGTCATGGCCCGATTCAGCGATGCTTACTATACCGGTTTTGGCGCTGCGGCTGCTTCAGCCTCCAGCATTGCAAGCGAGGGTGCTGCTTCGGCATCTAGCTTTGCTGGGGAGGCATATGGCTCGGCGTCTAGTGTGGCCAGCGTGGCATATGATTCGGCATCGTCTGTGGCTGCCGCCATCTTCACACCACCTGCCGCCCTCGAAGGAATATTTGACACTGCCAATTCTCAGTTCCAAGCAGTTGCGGATGCTGCAAGCATCAAAATCTACGGAACTGAGCCATCGTATCTCGAGGCTGCCCAAAGCAGTGTTTCAGCCGCAGCCTCAAGTGCCCAAAACGCTGCGAGCGTGGCTATCTTCGGCACACCGACTGGGGTAGCAGAAGCAGCGGCGAGCTCGGTGGCAAGCGTCGCTAGTGCTGCATCTGTGGCAGCATGGGGTCCTGAGCAGAGCTCTTGGGAAAGCGTTTCCAGCAGAATCGCCGTCGCAGCGGCCAGTGCCAGTGCAAGTCTGGTTAGTGCGGTGGATGCAGCCCGCGAAACGGTACAGAGTGCTGTTGGAGGTGCCAAGGATGAATTGTAATTTCATCAACAACGTTGAAGGAATAGACTTGATTGAATATTGAAAGTCTATGGCATCAAAAAGTAGAAGCAAAGACTGAACAAAAAGACACACATACGACCACGTTAGGGCGATCTTTACAGACACGATCACTCCCATATACTACTTACTTTTCATGAAACATTCTACACGACATACACGACGACGTGCTCAGGCGAAAAATTGTACAGTCAAGAAGGAGGGACATGTTCCAACTATGGCTTACAGACATCTCACGATGGGCCTTTTTTCTTCTTTTGCTTTTTTTTTTTACCAAACTCATGCGATACCCACTTCCGTTCGTTCAGTGCCTGCCTTTTTATTGTTCTGTTGTCGCGCTTGTTTTGACCGCTTGTTCTGTCTATGATCTTTAGGTTTGAGGCTGCGATGGGCAAAGACTGTGTATGTGCATTATTCCCCCTTTTTCTTGTGTTTATTCGGATCTTGGACCTGTGATTATGATGGGCGTTGTACGAATAATTGTTTATAGTGTGGAATTGAAAGATTGATCCGAGTTAATACACTGTGCTTCTGTGACTGATTGTGATATTACTTGGTTCTTCGGGGACAATATAAGTGAACCGTTTCGACGACTATTCCTGTCGATGCCGATGGCTGCCGTAAGATTTCTTAAAGGGTGACTGCTTTAACTACCATCGTCTTCGATGATCTGCTGGGAAGTAAAGCAGTCGCTCTTTAAGAAGTGCTATGGCAGCCATCGTATCGATAGGGTCTCCTTCTAAACTGCTCACTTATTTTGTTTGCAGAGAGGGGCACGTTTGTGGGTTCGTAGGCTTCGTGAGCTTCGTGGGGATTGGGAATGGCAGGTTATGATTGTCGATTGGCATGGATGACGATTGATATGGATGTCGATTGGTATGGATGTCGGTTGGTATGGATGGGCTTGTAGGATGAACTTGTGCTCGAGTAGATTGTGAGTCTGCATACATTGAATCTGTGATTATGTGGTTGAGTGCTCCCAAGCTTTCTTCGCTGTCATGAACGATGTTGGTCTTAGAGACTGAAGTCTTGAGCGGCTGGTGGCCTATACGGTTTCAAGGCCTCTTGCCTCTCCATGAACTCAATCCTAAATGGTGACTGCCACAAATCTCATCGATCTTTGTTTTTGCTTCTAACCCGAACCTAGAGGCTTGCTATCACGGGGTCTTTCAGTGATGGCTCGACCTCACAGCAACGGCTAGGCAACGTTTGATAGTGCCAATGGAAGACATAGAGTACCGGCTCGACTGCCGTGCCGTAACTTTACGAGCCCAATAAATCATCTGGTATGTGTGTCTAAATTGTACATTGTACACATAGTTCGGTTGCGCCGAATGAATGACAGTGTTCGGACTTCGGTAAGCAGTTGCTCGCCGCAATCGATCGAAGATTAGGAAGGAGGTTCGATGGAAAGACCGAGTTATATTGTTCGGAAATTGATCCAGCGTACTTCATTACTTCATACCGAGCCTATTAGCGGTGAGATGACTGGGCATTCGCATTGGTTTCCTCAAAGCCTCGACATCTTTCGCTATAGAACCAGCGATTGTCTGGAAAAGGAAGCTCGATAGAAGCGGACATGGAAGCAAACGTCTATAGAGATGATCGATCGAAGGTTCTTGTCGTGACTGGGGCCGTTACTAGGAATTAGATGACCACTGAACCAAGAAAACCATTTCGTCCATGATCTATTGTGCCGCTCAGGTTTGAAAACCTTACGCATGGGATTCCGCGACAGGAAGTTGGATTCGCATTCAAATGAATTAGAAAAAGATCAGGAGAAATCTTCCATTTATGATATACTAGAACCGACCTTTTTAACACTAAACCATCTACCAGGCGAAGGTAATTCATCTACTTACAACCACTACGCTCATCATCGACCCTCGAGGGAATGAATGGCGCTATTCCACGGTCTCCCTCAAGGGCCTTCGAAACACCACCACGATCCTAATCTTAATGGCTCACGATCCCGAGCAAACACTCAAGTCTTCCTCGAGGGTTGAATAGCTACCCTCCAGGCTCTGTCTACCCTCCAGGCTCCCTCGTAGACCCCTATCGAAACTCCCTCGCCCATTCAATATCGATATATCGCCTCCATGGCAAAGTCCAAGAGCCCCCTATTCAAGCGAGCTCACCGGCTGGCACAGCCAAACCGCTAATCTGAAAAGTCTGAGCACATTAGACAACTGTCTCACTTCGACACTGCCTCCCACGGGAGCGAACTCGCCAGACTCTGATCGTAATCGAAAGATTAGAGGCAACAAGCACATGTCAAGCGGCAAAGGTAAATTTGCGCGAAAAGGCCCAGCGAGGCGAAGTTGTGCCGCCTAGCTGCAAACAACAGGCCAGTGATCATGACCCCTAGCTGATACACAAGTGCATCGATCCCTCCAGGGAGCTCGAGAATGTCAAAATCTTCCGAAGTGAAGAAAATAACAGGGGGTGATGCCAGGTTCCCAGCCTCCTTTTTTTGCATCTTCATGGGGTCCCGGCCAACCAAAAACAATGAAATCGTCCGTCAGCAGGGCTTTGGTAGATAAATTCAATTCAACAGTGTTCCTTGTTCTTAACGGTATAACGTGTACATACAAGCATGCTCGTGGTTTCTTTGGTGGCCCGCTCATGCCGCTGTAAGTACCCCTGACGCGCAACATCACCCACGAGGTTGACGTGACCAGGACGAGGATTCTTGCAGAGGCCTGTGGATGTTATTCTTCTCATCATTGTGCTCGGGGTTGTCACTTCTTTGGGACAGAAGAACTGTCTAGTGTTGTGTATCATCAGGCCATCGGTGGACGGATCGAGCGCTCCGGATCATGGGTTGCGCAGACTGCCCTGGAACGCAGCTAAGAATGGGCTTCGTCTCGAGAATCTTGCTTATCGAGACTCAGCTGGGTATCTGTTTGCGGTCGAGGATGGGGCGATTCGTGATCTAGAGGGTGCGATTCGCGGAAATGGGAATATGCTCATGAGGTAAAGGATTGGCCGGTGAAACGACAACGCAAAGCTATGAGCCAGAGTAATGGGATTCTCATGCTGTGATGCAATGATTCTATAGCCTCGATGATCTATGGAGTTAGTTCTTACTCGCTACGAATGCTCATCTGTTCTGACCTTCTATCACAGTTTGGATACTCGGGAAGACGCCCCAGATGCCGACCCCATCACCACTTTCAAACTCTCCTCAGCAATATCGCGATGGACCAGCTTGCTCCCTCACAGCCTGGTCGTCGCGAATCTTGCTACAAACCTCCTTATTTCCAAGGGACCCTAATCACCTCTCATAGTTGTTGCGCACCCTGACCCATATCAGATTCCAAACAGGCCCAGCATCGACGGCCCTCGTCGCCAAAACCCATGAGCTCCAGGCTCCCTTAACAATGACAAGGAGTTTAATCAGCCCTCCCCGTCTGCTTCGCCGCAATTCCCGGTTCGCCCTATAACGCCCGTCCGATGCTCTGTCCTACATTGGCTACAATCCGTCCAAGGCGAAACAGAACCGCGAGAAGCATCGCACGGCTTGCCGCGAGATAAAGGAGGGAAGAAAACGCTGGGTGTGGCACAAAGAGAGCAGCTGGTCCAGGCTCTGTTTACGAAGGGAATATGCATCGCGATGGTCGAGATCAGACGACAGCGGTTTGTTCAAACGAGCTAAGGTAATGCTGGAGGGTCGGTGGCGGCTCACATCCCAAGTAATTCTCCGAAAAAGGTCTCACTGGCATGAGGAGATGGAGAAGTCTGCCTATGTCGAATTACCATTGACCATTTAGGAGATTGAGGCATTCATGGCCCGATGGATGCGATGCGGGCATCACATGATTCGTGTTCGTGCGACGGCAATGTGATTACCAACAATTGGAGAGTGGAGTTATCGTCATCCTCTGGCTAACTTTACGCTGTGTGATGGGCATAGTGAACAGTGATTGAAGTAGCTATTCCAGAAATCTGGAAGCGAGGAGAACATGGTTCGTATCCCATGCTCTGTCGTAGAACCTGGCTATTTTCCGAGTTGCGGATTCCGGAAACTTGGAGTTTGTCAATGCCATTGTATTTACCGATTATCAGTAATCTCCTTTTTCTTTGGTTTCCGCATAGGACAAGTCTCAGTACGATGTTACACAGTCAACGTTCTCCAGAAGTGTGTTTGGCTCACAGGGGTGATACAACAGATCATAGAACGCCAAAGACGATAACCTGATGACTCGTACTCCAAACAAGCGGAATGTTTATGGACACATTTTGACGCGTATATTGCACATAGTCAGCGCTACCAAATAAGCTAAATAATGTAAGTTTAGGTCAAGATATGATATCAAAATACCTTTTTCTAAGCCCCTGTAGTGAACGTACCACTGTTGGCTACCAAGAAGACAATATTGTAGTTTCACAGTTTCCGATATCCCCGGAGCTTTCTTAGTGACTTGGGACGTAATCTCACCTCAATCAGTACGCGCCATAGGATCGGTTGTTTAGTGTATACGGATGAACTGTCGCAATACGTTATCTTCAACACTTCGCCGCAAACGTCGTCAGCTGATGGTGCTTTTTGTCGAAACCATCTTCAACCAGACTTCCGCGGGAAGCGGACATGGACTGTTCCGGAACTCTTGATAGTCCTTGGCCAGATAGGGCCACTGGCATGCTGGGCATCAATATAGACATATTAAGAAGCGGTATTATAGCCCAAAATTGCATGGGCCGAGGAGCCATGCTGCATAATGATTACCCTATTGGACAGGCGTCGCGGCGATCAGGTTCAAATGGTGCGTGAATTTCGGTACAAATGAGTCGGGCTCTTCAAACGAGATTGTGGAGCGGTTTTGCCATTGCCTGACTGCGGCTTTCTGGCAACTTTGAGTGCCGATATTGTTTCTTGTATGATTTGTGTTCAAAGCGAGAGAGAATTGAATGGGAGATTGAATGTCGTTTGGACAAGATTTGATCCCCTGGTACTTTGTGAACGCCAGATGGCAAGGGGCTGCCCCGGCTTGCAGTTACCCCTTCGCCATGCTTCTCTTCACATCCTCGAGCGGCATCGGCTGCTGCCGGTTGAGATTGAAAGCTCATGGTCATTCAAAATAGCTGTAGCATTGCAAGCCCAATGCCAGGACCCTTGTTAACATTAAGGCTGGTATATCCATTGGGCGTTTCCCAGCCTCACTTAGGCCAGAGGAGGCCTAACAGAAGGCATAAGCCGTGCTGAAGAACTTTCTCTAGTTTACATCAAGGCTTAGCTGAAATGATAACGTCGCATGAGATTGCGGAGCGCGAAAGGCTTTGAATCAGTCCAACGGACTGGTCGAGTGTCGAATTGCGTAGTATATGCATGCCGAGTTGCTGTCATCACGAATAATCTGATCATCATCGGATTTGCAGGTGCCTAGAAGGGCCTAGAGATGATATGATGAGTAGATTTGCGTTTCTTCTTACTATTTCTGGTAGTGAGCTGTCAGCTGCGTGTCAAACACGTTGAAATAGGTATAGAAGCATGGTTGCCCTTGTCAATTACAAAACCGGCCGCCACTTTGGGCAAATCAGACATGTTATTTTCGATTGATTGTTCCTTCTGACACGGTGGATTGGGTCCAAAAGCTATCTCGGTTAGAATATGCTCATATGCGGTGAGAGTTTGAGAAAACTTGGGGCAATAATACCTTATGGCCAAGGCGACCTCGGATTATCCACTCACGTTTCGTGTACTCGTTCCTAGTAGCTGTACTTGTCAATCACGTGAAGTTTGTGGAGGAGCTTCTGGGATTATTTATCGAGATCTGGCTTCTACGATGTAAACAGGCATATCATCCAAGAACCGAGATTTCGTCCTGGTTTGCGGACGCCAGCATCGTAACCCTCAAGGAATGAAGCCGGGAGACATGGTGGGCACAGAGGCAGACCAAGGGCGTTGTGAGACACCCAGCTTTCCAGAACTTGGGCTCCTTGGGGCAGCAGAATGCTGTTTCTCATCGCCTTTGGGATCACAAACATGGGACGCCCAACGTCTTCGTTCGCGCTTCGCCTAAACGAAAACTGGGTTGACAGAAAAATTGAACAAGATGCCAAGAGATTCGGTCCTTTAGACGCGTCTCGTACAAACTTGGAGATAGTTTGCGGCGTTTGCAGAACCTGTGCAAAGTATAGAACGCCTAACATCAACCCCATTCACAAATCACAGGGGTTTAAACGCTCGGTGATCACAAAGCCGTGTGAATTGGCGTTGAAGGCTGCACATGCGAGAGAGAAGAGCTGAAGATGCGGTAAGGATTGTCCTATGGAAGCTTAGATTTTGGTTTCTAGAAGACGCCACGTCCTGTTATAGCAGCCACTGCAATCTCGACTATTTCTACATTTCAACTTCAGACGTAAATTATCAAACAGATGGCGGGCTCTAACAAGTCGAAAGTCGCGCCTTTGGAACTACATTTTTGTGATCAACCACAAATCTCCGACAAGATAATACATGGCGTTGTTAAGATGTTGATTGATTTGCAGAGCCTGTTTTGCGCTGGGTAGGCGTCCTGTGGTTCAGAAAATGATGAGACGAAGTTGGGTTGGCCACGCGAGAGCGAGAGCGAGGGGGATCAAGCCGCCATCCTAGATCGCGTTCAACAATCTGTCAAAATCAATAAAATTCCACGTGCATGCTATCTCTGGTTGGATATTCTGGTCTATCAAGCAGTTTTAGGATCAGTAATGTGAGATGCAACTTCAAGTATCCCCAACGGCGTAACTTGCACAGGAAAAGCCGATCCATTCGCCAGCCAATCTTACGCTCCGAACGCCAGCCTCGTGCCCTCATTAAACCTCCCCTATCCCTGCTCTTAACACGCTCTGTTATCCTTGAGCGCACGAGGCGGGCGTTACTACTGCACGTTCCAACTCGCCAGCACACAGACCAATCATCCCCTCATTTACCTTTGGACCCGAAGAGGAAAGGTCTCCGTGGGGAATTGAACGGAGTGGCTTACGCTTACGCACCGCTAGCACACAAAAGGATACTTATCCGGCGCCTTGCCATGCGGCTCTCTTGAAGCGGAAATGCTTGGCAGCCTTGCTGCAGCGCTGCTGCAATGCACTTGGTGATGTGAATCCTACCGTTGGCTCGCGAAGGAATATTATCTGCGGGCGGGGCGGAGGCGAATGCTGGCTCAGCCTCGTCGTTGTTTGAGATATAGAACCGTTTGACGTACAAATGCTACATACTACTGAGGAAATGACCTGATTGAGGAGGTTACACGGGAGGTTGGTGCATAGATATCGCCATTGAACGATACTATTGGCTTGCTAATGTGAGGACTGTGGTAATGAATGTACATACGGCAGAGTATTTTATGTGTGCTTAGATGCTACAACAATCAATACTCTAAAATACTGCATCATCTGATTCGCGTAAAAATTTCAAGGTGGCAGATACTAGCCTGAGTGCGAAAAGGTGACCATATAATCTTACAACTTGGGCCAATTATTGAGCCGCAAGAAATGAATTTCTCAAACTAGTTGGAGATTTATCTTTTTGATGTCACATTTTAAGCATGTCTCGGAAGAAATTATGCCTAGAGAAATGAGATGAACGATTCAAACCTGATCACGTCTGTATTGGTTCGCCTACCAATTGCCATCCTTGACCCTGACTTTTACGATCGTGGTCGCTTTGCATGAAAAGTTGAGATCGAGACGGCAGAGCAAAATTACAGGCACTGAGCGGTATCGCTCCAACAGACGAGAAACATAGGCCGTCAATTGCAAGCTGAGATTGATGAGATCGACCTCTCGTCACATCACAGGAGACAAATCGAGAGGTCGAGAACAACCAACAAGATCTAATTGCATAGCACTGACTGGCCATGCTTTTTTGATATGCTTGACTTTGCATTCAACTATAGCGACTCTATCCACAACAAGGTTAAGGATAAAGAAATAGAGTAGAAATCATATGTTTCCATTGAAAGTGGCGCGGGACGTTGATTTTGACTCTTGCTTTATGTGACAGGGAAAGCATGTACCTTCTTTTTTTCCGAAAAGGGCTGGATATAATTGGCTACACGCAAGAATGACAGGCACATGGCAAGGAATGACAGCTCTTCATGGGGTCTGACACGCCAACCAATCTTATGAGGCAAACCGTAGTTTGATTGACAGTGCTGGTTCTTGCGTTCAGGAGGCCAAAGTTGGCCTGTCGGGTCCATTCCAGATCTTGCTGACTCTGATTTGACAAGTTTTACTTGCACCGAAGAAGAGCTTTTCGGGCTGTGCTGGCAAAATGATCTCATGCAGGATTGCCCGTTCTTATGCACAAAGGCGCAGATGAAAAACCTGACCTATCAAATCGCCAAAAGGTTCTCAAACTGCCCCACTGTTTTAGTGAGAGGGTGTGCTGGTGGGTCATCTACTACAATCCAAGCCAGTTGATTCATTAATTGTAGATGATAGAGGATAAGAAGATATTCGTTCTTTCATAAAACAGAAAAGTAGGTGTTGCGCCGACCCAATGATGTGGATCACTAAGTTCATGATTCAGCTATTTTTCGCCCTGATTTAATGGTGGTTCGAGAAAAGGCAGCATAATAAGTGCTCATTGGGCCGGGTGTTTCGAAACTTGTTTCAGAGCTATTTTGATGTTTTATTGGATATGTTAAGAAGATGGTATGTTTGCGCCCCAACATACGAAGGCGCGTGTATGTTGGTGGTCGACAACCACCATCAATAGGGCCGTACTTGTGGACTTATGGAGCGAGTGGCTACTCTCTGAAACACAGCGATAAGTTTATGGTCCGAGCAAATCGAATGCAGTAAAATATTTACGCGAAGAGACCTTGGCAAAGTGCTGCGGCAATTGTGTGGCACGATTATTTGGTAGCGACTTACGCGTGAAGTTGTTAAACAGTTGCGGGATGAACCAATACTGTATACCGGATTGAACGATATACTGTTCTTTCTTTTGTTTGATATTGGAAAGTGTGGAAGAAAAATGGCAAAGCACTAACTGTGGCAACCGTTATAGAAAATAGCGCCGAACGATGTGTAATTGTATTTTTGAACATATCGCCACTCCAATCATAGAGCAGTTATGCTCGAGAGTCACGACGTGATCGCTGGCTTTATTACGATCCAATTTAAGACCCGGCATCTCGACAAGATAGGTAGGTTGGTAATGCACAGATACTTCTGACCTGTTGTGAAAGAATCTAAAGATTGGATCTGGATGGTGTCACCACGCCACAGTCATGAAAAGCTTCATTTTGATAGATTCATCAAGTGTACTGGCCAGTTATGACTCTGATATCTGGGAGAAATCAAGACATGGAATTTGGTACGGTAGCTTGCAAAGCCAAGTGCGATGCTGGCACTGCTCGGCTTCGCTCCGTGAATCCCTGCTAGGCGTGCTTTGGTCTGTACTTTTTGCAAGACTTGCAAGGTGCTCACACGCGGCGACCTTGTCCAAAGCAGTTGATCCATGGACCAGGCCACCAACGGGAGCCAACCATCCTGTCAACAACCCCGGCTATTGGCAGTTGAGATGCTGTCACTCATCGCGCTCGCTGTGCAGATTGGCACTCACAGCCGTTGCGCACCCGCAGCAGCAAACAGCCGCGGCAAGGGGTGATATCATGCCAAAAAGAAAGAGCACTTTTGAAGGAGAACAGGAGCAGCAGGAAAATCAAAACGAGTCGTCACTACGGTTTTGGTAGGAAACAAGCTCCGATGGCTGTTGCACACAGTTGCTCGTACCAAGTTTTCGAGCACATTTTTGTACGGTGCGAAAGCGGGGCTTCGGTTAGGCGAGTTGGGTGGGCGAAGCCGCCGAATGGATATCATACGGATAGCGGCAGTTTGTCGCATGCATTGGCGTAGACAAACTACAACGCGAGAGTGAGATAATCAGAGTAAAATATGGACAGCAAGACTGAATTGTACGGCTTTACCCTCGGTAATATTTCATGTCGTAAAACTACTTTCAGGAAGGATGATTTATTTCGTTGAATTATTGATTGATTAGCAATTGGGAAAGAGAAACGGATGTCCAGGCTCAGCGTGACTACGCTCCGCCAGGCCCGAGCTCTTGACGCGACGCACGGGCCGCTGAAAGGTCCATGAATGGTCGTCGCTCTTGCCAAAGTTAGCTCAACGGTCACGGCAGCAGCGATCACAGCATTTGAGTCTTGAGAAGCTTCGAAGCAGCAGTCGCAACGAAGAAAACGGAAGCGACGATTCATCAGCTACTGCCTAAAATAAAAGAGGGGCATAGAGCTTGACTTCTACACCTTCAATTTCAACCATTCAAAACAGAATCACGTAAATAGTTTAATGCGTACCTTGAAAATTCATTGTGCTTCGTCATTTTCGAGTAGTCGCGCGGTCGCAATCGTCATCCTAGGATTATTCCGCCGCACCTTTTAGTTTCCAAATCCGCGCCCATCAAAATCCTGCTCCTCCTACCCCAGTAAAATACCATCCCCAAATTCATCTCAACTCCCATCAATTAACCTTTGGTCCCATCTCCTTCCCAGACTTGAAAGTCGACCTCCGCCGTGATCGCTTTCAGGCCGCCGGCTCGCCCGTGGTCATTCAAAACGCGCGCGCGCACAGAGACTTGTGCTCGGACCCGGTGGATGCATCAACAAGGCAATCAGGAAATTTGCGTCCTTGGTACAGACACGCCTCTCTGCTCGTCTCGTCTCGCCTCAGCACTGCTGCAGTCAAGCTCCGCCCAAGTGTCCGTCAATAATTGGCATATTGCAAGCTCGGACGGTATTTTATTACTGCGAAGGAGCTGTAGCATTTTACGGGTTCTCGCGTTCCCAGTGTTTCTCCTCCCACCCATCTTTCTCACTGGCAGGATCAATCCCAGACTTGTCTTCTTCTCAACTTTTCCATTGCCATTATTGAATCACAAAGGCCGGCTGCGCGGTTGAATTAGATTGAACCCTTGCCTGTCAAGACTGTCAGAATACTCGTCCTTCCAATCTCTCGAACCTCGAGTGGTTGTGCCTCTGCCCTATCGCCGGCGCGTTGAACAGGTTGCGCTCTCACAGGCTGGCATCGCCGCAACCCTGTCCTTGACACGACGTGGAATTTTGGAAACGACGTCTTGACCCTGCAACGGCCACGGGCCTGGTCGCGACTTCCTTGCACTCCACACAGCACCTAGCACGACTTGCACACGTTAAGTTTTTTGTTAGTCGTCGACGTCTGCCTGGCCTGTTACTTCTCTTCTTTGGAGAGCTCAAAACCTCAAAGCTCAAAGCTCAAAGCTCAAAGCTCCTTCTGCCTGGCACCTGCCTAGGGTGTCGGTCGAACCTGTCTACTTCAACGCCCTGGCCCCTGCCCCGTTAAGCCTGTTCATAACAGCGACCGTTATTCCATCGTCCTTTGATCCTGCCTGTCCTGTCTCCGATCAATCATCTGCTCCTGCTATTTCTGCTCAGTGCTTGCTGCCAGTCTGAGTCTGAGTCTGAGCCTGCCCAGTACGTATTGCCAAAGGTATTAAAAGCCAATCCCAGGCCCCTGCGACCTGTCATCCTGGCCGTTCCCTGCCCTGCCACTACTTGACTACTGCCCCTCATCATCACCTTGTCACCTCTTTACACTACAACACTGAACCTTGCGTACTGGATTAAAACACACCTTGACCTTGAACCTGGACCATCATCACCAAAATCCCCCCGGCTCACGACACTCAATTTCGCTGCGCGCGCTCATTGCACTGACCTGCTCAGCGGTCCCTCGACCATATCCATCATGTCGCCTAAGAGCAGAGAAGAAGGGGTCAAGAAGCCTGGGTATAAGGAAGAGCCGGCTGCTGTGGCGGACAACAACCGTGTAAGTTCAAGTCCCTGCCTTGTTCCATCTCTCTGCATTGCACACATTTGGCAACACCCTACATTCTCTTTTTCTTCAATATCATCCTCTGCTACACTCTCTTCCATACCCTACCAGACTCCGTGTTCGAGAGAAACAATCCTCTACATCTCTGTCAAAGGTGCCTTTTTTCCCTTTCGCTTCTTCTACACCCCCGCCACCTCTATCTCTTGATCGTCCCATTCCGGCATCCAGTCGCATTCAGTATACGCTTTGCTGAGCATCTGCAAAACGCCTCTTTTGCTGCTCCTGCTTCTCGCGTGCTGAAAGACTGCTGCGAATCTTCGCTGCATCTGCACCTCGTTGCGCTGGCGGCCTATTACTACTGCCCTCCTCCACTGCGCATGCATTCGCCCGCTGCTTTACTTGCACAAGTCTCCTGTGCTTAATCGCCCCAATCTTGGGCTATCCTCGCCACCCAGTTCATTCTGTGCTTCTGGCTACATGGTATGCCCTCTCCTCCTGTCACTCAAGCTGGCCTCTGTCCAAATCTGCACTATGGTCCCTGTCCCTCTACCTTACCTACCACACCACTCCCCATCTGGTCTTCGCCAGCCTCCCTCTACGTCTCCCTGCCCCCGTCCTGCTCCCGCACTACGATCCCATGCCCCAAGACCATGCCCAAAGTTGTTGTGAAGACACAACAATCGCTTGGGCTTGCTGGTATTATATGAGGCCTGTATTGAACAGTTACCCTCAACTCCAAGTACCATATCGTCAAGGTTGTTGTTCATAACAGCACATCTTATCGTTCCATGACTTGGGTCTCTGCAACTTCATGTCTTGCTATTTTCTTTCCCGATGCGGAACTTTGTCAACTTCCGGTTTCTCCCTCTACTCTCCCCGCACCTGCACCTGACCTCCACATTTCCGCTCCGAGGCTAGGCACTTGGAAGACCAGCAGCGTGGCAAGTCTTCTTTTGCCTTCGGCAATGTTAAGCACAACATTTTAACACACCATCCCCAATTCCTACCGTCTTCCCGGTCCCGTTTGATCTTTTTTCCCGCTACTTTACCGTTGCCTTTGCTTCCCTCCAATCGCAGCCTTATCACACTTCATTCCCCAATATAAACTATCGCATCCATCAAAATCAAAAGCTTGCAGGGCTGTGCTCATCACTTTGGGCCGTCTTACAAATCTTGCCCTAACATTGCTGGCATGTTTTGACTCGATATCACCGAGGTATATTAATATAACCCGAACGCGCAAGGATATTGAAGTACCCCGGCCATCTTTCGAGAAACAAAACAAAACGTCGACAACGTTTAAAGTTGTCCTTTGTCGAACATCTACTAACATCATTTTTGAATTTCCAGCATCATCCCCATCCATCTCAGCAAGGCTTACCACCGCCTCAGCAACAGCACTTACAGCAGCACCCTCGATCAGGTGTTATATCCCACCATCCGGACTCTCCTCATCAATCTCAAACATCTCAACAGCCAGTGACTGGCCCGTACGCTTCACCCCAAGTACCAAGTCATAGTCTACCGCAGCAACATCCCTCTCATTACGTTCCCGGGCCATCCGTGGCTCCTCCTTCAGAGGTGCCTTATTACACCCATCCTTCGGGTCCCATCAGCGGCGGAAACCCCAGTTACTCTCAAGGTGGTAAGTAACCCCATTCTTACCTTGCTCTGCAGTTTTCAATTTTCTGGGATTCTGCACCTTGAAATTGCAGGCTTATGATCAAAACCCATGAACCGACCCAAAACTAACCTGGCATAGAAAACATTGATCCAGCAGGAATGGCTACTGCAACCATGAATCATCGCGGGTACCCGCCAATGTATTCAACTCCACAATCTGCTTCTCCAGCGTCGGTTCAGTCGCCGCATCAAGATCAACATCATAGACCGATGTATTCTCAGGCGCCTATGTATGCCAACTATTCGCCGTACGCTCTTCCTCAATCTTCTCCGTATGGCCAACATCCAGTCCAGCCTGCGGGCCCTATGCAAGGCAATTTCATGGCCCATCAAGCTCCGGGTCAGCCTCTCCCTCAGCAGACCTCGCACCCAGTCACTCCTCATCTTACTGGAAGTCCAGGGCAGAAGTTGCCGCAAGCCCAGATTCAAAGACAAGGCACTGGCATGAGCCCGCCATCACAAACTCCACCCGGGCCCCCGGGTAGTGCGCAAGGCATGCACCATGGCCACCAACCAGGCTCCAGTGTCAATCCAAATGCAGCCCCTGGTCCAATTCCAGCGACTACACCCCTCGTTGTGCGACAAGACCAGAATGGTGTGCAGTGGATTGCGTTTGAGTACTCTCGCGATCGCGTCAAGATGGAGTACACTATCCGCTGTGACGTTGAATCGGTAGACGTCAACAGCTTGACTGCAGAGTTCAAGACCGAGAACTGCGTTTATCCACGCGCATGCTGCCCTAAAGATCAATACAAGGGCAACCGTTTACACTATGAAAGCGAGTGCAACACTGTCGGATGGGCGCTTGCTCAGCTAAACCCATGCCTTCGCGGTAAGCGTGGACTTATTCAGCGAGCAGTGGATAGCTGGCGAAACAGCAATCAAGACCCGCGCCTCAGAAGTAGACGTGTCCGGCGTATGGCGAAGATCAACAACAGGAAGCAGAGTCAGGTGCCACACGGAGGTCATATGGCTGCTCCAGGCGCTCCTCCACCAGGAGTTCCTGCTGCGGGATTGTCGGCTCCAGGACCTAGACAACCAGGAATGAGTTTGGGTGGCCAGTTGATTCACCATCATCATGAACAACCAGGTGGTCCTCCTGGCGGTGCGGACGATGTTAGCGGTATGTTTCATCACCAACAGATGTGAATGTGTTTCTATGACTCGTTATGGATTAAATTGAGGTTGCTAGTCTCTTTGAGAATTCTGGCGTTCTTGTACATTATTTCGTGAGGATAATTTTTGGGCCCCATTCTTGTTAACGGCAGGAGATATCCACATTGTATTTGTTTGTTTTTATTGGTAAAAGTAACGACGTGCAAGCTAATTTCTTTTTTCTCTTGTTTAGCCGGAGCAGAATACAGTGCAGAGTCACAAACTCATCATCACCAAGCGCCAAATGGAAGCAACGGATCACCAAACGATGTTCGACAAGCTCAAAATTTCTACCCAAATTATCCCGCATCCTCCAACGGTATGGTAAGCTCAGTCGTACCGCCTACGGACGGTATAAGCCATCACGTAGCCGATTACAAGAACCATGTCATGACTTCATCGTCTTCATCGAAACACCAACAGGATGACGAGGAGACTACTACCAACAATGTGGCCCTTTTCGGTGATCTCCCCGAAGCAAAGCGACGCAAGTTCATTCTGGTCGACGATGCCCAGCGCGGTACACGAGTACGTGTTCGAGTTATGCTCGACCAGGTCCGCATGGCAGAAATGCCGGATTCATATCGCAAGAATAACTCTGTTTACCCACGCTCCTGGTTCGCAACAGAAATGCAGACTCCTCCTTCTTCTCCACGCCGAGGACGCTGGCCCGATGATGTGGAGGAAGTTGACATGGCGCCGGAGACAGCAGCGACTCGTACGCTCGTTCCAGTGCCGATGATGGATGGTTCGGAGACCAAGCTACCAGTACCGCGCATGACGCGGACTAAACGTAGCAAGGAGGTGACGCTCAACGATCTTGGATATCGCATGAGCTGGAGCCAGAGTCGAGTCTTCTCAGGCCGTACTTTGTTCTTACAGCGCTCTCGTAAGTTTTACTCGTGCTTCTCTAACAGAGAGTATAATGGGTTCTATATTCGAGTGAGTGAGAAGCTAACAATATCTGATAGTGGATGCCTATCGCAACAAAATGCGTAGCACTATGGTGGCAGCTGGCCAAGACGTGGCATCTGTTGCACCACACTTTGAGACTCGTGTGGGCAAACGTAAGTGGATGGAGCGAGCAAAGAAGGCCAAGCGAGATCAATCTCCTTGAGCCTAGTAGCTTCACTCTGTGCAGCAATATTCTTGGCGGTAAAGAGCGAGAGAAGAAAAAGCGGGCAAAGAGGGGGTGGAGGACCATATATATAGAGAAGTGACGAGGACTTCTCAAGGTCGACAAGGATATCGAGATCCTAGAAAAAGCAACATGATTCAGCCGGAAAGCTGGCCCATGGTGGGGCCCCCAGAAATTTTGTTAGTTTCACATTCTGCCCTTGCAGAAATCCCGCGTTCAATAACGACGGATTGTGCTAGGGAGGCATGGCTTGTGGACCAGGGAAAGACCGTGGTCAAGTGTGGCATCACGGACTACTTGGCCGCAATGATTGCAGTACTACAATTTCTGGTGCAGGGAAGCAGTCTATACCAATGCGGACATGGTTCTCTTGCTTGACACTTTTATTGGGCATCGGTCAACAACCAAAAAAATAGCATGGTTTCTGGGCATATTCGGATGGGAATGGGACGGAAAGGTCATGGGCATTATCAACGGTATCATCATCATCATCATCGAATTGCTAGGGCCAACAGTTCTTGTCTTCTTATTTTCTTTTCTCACTATCAGGCCTCGGGCCAGTTCGTGTTCGGTCTTGCGTCTTCTTCTTCTTCTTCTTCTTCTCAGCAGGGATACCTATTTCAGAGCAAGCTTGTTACGTCTAGTAGTGTATTCTGTGTATGTACGGTAGTATTCAGAAAGAAGGAGCAGTAGTACTAGTAGTAGTCGTATTCTGGGGCTTGCGGTCCAGCTGCAGGCAGTTGAACTGCTTACTAGTCCCAATTCAGACCTGTCAAAAATGTCATCCTCGTGGCTTTAACCTCAGACTTGACCGTTGCAAGTGTTTCTCCAGTTTCCAGTCTTTTGGTTGTTTCGTACTCTTCCACTTCCCACTGAAGTTCTCGGCCTAAACTCTTCAATTCCCAGCACTGGTGACGGGATAAACTGTCAGACCTCAAGCCATCCACTGTGCTCTCTTTGTGCCGCGGACCAGAGCCTTCAGCCAAATACATGGTTCTGAATCCTTCGACCGTTGCTAGAAACCAGGATTATGCAAGGGTGTGAGCCGTTGACATACAGGGATATGCCCTCGCTTCACTCCCTCGGCTGAGACATTGTTTTATGACTATCTTATTCCTTTTTCCATCCAGGGCTGGCTGGCTGTTATATACGCCACAGGTTGAGCCGCTTCATGCTTTGTTCTGCCCTCCCGTCTTCCCAGTGTTCTAGGTCTTCAATTCGAGTTATCAGGTTGAACATCAACTTCGATCTGTACGAAACAACTACCTATCGTACCATTATCCAATGGTCCAAATACTCCACGTATACACTCTTTAACGACAATTTACTAATCCCAGAAAAGTCCCAATTGCCGAGCGACTGGCGCCAGATAACGTCCTTGGTCAGACAGTCCGCGTTGTCTTTTCTCCCTGCAACGTTGATCCATTCTCTCGGTATCAGTAATACAGAAATCAATCCCACCTGCTTCTCACGGACTTTTGCGCCGCTGAAAAACGGTACATGATACTATCAAGTTCAATTTCCTCATATTTGGCCGTGCCGTACAAGCACAAATCATGCCACGATTTCCACAGACATTGTCTTTCAACATGGCCAAACCACTAGTGCGATGTTGTTAGTTATCTACCGTGGTGTATACCCAATTTCCCCCGCATACAGTAGAGAAAACCTGTTCTTCCCAGCAGCATGGATGCCTGGGACTCCCCGGGTTGTCAAAATCGTCTTCCTGGCTTATAGACTGGGATGCCCCACTTATGACCATCAGCAAAGTTGGCCAGGTTTGTTTCGAAGAAAACGTCTTCTTGCGCCGTTGCGGCGAGAGCAGAATCTTGCAACTCTGCCGTTGGTTTGCCGGTTGCAAAGAACTAGTGTAGCCCTGAAGGCTTGCTCAGAGCTGAACTTTCAAAACATGCATGAAGGCATTGCCAGGTTTAAACCTGTAAAAAGTACACTGTAAATGCATATTCGTAATCACATTTCGCAATTTTCGGGCAATTGCGCCTCGGCCCTCACGGCCGGTAAGTACCTCATTCCGCAATCAGGCCTTTCGTACAAAAGATTGAGGCACAGTGCGCTATACTGGCTTTTGGATCAGACAATCAGATAATTATGCCTGGGAGAGATATATGCAGAGCATCAAAAAGAGCTCGTAGACGACTCAAAGTGGTAAGCGAGCTTGTTTATCGTGATAGATGGGATGGTCAGCTGGTATGGGCCGTGAGCTCTATTGGGACGATGCTGTGGGTGGCCGCACACTGTCATATTCTGCGGCCAGTGCTTTCCTAGCCGCACTGGAATCCTCGACAGCTTTGCTGGGGTTGGCTAGATAGAGATGGAAGTGGGCTTGGGATCGCGCAATTGGCTGGGGAGCGGTAAGAGATGGTTGTTGCGCACGGCAGTTCAACAAGGGAATCACCTTCTGTTATCTTTCCGCCGCTATTCTGAATATCATTCGCCGTGTTGGAGATACAATGTGCGGGGCCTAGCTGTTGTAGCTTACTGGTGGTAGGAATTCAGAGTCGGCTCTTCCAATTGATGGAGCGCTCGAGTTTTGTGTGATACGACGAACGTTGTTGCTGCAGCCCGAACGCATCGATTGACAGGTCTGAGGCAGGGCATGATGCGGACCTGTCAAACATGGTTGTTGCATTAGTCCTTGCTGGGGCTCCCAGCTGGCGGAGCAGATATTCCAGGGATTGAGAGCGAGCCTTCGACGTACGAGTGAGTGCTAAATTAATGAGAAGGCTGTAATCGCCTTAGTGGCCGATGATTGCGTAGGTAGGTAGATAGTTACACTAGAAGATATGGACAAATGTTCCCGGTCGAATAATACAGCTTTACAATATGTCATGGCAGAAATGGATTGTGCCGTATTGTAGTCGTGCATGTCGAGTTTACCGCCGAGTCAAGAGTGAATTGTATCGGATTGGTTGGGATCCCTTTGCTAAATAGACTGTTTCCTGAGACTGACACTTGGCTTGCCGTCGATTTCTGACACATTTTTGAGATGTGCGCTTGGATATTCGAGTTTTCAAATATACGTGGATAAACCAAGTCAATCTGACGGCTGATTCGGATTCAAGTTCTAAACACTACTTGGATAAACCAAGTTAATCCTACTAATTATTGTCACAAGAAGTTACGGACTGGACGAAAATTTGCCTTGTTGCTGCTTGAATTGCCCCTGAATCAATTACTGACGAAACAATAATGCAATAACTTGTCAAGTTGCGTACATAATTCAGATTAAACGGAGCATCTCATGTTCGGGAATGGGTAATCCTTGATCATTCAAAGACTTCGGGGTCAGATGATGAATACCTTAGGTAGTCAAAGGGCGATATCACAACCGAAATATCAGATAGAAAGCAGTACAGCTCAAACGAGAGATCTTGCAGCAATAGCGTAGCTTGAGAGATCTAGCTAGTAGGCTGAGGTGGTTTTTCAAGTGTGGTAGATGATATCTGAGCCAATTATAGTATGGGAAGTATTGTAAAATGTGTTTTCTATATTTAAGATATATGCATAGTACAAAGATAGCCAGCTCAATATTGGCTTCGGAGAGATACAGCAATGAAAAAAGATGACATTTAAGGCTTCTTTCTCCCATCATAAAATCACCCATGGAGTTAGATCAGAACAATGAGAGCTAGACTCGATCGACCTGAAGTTGCCACTAGCCGACTAAAGGGAGAAGACGAACCCGTGAAGGTACACTGATGGTCTAGATGCATAACAACATGTAATAAGTTACAAAATCACTTACAATAGCCTCTGAGGACTCTCAATGGCGAAGGCTATTGGCTTGTAACTTAGAAGTATCCTTGGCTGTCCGTTGTAGAATAGCGTAAAAATTTGCGACCTTGGAGACCGAGTAGGCTAAATAAGGGTACGGAATCGCAATCGGAATAATAGGCAGCTTTTAAAATTATTTCAATAAGGACTGTTTTAGCAAGTTCGTCTTCATTTCTCGCCACTATCTCGCCGGCATAGGATCAGCTCCAACACCGCGGACAGCATGGAATTGAACCTGAACCCTCTAGTGAGCAACAAAGATTTCACAGGAGCATGTATGGCATAAATAGATCACAAATTGGTTCAAAAATGCCATGCAAGTAAATCTCGTAGTACTGCGCGGCTAATGCAGCCAATTGAAATCGGGTTTAAAAGCTCTTTCTATGCATTCTCAACAGCTTGATCGGGCCATTTTCAACCATTTGCAACTTGCCTCCCAAAGCAAAATAAAATGATGTCGCCTTTCCTAGCTATGACTTGGAAAGAAGTTAAAATTAGAAATAGAAAAACTCAGCCACTTTTCGACTTTGCTGTGGATGAGTCGATTCTAGATAGTGGAATGACTGCATCATGACTCTTTCTAGCGCGCGCTTCGGTGTTGCTTATGCAAGCTACAGCGCTAAATTCAGTGGCCAACCTCATCCTCTATTTCCCTTTCATATTGTTTTGCCCCATCCGTTTTGAATAGATAATTTTTACCTTTACAAAGTGTATGGCTCATATATGACAGAGATAGTAGGATGGCCAAAGGGAAAGGCCAAAAGAACAAGCGCAAGCTGCGTATCACGCCACGACCATCGACAACCAAACCCAACGGACAAGCCACTCAGGTATGCTCTTCTCGCTTACTGATTTTGATTTTCCACTGGAGACGGGGGTGAAACTCCTACAGCACATGTCTGCCTGGAATCATGTTCTGGAGTTCATGATTGCGATGAAAAATTAATTGACAGGTTCCAGCTTTCCGTAAACCAGCGTCTGGAGCAATTACGAAGAGAGGCATCCCAGAATGCATCTTCGAGTCAAATAGAAGAAGTTTTCCAGGCAGTTTCTACCCGTTCAGTGCCTAGAAATCTCCGAGAGCTCCTACAAATTCCAGAGACTGGTCCGATCCTTCCTCGAACTCGCCGGGGTGGAAGAAGAATCGACAGCAGACGAGGCATACCAGGTAAACTGACCCATATGCACTTCTTCATCAGTAATGGGCTTACATATGCTAGGGCCGCCACCTCCTCCAAGCTGGCTGAACACCAGAAGCTGGGATCCACTGAAGCCAACGTGGCCAGAATCTTCTCTTCTCAATGAACCATTACAGCAAACACCCAAATTCAGCAAATTGTCATCACTGAATCTTCCCGGTCGTGCTCTTCCGAAAGAACACACCTTATTAGACTACTGTTTCAAGTCGATTGCTCGGAGTTGGGACACAATACCTCGATTTGTGAAGGACGAAACCTCTATCACCACGACTCAACTTCGCGAAGCCCTGTTAGCATATATCTCCACGTTTGGGCCTCGATATGCCTTCAAAATTGAACACCTTCGAGCCTTTTTCGAACTAGAAGACGCATTAGATCTTGTATGGCTCGATCTTACTGGGCTTATCAGCGCTAATTTGACCCTACAAAATCTGTCAAACTTCTTATCAGAACCTGACGACGCCATTTATCAAATCGATGACTCTGAAGATCCCGAATCAGTTGAACAAGACTACCAAATAGAGGACTCGGACAATTTATCTTGGGAAGAACAAGCTGACCGAGAAGAATGGTATCCTCTACAAAATGGCCTCGAAACAGTGGCATTTGTACACCTTACACATTTATCTCTCGCAGACGCTGGAAAGTTCGCATCTTGGAAAGATCTCTTGAACCTAGCTCCGAAGCTATTCAAAATCACGCATTTGTCTTTGGCTCATTGGCCTACCCCATCTATGACACCAAATTCTACGAAACAATTTATTGAGACCAGTCATGGTATCATACCTGCCGGTGGAACCGATAACTACTCAGTGACGCGAGGGGACTGGGCAGAAGCGGCCAATATATTGCGACGCTTCTCAGAGATGACAAGAAGTCTCGAATGGCTAGATCTACAAGGCTGCGAGAGATGGGTACCTGCTCTGATCTTCAGAGAGGACCAAGATTATGATGAAGCATGGAACGGCCAGGATTATTACATACAATCCGGCCCAAACTGGAACGGGGGTTGGAGTCGAGTAACATATCTCAATCTCTCTCAAGATTGGATACCATCCACGTTGGACGACGTAAAGAGTATTACACCTGGTGCTATACAAGACGAGCTGATGGTTTATGTGAAAAGGCTTAAAGAGCAGAGAAAAGAAAGTGAAACGGAGGAGAGGAAGTTGGATGATCAGGGAAATCCAGTTGAGGATTTAACTGCTCCACACAACGTCGACTACCAATTCTGGCCACTAGCAGAGCATGAATGCCGAAAGGTGGAAGAGGCAATTCGCACTTGTCGAAAAGGAATGGGTCCCTGGTGCAATGTGGATCATGGATGGCATGGTTCTATCTACAGCAAACGACATTCCGAGAAACCGGACGTGGACCTTACATCGAACTGGCTCACTTGATCCAGCTCTCCTAGTCCCCTATTTCACACATACGTGATGGGTTCAGAACCTCCTCATTGATCAATCCAATGGCTGGAGACGTCTATACGCAGCTAGAGCAACGTAGAGCGGATTGAAGCGGCGCGAATTCTTCTCTCAACGACGAACTCGGCCAGAGCACTCGTCGTTACGCTACGCAGGCAAATTGCAGCTTCGATATCAGGCCACTTCTGAAGAGTAGATACAAGAGCAGTGCGGCAAAATATCGCGGCAGCTAGTTGAGCAAGGAAGCTCCTAGCTAGAAAGCTTAGCTAGCACCTTAGTTGCCCTAGCAGATAAGAATTATCAGTTTCCCCATTTATTTGGGCTCCTTGGGCGGCGGGGAGAAGTTGGAGATTCGAGACAAAATGTACAGGAGTGAGAAAAAAGGGCACGTCCTCTGATCCACGTGCCCTTACGGGTCGTCCCGCAGATCTGGCCAATTGAACGTGATATATGACGCCGCTGACGTCGCGTTGCTGCATTGCTTCAACTCCTCTTCATCAGGCCGATGGCTTCGATATACAGCAAATTTTCCGATCATGGCAGCCTAGTATGGACTTTATTCAAGGTTTTTGAAATCTTCGCACTTCGATGCCTGCACTGTTAGCGATGGTTGAGCTGATCCCAGGTTTCCTATATCTTGCTGATAATTGTTATGGGCAGTAACATTCACACATTGGTTCTCGTAATGCACAGATTTGAAGCTTCGGTGCGCTTCAAAATGAAGATGAAACTATTGGATAGTGATTCCAACATGAATGCTCTATGGTCTTATGGAATTATTTTCCAGTGAATCAATGTCCTTCATAAAAGTATGCATTTCCTCAAGCCCTGCATGCAGAAAAAAAAGGCCATGATAAAGTTGGTCCCAGTATGCCGGTTCCCAGATAACGCCTAAACTACCGGCCGCTAACAAAGCTACTAATACAAGTGGAGAAAAATGAATATATGTGTAGTTCATGAGGATGATCGTCTCAGACGGTCAGTGAATCGTAATGCCATGTCGATCGTCCATTTGGTGACGGGAGAGCCGTAGCGACGACTCGCATCGGGAGCATCAATGCATGGTGATGTAGTCGCTCGAGATATATCGTGTGCAAATGAAACTGCTGTCATGAGCTTGCAGTGCTGTCTGGAGATCCGCTCTTTGAGTGTAGGTTGGAAAGTGATGCAAATGCGCTGCTCATAGCTGAGTAGTTTGACGATTGTGATTGTTGTGAGGATGTGGATGATGATCTTGGGGTAGCGAGATGTAGAGTAATGCAATCGCTGCAAGCTCCTTTTGATGTGTTGGTTCGTCCCCGGCAGCCTCGTTCATAGTTGTTGCAAGAGAACATGTTGGTTTTGAGAAGGAGGAAATTGGAGTTTTTGTGCGGAAGAGGTTGATGTTTGTTAAAGTTCAGGTGTGGTGTAGGATCAAAGTTTTAGACTTGAAGGGATGGAGGTTGGGATAAATATGTTTGTTTCTGTAGCAGGCAGTCACGAACGATGATCTCGGGACTCTGCGAATCATTAAATAGTTGTGACGGAGACTACCGCTTTCGGGCGACACGACGACGTAGCGCAAACATATGGGAAACAGGGTCTTGCGGCGATGATGTAGTGTGTGTTGTTGAGGGTCAAGAGGGTCTTCAGGGGTCGTACCAGGTATGCGGTTGTTTTTATTGGATGAGAGGTTGTATACCATGTCAAAGAATAAGAAAAATGCATCCTAAATTCTGCATCACGCCCGTCCATTATTGAATAGAGTACAAAAGGTCCAATCGTGCCTCGTGCCAACTAGTAATTACTAGTAGCCGCATTAAACTATGCAGGACGGCTCAATTGCATCGTAGCCTCGCTTGGATGAATTGTACCTTCAGATACAGTTCTTTCTGGCGTATAAATCATCTCATATGAACCATTGAGGCTGCGGCTAACTTATGAGGTGCCTCCAATGATAAAAACACGCCTGCAGCTTTCTGCATTAGTTTGGTTCATCATGCTGGCAAACCTCAGTCCGGCGTCTGAGAACCAGTAATATGAGGGTGAACGGCAGAGCATCTTGCGAACTCATGATCATTTCCATTGGTATTTTAACGTATGACTTTTCGAAGGGACCACAAATTCTAGCATAAAAGAATTGAAGCTTTAACTCTGTTCAGAAGGAAGAATAGAGTTTATGCAAGATGAAACTGTGGGAAGGACTGGAGGCACAGATCAAATTTTCTTTCAACCCAATGCTTGAGCCCAACATTTAATCCTTACTATTTTTCTGTCTTTTTTCAGTTATCATGTCATTATCAATTGGCGCTCTGTTACCGAGTCAGTTTCTCGGTTATGGATCATAGGCCAGGATGGCTTGAAAATTTCTTCTACAACATAATGGGCTATTGAAGCTTCCAGGACATTGAATATTGAGCTGTATTTGCTACCAAGCCTGTCATAGTTTGCTACGAGGATCAGAGAAAGAAAACAAGCCTCTTCCCTCAGTGGTAGGATCTTTAGACATCCATCCAGATCTACCGATAAGCTCGACCTTGGAGCTAGCCAGTTCTCTTAGAGTCTCCCCGTCTGCTTCGTTAGCCAAAACTCGGTCGTCATTGGCTTTGAGTCTGCAAACTATGTATGCCATAGAAGGCGCACCTGATCTGTCGTACTCAATTGTGTAAGTCTGTTGAACCAGTTAGCTGAAGATCGCTCGAGTCCTAAGGGAACATACTTCGATCGTCACCTCTCCAACTGCGTCCCTGGTCACACGAGGCTTTGGAAGATGTTCTAGATTCTCAGGGAGCATGTCTTGCTCTGGATATCCAGAACCATCAGCGCGCGGGCTCGATGAGATGCAGATGACATGCTGGTAGGTTAATGTTCCTCCGTTTGCGAGTATCAAGCCGTTCTTTTCTCTCCCGTTTCGAAGTCTGCGAACCATCTCAATGATGGCATGCATCGAGTAGTTGTTACCGGCTCCTCCAAAGGAGGTCAGGCCACCAAGTAGAGTAATTGGTTTACTCCCTCCAATAATAGGTAGACCCAAATGTTGGCAAGCCAGCTTGGGAACAATAGGAAAGCAGCTAATAGTCAAAAGCTTAGCGAAATCCCCAAGCAGATACAAGAAAACTTACGAATAGAAGTCAAATAGATCAATATCGTTAACCGATATGTTGGAAGTCTTTAAAGCGGCGTCTAAGGACTGCGAAATGGAAGGACTGGAATAGAAGTTCGGCCGCTCCCAGACTATCTTCGTAAGTATCAACTCGCACGTACGGGGAAATTGCTTACACCCATAGGCATCTCTCGTTCCGGCTCCACCTAATGGATATATCCATCTGTCTTTTGAAATTTCAAGTTGTTCCGCTGTTTCTGTCGAGGTGATGATACATGCCCCAGCCAAGTTCACGTTGTTGAATGCGTTCATCAGCAGAGGATCTTATCCTGTTAATTAGGGGTGAATTTTTGTGGCTGGATACCACTTACACGGGAAGCATATATTCCTATTCTTTTTCGAGACAGTTCCAATTTCGATTTTAGTCGAGGGCGGCTTCCCATAGCTCCAAGCCATTGGATTTTGCGATGCTACCTCCGCAAAATCGGCGTAAAGCTGAGCAGATTCATCGTTATTTTCTTGAATAGACTGGTTCCTTGCTGCTCGAAACGCGTTTTCATACAGAGGATAGACCTGAATTGGCGCTCCGATCGAATGGATCCCGCCGAGATCTATCGCCTCTGGTCAGTGATAATCAGGAGCCAAGAGTTCATTGCTCACCGCCTCCTAGTTCTCGAGTTGTGGGAGAAAATACCGAGTCCACGTTTTTATCGACTGGAGTCCATCCCGGTGGTGGAAGCTTTCCTTTTGCAGCGCAACTAGTGACTATGCAGAGTTAGAAGCGTCAAGATCATACACAACTGGAAGCATACGTGATGCTAAAGCTTCCCCTCCTGCGATGACTGCTACTCTACATTTCCGTTGCGAAACTCGTCGAGCGGCTTCATCGAACAATCTTGCTGGCTGGTTCCCACCATGCGGACTGGTTTCGCAGTGTGTAGGTTTTAAATCCAGACTTTGGGCAACAAGACCAGGAAGATTTGAGTATGCTAAGTGCCTGTCAGTACTTTCTTAAAGTTAAATATACGGTAGTACTTGTATTAGAATATCTTGAGCTCTGCTCCGCCTTAATTCGGCAGCGCAGTTAGTCGGCGTATGAAACAGGGAGGATTGTGCAAGATGTAAATTGACAACTCACGCCAGGTCCAAGGTAATACTATGTCTACGCTATCAATAGACAGCTGTAGCTTTCTCTGGGCAGCGTCACTTGCCCCACTGTCCCTGATGGCATTTTGAACCGCTTTGATAATCAGCTGTAAAGGCTCTATGGCATCCTCAACCTTGGAGGATCGATTGATTATATCTCCTACTCCAATCACTACGGGAGTTGCCGACATAGCTTCGTGCTGTGTTTAGTGACGTATCGAATGGACTGCGAGGCGATCAAGCTATCATGATATGATCTTCAAGGTAAGCTGTATCCGCTCGGTGACATTGATCAATCACTGTGGTGATACTCAATATACTGTATCGTGGCTAGGTGGTGCTTTTGGAATTGCCAAAGTTCCATTTTCATCAATGTCAGTTACAATGACTCGTCGCTCAGTGTAATGTCATTGGTTGCGACTGAACGAACTGGAGACGTGACATCCCTGCCCGCCAAATGGGGGCTGTTCAGGATAGCGGTGCCTGGAGTACTACCGTTTTTACCCTTTCAGTTGGGACATGCTAGCGCGGGTTTTTAGGCGAGGTTTGTCCGTGAGCGATAGCGAGTCACTCCCTAAACTTAGAGCGCCACCAGCAAAATAAAGCGCGCTAGCATGTCCCAACTGAAAGGGTAAAAACGGTAGTATGACGGCTCATAACGGCCACCCTAGCCACTTTACTAAAATCCAAAATCTAAAAATCTATATGTTTACAAATTAATTATTTATACTATAAAGAGCCTAAATTTAAGGATTCTAAAGAAGCTAATTAGTAAGTTGAATTTTTCTGTATTTTTTTAATATCTTAAAATATTATATCTATATGTTTTGATAAGAGTAGTTAAACTTCAAAATTATTAATGTTTTTTGCTTTTTAATAAAAAGGGGAGCTTAATAGAGATACCTTTTTGCCTACTAAGTTAGTGAGATAGACCTTCCCTAAATTAGTGGTAGACCTTACTAAATTAGTAGCTCTTCTTTCTACCTTATGTAATCCTAAAATACTAAAAACAAGTCGCATATTTCTTAAATTAAAGATTTAACTTTAATAACTATAATTAAATAGACCTTTCTAGTTCTTAAAAATTAAGCAAAAATCAACTTGCTATTTAGCTTCTTCAGAATATCTAAATATGTGCTAGTTTTGGTGTAATAATTGCCTTTACATTTCTATGTTTGTTGTACTTTTTGGTTTTGTTGAAGTGGCCAGGGTGGCCGTTATGAGCCGTCATAACTAGTCTGTGGCTTGGATTCAGCCACAAGCCTACATTTGCTGATCCTGTCCTGGCTTTGAACTTTCGCGTCGTTCTACAAACACTCTCTCCAAAGCTGAAGAGCTTTACGTTGTACTGTTTCTTGAATGGCATGCATTGTACTGCCAATTACTGTCGCTGACGAATAGCAATGGTGCTTTAGAATGCTCTCTGTCAATGATTCAATATGTTTCGCCATCGGCCACTTCACTCGCTTTCCACGTGCATACGCAAAGACATCCTTAGCGAGCAAGGCTCACAATTGAGGCCGTTCTCCCACTCTACAGGCGCTATGAAGAGTCATGGTAAGGCTCTATCTCCAGCCTCTGTTTGCCTCCCTGACAGTTGAGATTGGAACTACCAAGATGAACTCTTTCAGTTTACCCGCGGCCGGTTTCTCTACAACGAGAGAAAGCAGTTTCTGCAACGAGAAGTGCGATTTGATATGAACAAGCTTGCTCAAATCGCCGTTGAACTTCTCGGGGCTCAACGATGCGAACAAATCCAAAAGTTCCCGGACGGTCTGTTCAATAAGGCATATCTCTTCACCATGGACGACGGACAGGAGATTGTTGGCAAAGTTCCCAACCCAAACGCTGGAATTGCGCACTATACTACTGCAAGCGAAGTAGCAACACTGGACTTTGTAAGTCAATGCTGGTCCAGAATTGCTTACGTGCTAACTAGTCTCGAGGTACGAAACACGCTGAATATTCCAGCCCCCAGAGTTCTAGGATGGAGTTCCCATTCTGCGAACAATCCCGTCGGAGTGGAGTACATTCTGATGGAGAAGGTAGCTGGAGTGCCATTGGAGCCGTTCTGGAGAGTATTGAAGCCCGTGAAGAAGTTGGAGGTGTTCATGAAGATATTTGAATACCAAAAGCGACTTTCGGGTGTTGTATTTCCTCGAATCGGCAGTCTTTATTACGCAAGTGACCTAAGTACTTTCGACCAGGCACCGCCACTTGTCGTCAAAGTCAACGGAGAACCGCTCGAGCTGTCAAACTTCTCGATTGGTCCGACCGTCGGTCAGGGGTGGTTCTCTGACGGTCGAGAGACATTGGGCTTCCAAGAGGGGCCATGTACGTTCAGATAACCTTTTTGTTGGTCTAAAATACTCACAAGTGGGTAGGGGCTGATGTGCTGGAGTACAGAAGAGCAATCGCATCACGAGAACTGCACTGCATTCGTGAACTACACGCACGCAAGCCGATGCAGATGATCTGCGGCCCAAAATTATATCAACCAACGTCAGCAAGGAAGGTCAAGGCGTTGGAACTCTTTCAGGCGTGGCTTCCGAAACTCATTCCTGCATCTCAACCAGAACTGCTGGAGGCTTATCTGTGGCACAATGATCTGCATGCAGAGAACATCTTGGTAAACCCCGAAAAGCCGACGGAAATTATGGGTATCATTGACTGGCAATCGACCGAAATCGCACCTCTGTTTGAGCTTCGAACAGCTCCAAGCTTCCTTGGCTATGAAGGGCCGGCCATAGACGACAAACTGGAGGCCCCTGTTCTCGATAAAGAGAGCGTGAACTCGGCTGAAGAAAATGCTCGAGTGATTAAACAGCACAATGACTCGGCGATCATGACTGCATGGTTAAGACTCTTGAAAAAGAAGGATCCCAAGCAGTATCAAGCGTATCGCTTCCAACAAACAATGCCAGGAACAATTCTTCACATATCTCAGAATATCTTTGAGATGGGAGAGGCACACCTGCTGAGTTTTCTCCTTCAACAGCAGAAGCAGGCTGGCTCGGGCGCTCCACAGCTAAGCATTTCTACCGAACAGGCCCGTGTGATAGAGGAAGACGCCCAATTGGCGGATAAAAGCTTCGACCTCATGAGCCAAATCCGTGATCAGATGGGTGACGCTTGGCCAGACAAAGGATTGGTCGATCACCAGCAGTATCAGCAGGCGAAAGAAGACCTCAGTCTGGCAAAAGAGGACATTGCAACTCTACTTGACTTGTCAAATCAGGAGAAAATGGAGCTTGAGAGATACTGGCCATTTGATCAATGATTGCAATGCGCATCAGCGTCTCAGCGTCAGACAGCGGCAACACCAAGCAGCAACAATGACAACTATCGACAGCCAAGCGGCGGGCTCCACTTCTACGTTTGTCGCCAATCCTGCGATTGGATTTTGAAGCATTTCGGTAGACGAATGAGGAGCAAATCGGAATTGACTGCGAATAGAGAAACGTTTTTCTGAAGAAAGCTTCAAGTGGCCAAAGAGTGTCAAGCTGATGCGCCGCTTAGCAGTTGTTATGAATACATACAAGAAGAGAATAAACATCTATATACATGAAGTTATGCTAGTATGCAATAAGGGTAGAATGATGAACGAGTTTTATATGCTCTAAATGCTTCCGTAGTCCCGTGTGTTTAAATCAAAGTTCGTAGGCGTCTCTCATGGCATCCGATCATTCAATCATCTCCTTCGTCTTCGGCTTCAGCCTTGCCTTTACCAGAAGAAGTGAAGCGGGAGTTCTTTGAGCTTCCCACTCCAGCAACGAGACGAGTAGTCACGACCTTTCCGTCGCAGAATTGAACCCAGCCATCTAAGGCTTCGACCTTGATGACAGTGGAAAACTTGGGGCCAAGATCAGGAGCGTTGCGCATATTGCAGAACTTGGAGATCGATCCTGCATCGAAAACGCCCTCTACGGCTCGATCACGACCGCCCCATGTTGGTCGGGCACCAGCTCCACCAGTGATCTTGTTCTGGACATACTCGATGTGGAACACTGGTTTGCTGCCGAGGAACTGCTTGTAGCCGCCACATTCACTTTGTGAGGTCAGCAAATATTCCGCACTTTACAATCATAGTGAACTTACCCATTTGCAGCGCATTCTTCGTTGACGGCGAACTGAATGACGCTTTGAACTTTTGGCAGAATCTGAACAGAGTTCTTCAAACCAATGGACATGTTGTATTTGCGAGCTTCAGCTGCCATGAACTTGACGTAGTTGATCGAGTCTTGCTCCGTCAGGCCAATGCCATTCTTGTTGTCATATCCATCTTGAAGAATTGTCAGCTTACGCCTATCGAATGATTACAGTTACTTACCAGTGTTATCGGGATCAATAGCGTTGCAGCCCTTATCTGCGGCAATCTTTATTCTATCGCGCATGATTTGCCAGACGACTGGAAGTGTTGCAGAGTTTGGATTTGGGTTCTTGATGTTCAACCACTTCTCGCCTTGCCAGTAGCTGGAACCTTTGTCGTCTTTGGCAATGGGGCCACCCATGTCAGATTTGCTGAATCGCTTGAAATCGTCTCGCCATGATTCGGAGCTTCCAGCGCTAAAGTAGCAGATGACCTTCTTGTTGTGTTTCTTGAGAGCATCAATCGTAGATTTGGGAGTCTCGAAAAGATCAATGTCAAAAATCTCGACGTGGTCTGGGGAAGGCACAGAGCTGGTATCAACCAATCCATTGAGAATGATCTGGAAAGGAGCAGCAACCTTTGGTTGCCAGAGAGAAGTTCTCATGCTGCTTTCAGGGGCCTCGCCGGCAGGTGCTGAAGGAGGGGCCTCTGAGCCAGCTGGCGTTTTGGGCTTCTTAGGCTTCTTGGCTCCATCGGGCTGAGATTTGCCTTTCTTGCCTTTCTTGTTTGGGTCCTTATCGCTGACTTCCTCTGCGGACTCTGATGAGTCTTTTGACTCTGGGGTCTCTTTAGACTCTGGAGTCTTTGAGGATTTGGGCTTGAACCAGTCCGCCCAGCCTTGAAAAGATGGAGTCTCTTTTTCTTCTGCTGCCTCTGCTTCCTCAGGAGCTTGTTTGGCTTCTGAGACTTCGGGAGCTTGTGGGGCAGCAGGAGCTTTTGGAGCCGCGGGAGCTTTTGGAGCTTTTGGAGAGTTTGGTCGCTTCCAAGATCCCCAGCCTTGTGCGCCTGAGTTCTTGTTGGGTTTGTTGCCTCCCCATGGATTCGCAAACGATGAGCCAAACTGGAAGCCACGAGAGCCTTGGCCTGGGGGTTTGTTGACATTGTTTTTGCTAGGCTTGTTTCCCCATGGCCATCCTCCTTGTTCGGCTTCGGTAGCCTCAGTAGCTTCAATGGCTTCGGTGGCCTCGACAGACTCTACGCCTGCTACAGGAGCTGAGAGTGCTACGCCAGCGTAGGCTGTAAGCACCAAAAGGGATGTCCTCATGACTGCTGATAATTTTCAAAGGAATGTGAAGAATAGGAAAAAGGAGTGTGTCTATTTGCGCATAAAGAGTGAAATGAAATCCAAGACTTAAGGATGACGGTAGCCAGCACCAATGCGTTTTGTGTCAGAACTCAGATGGTGAGGACTGTTAAGTAGGAGACATATGAATATCCTGCGATCTATAAAGAACCGGCCACCTGTAAGTGGTGTAAATACAGAGCCGCCTTAAGCAGGGTATATTCCCAGGTTTTACGTGTCAATGGTATCGGAATGCGAGGATATAATTTCCGAATGCGGCCCTTCTCACTGCGAGTTGGGACATTTTGCAGTCCATTGAGTCCATCGTATGCTTATTGTTTCAGTCGACACACCGTTTCTGAGAAAAGCTTGAGGTAAAATTCGATATTGATCTGGAAGATATACTAGAGCCGGTAGATCACGGGCATAGACCTGGTTAGAAGACCTGTATATATCAAGGGCTATAAATTCAGTCCAATAACTGTAAGTGTATTTATTACCCTCATTTTCCCACCTGCTACTTTTCGACCTGATTTGCTGCTTCTAGGGTCACCGTATTGTGTTATGTTGGCCCTTCTTTAGGACATTGCTCAAGGGTTTCTGACTTCCAGGAGTGGCTCATTTTAAGATCTATACTAGATCGCTTGGTTTGCTATGAAATTCTTAGTACTTTAGGTAGCTACGACCAGGGAAGTTCTATTGTTTCTGACCTCACACTGAGGTTTGATAGGACTTTCCGAAGTACTCACAAAATCACAAGTCAACATATTTCACAAGTTTAGTACGATGTCAATTTCCAAAAACTGGGAGAAACGTGCTGAATCTCCTCTTGTACTAATTGATTGCATTACGACGACCAGACTCTGTTGGAGAAATGAGCATTTCGTGAGTGAGGGTGAACAAAATGACCGGCAAGGACCGGAGGCCTAGTCAATGTCAATATACTTGAAGTGCTCTTGAATAGAGGGGGAAGTTGTGGTCATTGTATTTAGGTATTAGGGTCGAGAAGCTTTTAATTGGAAACCAGCTGGGGTCATCCTCAATGACTGTAGTGAGCGGCGAAACTGAGCCTCAACGAAAATATGGTACTCCAGTCCTACAATGTAATGAATAAAGATATAATTCTAATGATGATCATGAGAGTATGGAAGTTCAACAACCTACGCTATATTCTAATCTCGCGAGAGAGAGGGGGATTACTGGTTTGACGCCGCGCGAACCAAGCTTGAAATCGATCTTTTGACCAGATGGCTCCCAAAGCGTCCTTTGTAGCGATCTCGAAGACTTTCCCTGGCGGCTGAGATGATAGACACATGGGGTGTACAACGAGATTCCTATCCCAGGTAAGTTGCAAGGGACCTTCTCAGGTACCTCTACACAGTAATAGACATGCCCAATCATTATCACTTTCGCCTCCATGCATTTGCACTGCTGGACACTGAAAGTAGACCGAATTTCGCCCCAAAAGCTTGTTTACGAAATCCGCCTGAACAGATTTTCCCGGTCCGAGGCCCTTCATTTCCTTCACCTTAAACTTTGACCTAAGCATCGGCTGGAATTGTCGCCGGGCATTGTTGTCTTTACATCAGCTTAGATGCCTTGTGCATTGATTGCATGCGGCAACGAGTTTCCTATTGGCGATATGACCGGGTTTCTGATGCAAGATAAATAAGATTTAACGTGCAAGCACTGTCTACGCATACGCAAATGCTGTACTCGGATGATTACCTGCGATTGACATCAAAGCTCGAGTCTTGATCGATAGCTTGACACGGATATGTTATGTACCGTATGCTGCCGCGACATGAGGACAAAATCCTGGTTATATGTACGATGCTCTTGGACGGGGTAAATTCTAGCACTTACGCATTTTGCTTAGTGATAGCTTGCGTGGCAATTTGAGAAAACAGACCTGAGCAAGAACACTCGAACTAATGAACTGTTTAAACCCTACTGACAGCTTTCACATCAAGCAAACCTTCCATTTCTCCATTACACATAGACATGTCTGATCCACGGCTCGCATTGATGCTCTCTCGTGGCTCAAGTAACATGATCATACACCGGGTGCCACAGCGTCAATAACAAGCACAGCTCCGTGGCACATCACTGCCCGATTGTTCAACAACCTCGCATCATTATCTTCCAAGATACATGTTCAAGCATGTCAAAGACCTGCAAAAGGCCTCTTTTGATCCGCAAGCGCAATGAAGCACAACATTGGCATCGTTTGATCAACAGGCACAAGCTTAGCACTTGATCACACTAACACCCATTCAAGTAGTTCATGAAAGTACTTTGCACGCTTTTGCTCCCGCACACGTTGTGGCTAGGGCCAATCAGCTGCCCAAACATCTATTTAAGCTTATTACTCTTCATATCCAGCACAGTAGTGTGATATAGCTTATCACTACAATAATTGTAGATCCACGGTTCTTGGCTTGGCAGACAAACTTTGATATCTGCTATCGTCAATGCCAATGGGCATCAAACCCCACGCCAAACACTAATATTCACGATCTCGCAAACATATCCCACGACTGCTGATACATAAACTCACCGCTCTCCTTGCAGTTCACGATACAGCGGTTGACGACCTACGTTATTCGCTCCCCCATCATCGATCGCGACCAACACTACAATCATGCCATCCCCAGCATTCATAGCAGCCTCCCTCCTTGCAGCATCAGCCTCAAAAGGCACAATAAACACAACAGCCACCAAAGGCACAATAAAATACACTCCAAACCCACACCAATGTCTTGAAAGCAGCAACCCACACTCCGCAACCTCCACCATAGTCCTCGCCTCCTGTTCCTCCACCACACCCAACAACAAGACTACCATACCCGCACGCCAACTCTGGCGCATCGACCCCGACCGCCTCACCATAACATCCAGCTCCGGCAAGCGCTGCGTCTGGGTCCAGCACCCAGACGATACCTCCGATGAATTCTCCAACAATCCCGTCGATGTTACAGCGTGCAAGACAGTTCGGCTGGGCGATGGGTTAGTGAGCGCGGATGGGTTTCAGAAATTGGTGTTTTTGGATGGCACGATTGTGTGGAGGGGACAGAGTAAGACGTTGCCGCAGAGGGTGGAGGAGCGGTTTTGCGTGGAGGCTAGTAGACAGGTGGTGAATGGGAGTGCGGATGAGGGGGCCGTCGCGTTGATGTTGCAGCATTGTGTGCCTGGGAAGCCGGAGCAGCAGTTTCGGTTTGATGTTGGGGTGTAGAAACTTGGGATTGAGAGGATCAAGTAGAGGTCGCGAAGGAGGATCAATTGGAGGCTGGTGGTGATGTTGATGTTAGAGTAATGCGGTTGTGGGTAATGTGTATCATAGTATAATAATAGGAAGCGTTAATGTTGAATCTCTGCTATAAGAAGACATACACAAGGACGGTAAGCACCATATGCAATAGATAAAGAGACATTATTGTATTATCTGCCATCATTTAGCATAATGCAAGTATTATCTCTACAGAGAAACGAAATCCTTAAAGTTTCGATTCGATATCTTCATATTCCGAAATATCCCTGACCGGCCGCAGGCCCAAAGAGGCCTGTAGACTGGCGCGGAACTCATGGACGTCAGTGATAGTGGTAGCCTTAGCCGCGACTGGAATCACGTCGGTAGTGGCAGGTGTCTCAGTCTTGGATTCGATGCCCACACTGGCGAGGACGCTGCCAATTGCAAGTTTTCCTTGTTCAAGAATACCTTGAACGTCTTCCTGCGGCAATCCAGCATCCTCGCGCAGGTACGTACCTACGGCACCGAGAACCGCATCAGAATCACCACCCGACAAGTCGACTTTGGCAAAGCGGGCTTTGAGCTTGTCCGCATCGACTGGCATGTTAGACTGGAAGAGCTGGACGATAAGCGCAACAGTCTTGTCTAGTTGCTCTTCGGGGGTCATGTGTGCAGCAATGGATGCTGGAGTAGCTTGGGCTAGCAAGTGGATGGATAATTTCGATCGAGTTTTGGATGCTGGCGAGAGGTACGAGTTGTAAAAGTCGACAATATCGGCCTTGGTGAGCTTCATTACTTCAGCGACATCGGTTTCGGCTGAAAAGGTTAGCCAAGAACGTCGAATGTTGGAATATCACACGGAAACTTACCCGAGTCAAAAGCAAAAGTCTCTGCGAGGATGTAGCTCATCAGCTGGATTGATTCATCCTTCAGATTCTTCGGCTTCTCCGATATTTTACTACACAAGCCAGCCTTGTGCTTCTCGAATTTGTTTTCGTCCATATCGCGAATCTGCTCTCCAAGTTGCACTAAAAAGGCTTCAATGCGACCTTCCAGATAATCGGGAGACTTTTCGCTTTGCACTAGGATGCGATAGCATAGATGGGTAACGGGAATAACCGCACCACTAAATACCACGTAGCCAAGTTGTTCTTTGGTCCTGAGTTGATCATAACATGGCTCTTCTCCTATCGACGCAGCAAGAAGAGTCTTAGCGCGTAGGTTTCGATCCTGGTCGTCCCCTATGGGCAAAACATATTCAATGCAATGATTGACATTTTCCGGGTCCGCCAGAGTTCGTTCATACAGATAGTTGCTGCCCGGTGGGATAACCAAAGTTCGTCGCATTGGCCATTGAGCTGAGGGAAGTCCTTTTGGTTTCAGAATCGTCTCTACAAGGTCGGTGATGTTACGAGCATCCTCTTTCGAGAGATTGCCGTGCGCGAGAACCTCAATGTGTAGCTGCTTGAGGAGCTGGGGATAAAAAGCTCGTATATCCTCGACCGTGATGTTTTGAAGTTCGTTGGCCAATTCATCGACGATAAAAGACCGGTCTTGAGTCAGCCAAGATTTGTATGTTCCCACTTGGTGAAATGGTTGTTTAAAGTGCCAGTTCTTGTAAACACGTTGAGCTCGCTCTTTGATGATGTCGAATCGATCCTCCTTGACATTAAGCTCTCTCATGGAATGCAGGACTTTCTCTAGCAAAACCGCCATTTTATCATTGTATCCAGAAATAATAATTTGGAGACCCAGACCGTTCTGGCTAAGCGAATATTCCAGGCCGGCAATTTCCGCATCGTAAGAGTACTCATTGAGAGAATCTTGTACTAAGGAGCAATATAGCTTAGATATCGCAGAGCATCGAGGAGTAATGCTTGATAATGGCGTTCTAAGTGTGATCTTAACGTTGGCTTTTGGAACCCAGAACTGGTCATCCTTCTTGTACCAGATCCGGACATACTGATCGTTACGAATAAGCTTGGGGGCTATGGCAGGTGTCAAAACTTCCTTCTTTTCCACGTCAAGTCTAGTGGGGATAAACTCGTTCTTATGGGGTAGGTGGAGTTGAGATGGTCGATCAGCTGAACGCGCTCCTGCAGCATCGATAATCATCTTTTTGAAATCCTTCGGCCATGGCTGGTAAGAGTACTCTGTCCCGTACCACGCTTCTTTCTTGTCCCAAGTTCCTGGATAATTTTGGCTTACGACTGTAATTCTTACATTATCTGGTCGAAGGTATTCCAGGCCTTCTTGGATTTTCGCGGGGGAGAACACTCTGGTCGTTACAGGAGCGCTGAGCAGCTCATCCCTAGGATAGGGTCTTTGCATCATGCCGCTTAGACGGCTTGCCGTCTTACTAGCACTGCTGTTCTGCTTGAAGCGGAACTCGACCTCTCCGACATTTTTGAGCTCTTCGAAAACCCATTCCTGTGGTGTACCTTCCCTGAGAAGAGCAATGTACTGAAAGATGACTTTGGCAATCTCCTGGTATTGTATCAAGCCTTCCGCAGTAAGCGTGACGCGGATATCGAAGTAGGCAGCTCCGGGGCAAAGAGGCAATGAGCCGCAGCTGAGACTATCAGCCCAGCCCTTTTCCTTTAGATAAGCGAGAACGCTACCAGGCCCTTCATGTCCAATGAGATGACTCAAGTAGTGCGAAGGGTGGCAATCCCACATATCAGTCTCATCTGGGTAGGGGAAGAAGAAGCTGAGGGTTCGGACATCAGCAACAGGCTTGGCAAATAATTGCATAAATGAGCCATTCTCTTCGAACAGAGGGATATCATCCCAGCGGTTTTGCTGCAAGTTCTTATTGGGCACGTCGGAAAACAGCTCCACAGTCCAGGACTCAAGCTCATCCAAGCTTTCACGACCAAGGACCACAAGCTTCATTCGATTCGCAGAGTAGTGCTTCTCATAGAAGTCCATAAATCGCGCGCGAAGATCAACGCCTTTAGAAAGCGGGTTGTCGTGCAAAGTCTTCCAATTACCGGTGCTAAAGTGGTTGTATGGATGCTTTTTATTTGAGACTGACTGAGAGAGTTGGTGGAGGCGCCAAGTATCGGACTGTAAATTCTTTTTGTTCTCCGAGTCTACAGATCGAAGTTCTTTTTTGAGGGTATCTTCGAGGAATAGTGGTTTCACAAAGAATTGTGCGAACCTGTCCAATGCGCCATACAGAATTGAATCATTGGTTGTTTTCGAGACATCGATCTGAGACGACGCTTTACTATTAGACGGCGTATGAGCTGATGCCGCAACTTCGAAATAGAAATTTGTCGACGTCGCTGCTGTAAATGCATTCGAATATCCGTTATGCGTGCTAAGATATTGATTGTATTCATTCTCTGATGGAAACTAGACGCAAATCAATGAATTGAAAAGCTTCAAACGAGCGGATTTCCTACCTTTTCAGTGCCCATGAAAAGCATATGCTCCACCGCATGAGCTAGGCCGGGCATATCCTCGGCATCACTATAGCTACCGACATTGACATCAAGAGCAGCGCTGGCTTTGTCCGTCTTTGGATCATGGATGAGGAGCACCTCGAGCTGATTTGGCAAAAGTATGACTCGATAAGAGCGGTCGTCGAGCGCGGGCTTCTCGAGAGAATCAGTGACTCTGGCGGCCGATACAACGGACTTGTTGTGTATGGGTGCTGTCATAGCAGCAAAAGTACGTCTGGAATTGTTGGTGTATGGCGATGGATTTGTGGCAACGGGACGAAGATATCGAGGATATGAGGATATTAAAGGCAAAGGCAACGACGACAAGCGTAATGGTGGCGACGCGACAAGGCTGAGGCTCGGGCGACCACCTGCAGTTTGTGCGGATACGGGTTGACCAGCTCGCAAGGTTGAGTTTGATGCAAACGACGAGACTTGTGAGATGGATGCAAGTGGCGAGCCAGATGTTTGTGAGTAGTGGTCGAGTTGTGTTTTCCTCCTCTGCGACCGCCTTACCACACTCGCTGCCAAGGTTCGCATGCAAGGAGAGGCAGTTGGAATTTGGAATGGCAGCTTCGGGACAGTACGATGACGGGTTGAGCTAGCGCAAGCGAAGTAGGAGGATACCGTAGGGCGAGATGCGATTGAGGTGAAGATGGCGGTTGCAAATACTAGAAATCGGCGAGGGGAGTCAGAAAGATCTCAAAAGCGGAGAGTAGCTTCTCGTGGGCTGGGGATAGATCACCGGGTGTGGAAATTTGGGGTTGTATGTTGCTGCCAGCTCAAGGTCAAGGCTGGTGTTGATTTTGTGGATTAATCTGGAAGCTGCCAAGCTGCCCTGGCCTTTCATGAATCAACACCATCTCCATCTCCCCATCTCCAACAACAACATCCAAATTGTCTGCCATCGCCGTTTGTTGTAAAGTCGTCCATCTTTATCCTGGTCGGTTGGTCTGTCAGGGTCCAAACCGGTACATCGGACGTACTTGTTCACCTCCGCCTTGTCGCAGGGCTGTCCGCACGAGTTGCAATTCTTACGTCGCTTGTACTCCCTGTGGCCGTTTATATGTTCTTAGCCGATTGTCGTACCATCTAGACTCGGTTACTCCGGTTTTGCTTCCTCATCAAGTAGATCTTTGTTGCTCAATTTGACGAGTCTGCCACATAACTTTCGCCCTTATCCATAATCATGGTTCTCGAAGCCGGATATCCAGGCACCACAGGCTTCCGCAAAGTTACCAAAGCCACAATACTGGTGAAGAAGAAGGAGGGTATATCCGATGCCGATTTCATAGAGCATTACAACAAGAAGCATGCCCAGATGGCCGCTCCAGTTCTGCTGAAACACAACATAATCAGCTATAGTCTGGTATGTCTTTTTGTCTCACTTGGCCACGAGGAACTAGCTAGTTCCCATACTCCGGATGATATCCTAACGAGTTGATTGCTGTAGACATATCACTTACAAAAGGATCGTACAACCATGCAGGATATTTTGAAAGGCAATGCTCAATTGCTCGATTATGATGCTATTTGCACTTTTTACTTTCCTTCATATTTGGATTGGGCCAAGTTTTTGTATGATCCAGCATCAAAGGCTTTGACCAAGGATCATGATAATTTTATGGATGAAAGCCAGATGAAGATGATGGTTGGGTGAGTGATCAGAGTCGTCAAACGCTGAACGAGGTCGCTGACAACCACTGAAGTGATGAATATATGGTTATCGAAAATGGAATCAAAGTTGGTTAAATACTATATGTTCCTTTGCAAGAAAGGTTTGTCTCCATTGGTGTATGAGTAACACCTGCATGAAAGTCAATGCGAGGCCTGCTCACGCTTCACTTACAGCTCATCATTCCATTGCATCTGCATATTGACCGGTCAATGACCAGGTTGTCGATGCCTACCGCCTACTGCCTATTATCTTGGCATAAGGACCAGCACATTAGTATTATCCTTGATGTTCTCTATTCTGATATACGCAACTTGGTTGCTGTCAATAACATCAAGCTCACTTGTCATTCAATGGGATTTTATATCCAAATCCAAGGACAAGTGATACTTACCGCAAGATCACCAAACAACACTGACACAAATATCAAGCCACTCTTACATCGATTCCTATACAATTGAACGAGATGAGTACTTCCACCATCATCTAGCTCTTAGCAACAGTAACAGCATGAACATACTTCAACTTCCCCCCCTCAACCCTGAATTCATGACTATCCGGCATCCCACCCCCAAAATTAACAAACGCATCAACCGTCCCGTACGCCTCATCGATAACATATCGTCGATTCGTCATCTTCATATTCCCCTTTGGTATGCCCGCCGTACAATCTGGCGCCACATGCATCATGCCCTCCAACCGCTCACACGGACTCGCATGCGGTACAGGCACACTCTGATTCGCAAAACGATCAAAGTACGCATCCGCAATACTCTGAATCACCGCCCGTGTATCTCTCTGACCTTCCGGAATCATTGGCCGACTCTCTTTCGCAGCGTAGGAAGCGAAGACGGCCGGATCAGCGATCCACCCGTTTTCTTTAGTCGTGTAGAGCGTTTCCATTTTAGAGACTTTGTTATCTGTGTAGCGTGTTTGGGTTACTATGACCATCGGCGGTGTGTTTTCAGGGGCGTTGATTTCGCTAAAGGTCGCGCAGGCGGTTGTGTCGAGGAGATGGCGCGTGAGGCCGACTTTGATGGGCTTGGAGTGGATGCCCTTTGCCAGAGAGGAGGGTTTGAATTGCTCGGTGTAGGTGCTGGCTTGGAGACCGCTGCCGGCTTTTAGGGAGGAGATGTAGGTGTCGGCGTGCTTTTGGAGGGATTCACGGGTACATTCTGCGGCGACGTGGGTGGCTAGGAGGGCTGATAGGGTGAGGAGTTTGACCATCGTGAACTTATCTCGTGGGACTAGAGTGAAGTGAAGTTGAGTCAGGATCTGGTGAGCTAGTTTTTTTGACAGTTATGTGAGGCTATATTATCTATTCTTCTTCTATTGATGGAGTTGAACTGTATTTGGTTATAGTAGAGCATATTTGATGGATACATTAAGGACTGGATTGTTATCTCTTTCGGTAATTCAGTAATTCGTGAGACCACCGTACTGTCCGTGCTTGAGATCTTTACAGCTATCTATACAGTGAAATCAGTTTTTCCGTAATGAGTTATGAGAGGGGCAGAGGATTAAGGGAATTATCTAATAAATATCTATTACTCTTCTTTGCTTAGAGTGCCGAGCAAACGGCTTCAATACCACTCCCGAAGGTAATACCGATGCCGAATATATTTGAGGAAATATACCCTACGGCTATCAACTTGAAACTTGTTGGAAAGCATGACGTAGAGAAGATACTCATAGTCTTGGATTTGCGAAGTCTTCGCACACTTGTTCAGGAGTGGCCAGATATGGGAGACGATAGATTGTGGTGTTGAGTACGATTTGTCCTACCAGTCACTGAATGAATTTGACCTATTGAGTAGCCATTTCAGGCTTTCTTTATCACCAGAACTTACAAAACATTTATCTTTCTGTAAATCAAGTTCTTATTTGGAGTTCCGTGAAGCTTGTTGCTAGTGGTAAGTCCTCCATGATTCGAAATCGATTCAGGAAGACGAAAATGAAATTCCATTGAGAGTCACACAAACTATGATTTTCACTAAACTTTCTCCAAGCTTTTGACAATTAGACACAGCCCAAAGCTGTCGTAATAGTCTTGTTCCAACGCGCGTTCGTTTTGTGGACCGATGAGGAAGCTATGTGTCTGTGAAAAGAGGGGAGACATCATACTCATATCCTGTTCGAATGGAATCTTGCGTGCAAACTCGCGGTATAGGCTCTCAAGGTTCAATAATACAAGTGCTTAGATACTAGAATTTCTCTGTATGAACCCTTCGCGGGATATTACAGGCACGTGTTAATACTTGATTGCCCGATCGAGAGCGAGGGTCTTGAGGAGAATGCACACTTGCACAAATGCCGAAGCCCCGAAAGCACCAAAAACGGACTTGACCAGGATATACTGGACTTGGCATGAGCTTATTCCAAAAGCCAAGATTCATAGTGGCTTTGCAAACCAGTCATTTGGTCCTTATCTTGAACCCTCAGTGGCTGGCACAGCTGGATAGCCGGGGTATTATGCACGATTTGGACCGTACCCCGCCTGCTAAGGTCTCCCAAGTCCGGACGACTGAACGGAAGACCATGTGCCGTTGTGCTACGTGTAATTAGAACTGTGCAATAAATATTGACATGTTACGAAGATTGTAGATAGGTGCATAGCCTACTCATTGGTAGGAGCAAGGGCCGAATGTTTGGAAACAAGAAGCTTTTGCCAGCCACTGCAGCGTCATATTTCATTTACAGAGTTGACAAGCCCTGCTCGGATCTTGGAAGATGAACTGAAACGCCACATCTATCAGGTGCAGTAACCTCCAAGGTAGTGATGTCAATAGGGCTAGCTTGCGACCGTTTGCAGAGGCTCGTGGTTACATCCAGCCACGCATTGGTCCATGAATCCATTGCGTGCATTGATACCGAAGCGATTGGTCTCAAATTCAAAGTACATTTTCCCTGTGCTGGCTCGGTGCTAAGCAGTATCGAACGATAATAGCCTGCATTATTGGAACAGCGGTGGATAGCCCTGTCTTACAAGCGCGGAAGCTGTTTATGGCATGCCACTAAGCACCGATTTGATATCCATCTGTCAGGGAGAGCAAATGAAATGACATGCTCTATACATGGGCCCACATATTTCATGCAAGAGACCAGACCCATTCTTGTTCCAAGGAAGGAGAAAGTTGGCAGACGCTCGGCGTATAAAGCTTGACGAGTCTGTAGCATTTTTGGCTTTTCGCACAAAGACATTTCAGCACTTCAAATCAACATCAAATCAATTCTTCACCCTTTCCACCCACAAACTACCTCAAGTATGTTCCCATAGCAATGTCACTCTTGACAATGTCGCGCGAACAATATACTAACCTGTCTCTGTAGCATCCTCTTGTCAAGATGATCGCCACAATCAAGCCAATCAAGCACACCTGCGGAGAGAGCTGCGAATGCTGCGGAATCGGTGAATCCTGCGGATGCGTTGTCATGTAGATACACCATCAAATACAAGACATCAATAACTCCAACATGCTTCCTTCGTGTCTCGATAACTGAAATAGACAACTGCTCCTCCTTCCTATTCAGCTCCAACTGATCCTTGCTCTTACCGCTCAACGTGGTCGTCTAGCTCCAAAACAAGAAATCACGAATCTCAGTCCACCAGTGTCTCCCATCCCTGAAAATTGTACCCTTGACAATCCTTCTTCTCAACGCATTCGCCAACTATCGTGACTCTATCTAACCTTTGTACTTGTAGTTGTAGGATTGTAGTTGAGAATTCCTCTTGGCACCAAGAAGCCAAGAAAGAGGCACAAACACTAGTGACGTAGCGGGCTTTTCTGAACAACGTGTGCACACCGCTCGTGCCCATTTGAAGCTGGTGGTGCATCCATGATACGAGCCTGTGAGTCCAGAACCTTGGAGAGGGTTTGGAGGGTTTTTTGCCTTGATTTCTATTTTGACCTAGAGTGCATGTGCTTTTCCGAAACCAATTGCCCTCTACTCTACAAATAAATACAATCCCTTCCCCAGCCTCAAACCTTCCTTCTTCTCACCTTTCAATTCAAAGACAACTTCAATCTCAATCCCAGCGCTTACACAGAAACCACCCAACCAATTCTACTCCCACAACCGTAAGTCTTAGCATTTCTTACCCCACCTTTTCACTCGCGGAAAAGACCATTTCAACTAATTGCCGCAGAACCTTCAAAATGCAACCTACACTCATCAAGCCAGTCAAGCACACTTGCCACGAATCCTGCGACTGCTGCGGAATCCGCGAGAGCTGTTCGTGCGTGGTCATGTAAATCAGCCATACGAGCACGAGTGCGAGCGCGAACGAAATGGCGCTGCGTCTGCGGGCATCTGCTGTGCTGCCGATCCTTTTCGTCTAAACAGCCGAGGAGGGCAATTCTAGCTCTGCGAACTACTGAGACAAGGACAACACTGTTTATATGATATACCTATAAATGGAGCTAGCTTAGCACGATAATCACACTCCTTCTCGACAAATTGCTATTTTCTGAAGCTGCCATGTTCTAGTATACTTGCTAATCCTGTGAGGAGTCAGTGGCTCGACTCGTTCATGCTCTGAAGCATCAGCGCAAATATTATACAAGTCTTCCAATCTCGAATTACCTTCGTTCATTGGAACAATACACGCAAAATCTATTTCAAGAACATTCCATGGTCCAAGTGTGTCCAATTAATAACCTGGCAAAGGGCAAAGAACAAAGCCACACACTGACGAAACACTACACGAATCCTACAGTATCTCCATTGCCTGGTGGATTCAAAATATACAAGCTGTAATGAGGCTACCTGGCTCAGCCTCAATGAACCCTTCCTTCTCAACAGAACTTGTTGAAGATACATACCTTCTGATATCCTCAATGCAGTTTGAAATATTTTCAACAAACGTCACTGATCATCATTCACACATTTGTCCAAACAGTTCAGTTAGCAAATACACCCTCGCTAGTACATTGTCAACTTTACGCAAACTTTTTTTCCAATCAACGATTTATATCAAGACCAGGTATATCCCAACTTAAACACTTGTCTTGTTGTCCTAGATGATTTGTACTAACCTATAAAGAGCTTTTTTTCTTTTCAAAACGAAAATGAAGCCGATAATTTCATCACCCGTTAAGAATACATGTTCGGAATCTTGTAGCTGCTGTGGCTGCTCCGAGTCTTGCTCGTGTTGTGTTATAATGTGATGGTTATATCAAAGTACACGATTTGACGACTACGGAAGTGGACACCTTTGATTTCATCGAATGAGGATTGACTCTTATTTTGTTGTCCAAACGATGGACAACTTTATGGGCTCATAACGATACATACAAAAACTGTTGACCATTCATCTTGGTTATCACATATCAATACATTTCTTTCCAAGATCCTAGCGTTGAAAGCATCGGCACAAATGTCCTAGATATGAGTTTCTCTCACCTTCCTACCTTCCTCACAGGCCGTAATCTCCAAGCCTTCCAGCTTCCCATCCTCCCTCCAATCCTTAAGCACAGCATGATAATCCGCAATCCCTTTACCCCAAGCGCCCCTACGCGCAAGCGTATCTTGCACTTCTTGCGGCAAAGTAGCCAGCAGATCCATCTGGCCCTCCGCATTCATATACGAAGGTGTACATCCCATCATTGCCTTTCCATGAGACGCCATCTGACTGACTCGATAACCCCATTCATCTTCCGCTTCGGCGGTAGGTTCAATTGAAATTGTTGAGCCATACTTCTTCTGCGCTGTGGTGAGGATGTAGCTGACATGTTGGGCCGTTGAGTCTAGGACGAAGACAAAGTTTGCCGCTGAGCCGGATTGGCTGGGTCCGTTCTGGAAGAGGTTTGGAAAGTCGCGAGTGACGATCCCTTGTAACATGACTCCGGCTTGTTCACCTAGTTTTTGTGTCATACTATGTCCGCCGCGGCCGATGATGGTGACGGAGGCGCGGGAGGATGGGTCGGTGTATTTTGATGGACTTTCGTAGCCGGTTGCGAAGATTAGGACGTCGACGGGGTAGTCTTTGCCTTCAAAGGTGACGCTTTTGGAGTTGATTTTGGAAATGCTTTTGCCGTCTGTGTGGACGAGCGATACATTTGGTTTGTTGAATGCGTCGAGATATTCATCGTGGAAAGCTGGTCGTTTGCACCATGTTGGATACCAGGGTTTCAGATCTTCTGCTGTTTTTGCGTCTTTGACGATTGATGAGACTCTGGCGCGAACTTTCTCTTGGTGTGGTATATCTTTCTCGCGGAGTCCTTTGACATGCTCTGCTTCATTTTCGCGTGTCACGGTCCTGGGAGATCCTATGAGAGCATAATAGGTGGGAAGTGTAGTCCAAGCATCGCCGATCAAATTTGGGGTTGTTGATGGTCTGACTTGCGCGACGCTGGCGTTGAAGTTTTCATTTCGTGCTCTCCACCAGCCTTTCTGTGCTGACAGTTTTGCCCATTCAGTGGGATCTGTGGTCTTGTTTCCGCGCTCGTTCACTGAAGATGGTGTACGTTGGAAAACAGTCACTTGCTTTGACCATTTAGCCAGTGCCGGGACGATCTGGATTCCGGTTGCTCCTGTTCCAATGACACCGACTGATTTGTCCTTCAAATTGGTCATGTTAGGATTGCTAGGAGATCCGCCCGTGGCAGCATAGTCCCAGCGAGAAGTATGAAAGATTGAACCCTCAAAGTCGGAAATGCCTGGAACATTGGGAAGTTTTGGCTTAGAAAGCACGCCTGTAGAGAGCATGACAAACTGAGAGCGAACAGACACATTAGGGTGTGCATCTTCAGCAAGATTCTTGAAATTGAGAGTCCATTCCTTGGTCTTGTCGTCCCACATCATGTCTTTCAATTCGTATTTGAAGATCGCTTGGTCGGTCAATCCCCATCTCGTAGCAATAGCATCTGCATGAGCCTGCAATTCTGTCCCACTGACATACTTTTCTGTAGGCATATAGTCCATCTCTTCGAGTAGCGGCATGTAGATGTAGCTTTCCACGTCACACATGAGTCCAGGATATCGATTCCAGTACCAAGTTCCGCCAAATCCGCCCGCGGAGTCAACGATATGGATATCCGAAACTGGAATTCCTGCTTCAATCAAGCGGACTGCGAAGAGTAATCCTCCGTAGCCAGCGCCAATAATCAAGTACTTGAAAGATGCTCCATTGACTGTTCTTTGTGGTACTTTTTGCTGCCATGGATCTTTAGCAAAGCTTTGGAACTTGTCCGTCTTGGACAGATCGATGTACTGGAAATTTCCATCTTGACGATAGCGTTTCTCTTTTTCTTCGGTGTATTTGCGCTCAATCTCAGCCTGTTTAGTCTTAGCGAGCTAGATCAAACTTCTCTTGAAAATGGTCCTACCTGGCTGTCTTTTGACACTGCTTCTGCACCGCCTTTTCCAGATTCGTGGTTAGACATGTTTGGGACACTACTGAATACCTGCTTGAGGACTACTCTGCAAAAACAACAGATGATGAAGATAGATTTGAGATCCTGTCCGGCCACGGGAAGAAGCTCATATTAAGACTCAACATCTCGTCGCACAGTAGGGATAAGTCATTTTAGCTTTCAACCTTAGGCCTTGGCTTGTATAAGCCAATGATTTCTATCTATCAGCGTACGCATATGCACATATTATCGTTATTTGTGTATCATACCGTCTTTACATATACGAATCCGAATTTGGAAAAACAAGACTTAGACGGAGCAAAGTAGGAGCAAGCTAATCTGTAAACGGGAGGATCTGCTTTGCTCGAACCGTCCCATCGGTTTGCTAAAGTGACTTCCGGTTCCGTAGGTCAAGAGAGATCATCTCGGATGTGGAAAATAGGGCCATCCGAAATAGTTTAAAGCACAAAAATTGTTCTCAGAGCGGTAATGATGAATAGTCAGGTCCGCAATACTTTAAAAATCGGCAAATAATGTTTCCTTGGGTTCGTCTGCCGTCCGCTGCTTTATCTATTTGACTTTGCTAGCATTGATACCTTGTACCTTTATTTGCGTATAATATTTTCCAAGATTAAGGAGGGAATTCAGAGATTCGAAGTTTTTGAATATCTCTAACAAATGCAAACTTGTTCCAAGAATATTTAGAGACTGATGGAGAATTTTTCTCCAGTCGCATCTTCCACCTTCTTGATTGCTCTTTTGTACGCTTCTCTGTTATGTATCATATCGACATATTCGAGAATCTTGGGATACTTCTCCTTTGTGAGACCACTCCGGCCTGGAGCCACCTCAAGTGGGAATATCATCATAATGTCCTTGAGTTGTTATCAGCAATTGAAAATGGGGAAAGGAACGATTCTGCATACCGCTCCAGATAACTCTGGTCCTGCGAGGAACTTGCCATTTTGTGGACTAGTTGCAAGCTGCTCCTCAATAAAGTTTAGATGATTTGCAAAACTCGGCTTCAGAAATGCAGAATCGACTCCTGAAGCAACTGCCCCAGTTATGGGTCGAATGAAAAATGGGACGCTTGGCCCTCGTATCTCTACAAACTGTTAGAGAAAGAGGAATAATTGTATCGACAGCATAGCTTACCACCGAGTATCAAGGCGACAATCAAAAGTGGCATAACACTTCATACCATTAGTATGCAACAAAGAATTACTGTCTTCGCTCGAATGTTCTTACCTGCCCTCTGCATAATGCAAGAAATACTTGTATCGTAGCCACTCTGCAGTTTCGCCGCCGACTTGTCCTTCCTTTCCTGGTCCATAACGCTTGGGAGCTAGTTGAGGACCAAAATGCTCAATCAAGTACTCTGTGATCAGACCAGACTCGGCAATGACGATTGGCTCCGAGGTAGCATCAGCTTGAACTGTAATCACTGGTGATTTTCCAAGAGGGTGGATTTTCTTGAGCTCTGGAGGCGCGAGCCTGGATTCCAGGCGTTTGAATGTCTTGAGTTCATACTCGATTCCTAGCTCTTCGAGCAGCCAAAGGATGCGATGAGATCTGGACTTTTCAAGCCTATATTGACAATTAGTACGAGGAGTTGAACCTGTGAATTTCGCGGTTCAATCGCAATTGGAATTGAAATTGTGCTCTCCTAAGCCTTTTGCGTGATCAAGGGGTTGTGACGTCACGGAAAGTTTACGTACCAGTAAAGTGTGATTTTTGCCTGCTGTTTTGGAGTTTCAGTAGCCATATTGATGTTGTATCAATGAGTAGGGATCTTGTGTAACGTTCGCGTGGCTTCGATCTGTGTAATTAGGCGACTTGTATGATGACAAGGGTAGCAAAATGAAAGAGGTTGGCGACATCTTGTCTTTAAGGAGTAGTCCGCTCGACCTAGTGATCTTAGCCGCAACGTTGCATGTGTCATTGACGTCCTTAGGAAAGCTTCTCATTTCAATATCTGGAGCCCTGGTAAACATCATGTGAATGTTCCCGGAAAAGAAAACGTTTATCAATAATGGACCGAGAAACGACTATATCTTTGAATCCATATCCGACATAAACCAGTAGATACCAATGCTACCTGAGTAGGTAGGTAATTTGCGAATAGAATGTATTTGTGAGGTAGACTGCGATAGGAATGCAAGATAATTACGTTTTTCTGAAATCCTCTAGGGAATACCTGAATGGTTGAAATCAATCTAGTCTTAGCTGTACATTGCGAACTAATCAGCATCTCTGGGTGGAAATTTGACAGGCATTTTATGTATGCAAAAGTTATGCTATGCGGAATATATACTATATCATTACTGTATCATTACTGTCTTGAAAACTTCAAGAAGCGTCTGCGTGAGACCAATCTCCACAAAATGTGTCGGCGAGAGTTGATGACTTATACAATTTTTGCTCTGGTACTTCATTTTATCTCCCGTCATATTCTTGTATGCCAACTCCTTCAAATTGACCAGAGTATTGGTTCTTGATCCGTCCTTGGATTTGACCCCGGGCTATTCATTCGAAGTTCTCATTCTCTTCGGTAATGCTGTATAAATCGTCGGGAGGAGCGTGCCATGTGTGTCTACTTCGTTTGTGAGGAATTCTAGGTGGAGGGTCTTTTTTGGTTGTGGCAGCTGGCTTTGAGAAAAATTGTTGGACCTGTCCTGTTGTGGGTTCGTGCTTGCTGGCTGACGATGACTTGGAACTATCATGCTTCTTCCTTTTATGCTTCGCAGCTTCTTCCTTACCAACTTTGATATCAGACTTTTCTGTCGACTTGGGTGATTCTTGATGGGCATAGTGACGGCGAATGAATCGAGCCCATTTTCGTGCGATGGACGTGCGGAACTTGTAGGCCTTTTCACTGCTCTTGGAAATAGATGGGTGAGATCCCACGATCCCGGCGCTGGAAGCCAGTGCGTCTAGAGTAGGTTCGTAGTCGTCTTCCTGAGAAGGTGACACGAAATGAGCAAATGGATCGTCGTCTATGTCGGGTAGTGGGACGTGGATGGTTGATATGTCGATGAGTTCAAGAGATGGTGGATATGAATATCTTCGGTGATGATGCTTCCTGGGTAAGTGGTTGTTTGCGTCGCGGCTAGGCATCGTGCTCATATGACCATGGATATGCTCGCATTACGCTCAGATGGATAAATAAGTATTTGTAGATAGCGATGAAGGTGAAGTATTTAGCGTTTCTTGGTCCGGCTCGAGGCCGGCCAATAATCAAGCAGCCAAAATGGAAGATGGGAGTGAGGAGATAAAGAAGATCCAACTTTGGTTCAATTTTCAAACTGGGGGATGAAAGTGTGGTACTTATATGGTAGGCCTCCGCAGTTTGAAATAGGCAGTCAAGGCAGTTAACTAGAGCCTCATTCAGTGGCGCAGGACCAGAACTATTGGGTGGTGACTCCGGTGAAACATGGTAGGCTGCGTTGACCACTCAGTAGATATTGTAGTTACCAGTGACCGATGGAAGTACCATTGAGAGACAGAAATACTAGCAAGCAAACTCGAATGATCAATAAGACAGAGCTTTAAGTAGGAAAATCCTTGAAGAGAGTAATCGTGGAAGCTTACGAATGGCAGCACGCGATGAATGGTGCGCGTGACAGACGCGCGCCTTTGGGACACTGGTGTAGGCTTGTAGATGAGGGAGAAGGTTCGATCTTGGGCGCATATCACCATGCAGTGTTCCTACATAACATGAGTAGTTCGTTGATGAGAAGAGCGCGCGCAAGTTTGACTTGAAGGTCATGATGCGAGATGGATTCTAGGGAGTTCCGCAAGGCGAAGCACTTGCAGGCGCACAGCTCAGCGAATGATTGGTTATGACTGGGTCACCGAAGACCAGATTGAGCTGAGAGGCCGGTGAGCGGCAACAGGTTAAATGATGAGGCTCCATTGCGTTGCCACGTCGAAAAGAGTCGAAAATGAAGATAGAATATGGACTACGAAAAGGGTTGACGAATTGATCTCAAAAAAAGGCAGTGAGGACACGGAAGAAGGCAACGGCAGGGATGGGTGCGCGGCCCGAAACGCAGAATTGGCGCTAGCCTCAAGGAGGTTGGTATACCTGGTTACCACTGTTTACCAACGAAAGGCTGAGAGCTACCAACCCCCTCCACTTTTCAGCCCAACCACCAAAGGAAAAGACCACTTTTACTTCTCCTACCTTCTGCCCTCACTAAATCTATTCTCAACATTCCACACTCATCCAACATCCAATAATTCTCAACTCAACAACTCGAACTTTGATCAATTGCCCTACACCAACAACTCTTCTGAACAGTCCGACTATCAACCACCGCGAGCCTTGTGCTCAAACTGAGCCATGGCACCACTTATTCAATCATGGAGCTCTCTGTTCTCCCGCTCAGCTATGCCAAACGCTCAGTCTCTCTCCTCCATCACCGCCTTCGTAAAACGCTCCGCCTTATCTCCTCTTGCTCATGAGCTCTCTCGCAGAGCGGACACCTCCGTCAACTACAACCCTGGCCAAGGAGCCAAAGACCCAAACTCGTTCAACAAAATACTCTTCATAGTACTGTTTGCATGTATTGGTTCGGGAATGGTTCTTACCAGCATCTACTTCTTCTTCGTTGCTCGCAATGGTGGCTTTGTCTGGAAAGAAAACGACTGGGACGACTACAAATCCACCGTTCTCCGTCGTAAAGGTCCAGATGGCAAGACTCTCAGTAACGCCACCAAGAGCACAAAACTGGGTGGTGGCAGTGTTGTTCCGAAATGGGATGATGACCGCTATACAGATGTCTCTGGTAGTACCTTGAGCGTCGACCCAGAAATGGGACAGGTCAAGAACAACCGACAATCCCGACAACACTATCGCAACAACCAACAGGATCCTGTCTTCAAGGATTATGTCGACGAAAAGCCAGCCGGTGTTGGAGGACTGAACAAGCCGCACGAAGGATCTCACTACGCTCCGACCAGCACTGCACGCTCAGAAGCCACTGCACCACTTAGTAAGAAGGAAAAGAAAGAGCTTGACCGTCGCGAGAAAGATGCCCGTAAGAAGGCCGCCAAAGACCAAAAGGAGAAAGAGAAAGAGCAGAAAAAGAAGCAGAACGACAAACGCGACCGTTCATCTGCCCAACCTCAACCACCAAAACCTGCAGCCCAAGCAGCAGCACCAGCTCCTCGTGCCCCTGCAAGCACTACCTCCTTCGCCGACTACGCCTACTCCGACAACAACTCGTACGTCGCACCAAACAGTGCCGCCTACGGTGTCCCACAACCAAGCCCATCGTCTGCCGGCGGCCATAGCTATTACAAGGACTATCGTCCTCAATCAACTCTCCGCGTCGTCCCAGAGGATCGTCTCAGCCAGCGTAGCAGCCCGTCAGGTGCTAATCGACACACTGCCACTGGTGGCAACGCGCGACGCGAAGGTAGTCCCCGCAAGCAACATCGCGATGCGCCCAGCGACCATGGAACTTCTTCATACAACGGCAGTGACGTGGGAACCAAAGTCTACCCATGCCACATCCCTGGTGTTAGCCGTGGTGAGCCAGCGCCTGCACCACCGTCTACGATCTTCCAAGGTGGCCGCGATGAAGTGCGTCCAGATGAGAGTGCCAGTCAGATTGGTGCGCAGCAGGCGCCTCGACGTGGATTCCGTCGTGGACGTGGAGGTATTTAAAGATGGTGCATGCACATGGCAGATACTCGGGGTATTATAGGGGCTTCCAGATTGTATAATCAGTAGGCTGACTTGTGTCAGTCGTTTTATTGTGGAACTGTCATGTTTGAACGGCGTCATGAATGCATTGCAGCGCTGGATGGGTACAGATTGTATGGGCCTTTCTTGGGCTTGGGAACCGAGATCAAATGTCGTACGATCATTTAGATAGGAAAAAATACATATCCATACCAACAAGGAACAAAATAAACTTCGTCATTATTTAGTCGTACCCCAATATGAGCTACAGGACCTTGAGTCAAGTCGGAAACAAGCACATCCGAACCCGAAGAAAGCCTGTAGAAACTATATCTTTAGCTTTACGAGGATAATCAGAGACTGAAGACCCAGTAAAGTATGTATTGGCCAATTATGAGCCAGACTGGCTGTAGATTGATGAGGGGAACACTGATTTGTTGTAGGCTTTCCCGTGGTTGGATCGTCTATAGGGTTGTATAACACTGGTACTTATTGTCACTACCTCTTTCAAGAGCTCGGTCTCGTAAAACCATGCATTGGAAGTTCTAAATCATCAGTCCGCATAACGAACTTGTAGAGCAAAATGCAAGCCTGATGTTGTTCGAAGATAGTCATGTATGTGGTTACTATTACTATGTGCAACTCGTTCTTTGGCTGCTTTCAAGACCAAATCAAACTTGCAAGCTTAGAACAGTTTTCGGACTCAAGCAAGAAGTTTAAATTGACTTATTTGACAAACGGTACATTTCGAGCCCCAACTTTATATCATAGACTGTCAACATAGCTTGATAGATTGACTATAACACTGCGTTCCACAGCTGAGGTTTATGCTATTGGGCGATGCTAAATTCCCTGGGTCAAGCCGACCATAATAGATATATAAGTCTTGCTTCGCTGGATGATTTAAATATGCTTCATGTTACTTCTCATGTTTGACAAGAAACTACCTAACCTACTACCAATTGTCTGAAAAGTTGCAGTCATGTCTGGGTCAGGATACACCATCTCCGAGCACCGTCCAGATGCATCTGAGACCCCTCGTCTTGCAAATCCAGATGCATTCAAAGGCCAAACCGTCATAGTCACCGGCGGTACTGGCAAGATTGGTCTTCAGATATGTCGCAGTCTTGCAGCATCCGGCGCCAACGTTGTGGTCAGCGACATCCGCGCCGACCCAGTTCATCTCCTCGTCAAGGAGCTCACAGCAGAAGGATACTCCGCACTGGCAGTCCCACTATCTGCGGTGGAAGGTAAAAAGATCGTTGAACAAACACTCCAGAAATATGGCAGTCTTCATGCCATCGTTCAACCAATCATCGCGCCCTTCCAGTTTATTCCTTTTGAGAAGATGCCCGCCGAGGAATTCCGCAACACGTTCGAGAGCGATGTGATGGGCCCTATTGCTGTGATGCAAGCTGCGTGGCCGCACTTTCAGAAGCAAAAGTACGGTCGCATTGTGAACTTTACATCCGGTGCGATCTTTGGAATGGAGCTGGCTAGCACATATCCCACTACCAAAGGCGCCCTACTCGGACTCAACAAGACTCTTGCTGAAGAAGGAGCACCATACAACATCACTGTCAACTGTATCTCGCCGGTTGGGCTGTATATGGAGAAACAGGCCAAAGGAGTCCAGGATATGCTGGCGAAAGCTAATGGACCATTCTTAAAGGCATCTGTTCCAGTTGCCAATGTGCCGATGGTTTTGGCGCTGGCTCACAAGAACAATAAGGCTTCGGGAGAGATATTTTACACTGCAGCCTATGGTGTCTTTCGGCACTCTATGGGGATGACTACTGGACTGACCGACTGCACGACTGTGGAGAAATGTCTGGAGAAGGTTCCTGGTATTATGGATAGGGGATTTAGACAGATTATGGAGCCTTTCAGTGCGCATGCTCTGGGAGAGTATCAAGCAGCATATTTTCTGGGGACGGAAAAGGATTTTAAGGCCCCCTCTCACCTGTAAATAAGTTTCAGATGGCAGGTTGACTGGATAAATGAGCGAGAGCGTTACAAAGGATATTAACGCTCCTCAAATAACCGAGTTCTCCCTGTGGCTCTCTCACGAAATATATGTATTTTTCGACTTTAACTACAGCGCATCGTGCGCGGGTAGGACTATCGTGCGCTGTTCAAGTGTTGTAACTTGTATCTCAAAAGCTCTATACATGTAGGAATTAGTTAGTACACCAACAGAATTGCGTCTAATTAGTAGTCCTAAAAGCCATATTAGACTAGTAACCCTCTATAATAACGATATAAGCTATTTCTGTCTCATGCTTAGAACACAATTCTGGGACTGAGGCTAGGTAAGTATGTTATTTCTATTTTAACTCTTATAATCCTGAAAGTGGACCCCTTCAGTTCGAGGTAGTCGCGCTATCAGACATGCTTACTTTTCCTAGTGGCCATTCCTCCACTCTTTTTGCGCAGGTAGCATCGTATCCTCCTTAATACCCACAATGGCGGAAAGAAAGCCTTAGCACCACAGAAATGTCATCTGTTGATGGAATTTTTGAGTGGTTTCTCCCTTTACCATCAAGAGCTGCCGACAGGTCCATAGATTCCATGTGGTAACACCGTTAATAACCAGCCTAGATTTCGATGTCGTCGAATGCGCTTTCGACGGCCTCTTCAACTTCCTCCTCCGTAGCACCTTCTTTGACCAGAACATCAGCCATAACTGCATGCGTAGAGCTGCCGTTCTTTTTCATCCAATTCGAGATGCTAGTCGGGATCTTTCCAGCATTGGCTGCACCCGAAACTTGTGATAGGAAACGTCCCCCTGAGTGACGGTGCCGTCGTAGTCGAGTCTAATACCAAACTTCTCCAGTCGGCCTGTTGTTGATACGTCTAGGTAGCAAGGCATTGATAGCCACAAAATAACGTCTGCAGGTTCCCAAAGCATTGCCCGCTACAAGATCTCGACATTGTGTGTAAAGTCCCGACTAATATACTGGAACGGGTTTCAATACCGTCGAGTTGCATTGACGTTGAGCGCCAAGCGCCAAGCGCCAAATGCTTTGTGTTTATTGGCTGGAACGGCGCCGCCCGCATGGGTGCCTGCATGTGGCGCGCGTTTCGAGCGACCGAGCCGCCTTAACTCCTAATAATATTTTGAAAGTTAGAACTCAACTCCTGGAGACTCTCATCCATGATCGGGAATGACAACCTGAGTTGTGATGCGCACGTGTACTCTACTCTCGCGACTGCTGCATAAGAGCCTGAGTGAGAGGGCTACCCCATTCCGACTTCGTGCCTATCTTCCACATAGACACTCCACACATGACGCGAAGGCGAGAGCTGTGATGGATGATAGAAGTGACTTCTATCAGTATACAAGTGGGCGATGGCTGCGGGTACCTGTCTTGTTATTAGAAAGTACATTACTGACCCTCGAGCAGTTACAATGAAACGCTGCGCCAAAAGGAGAGATTCCTCGCATTCAATGTTCTTGGCCTACAGGATATTGCGGCCAAGGCCATTGGGAAATCAGCTAGTGACGTTGTCAGCTTCCGAAAATTAGCTGAAGGTGGGTTCAACCGGATCTTTGTCATCGGTATGAATGATGGGCGCGAAGTTATAGCACGGCTGCCGTGTTCAATCGCCTTACCAAGTCGACTCACAGTCGCAAGCGAGGCCGCAACTATTATGTTTTTGCGATCCCATGGTGTGCCTGTACCAGAAGTGCTAGACTACTCCACGACCACAGAAAATGCGGCTGGCGTTGAGTATATCATCATGGAAAAAGCTGCCGGAGAAGAGCTAGGCGACCGCTGGTTCTCTCTTCCAGATCTTGACCGTGCCAAACTCGTCGGTCGGCTCTCGCAGATCGAGAGCCTGTTATTTTCTATCCCACTTCCGGCTTCAGGTAGTATATTCTACAAGAAAGATTTGGACAGCGCCATTCCGTCGCTCCAGATTTCGAATACAGAGTTTTACGTCGGCCCGTCCGTGGAGCAGCGTTGGTGGCACGATCAAAGAGGTGAACTAAATGTTAGTCGAGGTCCCTGTAAGTTATTTCTACGATTGTAACCGCCTAGCTCATCGAATGCAGTTCGAACCGCTGAGGACTTCCTCACAGCTGGAGCAGAAAAGGAATTGGCTTGGTTAAGAAAGTTTGGAGAGCCTTCCTTCCCACCCCGAGAGTACAGAGAATTCACCAATTATCAGCAGTCCGATCCAGCAGAGCAAATCGGGTCCCTTCAGCAATTTTTGCAAATTGCGCGGCATCTCATTCCTACTAACCCAGAACAGCAATATCTGCTTAAACCCACCCTTCGCCACCCTGACCTGAATCCGCGAAACATTTTCGTAGGCGCAGATCTCAAGATTTCTAGTCTTATTGACTGGCAGCATTGCTCTGCTGTCCCTCTTTTTCTCCAAGCCGGCGTGCCTAATACTTTCGCTAACTTTGGAGATGAGGACTCTGTACAACTTAAAAAGCCCGTTTTGGCACAAAATCTCTCAAATATGTCCGCACAAGACCAAGCCCAGGCAATCGAGCTATACCGTCGACAACATCTACATTTCTACTATTTTGGAGGAGCGTCCAAATTCAATAATGTCCACTACAAAGCCCTGCGGCTCCCGTCAACTGCGCTCAAGCAACGTCTTTGTTTCAATGCTAGCTCGCCATGGCAAGGAAATCCCATTCCATTAAAAGCAGCTCTAATCCTGGCAACACAAAACTGGGATACGCTGACAGCAGAGTCCACCGAGACAGCTTCAAATTGCCCGATTTCTTTCACCGACGAGGAAGCAGCGAGAATTTTGCGGATCAATGCAGCTCAAGATGACGTTGATGAAAAGATTAGTCTGCTCAGGGATGGTATTGGAAGCGGGGAAGATGGATGGGTACCCATTGAAAATTATGACCGTGCCGTTGCAGAGAATCAAAGACTCAAAGAGGAGCTTCTGAAAGATGTTTCAAACGAGGAGAGGCGGTTAAGTCTTCAGCATTGGCCATTTGACGAGCATATTTTAGACTGTTGATGATCCGAACAATTCGTAACTACCTAGGAGCAACAAGCCATTGGTATCATCCTCGGTTCGGTCGATTCTACACAAGCTTCACTATACATTTTGCCTAAGATCATTGGGAACCAAGTATGAGGGGCAACGACATAAAGAAACAATACACGTACCGCAAGGTGCTGGTATATCTCTTGAGCAATGATGGCTCAGCCGCAAGGATCATGAATTATCTCATACTCCGGAGTAAGTCTTCCTACTTGTTTGACTCTCTACATACTCTGTGCCCCCACCAGCTTGTTCGGAAGCAAGCTTATCCAAATAACACAGCCCAGCGTAACGCCCCCAGCGAGATACAGAACTGCATTGATATCGCCGCCCTCGCTCCTTGCGTACAAATGTTGTGCTATCAGCGGACTTACAATCCCAAAGAGTCGTCCCCAAAAGCTTGCTATGCCACATGCTGTGCCTCGAATAGGCGCAGGGAACACCTCCGGTGTCCACCCGTACAGCACAGCATTGAACATACTTTGGAAGAAGTACTCCATCAAATTGAGACCAACGTTGGCCGCTTGAGTGTTCACAGTACTGAAAATGAAAATCGAAGCACCCATAAGACCCGAGGAAAGTACTGAAACTTGTTAGTCGCGCGGTATGGTCCAGTAATGGAACAGACTGACCCATTGTCCATTTTCGGCCAATCGCTGGGACATTGTACATGAAAGCTCCGATGAGAACGCCAACGATACCAGGGAGATAGATGTATATGTAGTTGCGATAGGTTTGCCGGAGACTGACATCGATTTGACCGCCTTTCTTCGCAAGAATGGTGGGAAGATAAGTGCCTAGAAGAATGAGTGAGCGAAGTACTGGCTATGATGAAAGCAGCACTAACCAGCAACAGTGAACCCCCAAAAGTCACAGATGTATGTGAGCCAAATCAAAATTGTGAGTCGACTGACTTGCCAATTGGAGAACAAAAGCTTGTACCTCTCAAGCTCAAATAAGCCCTTCTGTCTCCATGTCCGTTTAAGTGCCGATCCCAGTAAAGCTTTCCCGCTCGAAGCGCTCATGATACTCTCATGCTCTTGCGTTAAGCGTTCAAACTGCTCTAGTGTAATATTATTTTGGACTCCATTGAACTTGGCAACGTAGTCGAGTACTTTAATCGCTTTATCATCTTGTCCTCGAAAGACCAGGAACTTTGGTGACTCTTGGAATCGAAAGACGATGAACCGCATGAAGAATACAAAGAGTGTGATGCCCCCAATTGTGAAAAGAAGATAACGATATCCCATATTTTGAGCCTTTGAGCAGCATGGCGTGCCGGCTGCAACGTTTCGACATGACGGCAGAGGGTTAGATGTAGTAAAATCGGGCTTGCAAGAATGTTGAGGGATAAAGCCATAAGCAATGACGCTAGTTATGACAACTCCAATTGGCTGGAAGATTGAAAGTAAAGCGAGCAGAAAGCGCCGGTTCTATATCTGTCAGTTGTGGAGCATGATCATGAAGTCGGTAACCGTACTAGGAAGTGTCAGTCATGAAAATGTGTAGAAAGCTTCAAAGCCTTACCTTGCGGAATGAATTCCAAGCAAATAGTGGTGTCGATCGGAATGTTTCCCCCTACACCAAAGCCCACAAATGCTGTTAAAACAAGGAAAGAAGTGTAGCTGTCAGGCACACCCAGACACAAGCCGAATATAGACGAGAAGAATGCAGTCAGATTGAAAGCCCACCATCGGCCTGAACGGGAAATATTAGCCTTCTCCAAGATCATAGCCATACCATTGATCAGGAACTAACCGATAATATCAACCAGAAACCCCCAGACAAAGGCGCCAGCAGTAAGACCAGATGAGAATGCAACACTTATATCACCCGATTGAGCATCTTCGAGTTCGTCAGTATTTGCACATAATGTACCTCACAGTCGAAAAGCGTACTGCTAAACCCGAATTCTTGTTGGATAGGACTAAGGACTAATCCAAAAGCTTGTGCCCAGAGCAAGTCAAGAAGATATCCGAAACCGCAAAGTCCCCATATCCACCATTGATACTTTCCCATACCATGTGCATCAATCTCGCGATTGATAAGGACACACTTTTTCTCATATAGAGTCAAGCCATGTAGCTGTAAGATATCAGCAAAGCAGTCTCATTTCGGCTCTGTTACTAGCATCGTGATACGTGATAGCTTCAGCAGCATGTTGTGCTATAGTAGCTCATAAGGAAAGCGATAGATAAGATTCGAATCAGGTACCATGATGTTGTGCATATGAATGGTAAAGAACTGATGAACTGAAAGTGGAGACATACCCCAGAATCCTGCCCATCAAGTGGAGATGATACCCGTTCCTCATCGTCAAATACTGAATTTTGACCATCGACTTTGGACAATTTGTCCATTCTCAACAACCTTAGAGTCTCGTTATCGTGCTCTTCCTCGTCACTAGATGATCTTGGCGATAGATTGGGGGTGGTATCGGAGGCAAGCTGTAGAGACTGGGAAGAGTGAATCTGATCAGATGCTTCCATTAATGATTGGGAGTGAACGACAGGCTTCTCGTGACTAGCACCATCAAATATTCAATACATAGTTGTTGGCAATATGAAAGTGAAGTTGCATGGTGGAGCTAAAGTCATGACGACATGAAACCCTTCAACGAGGCTAGTCTGCGTGAGATATCTTGACATCATCACTTCATAAAAGAGTAGATTCTGATAAGGTACAAAGTATGTTCATTAGTATATACTCATGAGAGGTTATCTGTCGATATGGCGCGAGAAATCGTTCGCAATTCTCAAATGGTGTTGTTGACGTTGCAAGTGCCACTCGTATGCAGGTGTGTAAAGCTTCAGATCAACACTGCTATTTGAGCCTCACAATCACTTACGAAATATACTTGAACGTATAGAGATTATGGCATACATTATATGCTTTGATTTTCTAGTCATTAGAGCTTGAATCTCAATGTATACTGTGGTAACTGTTAATGTTGTGTCTTGAGATTCTTGCATCCTTACATACTATCGAGGTACATACTTCTTGTTCGAGTCTGTTGTTTTTCATCGTGAATCAATACAGATCTGGCTTTCCTCAGAACCAATAATATGCTGATCAATTTTATACTAGGACCACTACTACTACTAAAATATTCGCAAGCATAGGAGACATAAATCTCTAACCCCTTGCTTCAGAACCACATCCAGCCTTACAATCCCTCCTCCCCATCCGGGATCGACCCAGCGCCTCACCCATCCCCAGTCCACCATTTGATAAGCCCATTGTGTCCCCAGCACCGAATCCAAAGCCTCGGCAAAAACCCCACATGCACAAAGGGGGGCTTCAGAACTCAAGGCTGCGGAGGTGCTATAGAAAAAATAGCCCTTGCTGCATGCACGAGTTTACGGACAGATTGGTGGGGCTGGAAGGCATGCAAGAGAGGGTAAGGCATGCAGAGAGAGGGTGAGCGTATGCATGAGATGGAGATGCGGTGAGTAAAGGGACGGGATGAACCACGGGGATAGAGGACGGTCAACGTGGATCTGGTTGGGATGATGGTCAATGGGGATGGGTTTGCGATGGGTTTCGTAGGGATGGAGGGAAGTTTGTGGGTGTTGGTGGTGCCGTTTGCGGATGAGAGGATCAATTGGTAGGGGTATAGGACGAATGAAGCAAGGTAAGGCAGATTCATGGATGCGGAGGGGACTAGAGCGGGAGGGGAAGGTGAGTTGTGAGTGAGATCTTGATACGGAGATGGACATAGTGATATGAGTGTTGTTTTTGGGATGTTTGCTAGAATGATGTTCGTAATATGAATGAGTTACGATAGCGTAGAATGGGTGAAGTCGTAGAATTTAGCAGTTGCAAAGCACCTTGCTTTGCAATGTTAAGTAAAGGCGCATTGGCAGATATCACAGAAGAATATGAGACGAGAGATTAAGAGTGAGAACGCAGACGTCAAGTCTAGAATATCATTCCTATAATGCCAATTCGTCGATACATCCAGCAGCTCTCATCATCATCAGCCATCACCGGCTTGCTCTTGTCCTTCGGCAAGCATCAGTATTATCGTCATCGTCATCCAGATCGTACACCTTCATCGATTATTATGAGACAACCATTCATATCGAGCCAGCAGCAGCAAAACGCTCCGAGATAGTAATCTCTTTCGAAAAAAAGCCCAATGCAAATTGACCGAAACAGCGGAACCCAAAATCCCTTGCGAATGTTCCTTGCGAGTTGACTCAGTAAGATGTTTTGCCCGCCAGGTGAACTTTTGATGTATTTTGGTGAGCACGCTCTACAAAGTGGCAGTGCGAGGCGCAAACAAGTAGATCCGCCCAGAAACAAAGATAGAAGAAGACCAGCTACAGTTGCCTGCTCGAGTGTCCATCTCGTGAAGAATCAGACATGTAGATCGCTCATTTTCCGGCCCAGATTAGCGATTCGCATCAGTATAGTCTGGTGGTTGTGTTCAACGAGAATCCCTTGCGCCAAATCGTGAGATCAATCTAGGTCTGATAAAGAGGTTCGCTGAATGAAATAACAAGACTTCCAGAAAGAGAACTTTGATGTGCCGCGAGAAAGAAAATGAAGCGATACAGAATTTGAATCCATCTTGGAAACAAACAAAAAGAAGTTTGAGTTGCAAGAGACAGACAAGACATGCTCAATGCGCTTCGTATAGAATTCTTGGACTCTCAAGAACAATCGCTCACAAAGACAACAGTCGGTTCGACAGCGACAACGATGGCAAAAAATGACCATTGGGGGTATCGAAAGGATGCCAGAGCCAACAACAGTAAGAGGAAACTCAGGAACAAAGGGGTATACGACAATGCTACATTTTTGGAACTATGAGATAAATAAATGCTGCGATAAATTATACATGATGTGATAGATCTCGGTTGCGCAAGATGGAAGAAGCGTAACTACCAAGTCCTCAAAGCAAAGTGTGATAGGACAGGAGGCTCAAAGCGCTCGAAAAATAACAGGAGATAAAAATGGGGTATAATTGCGAAAAAGATAAAACAAAAACATGCCAGTTTTAAAATCCGTCGAAATGAAAATGAATTCTTTTGTGACCTAGTAGACCTATGCACCGAATGATTGATACTCGTGCTGCCCTGAGCCACCATACGATCGAGGGGACTGGGAATCGAAGCGTCCGTACATTTGGGACTGAGGGGAACGTGGCGTGCGTGGGTATTCATCGTCTGGTACACCATAAAGGGGTGGCCCAGGGTATCGACTTTGTTCCGGGGTTGCTGGGCGTCGGCTTTGTGCCTGGCCTCGACGAGCCCGGCTATCGACCGATGGAGCTCGAAGGGGGTCTCGACGACGGCGTCCATCATCACGAACTGAATATGTCTCAGCTCGGCGGCGCGCGCCACCTCCTCGAATGCTCCTGCGTTCTGATCGAAGTTCGCGCTCCTCTTCGGAGTCGAAGTCTTCTTCTTCTTCTTCAGATTCTTCCTCCTCAATATATCTAGTACGTCGGGCAATTTGTCGATTGGGTAATTGTTTGGAGCCTGATGACGATGAAGCCTTGGACGTATGATACTGAGTTTCTCGCTTCCCGGCAATATATAGATCGATGGTACCATCAGCGTTGGGCTGAAGCTTGACTTTGTTCCCGCCATGTTCGATTTCGTAGTCTTGCTTGATGTCAATGCGCATTTTGAAGCCGTCGCCTTGGTACTTTTCGTCAACGGGATCGATGATACTCTGTTGACGGCGGGTAGCTGAGCTACCAGTGTGGGACCTTCTACTTCGAACGGTGGCCGTCTCTTCGTCAGGGTTGGATTTCCTAAGAATGCCTGCCTTCAAGCTAGCCCCTGTAGATTTGGTGTTTCGTTTGATATATCGTTCAGCTTCGTTGAGCCTTGGGTCATCAATCTCATCAGAGTCGTCTTCATCTTCATCGTCATCATAATAGGCTTTCTGGGTCTGGATTGGATTGCGCAGTTGAGCACGAATGGCATCAGGGTTGTATCCGTTGACAACCTGGCTTTCACGACGTTGGCGTCGAGCGAATTCTTGCTTCTCGCGATCAAACGCCTGCTGCTCAGCAATAAGCCGTTGCTCGCGAAGCTCGAGAGCGATGGTCGTCTCATCTCCATACAGGGAGTTGCGACGAGCATTTCGCATTGCCTGGTCTGCAGCAAAGTTAACCCTAGGACTGGCATTATCTTGAGGATAAGACGGAGCCTTCATTGCGCCAGTAGGTGTCGGTAAAGGACGAGATCCATGCGGAAGGGCCTGTCTCATGGCGGCGAAATCATCTAGTGGAGCAAGTGCACCGGACATCCTGGGAGACTGGCCATAAGTAACGATCGGTGTAGCATTGGACGGTGGGCGTCGCATATTGTATCCGTTGACAACGGTAGCTGGACGAGGTGGAGGTGGCATGGCCATACGCTCGGCTTCTGCCTTGGCTTGTTGCGCAGCTTGTAGGGCGCGACGGTTGTCTTTTGAGGCAGCTTGGGCTTGGGCTTGGGCTTGTCTTTCAACGAATTGTCTTTCTGCCTGCTGGCGCATGTGCTGTTCCCTGGCCTTGGCCTGAAGCTTCGCTGCATGTGCCGCCTGAAGGAAGGCTGCACGAGGGTCTTCTTCTTCTTCAGATTCGGTTTCCTCTTCCTCTTCTTCATCCTCATCCTCATCATCATCAAAGGGATCAGCAAACTTTGCACTTGACTTAGGCGGTCGACGAGCGCTAAGTATTGTATGTGGCTTTTGGGATTGAATTACCACTGGAGTATGATAGGCAGTGCTAGGATTTTGCCTTCTCGCTGACATCTCGAGAGTGTGATTGTTCATATCGGTAACAAGATGCGGCATAGGGGGTCTGCCAGGGTGGTTCGCTCGGTTAACAACCATTTGACCGCCAGACATTGGGTAAGGGCCACCGCGAGCATACTGTGGAGGAACTTGTTGACCTGGTGGTATCGGGTATTGCATCCCAGCATAATAGCTTCGAGGGCGTTGTTGTGAGGACGCTGATGTACCTCGAGGTCGTAAAGTGGGGCGAAGTTCAGGTCTGTCTTCGGGTCGAGGAGCGCGACGCTTTGGGGACGCTTGTCGTGGTTGAGGAGATCGTTTCATGAGAGGAGGTGGAGATCGAGCGGTTGGTTTTACGGGTGAGGTGATGGAGGACGTCTTGCTAGATCGCCCACGGTCGGTTCGGTGTTTGCAATTGGGATCAGTACATTTTTTGCCTTTCTTATGGCCAGAAGAGCTCTTGCGTGCGGAGCTTGATGTGGTCGAGCTGACAGTATTGACTTCCGATCCTGCCGTCGCTCTTTCGGCAATTCTGACACTTTTCCCAGAATCAGCGCTGGCAACGGTGGCCTGAGTGCGGCTCGAGTACCCTGAATCACTCTGACCATCAGGACTAGGCTGTAACTGCGGTGAATTGGCAGGCATAACAGTGTCTTTGCCTAGTCCTCCTGAACGTTTCGCGGCAATGTTGGCTACACCGAGATTGGCTTGCTTTCTTGAGTCGGCTACCTCCTCGCCTTCTTCAGAGTCGTAGTCGGCGCAGGAGGCAACACGGCTTCCTTTGGCCATGGAAAAAGATGTGGTGGGAGGGGAGCACTGGTAGATAACCAGCTCGCCTCGGGGCGGTGGGGTGGGTTTAGGTTTGGGAAAAGTTGGGTTAAAGGAGATGGTGGGATGAGTGGTGGTAGAAAAGTGGAAGAAAGGTTTAGCGGCGGCGCAGGCAGCGCTCGGCTCCAAAAAGGCAAAGTAAAAAAGCAGCCTTTAGCAGACTATTTCTGGGCGCGGCGGCGACCAGGCTTCGGCCCGGACAAGTCGGAGGGAGGGAGCCAAGGAGAGTGTGTGAGTGGAGACAGACACTGGAGAAGAGGCCTGAAGGGGGAGGTTTTGGGGAAGACAGCTGGGGGCTGTAAATGGTGGGTGAGTGGGGCCCAACTACTAAGCGGACGGAGAGAATTGGGATTACGGGCTGTGCCAGGACAAGGGATTTACCTCGTCCAGGATTAGGATAGCCTGGAAAGGATTCTAGTGTTGAGTTGGAGCAGAGCAAGCAAGGGGAAGGCAAGCTGAGTGCAGAGTGCAGAGTGCAGTGTGAGCGGAGAGCGTCGCGCAGCGAAAGATGATTTGATATCGATGGAGATTGAAGAAGTGATTCTGGCGCCGTTATTGTGGGAAGATGAAGAACTCAGAATTGATTAGGTTGGAGTAGGGTATCGATGTGATATCAGACTGCAGACCATAGATGCAGAATGGCGTGGAATGTTTGCTGGCTGCAACGATGACTCTTCACAGCAACAGGTCAGCCATTTTTGTCTCTGGCTATTACTGCAAAGTGATGCGAACAGAATCGTGTGTGCCAGAGTCTCTGCCTATGGGTGCTGGATCTATGTCTGCCTAGGTGGTAAGATGATGGAAGCGCAAGTACGCATGCAGTAGTGCTGGCTGTCGTGCTGTGAGATTGCATTCAAATGGATCCAAGGACAAACTTGGTGTGGAAGCTTGCTGTTGGTGCCTTTGAATACTACAGAATATGCGGCGCGGGCTGATGACTGGCAGGGCGAACTGAAAGTCGGGGATAGGTTCAAGGCTGCCGCAGGTGGTAACAGGTAGCCGAATTGGACAGTCTTGTATGATGTCGATGAATATACCCTTTCACGTTCCTGTCCTAACTGTCCAGCGTTTTGCTTCAAACAAGTTCGTCTCGGCTCTCCAGTTTTGAATGTTTGGTGTGCCTGACAGGTGATGCAGTGCATTTGTAGAACGTGCGCCCTGCGTGATATATATTGAGATATTCATACTGTCGGCCTTTGCTTTGACATTGCCCACCTGCCCGCCTGGCCTAGCAAGTATTGCCAGAGCGACCCTACGGAGCCGTGCAGGTCTAGGTACCATGCTAGCCTTGACTATTCCAGCCTGGGCCTGGGACTACTTTCGACACACCTGTCTGTATCGTAGATTGTGAGCATGGCTTTCCGCGCGCGCTTCTGCGTCCACACCCACATGGCCAGCCTAATGGCCCTACCACAACTTTCCATCAAAAGTGTAATAGTGAGGCACACCATCGCAACAACATTCAAGATTCAATCTCTTTGCCACCGATCTCGATCATGCAAATCTGTCTCACGAGCAACAAGAGTGTGGGAGGGAAGGGTAACGCAAGACTAGCATCCCCTCGACAACGGCACCCTCGGATAGCTGCTGTGTACCCTTCAAGATATTCGTATCATCAGCAGGAACTGGTTGCTGCCCTTGACCACCCTGTTCCATTGCTATCGCGCAAATGTCGACCGGATGGATGCAATAATTAGTAGATCGTATAGCGCATTCGCCAGGCATTTTCGAAGGGATCAAGGCTGGTCTGCGCCAAATATGTTGCAGGATCGCAGACCTCATAACGGCCCTACGCACACTTTGGGATATTCTTTATGTTGCCCCAACATGGGGGAAGGCCAGTAGTGTGCAGGTCAGGGAAAATGCGGGATGGCTTCAATCCTCCAGCATTCATAAAAAAGCGCGAATCTGCCAGGATCGGAAGATGCGCGTCCTGTCCATCCTCCGCTCTCCGCCCTGGGGCGCTGGTGGTCGCGAGCGGTGCTGGAAACAAGTGTGCTTGTTTGAAAATTTCGAGGCAAAAGTTGCACATTGGTTGCCTCTGGTGCCCAACGTTGACAAGGCAAGGCTGGTTGAGCCCAATGCCGGACGATCGCCAATCATTGATGCAGATGTTGTGTGCCCAACCAGGCTAACCAGCCAGATGCCGCGGCTCACAGCCGTGTAACTCTTTAAATCGTCCTGACGACCAAGTAGTGGAAAGTTAAAGGCGAAAAACACAAATAAGAGTCTCTGTGTGGTTGCACGATTCGAAACACTTCCATTTCAAACGACAGTTGATTGTTGAAGCGCCGCGTATGTGTGGCCCCCAGGTTCCTCCCAGGATGCCAACTTCACAGGGCTTACCTTTGCTGCGGCGCATGAGCCCCATCGGCTCTCCAAGGAGTCAAATCCATCTATAAATGTCGATTCGAAGGTACCAAGAATGACAACCGAAGCAAAGGGCATCAATTGAAGATAGATCAGAGACAGGGTAGATGGAGTGAAGTTAAGAACAGAGGAGGAATAGGAGGGCAGATAAGAGTGGGCATGTTTTGCCAAAAAGGGAAGTCGCGATCAGATGAGAGGCAGGCACACCTGAGTCGCGCCTTCTATCACGACCATCGCAGCTTCCATCTCTGATCCTGAAGACCACCAGATCGGTTCGCATCTAAAATACTAGATCTGATATTGAATGTCTCACCATATTCGGCCCTTATACATACCCAATGCGCATACAAGTACTAGCATACCCACGAATTTACTGCAGGACATACAGTGCTGCATAGGTACTTTCAAGTACCTCACCGCCAACATACACCGCTTTTTAGCAAGGACCAACAACTCTCAACCACGCACTACAAAAGCACACCTCTTCCCATCCATTATCTCATGTCGCATACTCATCAACTCACCACCACCCGCTGGATGAGCTTTTCCAGCCAGCCCTGAACATGAAACGCAACATCTTATCAGCACCCTTCAATGCAACTGCCATCGTTGCAGGCAACCATAGATCGACCATCAACCATTAAGCAGACCTATCCCCATGATATCCCAACATAGCCTACCGGCTCCCCAACACCACCATCATCATCATCCCTCGCCCTGCCACTGTACCTGCGCCGGCACAGCGCCGCAGATAGAGTAAACCGTCTGCACAACATCACCATCCAGAGCAATCCTGCGCACCGTGAGCCTTGCCTTGCTTGCCCATGGGGTAACGTCAAAAGTCAGAAATGCGGATCCTGCAACTGCAAGCCATACAACCGTACACATTCCATCCGCACGGCCGAGGAAACAACACAGGTAAGCACGCAATTCTCAGCACGATATTACAGCCAGATCACGGAGGGAACTTTGCGCCCACGTTTGATACATGTGGGGGCATTTCACCTCGTGTACCTGGGATGTGTAGAATTGCGGAGAAGGAAGGCCAATAGCGTTTGGGGGAGTGATTAATTGCTTGCTTCTAAATGATTGCAAGTGTGGTTCTGAGATTGGCTGGCCGTCCAGGGATTAGTTGAGTATGATGGGGGACTTGATTTCTCTGGTAAGGAGGGCGTGAATGGAAGGGGCTCTTGCGCTATCAAATGATGCCGAGTTCTAGAACTGGGGAACAGCATATGATACCCGGTCCGGGCTGGATTGTGCATTGGGTCAAATATATATGGTGTTGGAGCGAGTCATTGGCATGGTCTATTTGCATCGTACGTACTGGCGATCGACTCTCCAGACTGAAAGAAGTAGAACACGAGGTAAGAGTGATGATGGATCTATCGGAGAATGTTGATGTTGTTGAAACATTGGAGGTTAGATCTGATATTTGGTGGTTTATCGCCACTCGTTGCTAGGCCGGCTCGGGAAGAGCCGCGAAACCCACGTTGGTTTCAGCCTCATGAACGCGATCTGTGGTAACGATTGGCCAACGTGTATCGCCTCCCAGCCTTATAAGCATGAGGTCTTTACTTCAGCTCATTATATTGATCAAGTAAAGTCTCGGGTTAAGAAGTTGTTACAATACCTTCATGGACAGGCGGAAAGCTTTATTCTATATTTGATCCACGAAGAAACCGAGTGAATTGTACACCTTTTATTTTTCGAGAGGTAGTAAGTATCCAAGACTTGGAAACCTGTCTACCTAATGTCGCAACGCCAGGAACGTACCATCTAGCGAATGCGAGATCGAAGGAGCAAAAGTATTGATCCAGCCTCTTTACATTCTGCAAAAGTTAGCATATTGGAGAATCCAAGAGTCATTGCCTTCCACTTACCGATCCAAAGGGCTCAATCCCAATAGTCGCATGCCATTGCTCAAAACCTGTCGCGCACTAGCGTACAACGCCATGCGTGCCTTCAGCAACTCAGGTGCTGAACCCACAACCTGCAGATGATCATAACTCGAAGATAACGCATGTGTCATCTTGAAAAGATATGTGAGAGTTGTGATGGGTTCTTCTGTTTTGAGCGTGTTAAGGAAGACATCAGGCCATTGTGCTAGTGCTCGAATGAGGTCCACGGCGTGCTTTTCCTTCAAAAGAGTCCAGTCGGCCTTGATTAGCTGATCCGGACTGGCTTCAGTTGAGACCTTGCGAATAATTGATGATAGTCGAGCATGCGCATACTGAAGATAGGGACCGGTGTCTCCTTCAAAGGAACACATACGATCCATATCAAAATCATAACCGTTCACCCGTTTGCCAGTCATGTCTTGCACCATTACTGCAGAGATTCCAAGCGTATCGGCCGTTTTCACAGGATCCTCAACCTGCTTGTATTTGTCATCATTGACGCGCATGACTTCATGCATTTTGTCACCCACGTCCCGAAGGATGTCATCGAGGAACTTAACCGTTCCTTTTCGGGTGCTCATACCCTTGACCATTCCAAAGTTAATGTGCCTACACTTGTCGGCGATGTCCTTATGGCCTATCACCTCGACGATTTTGAACAGTTGAGCAAGATGGAGATCTTGTTGACTTGCCACAACATAGATCATTTTGTCGAAGTGAAATTTTTCGTCTCGCTGGAAAATTTCGCCAATGTCACGGGTAAGGTAAAGACTGGTTCCATCTTTCTTCTTGACGACAGCCTTGCCTAGCTTTTTATTCCAGCGGGTCAAGTCGACAATGACGGCACCTTCCGAATTCTCTGAAACCTTGGTATCGGCCATGATTTGGGCGGCCTTGTCCATGCTCTCATCCTTGACTTGCGACTCGCCAGAGTAGACATCATATGAGATGTTTAACCGGGCGTATGTTTGCTTGTATCGTTCAATACTCAGGTCCCGAAATCGTGCCCAGAGACCGAGTGCCTCTTTATCGCCATCGACCATGCGCTTGAAGTACTTTCGAGCAGCTTCGTCGCCTCCAGCTTCTTTCTCTTTCGCGAGCTGCTGCTTTTCCGCTGATGCGTCTTCGCCTTTGACCTCTTTGGCTTTGATGTCCTCCTCCATGGCTGTGTACTTTTCACCCTCCTCGCGGAAGATAGCATTGATCTTGACATACACGTCATATAGATGACCAATAGGATTGGCTTGGAGAGCTTCTTCGCTGCCGAACTTCTCGAAACCCAGCGCCAAGACGCCGTATTGTTTTCCCCAGTCTCCAAGATAGTTCATCCGGATAACATCCCAGCCAGCTCCCTCATATATGTTGGAGAGAAAGCCTCCAATGATTGTACTTCGAAGATGTCCTGCGTGAAAAGGCTTGGCAATATTCGGGGAAGAGAACTCGACAATCACTCGTTTACGGCCTTTCGAGGGGTCTGAAGGGTCTTTCAGGCCTATATTTCGGTTGAAGCCATATGACGATGCATTGCGAATGATGGAAGGAAGTACGATATTGGCGAGTGGAAGAGGTTTGAAAAAGAACTTTAGGAAGTTCTTGTCTGCTTTTGGTGGTTCGACTAAGGGCGATTCTGGGAACTTTACTGCGTTAGTTTCACTGCGAGAGCAACGGACACAATCAAAATACCTTGGAAGCTAATTCCTTAGCAAGCTCATCAGGTTTCTTGCCTTTTATTCGCAAGGCGGGAGTAGCAATTAACAGGTCGCCATTATCGAGGGTGGTTGCCCATTGCAGTCCTCGAAAGACAATTTCCTTGTCCACTCCAGCGATAGGCGCAAGGATCTCTGTGATGTGCGATCGGTAAATGTCGACAGGATTCAGTTCTGGGTAAGTGTTCGGTTGCTTAGGTACTTCATTGATGCCTATCGCAGAGAGAATGGCGGTCACGTCCTCAAGGGACTGATGGTGATCAAGTTGCTTGGTATCCATGGCGTGAGACCAACTTCGTGGGAGCTCGTACAGATAAAGTGGTTTTCGGTTTGGTAGAAGACTGTAAGGTGGGCGAGTGGAGATAGAATACAAATTCTTTTGGTAGGCTCGAAAAGAGTGAGTCAACAGACTATGAGTCAATGAGGCGCCCACCAGGGGTGAATGAAGGGAAGAAAAGAGTTGAGATGGAAGAGAATGGAGTCGCATTCACGGTATGAAGGCGTCTCTAGGACCAGAAAAGCCTGTATGATGTGTGAAGAGCAGGGAAAGAGTTGTTGTTGCGGGGTTGACGAGGAAATTGATGCCGAATTTTGGGCGCAACTTCATGTGGATCGCATGATTTTGGTGCCTGCCAAGCCTTATACGGCGCGGTATCTATGGTAGCATAGAGATCCAAGCGTCAACTTCAGCTCCAACTTCATCTCTATTCTCCATCATTTCAACAAAACTTCCACGAACCAGGTTTTCTATTACCTTATGGAAAATGGGTTCTTCACACAATGCTATTCCGGATACCACCATGAAGTCGATCACTAACGTGGCACTTTGGCTGATTTCAGACCACTGACCATCACCGACGCGATTCGACAATTAAATCAGCTCCAGTCAAAGTTATTTTTAGTACTTTACACCTTGTCTGCTTGAAACTCACGAGAATATCATCGTCCCTCTCACCCATGAACCATTTCCAAAGATACAGTAAGAGCCTGTGCAACGACTCTCTTATGGTTCTCCACCCCAACCAGCAAATCCGGGAGCCACACCTTCCTTGCATCCATTAGTCACAAAGTACGGATTCTCCTTTGTATCTTTGTCTAGAATAACAGTCCCATCCGGAGCAACAATCTTCACAGCCATAGATCCAGGCCCGATTCTGTTCGTCCAGATAATGCGTATTGGAGTATAACTGCCAGCCGCAAGTGTAATCTTAAACTCCTTGTCTGGATCGCCCCATCCTTGGAATACCTGGTCCACATTGGCATTTGCCCTTGTCCAACCGGAATATGCCTTTGGCCCAACCCAGATTATTAAAAGGTCGTCAGCGACAGGCGCCGTGAAAGTGTATTGGCCCTCTTGCTGAGCGAAAAGGTATCCCTTGTGGTTGACTACAATTTTGTCTTCAACTTGTGGCTTATTTTCGTATATGGAGTCGGAAACGGTACCAACCGCCGTGGTTTGACCTTTCGCGTAAGGCGTTTGTGTCTTGTAGAATGCTGCGTCCCAGGCTTTGCTTCCGGCTAGATCAGATGTGGGGACATTGATGTTGGTGTAAATGGCGTATAGAAGACCTTGGTTGTTGCATGAGGTGTCTGGTTCTGGAGGAATAACTGAGACTCCTTTTCGGGCATCAGGATTTCCACCGCAACACGCTCCTGAACTGCAAGCTCCAGCGCAGCCCATGCTGTGGGCACTAGCAAAGCTGACAGCGTCAATTGTGGGCTTTCCATGATGGGAGCCAAGGTAACACTTCTTCGTCCCTGTTACTCATTCATTAGGCTTTCTAAATGGCATATGCGGAAGAAGGATCGACATACGCTCCTGATAGTCCACACTATGACAAGGTATCATGGAAGCACAAAGCTCCATACCTATCATCAATGTCAGCAAATAGTCATAACAGAAGAGCAAGGGGTTTATGCACAATCTTGGAAGCTGTTCGCATTTGTCGCCTGGATGACCTTGGTACCATGGCGCTTGTAGCAATCCATTCTAAAAGTCTCGCCATATGAGGAGGCATAGGACATGCCATCTGCGTAAGGACATTTCGTCGTACAAAGCACATTGGGCATATCTTCAGCACCAATCCCTTCCACCGGTGGTGGGTCAACTAGCACAGCAGTATTGCATTCAGGATCTTCCTTCGGGCTTTCCTTAGTGTTTTTATTGAATAAGACACAATTGCCTGCATTTTTCGGCACGACTCCGATATCAACACTTCCGCAATTCGGCTGAGGCAGTCATTAGTCTCTATAGCAGTATTGACCAAATTTTGCTTACAGCTTTCGAGCATTTTTCCATGCCTATGGATGGTTCAGTCAGAGATCGGGGGTAAAGTTACGCTACTTACATGCTTCCCAGCTAGGCTCCGTCGAACGGTCTCCTATTGTGTCGACCCAGTCGGTATGATGTGAGCATAGTAATTTATATGTTGAACCTATTTGATCTATTAGTCTTCTTCCAAAGGAGCGACTACTTGCTTAAGTACCGTCTGAAGTGGTAAACACCAATCCATTGTCTCCTGGGCATTTTGCGGTAGTTGTATAGGGACGTGGGAGTGGCTTGGGTTTACAAGTATCGTCCTTTGGTTTATCATCAGGCTTGATGGTAGTGTCCTCGATTGGCTTCGGTTTGACTTCATCAGGAGGAGGAGGAGTGGCCCTTCTCGCGTTGTGAGTGATAGCCCCACCAACAGGTTCCAACTCTGCTCTCTAATGATACCGATTGTAAGTCTCAAAGTGTTCCCATGATTCTGAGCAAGCAGATGGGTGAGATACTGACACGATTCTGTTTGCTATAGCCACATGATTTTGTTGCTGGAGTATAATCCACTGTTTGACATTCAGGCTTCTTTGCACAAGCATCAATACATGCTGCAAAAGTTTCTTGGGTGTCATCCTGTTCGAAGTCAACCGTGCTCCTTTAGCATACCGATATATTTGAGCTTACCGTCCAACTGCGATCGATCACCTTATTGCAGGTGATCAAGAAAGTTGCTGCAGATATGAGTTTGCGGAACGACATCTTCTGATGCTAGACTTACCATCTGCTATCTTCCGGTACTTGCCATTGTCTTGTGGGCATATGCCAGCCGTCGGTGACACTTCTACCGATGGGCTCGGCGCGGCGGCTTCCATTGTCGACATGTAGAGTTCGGGTTCCATGTCATACGATTGAGTCGCTGTCGCTTGGGAGCTATTGCTCCCCAACACTGGCACCGTCAGAGTGATGAGAACAAACAAGAAAGTAAGCATCGCGAAATTATACATCTCAAATTCGCAAGGTACGATTGATTACACTACTGGCATGTAAGCTGATAGAACCGGCGGTTATCTTGTAAGAGGCTTCCTCAACCATGGCTTCTTATGGCTGATAATAACGTCCTCTGGTCTTTGCGAACTTTTGAGCTCCTTCGCTGGACTCAGTTTATGGTTGCACCAATAACACAAGAGTTCAAAATCGCTGTAGTGCAGTAACGGCTCGCGTCACGGACTTACTCTTCAAATCCAAGATATTCCGCTCCAATGGAACTTCCACTCTGACAAGGAAGGTGAAGTCATGAATTTGAACACGAATTCATTTCATTCGAACAGTCAGGCCATGCTGAGAAATTCGTGGCATGGTGTAACTTCCAGTAGCGCAAAGTGTGTAGCTCGGAGTTGAGACAAAGCACTTTATCCCAACGGCCCATTTGTGGCTCTCGCAATCGTTCGGGATACCAAATCTGTTCGATAGCTGACATGATCAAAAAGCGAGAACATCCTCGGGTGGTCTTATGTCCTTGTACGTTCCTAGTGCGTGCTTTTGACATGTCACTGCGTTGCAAATACTATAAGAAAAGGAATGTCGATACAAAGTAGGGTCTGTACTTCTGCACAAGTAGCCTTGTAACGGTTCTGTATATCCCACCACGTCTTCTACCCCCGGGGAATCGCCGTAATTCATCGCGGCCAAGTCTCTAGAACTGCACAGACAATCCGAATATGGTGCGGTCAACGATGATTAGGCTCGCCGAAGTCACAGTGACAAGAGTCATCTCAGGAGACACAACTTCTCCAGAAACCAGCACTGTGGGTGACGATCGGTACGAGAAGTATGGATAGGACGGCATGTTGATTGAGCATGTACAGACCGTAGGGTTCGTGACGTGGGCCCGTTTCCTGTCCTAATTCGTCATAATCACTCATAACCGGGGTACAGAGTATATCTCGACAAGCTGTCCATCACCAAAAAGTAGATATACCACCTTTGCGGACTGATGTAGACAGAGCAGCTCTCTGTCAAGTATTCCCAGGTTCTCTCAATCGTTCTCTTTTACATCACCATGCGTTTGATCTCCTTCACAGCAGTTCTAGCCATCACCAGTCCGAGTACAGGATTCTTCTTTCTCGTTCCCTGCCCTTTGCTGTGTTGGACCGATCCAACTCACTATGTTTTCTACGGAGTAGGTCAACGCAGCCTCTATCACAATTTCAATCGCTAATTGCGTTAGGTTTTGTGCCAACGGAGACAGCCACCTCCAGCTATTGGTATGTGGTACTTAAAGCTTCAGCAAAGCTAGCACTAATCATATCAGTTTGTCCGCCGGGCTGTCCGGCCGGTGAGAAGACTACGGCTGTGAAAGAAGTACCCGGTCCAGTTACTACTGTCTACACCGTCAATCCAACAAAAGCTGCGGCGGCTGCTACTCGATGTAGCAATTATAAGGGGAAAATACCCAAACCAACTCCACTGTTCGATAAGGATGGGGTATGGCAATGTTGCATAGGAGAATCTGGGGATGACTCTATAGGTTGCGCATGAGTGTTATTCAAGATGGAGCGGCTGGATAGTCTTGTATCAGTATGTCCGTAGCCTCTGACAAGAACACCGAGGAGATTTATATGCAGTTTCTGATAATGGCAAGGTCTGAAGGGAGCAATGAGAACTAGCTGAGAAATATCTATCACTACAATAGCAGTATCAGGCCCTGGGAGTGATTGTTCAGAAGATATCCAGAGCTACAGTGTTTACCATTCACAGATTAAGCAAAGTATCAATGATTTACTACTGGCTGATATTGGAAAACATAAACACCTCATAAGATTGCTCAAAATCAAGTGATGCAAATAGTCGAAGTCGGTGAGACATAGCCGATATTGGTTTCAATAACCTTCATCTATACAAGCGTAGCCATTCTCTTCCACCGGGCCACAGCTGGGATAGGCAGGCGATCTAACAGGTGTTGCAGTAGTGGATGCGGCAGGCGGTGTTGGAGATGCTGCCACGTTTGATTTCTCTGCACCTGCTGCGACAGCGGCCGCTGACGAAGACTTTTCTGCTGCCAAGCTTCCGAGAGCGCTTGCTAATCCAGGTGCAGAAAACTGGAATGAAGCTGATGCTGTGACCAATGTAGTCGACGAGGTTGTGGAAGTCTGAGTGGAAGTCATGAATGAGCTCGGCGTCGTAAAAGGCGGGTCGGGGGTTGAAGGAAACAAGGTCATTTCCCAGTTGATAGACATATCCATGGAGCAAGCCGGAAATACAGTAACTGAAGCGGTACTGCTTGTTGAAGGTGTCAAGTCACAACCGCTTCTCGTTACTGAGCATGTTGTTATTGTCGAGCAGTTTTGTGTCTGAGTCACAGTCGAAGTGATTGACGGAGCAACTGTAGTCAAAGATAGCGATTCGGAGCAGGTGGTGCTGACAAGACAGTCTGTGACTAGAGAGGCTGAACACTTGAGTCTGCGTTAAAACCGGACACTAAGAAAAGATTCAACAAAACTAACCGTTGTAAGAGATGTAGTCATCAAATTCGTCGGCACTGCCGTTGGTGCGGTTGTGGGCGCTGTGACTTGCGTTACCCCAGGCACAACGTTTGTCGGCTTAGTAGTAGTTTTCGGGATCTCATTCAAAGGTGGAAGACCTGCAGTCTCAGAAGGATCATCGTCGGGTGTCTCTGGTGGGCACGTATTTATGATAATAATATTGAAGCAAGTCGGGAATTTTATCGTTGGAATGGGAAACTTAGGAAGCTTGATTTCGACGTTGGGGAGTGAAACTAAATTCCACATGAATATCCTGAATTGGTCGGTTCATTAACATTCCGTAGGATACAGTATCAGAAAACTTACCATATCTTTTCCCCTCCCTCTGGATCACAACTTTTACATCTGACAACCGGAATTGTTGTTTCCTTACCATCAGGTCCAGTTGTTTTGGTCATGAAGTTTTGGGTCCACAGTGAATTAGTAGTGGCTTTAGTGCTAAAGCCAGGAGGAGTGTTCGTTATTGTCAACGTTGGATGGTTTGTAGTACCAGGTTGATTGGAAAGTAAGAGAAGAGGAGCCTCGCTTGTGCTAGATGTGGAAGTTGTGACGCCAGATACTGGGGGTGGGGTGGGAAACGTCGATGATGACGATTGATCGGACAAAGCACTGAGTGTGATGGAAGTTGAGTTTTCACTGGCAGTGCTATTGCTGACTGTAGAAACCCCGGAGCTTGCTAAGATGGATGATGAAATTGATACGAATGGATCATTAGTGAGGACGATTGTTGTAAGAGTTGAGCTTTCTGCTTGAGAAGCCGACTCAGAAACATCAGTGGAGAGTTGTAAAGAGTGATCGGAAGCGCCAGAAGTCGGAGAAGAGCTGGAAGATGAGAATGATAGAGATGGGTCGTTGCTTGATACCGTTGTACTAAAAGTTGATCTCGTTATCTGTGTTATCGACTCGAAGATATCACCGGAGACTGCTGAAGAGACACTAGATACAGACAAAGAGCCGTAAAAGTCTGAAGCGAATAGAGTATTGTATGAGCTTAAGCTGGCAAGGTCGCTTGAAAGATACAACGACTGAGCAGTGCTTGAATCGTTGTAGCCAGAATTTGCAGTTGTAGGTAAGGTTGAGGGGCTAGAGAGCGCAGCTGCACCAGAGATAGTAGGGGACGAGCTCCAAGACACATATGGTGATGACGGGAAGAGTGACACTGAAGCCTCACTCTGTCCATCCTCTCGTTTTTGAAGGTTTTGGTGTGTCTTTGACCTGCTATCTGGTTTCAGGACCCGGCAACTAATAGGCTCAAGTAAAAAGATCAAGGAGAAAATAGACGAGAATAGTCTGAACTTCATGATTGGAACAAGATTGGAGGGTATCAGGTATATCGTAGCAAAGAAAATCTAAGATCATGTTATTCAGAAAAGTCGTGATTTAAGCAAAGCCCGAATTTATATGAGAGTTTAAAGGGTAATGTTCTACACGCCCCAGTCTGGACTCTTCAGTTCTAATAACGGTGAACAAGGACCAAAAGAGATATATTGGTTCTCACAGCCGCCCTGGAGTTCCCCAAAACATCCTGAAGCGACCGCTTCTAATTCAAAATTAGCCACCAACTTCCCGGTGTCCTCTGCAATGAAGCTCGACTGGTATGATGTTCTTGTTGGTGTGATAGCTCGTATCTTAGAATAAACTAGCCCAACAATATGGCTTGTCAGGGCCGACTAGGAAACAGAGGAATTGTTGGATTACAATCGAACTCTGTGGGATGAATCGAAGCCAGGATGGGTGGAATTATGTGGATATGCTTGCTTCAGTACCCGGAGACGGCTGGGTCAATTGGATCCGATGATACCCACCAACACGGAGTGTAGACAGCGCTTGTTGGTTATTCTGTAGGCATATTCAAATTTAGGCCGTCTTGTACTCCAAGTGTTTCATGTTTTCATGTTGGGTCTGTCTACCTGGGACCGACTTCGATTGCGCGGCGTAGATGTTGGATATTCCGTCTTTAAACCTCATACTTGATTGGACGGTGACACTATCTCTGGTAGCTTCAGTTGCATCTCCTCTGCTTGGGGCAAATACAAACCCTGGAACATGTTGCAATCGTTATCAGAGGGAATGGCCATTGCTGTCCTGAGACGGGCCACCTGGCATAGATGAGGAGTTGAAATGTTGTTGGTGGTGGGTGGCGTCTCTTAGTCGACAGCCGTGCCTTCTCATATCACAAAGTCCTGAATGAAAGCGTTTCGCCAAGCAGTATTAATAGGAATTCTGCAGAGGGGAGGCTTGCGGCTAAGAAATATCTTCAAGTTCTATAAGATATAAGAATTGTGCCCAGATCGTCTTTGGTGTCATTGACATCTATCTCACTGCGAATCGCATTAATGACTGATTTGGTCACTGCTTAGTCCCATGTTATTGACTTTGTTTATCGAGATGCATTCGAACGCTTCATTCTGGCTCGTTTTATTCGCCTTATCTGCTACGCTACCGGAAGTTATCACAGCTCAGACAACCTCAACTCGGCCTACCGCAATTTATACACCGGTACCTCTGCCCCCCGAGATGAGTAAATATACTGTTCAGGTCAGTACCTAGCCTCTTATGCATAGTCTCGGCGATCACTAAATGGAGACATTCAGTGGTTTCTCGATAATGCCAAACCGCAATATAGGCCAATATTGAACAGGATGCCCCCTATGGAGAGATTGAGAGACCGCTGCTTGTTTTACTCATCAGGACTTTCCGATGATGCAAGACGTATTGCCCCACCGCTGGGTCTTATCACCATATGGGTTAGTATCTCAAGCATCGCTCTTCTTGTTCTTACAAATATAGGATGTCTGGGAGGATTGGCTTTATAATGGCGACCCAGTCGACACTAATCCGCTGAGAAACATCATCCGAACGGAAAGAGTCCCAGTTATAGATAATGCTGGAAACCCTGTTATGGATACAACAGTCACTCCACCTGTACCAAAAATGAAAACCAAGTCAACTGGAGTCGCTCTCACATACTTCAGCAGAATGTCGCTGGCTTTTGCCCATATCTGCAGTGGCGAAATTCGCTCCATACATAAAGACCTCGGAGAGATAGCAGAAATTGGAATCTTTAGACAGGTGGAATTGCGCTGGCTGCAGCGAAAGATGAAGCCGGGTTGTCAGCAATTTCCTGTATCAAGTGTGAGTACTTTGACGTCTGTTTGTATTCAACATCTGACTATTGCAGATTTCTGGAACTCAATATACGGATTGTCCTGTACAAGGCCCATCCGTGCCCCTTGAGACTGAGTCGGTTGGAGGTCCATATACACCTGGAAAATCTCGTCGACTGAAGCGTGGTGACCCTGATTCCGATTCAAGCGCTGCTGATAAAACGGCAAAACTGTGGGCCTCGGTGGATGATGTTGATTTATATTCCGTGGGTGGAGTTATGGATGGTCTCTTTGAAAGTATCGAAAATCTGATGGAGACATGTTGAATGGACTGGTTGTTAGAGTATTTCCGGGGGTTTGCTAGCAGGTTAGGTAAGTACCTAAGTAGGTACTTAGGTAGTTGTATAAGTAAATGTTGTATAGATCCATCGCTGTCGCTTAGGCTACTCGACTTTTATACTACTGGATTCAGCTAGGCTTGCCAGGCTCAGAAATTTGTTTTATTAGCTATCGCCTTCTAAACTTTCCATGTTCACAATTGATCAACTGTTTGGAAGCCTCAGTAGCTTTTCTCTTCAGTAAACTGAAAAGACTAGACAGAAGTAGCACTATTTTTTTTGGCTTTGTTCCGCATCACATACCTTAGGTACTTGGCTTATATTTCTATCGTTCTATCGTTTCTAGAAATATGGGTATGCCTGGAAGTTCCCACGCGAAAGTATTGGCGGCAGCCGCATTAAGGAAAGGATTGCCTTGGAGGGCAGAGCATTAAGTCACCGGTCGCTCTGGCACATTTTGATACCTAATCCAGATCTAAACCGTACAGAAGATGGAAATGCTTTTGATTGGTCGACCAATTTGTGGCGTTTTCAAGCTGGTGGCTCCGCTTTCCAGGAGATCCACCTGATGTCCGCTAATTTTAGTGAACCGTGACGAAATCTTAAGCTCTACGGAGTATGGAGCATGGCCCTGCTTGACAGAACGTGGCCTCCTAGCATCTAAAAACTGTGACTGCGAAGACCCTTGGGACCTTCTTTTGCTTCGTATCCTAAGCAAATAATTAAAAAAAATTAGACGTAGTGGGTGTTGGATGGCATTATCGAGGCGTAAGGTTCAGGACGTGAGAGGCTGGACATAATAAACGCACCGTGAGGCCCAGGAGGCGAAGGAGGAACGGCCAATATTTCAAGGACCCGATTTCAAATCAGACGATATGAGCATGATACGGACCACTTTGGACCGACTGAGGTTGGTGGTCGAGCCGCGGGCCCAGTCAATGCATGTTTGAATGAGCTTTGACGAATTGGGCTCATGGATTCATGGTAGGCGCCGAAATACTTGTTAGCTGTTACGCAGCCTGGAAATTCTGGGCCGCAACTCTATATTCTTGAGGACTTTCTATCTCGGACCTTGACCTCTACCCGAAAGAATGTGGCAATACATCGTCTTAATCCGAACACAGCGTCGCCAGTAAAATTCTATCTTCCTTCGTTCCCCAGAAAATGGCTTCGCATGAGACATTGTGCTTTGATGAGGCATTTAGAGAACTCGCTCGTGCACACATCAACGAGACGGCCTTCTGGTCTCAGATCTTACTTCATTTCCAAGGCGTCAGACACCCGGCAGACAAAACCAAGGACAGAATTACGGGACAATTGCGATTCCAATATTGGGCTTCGCTCTACTCTATACGTCACATTGCGGTCGACACGGATTATACTCCTCTGTCCGAGGATTCCATTTTTGTATTGGAGAAGATTCTTCGAGCTTGCACAATCGATAACTTGAAGGTTCTGGAGTCGGACTTTCATGCGTTTCTAGCAGAGACGCCTCACTTGGAGGGTATCATTCAGCCAATGGCTCTGTTATCTGTCGAGTTCAACAGTACCGACTGTCTTCGCTTTTGCCTGGAGAATGGTGCGACCGTCCATGACGAACTCATGGACTTTGCCGTAGAGAGGTCACGGACGTACACTACGAGCCCCCAGCTTCTAGGAATACTCTTCGAGCATGGCTGGCGCGAAATGAATGAGTTAGAATTATCAAAGCTCGCGACGCAAGCAATTCTGCTCCCAAAGCCTAGAAGTGACACATCTGGTGCCGTACAATGGATGTTGGAACACGGTGCCAAACTTCAATCTGCCGACATTAGAGAGGCAGTGAGGAGAAAAGTACCTGAAAAGACATTAGCTCTTCTGATTGCCCTTGACCGCAAGGCGGCTACTACTTTTGGGTCAGTTCACGCCGCCATGATCGCCAAAAATCCCGAAGCAGTCAAGTTGCTCTTGGAAGCCGGGGCTTGTCCTGATCATCCATGGCACGATGGATTTGACGAACGAGAATCTTCAATGAATACTCCTATCATTGAGTCTATACGCCCTACCAAGATAGCCGATCCTGATACTCCGGAGAATTTGAGGAAACGTCTGGCGATTGCTCGTTTACTCTTGGAGCATGGCGCGGATACCAATGAGATAGGCTATTCCAAAGAAACAATCATGACAGCACTTGCAAGGTGCAACGTCGGGAAGAAGCAGTTCGAAAAATTGTTTGAAGAGTTTGGGGTGGATATTACCAAAACCATAGATCCGGCTACGTTACCAAAGATTTATAGGTAGACGAGTGATAGATTATGGGCAAATTTGACTTCCACAAAGGACATTTTACTCATACAACTGAAGTTTTACGTTTGCTTAGCGTTGTAGAGAATGGTACCATGGTTGACGTTGATATGATACCAACTTTGAGAGCCAACTAAGGAACTCAAGCTTACACTAATTCACACCTGTACCATGGTTGACAATGAATCTCCTTCAAGGCTTACAATATCACCTGTAGGCAGATTGATTCTTATATCTAAGTCGCTGAGAATAAATTGTGGATTTCTCACTCTGCTTTCCCAAGCTACTTTCACCATATTCCTCCCCATTACAGAGTGAATCATTTCCTTACAATACATCCACTCATCACCCTTTCTTAACCAATAATCACTCTTCTCACAAACACCACAACAGAAATGGACAACTCCAAGATATATGCACCAGTCGACAGCCTGCCTTCCTCGGCTGATCCAAATTGCTACCCCAGAGCCAGCTTCCTACTTCTGCCGAAGGGTATCAGACTGACCATCCTCCGCAAAGCCGGCCTATCTCGCCAATATCGTGTCCAAATGGGAGTTGAGGATCCGCAGCATAATCCTCACAAGGAGTCGTTTGGAGACGAATGGGTACCAACTCCAGTCGCGTTATTTCAAACGTGCAAGACCCTGCACCAGGAGGCCTGCGAAGTCTTCTATGGCGAGAATGTCTTCGTACTCGATGCCAGCAAGGGTATCAAGAACTTCGATATGCTAAGCAGCGTATCTACGCAAACCTTGACATTGGTTCGAACCCTCCAAATCGAGTTCAAAAACGAGTTCAAGGACGCAAACCCCCAACATCAGTGGATCAGTCCCTGGCTACATGAATGGGAGAGAACATGCGAGTTCCTAGCGTCAAAGTTCCCTCGGGACGCAAATACAGTCTCCATTGACTTGTCAGTGCCCTACATCGACCGCTCTCCAGACGCCTACCACTTCCTGGGATCCATGTGTACCTTAGCCCCGTTGGCTAGAGTCCGATATCATGATGAACGGCCTCAGCGTAGGCGCAGACGCCGTAATGGTTTGATCATCCCGCTTTTTCCTACTGAGCTCGAGCGGCAAAACAATTTTAGAACGCTGCGAATGTTGGAACACCACAGGTTTAGCTTTACGTCACGGCAAATTGAGAAACGAAAGGGTGGCTTCTTTCCATTTCTCAGCTTACCGGTGGAACTTCAAGAGATAGTGTTGTCACATACGGACTTGGTTGGCAATACACGAACAGGTCTGCCGCTCACCAAAGCAATCAACCATGCTTCTCAATGCTGTTCATATTGCATGGATCCCAATCTCAAGCCTGATAGCAAACCAGAAGAACGGTGTTGCTGCAGCGTCCCTCTCCACAGCTATTCAAGCACTTGTAGGTGCAATCCGCTACGGAGTTCAGGACTCCTCTTGACCAGCAAATACGTACGCGAATTAGGACTCGCAGTCCTACAGAGAGAGAACATCTTCTTCTGTTCCGGCCATCTGATCGACATGCTCCATGAAGTTAAAAGTCTAGTAAGGCCGAGCAAGCCTCAATTGCCGAGGGTCAGAGAACTCCGCATCACTATTGATCACTATAATTGGAGCTCCAGCTTTCACTCAGCGTCTTTGAGAGATCCTGTTGACCCGGAGCTCTGGCGAACAGGTATGCTGGAATTGCTGGCTGTGATAAATCTGCATTTCAAACACTTGAAGCTATTGAGTGTGGTGTTTGGTAGCCGTTGTGAACTTCCTCAAGGAATCACTGACTTGCTAGAGCAGACTATTACAGAGCTTGTTAAAGATGGTACTGTTAAGTACAAGCATTGTATCGTGGACTTGGCCAAGCAAAAGGTCAACGGCATGGCAACATAAATGGCAACAACACAGTTTAGGCCGATTGAAGTTTTCGCGACAAACTTTGGTAGGTTATCATCGGGGAATTACCACTGTACTGCTAGCAAATTAAACATTACTTATCAACATATTGAGCATATAAAACAGCAGCACAGACACCAGGTGATATTAACTACAGCTGAATTATATCTTTCTTCTTCAACACCTCTAGACTTTTTCCACCTTCGCTCCAATCATCCCTATTCACATCATCATATTAAGATATTCATTTCTCCACCAAGTTGACTACATCCATTTAAGCGAAGAGAGCAACAACAGCGGCACCAACAGCAGCAGCGCTGAAGCCGAAGTTGCTGGCGCTGCTGTAGTAGTATGTGCCGTTGGCGGCGCTGCCTGGAGCACCAGCAGCGGGACTATCAATTGATTAGTTTTTGGATGCAGAAATTTGGATGTGAGGAACTTACCCAGCTGGCTTGGAGGTGGAGGTGGAGTTGCTAGCCCAGCCTGGGCCGGAAGCACCAGCGGATGCAGAGCCCTTGCCGCCGTTGACCTTTCCTTCTCCACCACCGCATGGTGGGAGAGCAGCGTGGCCGGAGCCGGTTCCGTGGCCGCCTTCGGTGTCTCCGCCGGACTTGGGGCCGGCTGGGAGGCCAGTGCCGTGGCCGGAGTATGGCTTTCCACCGTGACCGGATGAGCTAGATCCTGAGCCTGAGCCTGAAGATCCTGAGCCTGATCCTGAAGAGCCTGAGCCTGAGCCTGAAGAGCCTGAGCCTGGCTTGGATGATCCAGTAGGGACTGGGCCGCTGCCGCTCTTGGATGGGGATCCTGAGCCGGAGCTGGCACCTGGGCCGGATGGAGCAGTTCCGTTACCACTTGGGAGTGGGCCAGCAGCAGAGGAGGAAGCGATAACAGCGCTGGAGGATGCTCCTGCTGGAGCAGATGAGGTGGAAGCTGGGGCAGCAGAGCTGGAGGAAACAGTGGCAGCGCCTCCGCGGTACCAGTTGGCTGGGTCGTCTCCAAGGCATTCACCAACTGGAACGGCTGCGAAGAAGGTCAGATATCGTTCAATGTTGATCGCAAATGTTAAACTTACACTTCTTTCCTTGGCTGGCGAGGTAGGAGATGATGGCTGGGACGAAGGTCTCGGCGGTTGGCTGATAGGGGTCGTGGTTCAAGGAGATGGTTCCACCAGCGGTGTAGTTGCCCTCATACCAGGCAATGGAGAGGTCGATTTGACCGATTGGGCCCTCAGCCCAATCCTGGGTGTCGATATCGACTTCGATGATCTTGTAGCCCAATGACTGCAGGGTGCTGATAGCCAAGTCGTTGGTAGATAGATATGGAGGACGCATGTAGGTTGGGGCCTTTCCGAGGATAGCAAGATGCGCAGCCTCAAGTTCTCCCATCTGATCAGTGATTCCAGCCGCATCCAAAGTAGCAAGATCGGCGTGACTCCATCTATGTATTGTTTAACGGAATGCTTTGTTATATGAATCAATAAGTAACTTACGTGTGGGAAGCGACTTGATGTCCTCCAGCAATCATGGATAGAAGAGTGGAGTTGTAGTTGTAGATGGTGTCCCAGTTTTGTCCTACAGTCTTGTTAGCTCAGATCCTTGTGTTGTACTAGATCTACAAACCGTTCTGGAAAAACGTGGCACGGTGACCAGCAGCAGTGAGCTGATCAACGATTTCCTGGGTGTAGATATATGGGCCATCATCGAAAGTCAATGCGACAACACCAGCTTCAACACAAGAAGTCCAGATGGTGCCATCAACAGGAATAGCTCCTCGCTTGTGGGAAAGATGGGCCAGCGCCGTGGAGGCAATGCTGGCACCAACAATTAAGTTCTTAATAGACATTGTGAAGGTAAGATATTAGTATAAATGAACGACTGATGCAAATAAAAGAGAGTGGTTAACCGCAAAGCAACAATAACGAGTGTGAAGCTAGGAGCGAAAGAGATGAAGAAGTCAGTTGAACTTTGGGATGGTTCGGCAGCCTTGCTGCATTTAAGCGTCTGCTTACCATTTTCAAAGAGCTTTGAATAGCAACACGATGGCGTCCAGACTAGAGCATGCAGTACGGTAGTGCCTTGGAGAAGGGGGTCATCTCATCTCGCGTGCGTTCGTTCAGAGGCTCAATCGGTACCCAGTAACCCAGTAAACATGGTCGCCATTGCTTGACAGTGCTTGACTGGGATGGGAGCTCCAGCTCACAGTCAGGACTCAGGGCCGGTGGGTCTGGGGGAAATAGAGTTGTTGTCTGTGCTCGCCTATGTAGACGCCCAAACGTTTAGGGGAATGCATTCAACCAATGGCATCTAAGTGCGGCGTAAAAGATCCCAGCGTCAAATGCGACCTGAGATAAGCTCAAACAATGGTGAACGCCTTTCAAAGTCTTACAGTGCTATTGGGGTTCTGTTGTCCCCCCCCTAAAATTATGAAATAAAATCTAAAGGCCTAATTGGCCAGAGGACAAGCCATTAAGTCTCTATTAGGCTTAATGTATAGCAACTTTTGGTCTCATCCAATTAACCCGATTATGGCGCTGGCCGTAAGCCAATCATACTAAGAGTTGCAAACTTATGGTTTTGAGGGGGGGGACAACAGAACCCCAATAGCACTGTAATTGGATTCAATCTGGTCGTGTGGTTGAATTGCTCGTGTGTAAGCAATGTCATGGATTGGACACGGCGCGATCCCATAATGAGCCTAATCATGGAGCTGACCGACTGGTCTTGATCGTGAAGCCTGCAGTCCGGGGATTCTGGTGGTTGGTGCCACAACAATGGCTAGAAATTTACAGTCAGTGAAAAATAAAAGTCGGCTTCATCGCCGCCGCGCCGGGAGGATTTAGAATTCAGAGAAGCCCACCGCGGGTTGTAGACCGCAGGTGGCAAAAGGAAGGATTAAATCAAGCGGTTCCAGAGAGGCGCTTGAGAATACGGAGCCTCCATCTCGCGATGCCTGCATGGGGACAGTTTGGAGGCGAGTGGCAGTCAGTTCCTGGCAGTTCCTGGCAGAAGTCAGGGGCCAAGACCTCCAAGAGTAGCTAAAATCCCAAGCTTCAGGAGGTGACTGGAGAGATGGCGCAAAAGGTCTGGCGAAGAAGAACGTTGGAGTTGCATGCTTTGGAGCCAACCAACTTACCCCTGCATCTTGGCAGGCTTGGCAGGTACCAAAATGGATCAAATGGCACCACAACTTCGCAGGATCAATTTTGGAGTACGATGTCGCATCCGTATACCCGTCCTCCAGAAATTGTCAACAAAATGTTGGATTCAATCATATTTCGCAACTGCACTTAAAGGAGGCACATGGAATATCAGAAGACATTGCGTGCTTCGGTGGTGGCAACCAGTCCTCATTAGGGTCATTTCTAAACAAACCCCTTTTCCGAGTATCGTGATCAATCGTGTTGTTGTTGACTCAACACAACATACAGCTTGCAAAATTCCGGAAGCCAGATGAGATACTCGTTATCACATCGGATCCGGCCGTAGATATTCGTGACAACATATTATGAGGAAGAGAAATTCACAACCACTGCAACTTGGGGGCCGGCTCCAAGCCATCTCGCTTCCTACCACGCGCGTTTATATAATCAGGAACGAATACTGGCCAACTCGCGTGATGCCTGTCATTTCAAGAAATTAACAGCGCCTAAATCGTATCGTGGAACACTTTTTGACTGGGGTGTCGGAAGACTCGGTGTCCAAAATAGGAATCTGTGGTCTAGAGGCGTTCTTTTGGCCGCTTAAAGTTGGTCAACAACCGCCAATTTACGCTACTTCACTGGCTCCTTAAGCTTTTCAGTCCTTGTTGACAAAAGTGCCACTCCTTTTCTTCGTCGCCCACGAGAGCCGTTTTGGTCATTTGGTTGAGCAGCCCTTGTTCGGATTTCCGAACAAAAAGCAGTCAGGTCTGCGATGATATAATTTGAGGAAGCTCGCGAGCGTGAAATTTGCACCAACCCGCCCGTCACCGCGATCAACATTGTTTGTCGTATATTCAATAGCTCACTTTCAGCACTATTTGGGTGCTCAACATACGATGTGATGCTAAATATATCTTACAGAATTTGCGGAAAGGTTCCAGGCACTCGGTCCCACTTCCCAGACAAGATCGTCTTGATCTTCTGATCCACCATGTGTTTCTAGCGGACGATCTTACTCCGTAGTGGCTCCACTTTTCATAACTTCACGTTCTTCTGCAATTTAGAACTCGGGAAATTCATTCACACATGGATGGTGAAGTAGGTAATGAAGTTACTGTAGAGACTTCTTCCGTACTCCATTCTCTATGCCATGAGCAATCTATGTGAATTCTTGAATCTGTTTTTGAGACTGCTTGCCGAAAGCATGCCTGGTTCTTGCCCGCTTGGAAGTAACGAAAAGTACCTAGGTACATTTCGATTGCATATAAACCAATGCTACCAATAACAGCAACATTTGCTCTCCATCATACTCGATCAGACCACTTTAGTTGGCAAGAGTTGAGTGGACTTTCGTTGGGGGCTCTGCCTCGCTACTTCTTCCTCAAAACAACCTATCTTCACTGCTTTCCTCGTTTCTATGCAGGACTGATGCTATACGGGCCATCTCTGCATATTCCCTCGATAACAGTTCCATTTGCAACATAAATACGCTGCGGACAGATATACCGACAGAATCTCTACTTAGAGTTATTTGGCTAATGCGTTAGGACTGGTTTGAATTTTTCATGCAGTCCAGAATAAGGACGCGATGTCTATCTTAGAGACAATTGATGCCGCCGACCCCATATTAGCTTCGTGAGTCGCATCATAAGTACCTAGGTACCTAGGTATGTGAGGAGTCGTGTCTGGGAGCCTTGGCTACGATTGGACTGTCCCGGTGGTTACTCATTGCTAGTCGTCTGTTCTGAAGACCTTCAAGTAAATAGCAGATTGTGAGATCATGCTCAGAGTGCGTATAGGTTAACTTCGTCCAATTCTGTCACCAGTATGCCTCTTTTGTCTAAAGATCAATCGTTTCGTAGTATGCAAATGTAGGTAGTCTATCTATATTTATCTTCGATTCCCAGTGCTGGCAAAAGTTTGTCTCCGAAACACTGATTTCTCGGCTGGACTTTCACAGTTTCCATACTTCCTCATGCTTCTTGGCAAGGTAGATAGTCTGGAAATGAAACCTATCTCTTAAGGACTCTTGACTAACTGATTGCAATGAAGACTTTCTGATAAATGCGCCAGGAGGATACCCTAGTAACGGAAGCGTAATGAGATATGACGGACGTGAGGTGCGACAGCAGTTCAAAATTGCCTCCCACTGTGAGGCATCTGACTTCCGAATTAATTGTAGGCGTATGCGAAGACCTTTGTTGGTCAACTCGAATGGCTCATCCACCCAGTTGCAAGGAACAATGTCCGCACTTGCCTTGAAACATACTGGTGACTGTGCAAAGACTCCGAGGAGAGGTAGAGGTTCCGGATTTGACATATATTGTGCAGACCAGGCAAAAATGCTTTGATCACGGGACGCTTGTATGATGTTTTCTTGAAGGCGAATAAATGCTTTAGCTAGCCCTTCTCCATAAAGAAGCGGCAGAGTGCAGTCAAATATTCCCAGTAGGCAGTATGCAGTGTCTTCTGGTTTTGTTGTTTGTCTGGTAGAGGCCCAAGACATACGTTTTGCAATACTCTTCTCATACAGAAACGAGCTTCCAGTAAGCAACACATCTTCATCAATTTTTGTGATTTTGTAAATGTTTTTCACTAGACTCTTTCGAGTACCAAACTCTTTCCATTCTCCAGAGTAGAAGCGTACAGTAGAAGGGGCTATCAGTTCCTGCAATGTCCATCCGCGAGTGAACCAGCGACTTTTGTCGAGTGAGCTTGGGTCAGCCTCATCATAGTCTTCGAGATAAGCATAACAGACAGCCGATTTCTTGTACCACTGAAACATGGAGTTGATAGCTTCAGAAAGCTCTGCGCTGGAACTTTTGTCGATTGTGCAAGTGTCGATCCAGGCATAGGAATAACCTTCGTCAGCGGCAATCTGGCAGCACTTGACGATCTTTTGATATCCTTGCTTTTCTTGACCAGTTCCATCTCTCATCTCAGCATAGCTGACCTCTTCTGGACCCCATGTGTGCGAGAGAATGGCGTAGGCTGGGGCCTCTCCCAGAAAATACTCTAGCTGGAGGGTCTTAGTATTGATTAGACGCATGGGCTTGAACGGCGTATAGAATGCTCTACTTCATAGTAGCAAGAGGCGAAAGTTGATAAATTTTTACGAAGATAGACCAGGCCATCTAGGCATCAGCCCGATCTTGGTAGGCTGAAGCATTCTGCAACCTCGTTCGGTGCCGCCTTTTTGGAAAGCACGCGCAGGAATACCAGCTACAAAGTACGTGATTGGAGCCAGGCTTGTGGTTTTCTTTTACTTGTGCAGACATACGAATCATCATAAGTGACTTGCATATATAAGTGCATCACCATTACGCCTTTTTGAGGAAATTTAAATAGATCGTATCGCTAGTAGTATGACCTTCTGAAAACAATAGATAATACAGAGCTATTGACACTCGTAGTTTAATCATTCAATAGGTAGTTCTTGAACTTTGAGGAATGCTGTAGGGATCTTCACCGAGCATCTCGAGTTACGACTCATGTGGTGCAACCATGGCGAAAGATTCTAAGGAGAGTTGTTGAGAAGTTGAGACTCTATTGCAATCCCGCTTGCGCTCATTGAGGTTATGGTAGAAGTGCAAATAGCATTACATAGTCGCTCCCGACGTTTGCGACCAGTCTGTTGATCCGCTGACCAACTGCATTCGACGTGATAGGCCGGCTTTAGACAACCTTGTGGGATATCTATCTCTGAATGCTCAAAAGGAAGCCGTGGTGAACATCAAAACCAAAAGTGGGGTAAGACTTCGGAACGGATCGTAAGCGGGCGACGACCCTTGAGTGTTTTATTGGTGTTGAGTAATAGCTGATCTGCTTCATGTTGCACACCTACTAGGCAAGATAAGGATTGAGGAAGCACTGCTCCTCTTTAGTCGTGGGTTGGAGAGCCAACTATTGGCTGATTTGCCTTGACTTGTAAGGCTGAATGGGGGAACAACTTCTAGTGAGCTTGAGAATCAATGACTCTTCGTTTCAAGTAATTGAACATGTGCGCACAACTCACGATTTCTCTCTTTTTTCCCTTGCGATAAATTGCTGATAGGCTGGTAACAATTGTATTGGAGCAGCGGGTATGAGAGGGCGGTGAGAAAACTACTTCTCGAGAGAAAGTCAAGGATAGACGGGAGGCCTAACCAATCTTCTTGCAGCGCTTGGTCTAGTTGCTGAACGAACTTACGCTTTCGTACATGAATGACAGCTCAAGAGTCATTGTTGTGACACGAAAGGGTTACTTAGACTCTCTCTAATTGCTCACCATGGAATGCGGAAAATGTGTATTAAACAAAATATCGTACAAATATTGGAACATAGCATATGCTGCGAAGGGGAAATCTAGTAATGTTTAGTAGTGCTCAAAACAGACTGGCACTCCACATACGATGCTGCGGTAGACAAGAAACAAAATAAGAAATAATGGAAGCTGAACAGGTAGACAAACATGATCCATCCAAAGTTAATGCGTCCAGAGTATTATCCATACGCAAGGATATGTTTATGCTGACATGGAGCCTATTGATGAACCGGCGAGTGAGTCTCGGAAACGAGTCAGAGCAGCATAATCTGTCTCCCAAGCCTGGCGAAAGGGTTCTGATCGAAGCAGAAATCGAAATTCTGCAGTTTCTAGTGGGCTTCCCCTAAGACAACGGTTGAGCATGGCCTCTTCCATATGTGAAGAAAATAGTTTGTGTAGTAGCCATTTGTTGATTCTCTCATGCGTTCCATTGAAACTGCTCAGAAGAGAGGCATCGTCCTGGAATACGTAGTCATCTATCAGAGACCTTGCGTCTGGGAGTTTCGAGAAAGGCTCAACTTCAGCTCGTGTTGACTTCGACCCCATCTCAAGCCAGGTAAACTCGTTCCATTGCCGCGACCCCGGGTACTCAATGTCTGGAACCATATGCTTCAATATGCTAGGATGTATGTCAGTACTGGAGGATCGATAGGCCTCGTTATCGTCCCATCTAAACACGCCAGGCTGCAGATGACTGCGTAGACTTGGTGTGGGCATACGAACAGTACTTGGAACCACTTGAGTCGGCTCTGTTTGATGTATGGCGCCAATGTAACTTGAAAATTTGTTTCCACTATCTTGCAACGAAGGCTTCAGAGCCACAGCCATATTGGACGCATTGGAGCTATTGAGCGCTGAGCCATCGTCTTGGGAATGCGCCACTGATGAGAATATGGGCAGGTTGAAAGTCTCTGACGCTGGTCCAACGTCTGTCTCAAATGAAAAGTCTGAGGAAGTAGACTCTGATGAGCTATACCATGGATCATCCAAATTTTCAGAATAAGTGGCTTGAATCCGCTCCTGGAGCGTGGTACCTCCATCCAGTAAATCTAGCTCAAGCTTGCGTATATCAAATGATGTTCGATCAATCTCATCGTCGATTGGCCCAACTTCATCTCTAGCTGCTTGTTTCGCTTCAAAAACCCTTCGAAATTCATTCGAGTCTAGAGCAGTATTGTTAGTTGAGCTTTGCTGCATGAGATGAAGCATTTCGGTGTCAAGAAGTGCGATGTTGTCTTGCATTAATTTACGTTGCCGATGAAGCTGGTCCATGAAGGTTCGTAAGGAAATGACTCGTCTCTGTGCAAACACAAACTTCTTTATCAACCGAGTGTCTTCAAGAGGTAGCGCACGGGGAGGATCAGCGGCAGAGATCTGTTTCGTTGCAAGTAGTGGAGCAGTGGTAGCATCCGCAAGGGCTAAATCCAGAAGATTTTTGATCTCGTGGCCTGCAACTTCATCGCCAGAGAAGAGAGCATCCTTAGGCTCGACAATCTGTGAAGCACTTTCTCCAAATATTTTGTCATCATGAAATCCAGCATGTGAAGAGCGGTCTTGTCCTAATTCTTTCCCGCCAGACAAGCTAGCCACAGGCGTCGAAGGACCATCATCATTATTGCCGTCTAGGCTTGCTGTATCAACGGAGTCCTGACACAGTATCGAAGCGGGACGAGCGGCAGTAATCTGACCATCTACTGTCCTTGTAATGAGAGACGGAGCTGGTTTCGATGGGGCACCTCTGGAAGAATGGTCGGATAAATGGGAACTGGTTGATGAGTCCACAGTCGAACAGCGAGGTGAAGGTAGGAGTGGCCAGCTGTAATCGCTTTGTGTACCGGGCAACAAAGTATTAGGAGTAGTGGCTAATGATTTAGAACGTGGTTTGGAGGATATAGCCACATCTTTAATTGGTATGAACAATGTAGTTTGACTCCTTGAGTGGGGCGCGCCCCTCCGTCGATCAAATCGTTTGGGTTGCGCGTTTGACGAGGTGTGGTTTGGTGTTGATGCGACGGGGCTTTTAGGAGATGTATGGGATCTTGTTCCTGGTTGCGATGTGGGTGCCTTTCTGCCCCCCATACTCACTGCTGAGACTACATCGATGTCTGCTATTTAGAAAACCCAACAGCAAGCTTGACATAACCAAGCCAGTTCAGCGATTGTAAAATGGATGCACCAGGCCGCCCGAGAGTAAAATGAGGACGACACAGATGGGTAAGTGTCCAGATTAAAGGACAGAACGAATAGAGTGCTTCCTTCATGTCTTTTGGTTGCCTTCTTTCGAATCAGGACGTGACAAGGCAACCAAAAATACGACGCGAGAAGCCGTGTTTTTCCGGCGTTTATGCAACGACCCCCAAACAATTTGATCCCTCGCTTTGACCTTGCAGGACGACCCCATCCTGTTGGACGCTCAATTTCCGGACGTTCGACCGGGAGAAATCTGATAGGCCCCAGGATTTCAGGAGCAGTGCGTATACCGGGCGAAATACATCTTGCCCAGCCAACTCAGGATGTCTACCTCCTCTAAGCAATGGGCTCTGGATCCACGCACTATTAATCGCGACAAGAAGGCGTTCAGATAGGATCAAAAGAGCATGGATTACATGCAGGTATTCTGAGAGAAAAGAGTGTCTCAAGTCTAAGCGATCTAAGTTGATCGCTGTCATCGTTCTTGGGGGCATCCTATAAACTTCACTTAAGCTGTGCAGGAAAGGCTCACGAGGTTAACCGCGGACCAATAACCAAGTGGTGCAAGCATCGCTGCTGGCTGCTCTTCCGTGGCTCCCTAGGAATAAATACACGGATATTCCCATGTCCTAAACAGACGCCCTGCATCAGACCTGGGTCTTTTGGACTTTCAAGATGTGCACTTGATACCTCTCTCAGATAGGGTTAGTGCGGCTCAAAATGACTGGAGGACTTAAGATTGGAATTGGTTCATTGGAGCATAAATACCGAAAACTTCTGTTAAAACGCATTATGCTAGCGTGCCTATTTAGATTAGATAAGGCTTTTTAGCTTGCGCTAGAAGGGGCAAAAAGGGTTAGGAAGAGTATTAATAGGGATAATTCTCTTCTAAATATAGATTACTTACCGTATTAACTTATTTATTAATCCTTATAAAAGCGGATAGAGATATAAAAAAGGCTTCTAAGAAACTCTTTTTAAGCTAATAACCTTAAGTTCTTAAAGCCTCTATTATAATTATTAGCCTATATAACGTCTTTATTTAGAGAATATATTATAATATAAGATAGAATTTTAAAAAAGGGAAAGATTAAAAGAATAAAGAAAAATAATTACTTTAGATAGTAATTATAAGTACTTAATCTTTTCTTATTTTCTAATAAGGACCTTAATTACTTATTAAAATAGTAAGTCTTTCTACTCTATCTTCTTAAAAAATATAAGTAAAGGAGTTTTAGCTTCTAATAAGAATACCTACTATAAGAGTCTTTTAGAATACTTTAAATTATTACTAATATCTAAGTTATTTATATTTTAAGACATAGAAAACTCTAGCTATAGTAGTTATAGATATAATTAGTAGTAAAACTCTTATACTAGTAAAGAGAATAGAGAAGAAAGAATATTAATAGAGTATAAAAGAGTAAATCTTTATGCTTAGCTAGCAACTTGCTTAATAAATTTAGGCTTCTAGTAAATACCTTTTAGCTAAGTAAAGACTAAGTCTTAGTTACTAAATAGATAAAGATATAGAATAACTCTACTAACCTACTAATTTTATAAAGATAGCTAGATATTTTAAAATATTTTTATTAACTATTTAATGCTAGTATTACTAATAAATACTTTTAAACTAGGTTCTAAATAGAGATAAACGTATTAATTAGACTAAGTAAGAGTTCTTCTCTTCTTTAGAAAAAGCTGTTTATAATATATTTATTTAGAAGATAACTAAAGACTATAGAGTTTCTATTAATTAGTTTAAATATAAAATTTAATAATAATAAGCTATTCTTTATACTAATTAAATTAGTAATAGCTCCTTTTTAGTAAGGCTAAACCTCTTAGCTAACTAGTACTAGCTATTCTTTTAATAATATAACATTATCTAGCGCAAAGTAGTAACCTACGTTACTTAGAAAAGGCTTCCTAATTAGAGGAACTAAATAGCTTCTTTTTACTTTTTTATTAGATAAGTCTAGCATAGTATTATTACTTCCTAAGGAGTTTATTTAAATTTATCTTAACTAAAAGATATTCTATTATATAGTCTAATACTAGATTACTTTAAGTATAATATTAATAAAATACCTATAGGCTATAAGTATCTTACTAGCTAGGTTTATACTAAAAAAGGAGTATAAATAGTAATCTAAACTACTACTTAGAATAGCTAGGAGAAGAGATAATTTATAGTTATACTATATATCTTTACTAATAGTATATAATAAGTTAAGCCCTTAATTATCTTTAAAGAAAAGCTAATAAACGAAACTAGCTAAATTTTTAATAAGGAAGGCAAAAACTATTTAGATAAAGTTATTATTAAGTTTAATCTAACTACCTAGAGAAATAAGAAGTTAATTCTAGAGTAGCTAAATAAGTAATACTTGCTAATTATTAAAGATTATATTCATTAGTAACTATAACGCTATAAAGAAGCAAGAGATTCTTCTTTATAGCAAAAGGCTATTCATAATGCCTTTCTTAAGTTTAAAACTCTATTTAATAAATATAATACTTAGGTTTAAGATACTTCTTAACTAAAAGATTGCCTTATTATAATTAGTATATTTACTATTCTAGCTTACTACTTACTAGAATCTTTCTTAGTTATAGACTACGCTTCTTTTTATAAAGGTCCTAAAGTTAAGTAATAGTATTAATTTTATTAGACTATTATTTATATTATTCTCCCTAGAATAACTTCCTTATTATAATCTCTAAATATTAGCTATAATAAGCTTTTTAAGGCTAAAGTTATAGACTTTATAGAAGAATAGGCCTATAATAATAATCTAAATATAGATATTACTAACTAGGAAGTTAGACCTTGCTATATTCTAATTACCTTTATTATTACTAAAGTAGATAAGATATTATATATAGATAAGAAAAAGATAATTCTTTAGTTTTTTAAATATACTAGTATTTTAATTCTAGCTAATAGCTTAGGTAATCTTATATAACTAAGTATTAAAGATATTACGCCTAGGGAGCTAGACTTCTTAGACTAGAGAACTATTCTTTCTTATTATTATTAAGATGAGGAACCTAAGTAGAATCCTTTTATACTTTATAGTAATTAACTAACTAAAGACTTTTATCTAGAAGATGATAATAATAAGGATACTCTAGTAGATTTAAGAGCACTAATTCTCTTTGCTAACTAGTAAGTATTATTCTTAGATAATACTAAAGAATCTATCTCTTATAAGAATAGCACCTTAGTAGATCTAATTTCTTTTAATAATAATAAGCTAGTTAATAAGCCTATTAATAAGCCTATTAAAGAGCCTATTAAAAAGCTCGTTAAAGAGCCTATTAATAAGCCTAATACTAAACTATTACTAAATTTCTAGTAGTTATTTACTAATGCTAATATTAACCTTAACTTATTTAATAATCTTTAAGAACTTACCTTTAAAATAGCTATAGCTAAATTTAGTCTACTTATTACTATTAAGGGAAAAAAATAGAAGAAATAACTAGCAAAATATAAAGTACTAGCAAAATATAAGGTACTAGTAAAAGAGTCTACTACTTAACTAGCTACGAAAAGGGCTAAAAAGGCTTCTAAAAAATTAATATCTACGTATATATATAAGGGTAGCTAATCCTAACCTTTTATAATTCCTAATGACGATATTACTACTTTATCTTAAACTAGTTTTTAGGCTTCTCTCTAGTTAGGTCCTCTTTAGCTAAGTTCTCTCTAGCTAAGTTCTCTCTAGCTAGCTCCTCTCTAGCTAGCTCCTCTTTAACTAGCTCTTTACTAGATAAATATATCTTTAGTAGTCCTCCCTTAACTATCTCTTCGTTAGTTAGCTAACTTTTAATTAAATATAGCTTTACCTCTAGTTCTAAATAGCTCTTAGCCCTTATCTTCCTATACTCTATAGAGTTATATACTAATAGTTAGCTCCTAATTCTAGCTAATAATATATTACTCTTTATTATATTAGTAGCTTACTAATAACTAGAACTATACTATAGGTAATAGGTTACCTAAAGGATATTATCCTACCTCGTTTTATTTATAGAGCTTAAACTAGTTACTTTAAGAAATATACGTAACTAGTTATTAAGCGCTTATTTAATAGGCTAATAATCTTATTCTTAAATCTAACTATAGTAGATAGTATAATTATTATTAATAGAACTAGTTAAATAAATTATAATTCTATATTTAATCCTTATATGCTTATTAGTAGTTACTTGCTATAGTAGAAAGTATTTATTATTAATATAAAATATATATAAAGGAGTATAATTATAGGTTATATCTAGCTAATTTAATTTTATATAAGTTTTTAAGAGCTAGGAATACCTATAAATAATTTTGCATCTACTTTACCTACTTCTTATAATTAATGCTATTAAATCTACGTTCCTATTAATTAAGTTAGTAAAGAACTAATAATAGAGAGATTAATAAACGTTAATAAATCTAAAGCTAAGATTAGTCCTAAAAAGAGCTAGGGAAGGATACTTTAGGAAACCTAGAAAGAGAAAGAAAAGAAGCCTTAGAATTATCTTATAAAGCTAATCTTAAAAAATATTCTATATAAATTATAAATTTAGTCTAGAACGTAAAGTATCTAAAGTTAGTAAGTTAAAGGAAATTTATTATATAATTATAGGTACTTAGTAATTAGCAGAAGAGCTAAAGAACTATATAAGTTTAAACTAATAATTAGTCTAGAAATCCGCCTTAGTACGGAACGTTTATATTAAGATCTAATAACTTCTATATTTACTAGTATTAAGATTAGTATTTTACTATTCTTATCTTTTCTCTTTTATTAAGGACATAAATAACGTAAAACGTTAATATTTCTACTTACTCCCTTAAAGACCTTAGTATAGGTCTATAATTCTTAGTAATAGTTTATATAAAGTAACGTAAAATATAAAGGAGCCCTTCTTAGTATAATACGTAAAGTACTACTATCTACTAATTCTTATAATTACTACTTTATATATTTATATTCTTATTCTAAGTTTTATAATTATAACGTTTAGCTGCTAAGGAATATATAATATTTAAATACTTAGTATATTATATATGCTTAGATAGACTTATAAATATAAAAAGTATCTACTAGCTTAAAATATTTAATTATATTCTAATATCTAAATTAAATAAAAAGCCTTTCTTAATTCTTTCTATTTATAAATATAAGTCCTTAGTATAAGTATAATACTAAAGTATAGACTACCTAATTATTATATATTTATAAAAGAATTATACTTTAAATTAAGACCTTAAAACTAATATTAACTTAATAAAGACTAATAAATCTATTATAAGTATAATACTAATTAAAGTATAGATCTTTAACTTCTTATATTAGTATAATAATAAGTTTATATAAAGCTTTTTAGTATATTACTTTATTTACGTTTTACTTTTAGATTAACGTATTCTATATTACTACTAAACTAGTATTATAAGTAGTTTCTAAATACTTAGATAGCCTTAAAAAGATAATAAGTAAGACTAAACTAATCCTAGTTATTACTTTATAAGTATCTAAAGGAATTAAGCTAAAGATAGCTATTAATTTTAAATTATATTAAAATATATTTTAAAACTAGCATCTATAGCTATATAGCTATAGATATAGAATTATAGTTACTAAATTTACTAGAAATACTAACTTTAATACTTATATTATAGTTCTTTTTATCTTAAACTTACGTTATAAATAAGTAAGAACTAGTAATTTCTATAGCTTTCCTTTCTAATAACTAAGGCTACTAATATTAGTACTATTTACTAATCCTTTTTATCTATAACGTATATTATAAAGTACTAATAATTAATAAATTCCTAATACTTTTATCTTTAATAATTATTTACTAAGTATCTAGAAACTAAATAATAAAAAGAAAAAAATAAACTAATATTTATTTCTTTAAGGAATATGTCGCCCCTATATTTTATACTTAAAAACTAAGTAAAAATAAACCCTTATAAAATCTTTAGATATGCCGCCCCTATATTTTATACTTAGAAACTAAGTAAAAATAAACCTTTATAAAATCTCTAGATATACCGCCTCTATATTTTATACTTAGAAACTAAGTAAAAATAAACCTTTATAAAATCTCTAGATATATCGCTTTTATATTTTATACTTAAGTAGACTTAATGTAAATAGAAAGTACTAAAATATAATTTTATTTTATCTTTTAAGATAAATAAAATATAACTAATATAGAGTATTTATAATACTTATAAGTAGAACTAAACTACTTTTTTCTTAAGTAGTTTTACTACTTACTTAGGTAGATTTAATTATTAAAGATTAATATATTACCTAGTAATCTTATAAAGAAAGTAGAATAAAATATAGTCCTAATATTAATATTAAGCTAACTAATAAAAGTTAACTAATAAGAAAATAACTTTTAAGAAAAAGTATTTCTTATAAAAATATAAATATTTATTTCTAAGCTACCTTAAAAGGGTAAACTATAAAATATATTATATTCTTTACTAAAGACTCTAAAAAAGTTTTAGAAGTAATCTAGTAGCTAATATTATTAGGCTAGCTAGATAGTAGATTCTTATCTACTTCTTATATAAAGCTTTATAATTATATTAACTATAAGCTATATATAAAATCTAACTTAATAATAAACTATTCTAAACTTAGGTCTAGTTTATAGTAACTAGTCTAGCTAATGCTAGATCTAGTAGAAATATATCTAATCTCTAAAAAATTAAGACTTAGTAAATATATCTCTAAACTATAGCTAAGAATAGAATTTACTTAAGAATTAACTAGAATTACTATAAGAATTAGTAAGTATAATTACTAATCTTATAAAATCCTAGCTAAATTCTTATCTTTTTTATAAAGTAGCTAAAAATATAATCCTTTAAAGCCCTTATAGCTTAGAGATTAGCTACAGCAAAACACCAAAATATGCCCCTACTACTATATATTCTACTATAAAGTAGCTTAGGACTTAAGAGCCTTAAGTCTATAGAGCTAGACTAATCTAGGACTAGCTTTAAATCTAGCCCTTTATATCTAAAGAGCTAGATTATCTTATAGTAGCTACTTAAGCTATTTAAACCCATAGTATTTAATACGCAATATTAAGATCTAAGAATTACTAGATCTTAATATTTAGATCACGTGCCGTCATGTGCCCTGTCACGTAAGATCACGTGCCCTATTACGTAAGATTACGTAATCCAGCCCTTTATATTTTTAAAGAGCTAGATTATCTTATAATAGCTAAAAATAACGCATTTTTAGATAGTAGCTATTTTAGCTACTAATAGCTAATATTAGCTACTAGTAACTAATATTATAGCTACTATTAGCCTAAAATCCCCTTTTTAAAAAAGCTAAAAATATAATCCCTTAAAGCCCTTATAGCTTAGGGATTAGCTATAGCAAAATACTAAAATGTACCTCTACTACTATATATTCTACTACAAAGTAGCTTAGGACTTAAGAGCCTTAAGTCTATAGAGCTAGACCAATCTAGGACTAGCTTCAAATCTAGCCCTTTATATTTAAAGAGCTAGATTATCCTACAGTAGCTACTTAAGCTATTTAAATTTATAGTATTTAATACGCAATATTAAGATCTAGGAATTACTAGATCTTAATATTTAGATCACGTGCCATGTCACGTGCTAGATCACGTGCTAGATTACGTAATCTAGCGCTTTATATTTTCAAAGACCTAGATTATCCTACAGTAGCTAAAAATAACGCATTTTCAGATAGTAGCTATTTTAGCTACTAATAGATAATATTAGCTACTAATAGCTAATATTATTGCTAATTTTAGGGGTGCCTAAAAATCTCTTTCTTAAAAAGGCTAAAAATACGCATTCTACTAGCCCTTATAGCTTAGGGATTAGCTATAGCGAAATACTAAAATGTGCCCCTACTACTATATATTCCACTATAAACTAGCTTAGGAGTTAAGCTATTATCTTTATATACCTTACTACTATATCATTATCCCTTTTAATTGTGCCCTATAGCTATTATTCCTATATTCTACTATAGTAACTATTTATCTCTTTTGATTATGCCTAATCGTTGTCCCTTTTAATCATACTATATTATTATCTTTTTTAATTATACTATATCGTTATCCCTTTTAATCGCGCTCTATAGCTATCTCTTTTGTAGGGTACGCTATAGGTACCTTTATAGGCACCTTTATAGGGGCCCCTATAGCGTGCTTTACTAAAGGGCCTATAGGTACCCCTATAGCGTGCTCTACTAAAGGGCCCTAAAATAAGCCCCTATAGGGGCATGCTGTAGCTACTAACAGAGGGTGCAAAAGGGACAAATAATCACCAATAGGGGCAGCGCCCGCTAAATTTAGTGGGACCGCGACCCAAATAGGCACGCTAGCATAATGCGTTTCAACAGAAGTTTTCGGTAGTGGTGTAGCTAGCCATTATGAGACAGCAGTCGGTTATCCAACCAGTCAAATTCCACAACAGGATGACAACGAGGACAACGAGGGCGACGACGATGAAGATGAAGATGAAGACGATGACAACGATGAAGATGAAGACGACGCAACAGTGAACCAAATGACAGCGCAGATGAGCGGTATGACTATTCCTACAGCTATCTCCAACAGCCTCATTCACGGATCGCAGACACAACAACAACAGGCCCTACAGGTGGTAGAAGCACGTCTAGACGCCTTATCAGTTGACAGCGACTCATCAACTGGCCAATACATACCTCAGGCTCTTGTACAGCGTCTTCCTCGAAATCAAGCTGGTATGCTTAAGCTTGCTGTTATCTACGCAGAGTTGGGTTACTGACAATACAGTAAAGTGTACCGAACTGTCAGACGTGAGAACCAGAAGAACTTCTTTAAACCTGGTCGTGTGCGTGAGCTCTAATCGCCGACGACTTTAAGCTGACTAATGAGATAGGTCTTCCGGACCCTGTGGTTTGAAGCTCGCGGCCAGAATTTGAATGGAAACCAGGCCTTCACTGAACAAGATCTACGCCAATTAAACCTTGGATTCGCAGAGATGAGACTCTTCATCGTCATTAAGCGAAGAAAAGAAAACTCGCTCTGCATGTAAGCTGCCTCGCCAGTCGAACTGGCTGATAATTTTCAACAATGGTTATGAAACCTAGCTAATCAGCTCCCATCAGACCTATGCACACATATGGAGGAAGAGGATGTTCGGCCAAACCACCTGCAATCAAGGCTATGCACTCTCAAGCATTCACGGGAAGCCGTCCACCAGCACTGCTCAACGGAGAAGCTAGCCCGCCGTTGAAGCGTCCAATACGTATCGTACCTTCGGCCGCAACCGACGCTCTCAAACCAACCACACGAATCAATTATGGGGCGTATCATCAAGTACAGCACAACATCCCAGTCTGCCAAATAGGCAAAGTCCACGAAGATTTCATTGCGCTTGTGAAGGCTTATGTGGTCGAAGTCAACGCCTTGTGATCTTGCGCAGCGATACACAGCAGCATATGCTACCTAACTTTTCTCTTCACGCTTCAAATGTGCTGACCTAGCTCAGCTTTTCATCTGTTCATGTTCCATTCCAATATCCCTACGTTACTGTCTACTTTACTGTAGGCAGTATTAACTCACTTTATACTAGCGCAGTTTCGCATAGTATATAACAACACCATGTGGCAATATTGTCATCCAGTAATATTGCATCTTAACTTCATGATCTCTTCGCTTCGAATGTACTGCGTTTTGTTATCAAACTCTGTTCTCATTATGTCGTCCGTCTCAAATTGCTACCTGTTATGTCCTTGACCTCGTATCAAAAGACGATATGGACTGTTGAGGTGTGTATGACCCCTGACTCGTGTCTACGAAAAATTGTGTGTTTCTGGACCTACTTCTTTCGAGTCGACATATTGTTACAAAGATCCTTTGTTTCCTTATCACTGCGTCTTATGATTCGATAAGATCCAAATTGTCAGCCTCATGATGTAACGATCCAATACCTACGTGCTATATATATATACCTAGTTAACAAATTGAAAGCGACATAAATGCCTTCGCAATCGGCGAATATATGTTCATCACTCTGAAAGTATGTCTCGTGTGATGTATCGCCAATACTCGTCTGTAATGTGCATGGCCCTACCTCGATTGATGGCCACACTTCCGTTCGAAGCATAACTTATATCAGCCAACCGATTGAGAAATTGTGACAATGACAATGTACTTTGCGATTGGAGGGTTAGGCCATACATTCAGCGTGCTCTGATGATTACCTGATCCTCCAGACATCGTGGATCTTCACGGGGAGCTTCAGTCTCTCCCATGCGCAACCAGGCAAAGTGACTCAAAAGCTAGTACAAAAACGCCATATGATGCATCATATCTACCCAAGACCTCCATCACGGGGGTATCATAACCACACCAGACTGAAGCCCCGCGACAGTCTGACCACTTGATCTTCTATCGTCTATTCTGCAACAATAGCAGCAACGCCCATTCACCAACGCTAGACCCTTCGTTATGAAGCAACCAACCCAGCCTTCTCACTCAACTCCCGCAACCCCGGCGCCGTCCCATTCCCCACCCTCCCATATTTACTCTTAACCTCCGCATCCAGCTCCTTCAACGCTTCAAGCATATCATTCCTCACCCTCTCCACCAGTTCTGGCACATCTTTCGCCGTCAAGCCCTTTGTCTCAACCGCCTTCAGCACCCGCACCGGAATCCTCCCACCCACAAACTTGAGCTGCTTCAAATTCAATACATGCGTATAATTCGCACACACGACTGGCACAATCGGCACCTGCGCTTGTATGGCAAGATGGAAGCCCCCTTTCTTGAAAGGGAGGAGGTCTGGGTGGTCATAGTAGGAGCGTGTGCCTTCGGGGAAGAGGAAGACGTTTTGGCGGTCGCGGGTCATGTGGGAGGCGGCGGAGGCGAAGGTTGCTAGGGCGGAGGTGTGATTTGCTCGGTCTATGAATACTGTGTTCGATGCCCACACTAGATGGAGAAGTTAGTAAGGCGGTATGTAGGAATTGGGGTTTATGGGGTGTTTACTGAATTGGCCGAGGAAGGGGTACCATTTGAGGTCGGCTTTGGCTGTTACGGAGGTGAAGGGAGGGAATATGTGGCCTAGGAGGAGGATGTCGAGCTCTCTGGTGTTCTCGTTAGTATGGTGTAAGCTTTTAGAATAGGGGGGTTGTCATACGTTTGGTGATTCCCCAGTATTACTGCCGGTCTAGTCTTGAGCGAGCCATGTGGATCGTCAACGTCCATCCAGACTTGTATGAACGGTAACATAAGCCATTTGAACGACACTGCTGTAAGGTATTGCCCCAGTCCACCATAGCCAAATGGTTTCAGCACCAGTGAAGCTGTCACGCCGAACGTGGCGCATATCGCTAACCCAGCCAAGTATGCGAGGACGCGCGCGAAGGTTGCAGGTAGTTTTGCGTATTTTGGAGGAAGGGCAAAGGCAAGGCCGTAGAGGCTGACTACGATGAGAAACCAAGGGAGGGCCACGTAGTTGACTAGGCCAGAGAGGAAACCCATGGTGGGCGGATTTGGGGTAATGGCGACAAAATGGGTATTGGTAGTGGTACGTGGCCGCGAGAGAGAAATGTAGGGCGAAACCTAATATCGTCGAGAAGCGAAGCTTTAGAAGAGTGAAGCTTTTGGTTGTTCGATAAATTTAGAGTGTTGGGATTTTTCTGGGCGATCTGGCAGGGCAAAGGACAAGGTCAACGTGGAGATGTGGCAGGGGAGTACAGGTCTTGTACTACTTCAGAATTGATCCATACGTGAGGTCCGGAGTAACTAGTGATCGCTGGATCGACTGATAGTGTTTTGCGAGAATGATAAAGCACAAAAGTAGTTTGGCCAAAATGTAGAGTATGAAGTGAGGATCAGATGTTGTTGGAGGTTGGAGTTGTGTGAACTTGGTTGAGAAGGAAAGGGCGTTAGCGTCACATGGCCTTCAAAAATGAAGCTGTCACATGCAAGTACCTTGTTTCAATGTTCAATATCAAATGAATCCTAGGCGTCTATCGCCATCATACCATCAATATTGTCAGCTTAAATATTATCAAGGTTGATTCTCATTGTCTTAAGACGCCCCATATTGGCCAGGTAAAGATGCTATATTAAACTCTACTACAACCATCCGTCAACTACAACAGCTTCCAACTGTCGAATTGTTCATTCCGCCTGAAAGCCTAGAGGTTGACCACATATGCAATGCAAAACCAGCAAACCATGAAAAAGGTTGCTCGTTCATAAACCGTAGCGCCATGCCGAAAAACCAAAACATGCCCGTACACAGCTCTTAGCCGCTTCCATTCCATAGTATGCATATCAAGATGGCCAGGTCATTTGAGTCAATGGGAACCGCTATCCCAGACTACTTATAGTACATTCGTCTTGTCGTTACGGGTGTAGCCAAACTGCCATGGAGCTTAATCCATATCCTCATCATCGTCTTCGTCCATTTCTGGATCACTGTCTTCCAAGCTATCCATAGCTTCTTTGATAAGATTTGTTGCCTGCAAACAATTAGTGATGGTCCAATGTGATCCATGTAGAAACACATACCTTTGGATCCAAATTCATGGCTATCGTGTAGTTTTTAAGAGCTGCTGGAATATCACCCAGCGTCTTGTTTACTTTACCCAAAAGGAAATGCACATTGGCATCATTTGGAGCCTTGATCTTGAGAGCTTCCAATTCGTCCATTGCCTCCTGTGGTCGCCGAAGAATAAGTAAGACTCGTGCTTTCGCAAATCTCGCCTTTGCCGACAGAGGATCCAATTCGCATGCATCGTTGTAATATTCCAAAGCTTTTAGTCGTCGTTTGGTTTTCTCTGGTACCAAACCATTGCAGGTCTTCTCCAGCACCAGGCCCATGCATACCTTGAGGACAGGATTTGTTGGGTTAATCTTGGATGCATTGATGTAGTGCTCGCGTGCGATTTCATACTTGCCGAGCTTCTCAAACACTTGTCCTAGGCCATACCAGCCATTGTAGTGTCGGTTGTCTGCTGAGATGGCATTTCGGAATGACATGAGAGCTTTATCAAATTCTTCATTGGCGACGTGTTCGTGTCCAGCCAGCGTGAAGGCATACGCAAACTTGGGATCAAGTTGTGTGGCGCGTTTGAAGCATTTTACTGCTTGATCATGTTCTCCCTGCAATGAAAACGCATTTCCTAGGACGCACCAGGCCTGGGGAGACAAGCGATCAACCTCGATGAGTTCATGCGACAGGAACGATAAGTCTACATCTTTCTTCAGATGCCACAAAACTGTGGAATAAAGCTCCATATCTTCCGTCCGTGATGGCACATCTTGTCGGATCTTGCTAAACATCTTTTCAGCCTCCGCGTAATTGGAGTTTTCGAAGTGGGCTCGAGCTACTTGAGCTTGCACCCATGGTGTCTCCCGAAACTCTGGTTTCAGTTTTGCAAAGTACGCCAAAGCAACCTGGCAGTCGTAACGCGATAGTGCGAGATACGCTTGACCAATTTTGCTATATTGTTCGATTAAAAAGACCAATGATTCCTTTTGCGGCGAGATATCTGGTAGCTGTGGAGGTTTGCGCTGAATTTCTTTGATGCTGCCGATCGTATTAGCAACCGAGAGAGAACGGACTTCCTTAATGTCACGATCGCTGGGTTCCAATGGTTTTCGGTTCCCGCTAACGACTCGTCCTACAGTCGAAGTGGTTTTGTTTTTGGCACTAATTGTTTTGGCTCGCCGAATCTCCCGTTTGTCTCTCGACTCTGGGTCGCGTGAAACTGCGGCAACCATTCGTTGTGTAGTAGGGATTATTCGATTTCGAAGAAGTCGGTCACTGCGGCGTGCTGGAGCTCCGGGTGGTTCTGATGAAGTTGCGCTGCTTGGTGGAGGTTGGCCAGAAACAGTGCGCTTATGGCTCACGGGTATCGACGTAGGTCTAGACGGTGGTTCTGACGATTCCCCGTGGTCAGACTGCTTCGATTTACTTCTAGTTGTTATTGATCGCATCTTTGGGATATCCCCAGGATTGTCCTGCTGATAACTGTACATTGGCCGAGATTGTCGCGAGGGCGCATGGGGAGCATCAGTATCATATGGTGCATCGTCCATGGTTATGTCCTCGTCACCAAGTGGACTATTTGGCGTCGGTGTTTTCCAGTCCAGAGACAAACTAAGATCGGACCCTATTCCCGAGTCGGCATAAACGCCATTAATCTGTCGAGGCTTGGGATTGAAGGGATCATGGCCAGGAGTGGCCATACCATTGAGAGCTCCATTGACATGAGGTTGAAGAGGTAGATTCTGAGAGTTCAGATCCATAAGTGCCGAAGGGTACATTTGAGGATCCAAAGTAGCAAGAATATCCGAGGTTAGTTTGAAAAGATTCTGGGCCTTGACTTTCGCGCCTGTGTTACAGAGCTCTGTAAAGGATTCCCAGAGGAAGGGATTTATTCTCAAAGCCTCGACGAAATATTCCACGGCTTTGGTAGTGTCACCATAGGAAGACCACAGCTTTCCGAGGAGGAAGTTTACGGCAGATGCATCAGGAGTGTGCCGTCTCGAGTCGGAGTTTCGATCTGTCTGAAACTGTGGTTTTCGAGCTGCCCAGAGCCCACGCGTACGGTCAAGTGCAGTGGCGCCTTCACCAAAGCGTTGCAACGCGAGACACGACTGCGCAAAAATATATGCACATCCCAAATGACCCCCTTGACCGCCTTTTAATTTACTGTAGTCGTATGCAGCTTTGTACTGGCCCATACGGTAGTGGCAAAGGGCGATGAGATGTGCCGAGTCAGGATTTCGAGGTTCGACACCATGCAGTCGACCAGCATGGAAGAGGGCAGTCTGGAGGAGCTCATTGTCGAGGGAATAGTAGACAAGGTTCCGCAGCTGAGCCGCTATGTAGGGATTGTCTGTAGCAGTGGGCATGAGGGCGAGTAGACGATGAAGAGTAGAAATGTTGTGATGAGTAGTAGGCGGGGTTAAAGGGCGTCGGAGAAGGAGAAGGTGGGGGAAAGTCGTAGGGTGGTGGCTAGATACAAGGAAGCATCAGAGGAGACGAGTATTGATCAATCTAAAGGTGTTGGGTCGGGTTGTGTCGGTTGCTGAAAGACATGAAGGTAGTGGCGCTGGACAATAACAACACAGGAAGGGCCAAAATAACGCGCAGATGCAAGGCGCAAATGCAGTTCCAAGATGTAAATGGGTATTAGGATAGGTGTTGTAGGAAGTGAAAGATATAAAGAACTGCCTTAGGAATGAGGGCAGATTATTAGGATCACAATGGGCGTGTTGTGACTTTGGTGGTTGTATTGAAGTTGGTGGCATAGACATGGAGTTGTGAAGGTGAGAACCACTCAAAGCAAGGATCATGATGGAAAGCGGAGGTTGGACCCTGGCCCTGGTTGGTCAACCCATCCGCGCCTGCCGCCCGCTAAAATGAAATCCAATGTGTTCGTTCTCGTTATAATGCGCTCTCATATCGCCACGTTCTAAATTCCTAATATTATTATCTTATTTTCATTCCATCATATATGCATCATAGTATAGCCCAAGAACAGGAGGCTGAGAAACAAAATGGAAAGGTGATGTGGGACCAATCCGTACCAGTAGCTTAGAATCACACCGAATGTTCATCAAACGAGGGACAAGTTGACATGTCACATAGCCGCGACTTCTTTCTATATCGTGGCAAGTATGAAGCAGTAAACAGTCCTAGAGCTTAGCCTTCTCGGCCGTTTTCTCCTTAACCCACGCTCGATCAATCATCCAATTCCTCAACAGCGCCCATCCTCCCGACGTGATTCCAACCGGCGGACATATCAGGCACAACGTCGTCCACCACCACGGACTCCGCGACCGTAGCTCCTCCATAACCTTATCCACGCCTTTCTTCAACTCCTCCCGCTCGCCATCATTCCACACCACCACCCCCCGTCCAGCGCCACGAGCCAGCGCACGCTCTGCCTTCTCCCGTACATCGCCTTGACTGAGTACGCGATTCTTCGCGTCTTCTTCGCTCAAATGCGCATCGCGGGCACGTAATCGCGCCATTTGGATAGCGGGATCCTTTACTGCGACGACAAGCGCTGTGCCGCAAGAATAGTGCAATGGCCCCTCGAACAGGAGTGGGATGTCCAGCACCACGGCCCAGTGGCCCGTCATATAGTAATATAACTGCATCTCCCATTAGCAATTCACATCCCAAAAATGATCGTGACAACATACCACCTGTTTCCACATAGCTCTCCTCACAGCAGGATGCACAATCCCATTCAACACCTTCCGCGCCTCCACCGTATCCACTCCACCCCCAAACACCGCCCGCCCAAGCGCCGGCCGATTCAACGGCCGTCCTTTGCCATTTGGCCCCATTTCCTGGGGTGCATCGTGGGTCCCGCGGGAGAGCGGATCATCTGCTGGGAGGAGTAGGTCTGGTGTGGTTGGACCAAAGTGGCGTACTATTGCTGCGTAGCCTGGTGTGCCGGGCTCGACGACTTCGCGGGCCAGTACGTCGGCGTCGATTATGGGGAGGTTGTATGGGGCTGAGCGGAGGATGTTGGAGACGGTGGATTTTCCGGTGGCGATGGAGCCTGTTAGGCCTAGGAGGAGCATTTTTATTTTTCCCTATGTATTATCTTCAAGCTCTTGTGTTTTATTTGCTATGTTTGTAGCTTTTCGAGTGGTTGTCGATGGTTTTGAGGTAATGGTGTTGAGTTGAGGTGGTTTGATGTTGTTGGGATCTCGCAACTTCACTTCCGGGGGACTGACCGAGGCTGAAAATCCATCGACCTTCGATGGTGGAACTAATTGAGTTTTATCCAACACGGCGTTGTTGATTTTTTATTGAAAATTTCCGGAAACCTACTGGAAGGTGAGCGGCGGCTTGTTAAATTTCGAATTTTGACCCCATCTGAAGTGTTGTGCTTGAGTAAAGCCTCAGTGACCTCCAATTGAGCGATGCTTGAACCAGAGTTTCAAGGTATCCGGTTTGAACAATTTTCAAAACTGTGGTATGTTTGATGTGAATAACGAATTCAATTTTGATTCTTCTCGGGGTTTGATCGGGCCATACCTAGACAGTTTTCCTACACAGGTACTGCTCTTCGCTGTATCTCTCAAAGCAAGAAATGTGCGAGCTGTTCTCCATACAGGATAGGACGGTATGCAATTTTGTTCATAGTTACTGCCGTATTGAGATAGAGATTGTACTTCCGATATTCAGACCATGAGCGTTTCTCCCTAAGTAAGAGATGGCTATTTTCAAAATCTCAGGCTGAGACTGCCATAAATAGAAGTCAGCCGATTGAGTTTGCGCTTTACAGTAACTTCGATGGATGTCTTCAGATTCAAAACAACCTGGGAAAATGAGACATTCATGCTCTGAGGAAAGGGTTCACTTGCCAACCTACAATCAGAAATACTTCTCCTTCGTCTATATGAAGCATCGAATCGAACTCTTTTCATAACACTCCATCTTGGCCGTCAAAGTCGATGGAAATGAGCTGAACCGCTTCTAGTCATCATTTGTCAATACGTTTTCAATAACAATTGCTTCCTGCTTCTATTGCCGTCAAACTCCATAATGCCGTTCCTTGTGAAGGGCCACGAGCCGAGCTGGCATTTGCATGAATATGCCGATTGGTATGAATGGATTGACTACATTCAGCGACGTGCCGTCAATATGGGTGTTTGGGAATTCGTCAAACCCGAAGGTGATGAACTACCGCCTGAAATGCCTGAGCTGCCAACTGGACCTGGGTATAGAATGAGTCTACATGACCAGATACTCTTGTACAATGCCGAGAAGCAAAAGTACGTTCTCAAGAAATAAAGACTGCTTTAGTAGCTTGGAATTGGCAATCAAATCATCGTAGTTCCAAGACAACAACTTTTTTCGCCAGGTTTCGATTCCCTAGAAAACTTGAGCTAACAGAAGATAGTTACCTGGAAGCCAAAAACTCAATCACATCTCTTGTTCAACTTATCAACGACTCGATCCACGGCAACTTCTATCCCTACATTCACGGAGTCTTCGACTGCCGAGAGATCCTCAAGATTCTCACAGAGAAAATGCATCCTATAACCTTCGAGGGGTGCTTCCCTGAATGTCACACATTGCTGGCTAGAGAAATGAGAGCACTTCTGCATACATTGAGCGATGGTCCTAAAGGTCAAGGACAGGACGAGAACGAAGTGCAGCTTTGGCTTCTGGGATGGCGAAAGATTATACAATTTGCATTTGAGTTGCATGAGCAAGAATATGATGATAGCGGTGACTGGCAAGACTGGAACGAAGACTCGCTGGCGGAAGTGTTCCACAACGCGTCAAAGGTCTCAAATCCTACATTTCATCAGCTCATGGAGAAAAGCATGGATGGCAATCCCTTCGGAGAAGGATTGGATTCGGATATACCTTATCCTAGGTGCTCATTGGCTTGGTGCATCAACTTCTACTTGGTATGCTTGAAGCAGGAGAAGACAGATGCTTGGAAGAATATTCGTGATGCGCGCGGATCTAGCCACTGACCAAGATGGGCACTGGGCACAGTATACAGCATCATTTACATGCCTCTACTGCCTATCATCGAGGGAGGATGATTTCAGGTATGGCGAATCAGAGCGAATAGAAGATCCCAAGATTCCTATATGATGCGCTGGGACAGAAAACTTGAGCACCTTCACTTTCCAATGTGGTTGTTGCTGTCAATTTTGGGAAAGCATTGTGGTCAGATAGAAAATTGGAAAGCAATATAAAAATATACACAAAAATCCAAGGTCTTCGAGCAAACATAAGTCGAGAGATTTCTGTCTGGTAGGAAACAACCATGTCACTACGACATTGATGGTGGTAACTACGAGCATTTCACGGTATTTAGCAGAAAGTTTAGTGACCTGGGTCGAGCCTGAGGGAAGAAGTGATCAACTATCTCGGTTTATGTTGCGTCAGGCCAATCAAGGAATGCTCAGGAAGCCGACCAGATACAGCAAATGCAGTTCTAAAAGTGTGGTTTTGCTACCAATGGAAAGAGTCAAGGCTTCCATCCATCATAATCCATGGCATCAGCCCATTAGAGTACCTATCTAATTGGGGAGGTCCAACCAGTGCTGTCACATAAGAGGAGAAAGTCACTTTCCAGAGCGGGAGCGAATCTTTGCACACAACAAGCCATCATTCTTCAAAGAGCTATACCTCACCGCTCGAGGAGTAACTGAACGCTTGAATGTATACTTCTCAGAGACAGCCCCATATACTTCCGAGGAACTGAGGAACCAGGCTTTGAGAATTGGAGTTACTGCCCGCTGAGAGGGTAGACTCGCTTCTTGTCTTCGTCTATATAAACCATAGGCTCGACCTTCTCACACCATCACATCTCCAGCACAACCACAAAGCTAATCTCAGAAGGCGAAACATCTCCAAGTAAGGCTTTCTTTGAACCCAGCCCAGATACTGCGATCCTCCTTCTCAGCATTCTTGCTTATTTTCTTCCAGTTTCCTTCGGGTCTGTCCTGATTCTCCGTCGCAATATTGGTCAACCTTGACACTGTCGGTTAACACACTGTTCAAAATGCCACTCCCTGTTAGTAGTGGCAAACCGACCTGGTTCCTACACGACTATTTCCATTGGCAGGACTGGTTTGATTACATCAAGCGACGTGCCATCAGTCTTGAAGTTTGGGATTATGTTGATCCAGCTGGCAAGCTTGAGCCTCCTAGTATGCCCGCTGAACCTACTGGATCCCTTACCAGTACTAGCTTGCCCAACGAGGTACTGCTCTACAACATTAAGCGAGACAGGTATGTTTCACCAACTTACTTACTTCCAACTTCCCCCATGAGATATACGCTTCACCAAGATGTGCGAAATGTCATTCTCGCAACGCGCCCGTCCGGACCTTGAAGTCAGCGTCGTTGAATCTTTTTGTAACATGCGCTCTTTCTATAGGTACTGAAGTCAGCTAACAGACTGTAGCTACATCAAGACTCAAAGCGCGATCACATCGCTTATCCAGCTCATCAACGATTCAATCCATGAGAGCTACTTTGACTGCATCAAAGAACGCTTCAGCTGCCGAGAAATGCTGTGGAGCTTGGGATCAGAATGGCGGTTTTCCTACATGAACTGCGGCATGACTATATTTGACCTGTGTAATGATCTTCGGACCTCGCTCAAGGATGGCCCCAACCTCGAACGCCTCAGAAAGGGAGGTGCTGAAGAACAGCAAGAACTTCAGCGGTGGCTTAGTGGCTGGCGAAGAGTCGCACAGATCGAGAACGCTTCTCTCTGGCTTATGGATGAGCATGAAATGGCTCGTGAGTTTCATCAAGGATCCGAAGCTTCCAACCCTGCATTCTACGGGATGGCTCAGAACCTTTGGGCTGGAACTGCAGAAAACCAGCCATGGCATGACGTCTCTGACCTCCAAACAATTTCTTGGTGCATTCAGAAGTATGCAATATTCTACAAACTCAATGCTGAGCATGAAGCGGAATGATTCACAGGAATCCGAGACTGCTTATCTCAAGGGGACTGATGACGAACAAAAAAGGTCTTTGATCAAAGACTGATTTTGCTCTGATATTCGAGAGAGGCCGATATCGTGGACTTGATCAAGGCGTGGTCTTCGAAGTATTAGTGGAAACCCAAAAATCAATAATAAAAAGTAGCCACAAAATGATGCCTTCAAAAGATCGCTACGCTTGTTGAATCAAGCTGTTTCCAGAACGAACCACATATCTAAAGGATATTATCAGGGGCCACGTATCCAAATCGTCTCAAGTAATAGAGGAACAAGATTACTGATGGTAGTCGATTGAGACATACATTTATGGTGCAGCCAAGACATTGATTCGTTATCCTCGTCGAGCCAATCTATATTCCTTCGTGGAACTTGGCTATGGGCGCTTTTTGCCCTTCTAATATATCGATGGAATCCAAGACCACAGCTGTACCCGGAACAAGCCATCTTCAACCATTTCATAGCTTATTGTTTCATTGGCCGTTCTCCTGCTTCATATCGACATCTCCACCAGCCAAGACTTTTACACCAGGACGATTTTCGTATGGACCACCGCCGGGTGTAATTGACACGGGAGTGCCAGCTTCATCCACGAATTCGAAACGGTATCGGGAGAGGAGATGCGGAATGGCAGATAACTGGGGACCGTAGCGCTGGACGTTGTCGTAGAGTTCGAATAGAGGAACAGCTAGAAGCTTCATGTTTTTTGGGACGGAGAGGACCTCTGACCAACTTTTGTTAGTACGCCGCGTCATTACATCAGTGCCTCGGCGGACTTACTGCTTCGTGGAAGTTGGATGAAGTACAGCTTCTTGCACTCCTTTGGACGGGTGACGTGAGCAGGAATGAATGGGTACATGAACGTCTCGAAATTCGGACGCCACCATTGCGCCAAACAATCCGCAACCTCCCACTCATCATTGACGCCCTCTCCTGAAAATTGCGTACCAACTGGCGCGAGCCGCTCGTTAAGACGTTTCTTGAAGCCATCAATCTCTTCATCTTCGGGTAGGAGGTAGTCTCCAGGTCTGGTGTGAGACAGTTAGTCGCAACGAATGTGAGCTGGCGTAGCGCGCACGTACAGCTTGAAGAAAGCGTTGGCAATCTGAAGCATCAGAATATGTGGATGATTGTGTTCGTGACATATGAGAATGCCCTCGCATGTGCGGCGCATGCCATGGGAGTCGTAGTGTTGTTGTAGGCGACTCAGGCGGGCTGCGACTGAGGGGTCTTCTTCTGGCTGGGCTTCTTTGGTGCCGAATGTATAATTGCTAAGAGGGTAGAGTCGAATGGGTTCGGATTGGTTGGCATTGAATGAGGCGGGTGTGATGGGGCTGTCATGCAGTAAATATTAGCAAAAGGGGGTGAGACGTAAATACAGCATTGCGCATATTTTCTGGGCGACATACGGCTGCAAGCTCTGCAGAGCATTCTCTGTTATAGTCGACATTTGAGCTGATATCGCGGGGAGAAGGCGATCAATGGAAGGGAGAGAATTCGTCGATTGAAAACTATCAGCGTTGATGAAAATGCGCTTGATGTTGTTGTCAAGTGGTCGTGTGGTTGTGGTTTGATGGAGTGAGGTTCAAAATGGTTGCAAGGATCAAGCTGTGGAGGTTGGGCAACCCTTGATCCTTGACGACCACGATACGGTTTAAGTTACCATGGCGGCTGGAACCTCTCCCATCATAATTTGTGTACCTACTCGCTCATTTTTTGAAGGACTGGTATAACTTGTTCTCCCCCTCATTTTCGAGTCCGTCAGCTTAGAGCTCGAGAAGTGTACTTGGTGATTTGGCATCTCATGCCTTTCCCACCCCAGCAGCCTTCGGATTCATCAACGACTTCCCAATCAGCACCCCCTCGAGTCCTCGCTCAACACGTAGGCTGGCTCTTCATGAACTGAGCAAATTGACAAGTCGAGTTGACCCAGAGTAATCGAGATAAGAACGGCGGAACAAATCGAATAGCCTTTTGCCGAAAATCTATTCTATTAACTCCAAAATCAGACCCACGAGATACACCATGCCAACGAGGTCTTGCTTTTCATGAAAGCTTGGTGCTAATTTAACAGCTTACAGTGCGAAATAATACTCGCGGCCAGACCCTTTTAGCCGATACATAAGAATATAATCATGTTTGAGAAAACATAACACCATCTGGAAAAAGTCTCGCTCTGGTGCCAAGGGAAGTTTACAAGCAAGCTTTGGTGTTGAGCTCTTTAATGCCGTAATCGGTCTTCGTGATACCTTCATCCACTTCCCAGATCTCAGCTTCAAGCTAAATATCAGTATCGCTAGCGTCCACTACTCGTAGATTCAAGGAGTTACACATATTAGATATTGCTCGAGGCTTAAATCGAGTTTTGGACCCCTGATATATGACCAGTGAGGGGCTTATTCGCGCACCAAACATCAACGCACCTTTCAAAAGTCATGGCTCAAGAGCTTGGAGTTTCCATACTACTACTGGGAGATTCGGATGTTGGGAAAAGCTCATTTCTAGCGTAGGTTCTTCCAACGAGACAAACACTTTCTGCGCTTTGCTAATGACGTCTCTCAGGCGGCTTACACTTGGAGCACAAGAAAACAATGATGGATTACCGCCCTATGAACTACCAAGACTACTTGATTCCAATCAACCGTTCGAGTTCAACATGCACATTCGCGGTAATAGGCACAGATTCTATTTCTATGACACCTCATCGCCAACAAACTACAGCCTGATACAACCAGACGTTGTCATCTTATGTTACGACATATCAAATAGAAGCTCGCTTGAATCACTGGGACAGAGATGGCGACATGAATTACAGACGCATTTCAATTACGACGAAGCACTTCCCGTTATCGTTCTCGGATTGAAGCGGGATTTGCGGAGAGAGTGGACACAGGAAGAACGCGAAAAGTTGAAAGGGGCTACTATTATGCCGCAGGAAGGACTGTTGATGGCTCAGCAGATGAGATGTGATATGTATGTGGAGTGTAGTGCCATGACGGGGGAGTTGTTCAAAGAAGCGATTGAAGATATCGCAAAAACTGCAGGGAAAAAGTGGTCTGAAGGCGGAGGCAGGACTGAAGGCGGTTGTATCGTGATGTAATGATATTACTTGGCTTACTCAGTAATCTGAGGCTATTGATGCTTTTGAGTTGTTATTGAGGGTGTGTTGTGGATCTGTCAATAAACGAGGCTCAAAACCCAACAAGAGACCTTCTCAACTCAATTTACAAGTGACCAAAATCTAGTCAATAAGCTATTGAGAGAGATTGCTGCACAAAACGACCTCCTTCGACAACATGCCTCGACATCTCCTATTCCTTTTCACCACACAACCCGCATCGTTCCAGACATACACCTGACCAAGACAACATGGCATCGAAGTCTTCAAATACACAGCCTTCCACACCACTGCCTGCAGAGCCAGAGAACAGATCCAATGTCCAAGATTTGCCCGAGTATTGGAATTACCCAAACTACTACCGGGGATCAGAACAGCCGATTACGCCAGTGATACACTATCCACGGCGAGGAGGAGTTCACCTATCTTGGCCACACTATCTTGGTCTCTGCTTCGCCATATTCTGCATGGGTTTTGTTTTGACTCTTTGGACTGCCGTAGCTCTACACCGTACCGAACCATCCTTTCAGCTAGCCACCAACTACGTTCCTCAATCCGCGCAAGGCCAGGCCGATCATCACGAAACACCTCCGCTTTGGGAATTCAAACCCAACTTTGTGATCGAAAAGGCCCATACAGACTTCTTCACGGCAACAGTTACAGATGTGGAGACTGTGACGATTATGATCGATCCAAACGAGTCTACGTCAAGCTTTGTGCCGTCCACAACATTGATGGTTTCCGTGGAGTCGCTTTCTTCTTCTCCCACCGTCGACTCAAAAAGTCCCTTAACCTCATCCGATACGAACTCGGGCAGCATGACAAGCTCTTCGAGCTCCAGTCCAAGCAGTCAAACCCCATCATCAAGCTTTCGTACAAGCATATCCACGAGTTCGTCGAGTCTAACGTTGACGAGCACCACAGCACCGGCTGACTCTACTGTGACGGCCAGCGTGACTAAATGGTCGATGACTACAATGCAGCCGTCCGTAAGGCCCATCAAGCCATCGACGAGACATTTTGGCATGCCCTCATGAGCTGTCTAAAGACATGTTTTGAGAAGGCAGGTGTATTGGTACTGATATATGGGTCCAAGCTGTAGTAGGAAATGGTTTTTGCATAGCAATGGAAGAAAACTGCAACGATGAATAAATTTCAGTCGGAATTTGTGCTCGGATTGGCCATTTCCTCGGTAGTATTTAGTGCATCAGGCAGAATGAAGACCGTCTTGTCATCTCGACCTGCCTGTGAGCCAGGATTCGTCTGCGTATTGTCCAAGTGATATCCGATAACTAGATCACATCGTGTGCAGCGGCGCTGATATCGAGGCTCGAAACCGTCGGACCGTCGGACGACGATGGGCTTTTTATCGACGAGTGTGTTGAGCAACACAGCTCCATCGGCGGGTGATGTACTGGTGCCGTTGTCTTGTTCTTGATCGGAGGGTAGGTTCTGATGGGATCGTTGCAGGTCTTTGAGGGGAGTGAGAGGGACAATGTAGGCTTTGTCTAGTCCTTCTCTGCCGCGGCGCATGTTGCTGTCTAGAGGTTTGGCGGTCGCGAGGAGGAGCTGGGTGCATAAGCAGTGATATACCACGACTGGTGAGGTTGTAGATTCGTTCATTTGTGATAATTTGAGGCCAGGTTGTAATGAGCAGTAGGTTGTAAATGTTGTAGGTGAAAAGGTAAGCTTTCTGACTGGTCGTAGAATTTTTGATAGCTGGAGGATGAAGTGTCGATCGAACATTTTTTGGATCGCGATCTAGCGTCAAAGGGGCACAAGGATGACGCTTTCCCTTCCAAACATTCCCAAACACAACTCCAACTTCATCCTATCTTTCTCCATAACACAAGAATGCCTCTGTCTATTACGAAGCCGATATTGTTCGGCTCATTCACCGTCACATCTCAGGTTCGCTTATGCCTTTCAACTGGGCGACAAACTATATGACGCGCTCCCAACAATTAAGATGTCTCCCATGGCGCTGCTTAATAAAAAGATGCATCAATTCCCATCGTATTCGATCGGCATTCGACCATTTTGCGCAATCAAGGGGAAGCAAGGCACCCGATATTGAAGCGCAGCAAATGGTAGACAATAATACTTGATGGGAGCGTGCCAGTTATTTTGTCGTCCAGTTGGTCTTTGTCACCAATATACTGCTGTTAACAACTACATAGGTCTTCCATCTTACAAGTCACTCTTACGCATTCGTCAACCTTAAACCTATACTTCCCGGTCATGTGCTTGTCTCGCCCATTCGACGGGTCCCTCGGCTCCATGATCTCACAGCGGCCGAAGTCAGCGACTTGTTCCAAGAAGTACAACGCGTTGGTCGCATGGTCGAACGTGTTTTCCATGCATCAGCATTGAACATTGCTATTCAAGATGGTTCCGACGCCGGACAGAGCGTACCGCATGTCCATGCACATATCCTTCCTCGGAAGCCCGCTGATTTACCAAACACTGACGATATATACAAAGAACTGGATGGTCCTGCGGGAGATATTGGCCAGCATTTGGAGCATGCCCGTAAAGGCGCATTTCCAACAGTAGATGCCGACGAAGCTCGCCATCCTAGGACAGCAGAAGAGATGAATAAAGAAGCCGAGTGGCTGACTAAAGAAATGGAAAAAGAAGCATCCTAAGCATTGGATTCTCTACTAGTAGGTGGTCATGTCTCCCTCTTTTTGGACGCGCCACGTACGACTCTATACAGTCGGAGAACTTAAAGGTCTATGAATACATGCAAATGGTCATTTCGTCATCATGATTCATCATTGGAAAGACAACGCTGCATTACGCCAGGAAACAACCCGGGAAAATCCGTCTTTTAGGGTGTTGTGGTTTTTACAATCTCCTCGCCTCTATGTCCCAGGCTTACTCTCAATCTTACCCTTATTTCTGGCCTTTCCTTGGATAATGTCGAGAAATCTTCGGAGCTGGTCGCCACTAGTTCTTCCTTCGTCGTCGCAGGTCAGAAGCTCTAGCGTTTGCTGAAGCTTATCGTATGATTGTTGAAGTTGACTGTAATCACTTTCGAGCTCTTTGTACTTGTCAGTCACGCTGGTCAACTGCTCTTCGAGGTCCCGGGCTCGTTTCTCTTTACGCTCTCGAAATGCTCTTTGAGCCGCTCGATTTTGAGCTCGCCGTCGCTATCTTGGTTAGATCTTTCTCGAACAACCGACTCCAGATAGCTTACACTTGATGTCTGAGTTTTATCACCTTGCTGGGTTGAAGAAGAGCTCTCTCGTCTACCAGGTGTCCACATGTCCTCGAAATCCGTTAGTTCGTAATCCCAGGAATCAAAACAGTACTTTGTCAGGATAAATTTGGAAGGTTCGCTTACATCCATAATTACTTCCGAAGGACTCATTGGAATCAGTCTCGGCGACTCTTTGACCATTTGATTTTGATGGAAAATTGATCCTGAGCGTAAATCGTACTCGGAAGTCTATCAGCGCATCATTTAGCGGATTGCTCGTCAAGCATGAGCTGTCCCAACTCTAGAGGTTGCGCAACGCTTTCATGAGAACTTGAGACTAACCGGTGATGCGCTTATACTGGAGTAAGATCCTTCAGACGGTTGTTCAATGGTCAGATGTTCTGAACCAGTCTCTCCGGGAAATGGCATGAACCAATTCATGTTCATGGCCTTGGTATCCATTGGTGCTGTTGTTGGCGCTTCAAAGATCGTTGGCGGTTGGTGTTCTCCGATGAAGAATGAATCGTGAATGGCAATATAGTTTGCAGATCAATACGTTGGGCATCTAAGCAGGAAGAACTGGCATACTTCACTAATATAACAAAGAAGGGTTCACAATAAAGACAAGAGCGCGGACAAGCATCAGGGATTGGAAGTAGCTTGTTAAGACTAATGGACGATCACTGCCATTTGAGAGCACAAGCATACCCTACTGCTCGTGGCCTACGCTAATTCCGCATTCTCTACTGCAACGAAGAGGCTTGGAGCAAATCGTCGGAAACTAGCTGCGACCATAGGCAGGCATGTTACATTTCTCCGTCGTTCTAATACAGATGAGAGTGCTTGCACCTTACGAGCATGATTGGAGTACATCAATGCGCAGAACGCATACACCAATCCTGGCATTAGGCTCGCGGGGTTTCTGGAAGATATTCAGATGTTCTGCCACGGATTGGGCAGTTGCAGGGAGACTGAGTAAGCGAACCAGGAGACTGCAATCGAGGGACTGGAGATCGCAACGGTAACCTTGCGTCAAACATGGCGAGAGAAATAAATCAGATAACGAACTTATCGGAAGCGTACGCTAGGATGGGTTTAGGCCCAGACAAAGTGGCATGGGCGGCATTAGACCTCTTCACTGGACTCAAAATAGACACGAGTTCTTCGGTTTGAGAGTTCCCAAAACTATGGAACGCTTACTACTCGAGGGATACATCGTCTGCTCGCCTGGCATTTGCATGTGGCCGTTGCTCCACTCAGCAACTTGAGCGAGAGGTTGGAGCTGCAGTTGGGCTGCTGGACATGCATCTCACAAGCCCAGAATGCACGCCAAGCTTCACATCACAAGGATTGCCTGTGAGTTGGCACGGACGGACTTCATTACTCATCCTGTCGAGCCTTAGTCAGAACTTTCTGGCTTACGTTAAGCGGCCGCCGTGTGGAATTATCGGCCGTCGCTTTGAACATCTGTCAAGGATGGTTTTAGATTGTGGTTGTATTCTTTGCCTTAGCAATATGCTGTGATATCGCCTTCAATCGAGAGGCGAGCCATACAATTCCAATAACAGAGCGGAGTGTTATTTGTCACTGGTCCTCTATTCCGTGCTTGGAATCTCCTACTGCTCAGATAGGTAAATGGTGTGGACGCTGTGCATGAAGAGAGAGGTAGCTCCATGCCAAATTCTGTATGTCCTTCAAATCTTCTCTTGGCAAGGTCTCTCTCGGAGCATTTCCGAACATTCTCCATTTCCATCAGAAAACTATCTAGTCAAACGATGCACTTCGCCCAACGTCAATCAAGATCTTTGATACTGCTTGCAAGACCTCGCGGCTGAACAATCTAGCCCAGCGTTCTAACGACTAGTGCTCCCAGAGCTCTTCATTGCTCCCATCGAGTGCGATATCTACCACTACACTTACAAAGAGCATACTCTGTCATTCCCATCGCATCTGATTTTTCTGGAGCTCTTCTACGTCTCTGGTTGATGATAGAAGGCAACGTGCCAACTAATTTTCCAGTCCATTGGTACCTCTACCTTTCACCGTTCCAGAAGTCTTATTTCACTTAATGTCACTGAATGATTTCCTGTCTGCGGTCAAATGTGCTGACACTGCACAAGCACCAATAGCTTCAGAAAGAAGCTACTTGATATCTGGAGCTACCAGAACCTACTGGCTGAACTTGTCAAGCTGGAAATGCCAAGCATCATGTTCTCAATGTATGCCAGTGTAAGCTACGTTAGCAATCTCGTATCCTGGCGATCTCGGCAAATGCGAAAAGGGCAACCATGATAGATGGTGTACCTTTCGCGGGGGTAGTACTTTCAGCCATCTGCACATGCAGGGTCCAAGTCCCAAAATGTCCCAAAATGGCAATCAAGAACTCGCTTCGCCAACCCCCGCCTTCCAACGTAGAGAACCAATCCCAGCCAAGCCAACCATGCAGATCAAGCCGAGGCTCTCCAAATGTGCAGTGGGCCATAAGTTGGAGAGTCACTTATCTGAAGATACTCCACGTAGGTAACCAGAAAATATTCATACTAGAAAGTCACTTGTACTCTTAGCTCGAAACGCCAGAATAACTTGCCAATGACAGGAAGGGCTTGAAGGCAGTAGAGCAACCTTGCATGGGAGTCATGTAGACCCAAGTCAAGTCCAACACGTTGCAATATGTTGTTCTCCAACCGATTACTTTGGCGTGGAACATGGTTGATGAGCCTTATGGGTCAGGCTTCTCCTCCATGCCTGCAGTAGTAAAGCACAGGTTTCGATCAGACTCCCTCAGGCTATCTCGTATTGCCACTACCTCTCCTTCTAGAAGAATCAAACATCATCCGATTCCAATCTCATGGGGCAAATGGTTATCCCTTCTTGGCGCGTGAGAACTTTAGTAGGTCGTCATTTTGTGAGAAGTCTACTCATACCTGACCCTGAATTTCTAGTATTTGTTATCAGATCATCATCACAGTTTCATATATTGGGCAGGAGGCACTGGATTCACAGTCTATCTGTAGATATCAGCTCACTATATGGCTAATGCTCTACTTATAGTCTCTAGATAACATGCGTTATCCTGATATACACTACCTACCTCCTACTCAATTAGATAGTATCACTCGATGAGCTTCAAGTTAGCCTAATTTTCTAGTACCAACTATCCTGAGTCATTCCTGTTCAATGGTAGGTAACAATTAGTACTCAACTGAAATCATCAAGTTCTAATACTAGACACTTTGATATCTTCCCAACGTGTAACTTCACATCTTTGAACCTGTACTTCCTTGGCAATCTTAGCGAGCTCTTCAGGGTCGACCTTATTACCAGGGCCGATCGACCCAGCTACTTGGCATGCCGACGGCACCGGAAAGGGCGTTGTAGTAAATGCTTGTCTATCCGCATCCAAAGAACCATGGATTATTAAGCGATTGCCTGATTAAATGCACTTGTCATACGATGTTGTCTGATCGCATGGGTCGGAACTTACCATACCCCATGAACACTTTCCGACTTGGTAGGCAGTTCTAGAACTATAACAACTTCGTTAGCAAATTGGCTTCGTGATTGGCGAGATGGTGCTTTATTGTAGATAGAGTTGACAATTAACGTACAAGGTGTTGATCACAGCGCATATATTCTTGAGGTCCTTTCTACCATTCTTCTCATTCAGCACGGGCGAAGCTATCTGTCGGATACGATTTGGTCTTCTTCACGCGAGTGGACATCTATATCAGAACCTCATAGAGTTGCTAGCCAGTAACTCGGGTACAGCTCCAAAGCGAGCAGATGGATGCGCTTCTCGCGAACCTTCTCTTGGATTAATGCACAGTCTTTGGAACACCTTTCAATAAGCAGCAAGGCTAAGGACAACGTCGGCCCCATGAGGTTTGAGCAGTCTGAAGTTGGCAACTTCGTCTTCCTTGAACCGTGAAAGCTTGGCCGACAGGCTGAGAACCACGGATGTTGACAACGATTAGGCTGGTGTATCAACTGTCTCTGCGGAGACAATTCCGAATATCCCAGCAGTCCAGCTGCATGAAACATGTGCTCGAGCATTTATATTGGACAGGGGGGTTTCAATGTTTTTAAACAGACAGTAAACCAAATGGAAAAATGAATGGCGTAGCCGTATCAGCTGCAATAGCTCCCAAATACTCTTCTGTATGGTCGACTGCTTTATAACCTATGAAGGACGTTCAGCATGGAAAATTTATCGGATATAATGGCAATGTAATATCTTTGGTTTATTAGCTTCGATGATGATGGGATTTGGTCGTTATTCTGCCATCTACATGGTAGCCTTTCAATCGCTCATCTGCCAGGCCAGTACTATGTAGTGCTCTATCATAAGCAACTATGTTTCTAAAATAGTTTGCTACGAATCTAGATTATAGTCTCCATTTCGCTCATCTCCGCTATTTCAGCGAACAAGGATCCTAGGATGGAGAAAGCTGGCTTACTAGATACCTAGATCATAGGATAAAGTAGAGTCTTGAATATTATCTTCAATCAGTCTAGTGTCATAATTGATTGTGCTCGAGAATTTGTGAGACAGCAATAAGGCTGAGAAGACAAGGCTGAAGCTTTGGCTTGTCTGTTGTCCAATCATAGCTTCTAAACGCAGGCGTGATGTCACTTCAAGCGGAGTTCGGACACGGAGTTGGACCGCTTGCGCCAACTCCGATCAACATTCTCCTGCGTTTATCGTATTAGGCAGACGGCATTCAACTGTTTATCTAACTATTCTGACCTAACATCAAGGTCTTCAACAATGCAAGAAACGGAATTGGATCAGATCGATATCGAAAACGACCGTTCGTCATACGGGCAAGCTTGTTTAACATGTGTGCGGTCTAAAACGAAATGTACTGCGGCAAGGAGTGGAGTGAAATGCGAAAGGTATGAAAGTTGAAAAGCAAAACCATTTAATTTATTGACTTATTTCCTTCCGCGGATGTTTTTGATATCGTACCAGCCTCCTACTAGAGTAGTCGCCAAGTTACATAAGAACTCAAACTACTATCTTGTTTGCTAGCCGCTTGATTGTTAAGCGGTCTAGTAGTTCTTCAAATGTCTCCAGCTACCGGGCTATCGATAGCACTCCTTGAGCTTACACCCACGTCATTTTCTTCTTATCAATTTCAGAGCTGTTTGCTATTATTCTCTGGACTCAGCTAACAATGACTGTTCAGGTGCCGGCGACTCAAGAGAGAGTGCCAATCTGCGCCCTCAGTACGTAAATTGCGTGTCTCCAAGAATGCAAAGACTTCAGTAAATTCGACGAGTCGTGGCAAGAAAACAACGTTAGAGGAGAAACTTGATGGCATTGTTGAATTGTTGCATCGCAATCAAGTGCAATCTCAGACCGCCTCAACTCAACCGCTCCTGCAGGACACCGGCATTGGCCAATCGCAGATTCAACTTCAAGCAAATCACCTTAGGTCAAGTCAACCGCAGGTCAACAACTTAAACTCCAGTACAGTGTGCTCCAATGTGAGCGCCAATCTTCTCACAGTTCCTCAATACAGTCGTCCGTTCACCATGGCTGCCGGGAGTCCTCCAACACCCTCGCCATCAGAATCCATTGGTTCAGTGCCTACACCCGCCAATATGGACTCCTTCAATCCTGCACCATATGCCAATTATGAGACATATAGCCTTGAAGACGAAGATGAATGTCAAGAGTATCTCGATACGTATCGGACCAAAATGAGCCCATACTGCCCAATGGTTATCATCAAGCCCCAAGTCACGCTGGTTGAAATGCGAGAGCAAAGTCCTTTCCTGTGGCTAGTGATCAGATCTATTTGCAGCAAGAACGTTATACGACAGATCGCACTGGGTCAAGAAGTGAAGAGGATGGTTGCAAAAGAAACTCTTCTTGAAGCAACCAGGAGCATGGATATCTTACAGGGCATTCTGGTGTTTGTGGGCTGGTATCATTTCTATGTTTGTAGAAAGCCTATCCATACCTCGATGACCTACCTCGCCATTTCCCTCGCAGCGGATCTTGGTATTACCAGAGCCATTCCGGTGGAGCCTTACGGTGTAATGCTGAATTATACCAGCCAAGGCTGTCCGAAGCCACCACATCTACAAAACAGAGGGCCTAGAACGATAGAAGAGAGGCGAACAGCTGTGTCACTCTTCTACATTTCCGCACTGTAATAACATTCCGTTTTATTCTTGATCTGTTCTAATCATTACCAGTGTCTCTCACTTCTTCCAGAGAATTGATCCTGTGAACTGGACACCATATATGGAAGAATGTTTGTCGATCTTGGAGGAGGAGAAAGATGCACCTACCGATTTATTGTTGGTATATCAAGTACGAATCGCATTGATTCGTTCTAGGATAGCCACCGTAAGCTGGGCCGACACCTTTCCCGTCGGCGAAGGAGGGAAGCAGTTCCCTAGAGATTTCTACATCCAAACTTTCAGTGCACAGTTGAACGAGCTGAGGGCGGCTATTCCTGTCGAGCTGTCAACAAGTCGTAAGCATACCTGGCTCTTCACTAGTGCATTACTAACGTATTGTACAGAGGTTCTAGAGATGCATTTACACGAAGCGACGCTTAGTATTCATGAGTATTGTTTACTCGTAACTCCAACGAAAGAAATTTCTTTCGATCCGGATGGACAAATGCGTCGAATGGAAAATCTCTACACCGTATTCGCCTCTGTAAAAGCCTGGTTTGCCCTGTTCAATGATCTAAGTGTCTTCCCACTCACAGACTACCCAAATTTCTCGATGTCCCTCTACACTCAACTTCCACACGCACTAGTCGCTTTATACCGTCTATCCACATTCAATTCTCCTGACGTACCATGGGACCGCCTACGTGTAGTTCAAGAGCTACACTTTGGCAACCTGATCCGCGAAATCATCCAGCGGTGGAAGGAGGTGCCTAAAGCAGCTGGCCTTGATCTGAGAGGCAGCAACGACGTCAACGAGACTACATGGATCTATACGAGCAAAAAGCTGGCAGTCCTTGTGGACTTTTGGGAGGCGACAATCGAGCCCAAGCTGACAGCTGAGGCATTGAGAACCGGTCGTAGTGTAGCTGGCCGCAACGCAACGTTAGAGGGCACAGCGTCGGCTGAACCTTTTGATCCCTTGGATCCAAGCCACAACATTGAGCCGATTGACTTTTCGGCTATGAGTCTGGATTTCATGAATGATGATTGGATGCGAGGAGTATTGGGCCCCAACTTTGATCTTTTACAAGAACCGTATTGGTAAAGCATGGCAATGCTTATTAGCTTTGATGGCGGCGCTAGCACGGCTCGAATTATAGACACGACTTCAATGATGTGATAGACCTAGGGAATGATACGTCTTAAGAGAATGATACGAAGCAGGAGTATGGGCTTAAAGGTGTTTAAAAACAGTCATCTATGTGACCACGCATGTACACGGGTCAATTGCCTTTTATCATTGGACTCTTAGGATGAGCGAAACTTGATCTGGCGTTGCCATGATAGTCCTCAGAACTTTTCCCTTTCGCTTCTAGGTTGTGATTAAATACTGCAGGTAGACATGTATAACGCCATGGTTCAATAAGGCTGACAACACACTGGCCATCTCGCCACGAAGACCAGCACAACTGCCTCGACTCATATCATGCGGCGAATCTTATGACTAGGCTTTGAAATGAAACTGTAATTGAATCACCAAATGTTATGACATAGCGAAAATATCATAATTGCAAGGTTTTCGATTTTATCGAAATCCAGCCTCTTCTCGTTACGCGACAAGGCTGACCCCAGCCACCACTTCCAACTTCAGCTCCACCAAGACTTGATCTGACATGTCTTTGTTTGCATCCTTCTACTCTTATCTTTTATCTTTCATACCATGCGCAGTTGAACAAGAACTTCTGCGTCATGTTTGGTCTATCTCAATTCCTCTCCTTACCGTTGCCAGTGCTGCTGCTTATCCTCTCAACGTCCGCAAATCCGTCGCCAACCGCCGCGCCAGAATGGCCGTACAATCTACCTGATGGGACAAAATACTACCCTCAAGATGAAAAAGTGGTCAAACGTGCCCTCGCGGCTCACTCAAGAATTGCTCACGACGTCATAACACCCGTCGGTATGCGCCGGTTAAGTCCAGATCCCAATGAAATGTTTTATCTCGACTACTGGACATTCGACGATGACTATGCGCAACCAGCGAACGGCACTGCCAATGGCCTCTTACCACCGTTACTTCCTCATATGACGTCGCCAAATCCTCAATATCGATCAGGCATGGGTCTCTTTGGATCCTATGCAGCTATCGCGAAACGCGATTTTCAGTGCCCATCCGGATATAGCAATTGCGCGTCGATTGGACGACAATATAGCTGTTGCGCTTCAAGCAGCTCATGCGTTATCGTACAAGATACTGGACTCGGAGACGTTGGTTGCTGTCCGTCTGGTGCAGCTTGTGGTAATTCGGTGGGGAGTTGTAGCAATGGTTACAAGAGCTGTCCAGGTAGTTCCAATGGCGGCTGCTGTATGCCAGGCTTCGACTGTCTCGACGTTGGATGTGAGTACACCATGCTCATACGCTCCCTCTCCTTTCTAACACTTTCTAGGCATCTCCGTGTCTACGACAACAACTACGACAACGCTCCCCATCTCCACCGCCCAAGCCAGCTGCACCAACGGCTTCAAAACCTGTCCCGCTTCTCTCGGCGGCGGCTGCTGCGCATCCTCGCTAACATGCGGTTCGTCTAACGCGTGCGTAGGCGCCAGTACATCCACACAAACCGTAACGCCCACCACAACCGCCACAGCCGTCGTCCCCGTACGCCCAACCACCGACTCATCCTCTAACTCCTCGCTCCCCGCATCCACGACCCCGACCATCATAACCACCGGCACGCAATTGGTAGCCATCTGCCCTACAAACTACTACTTCTGCTCCGCCTACTACCGACCCGGCTGCTGCCAGATTGGCCGCGACTGCGCCATGACCAATTGCCCTGCTGCGACGGCTAGTAGCACGTTTGTCAGCAACGGCGTAACAGTCGTGGTGCCAATTGGTGGAAGTACGGGCGGAAGCACATATGTGACGACGGCGATTATCACGGGAACGGGCGCGGCGGCGACGTTTGGAGGCGGGCCCTGCGCTGACGGGTGGAATAGCTGTGCGCAGAGTATTGGCGGAGGTTGTTGTATGGGCGGATTTACATGCGGAGCTAGCTGTACTGGTGGTGCGCAAGCAGGGACAACGAGTATTGTACCGAAAGTTGCGCCAGGAGGAGCTGGTTTGGTGAACGTGAATGCATGGATCCTGGGAATTGGATTTTCATTGATCTTATTGGTATAGTCGTTATGATCATGACAGCGATTTTGGGTATTGCGAAGGCCTTGGATATGGGTCACTTAATGAGTAATGAGACACGGCAAATGCGTTTATAAAGTATAATTGATATACGATAACGATATTGATCTATCTAGAGTTCTAATATCAAGCTCTCTCAAATACGTGGCAATGCTCATAAAGCATTCACCATCTGTCCAGAACCAAAAATCATGAGCCAAAAAGAGAAACTCTGCAATCGCTCAAAGCAATGCTAAATGCGCTAACAAGAAACAAATGTTGCCTAGTAACTCCCAAGCTAGAAATCGCAAATGGTGGGTCCATCAAGGACCGTAACTCCATTACATCTCGTCCAGTTGGTACTCCAGTGAGTAATCCTCCGAGCATTCGCTGCAGTAGTAACTGGAAAAGCCTTCGCACTTGACGGTGATGTTTTTGCACATGTCGATACTCCAGGCGTCGTAGCTGTAGCCGGATAATAGGCGGTTTGTGCAGATTTCGATACTGCTCCCGTGGATGAATGTGTCGTGTGAGCAGCAGTAGAACGAGTAGGTGTAGCCGCACATGTTGATGCTTGTGTGGTGTTTTCTTTGTTTGTGTGTGGGAAACTGATTACAGTCGGTAGGAAGCTGAGATTGTTGTATCTGGCTGTTTTTGTTCTTGTGTTGTAAATGGGTGTGATGGTGGAAATGTAGAGATGTGTTCGACCTGGTTCGTATTGTGTACTTCGAACAGCCAGCAAACAAGATGGGAAAAGAGTAGTTGACGAAAGACGAGAGACGATAGCGTAACAGGCAGGAGCGAGCGGAAGATACGGTATTTACAGTGAAAGCACCTACATGTCGAGTCGAGGTCGAGACCACGATTGTCAGCCTTCGGGTGAAGACACGAAGCACAGACAATCAATATCAGTTGTAATCATCCGGTCTTCGGAGCATCGTACAAGGACAAGGGGGCGGAACAATGAGGGTTCAAAGGAACAAGTCTCGTCTATTGGCGATCAATGGGTCTTGGAGCTTCTAGAAAGAGCCGTTCATTGGGTGGGTGAAGCAGTTCTAGGCGATAAAGGGGGACAAAGGGAACGCGGAACTTTTGACACGCGAGACCCTGAAGTCGCTCGGGATGCATGTCAAGGTGCGGTCTGGGATGGTCTAGCCAATGCCGTATTGGTATCAATTACTTTCTGCGAGAGGCCGCCGCAAGAACAACGACTGCAGATGGATGCGTACGATCCAAGACCCACCGCGCAGATGTTTCCCCTGGAAGATGGGGGAACAAGTCCGGTCATCCGTGGCCTCATGACAGTCACAGAGTTGACTATAAACTCGACTTGATCGCCAATTCGAAAGTTGAGATGGTGGAACTCAACACCATGAAGGACCAGATCTCAACAGGTTGGAAGTTGAAGCTAAAGGGAATATGCACAATAACCAGCACGGACTTGAAGTTGGCTGCAGGCCCGTTGCTGCATAACTCTCGCTTCGCATATTGCGCGGACCCTGATCAACACCACCCGACCAATCACCCAAACTTCTCATCCTATCCCCAGGCACCACCTTTTCCGGTCCAGCCGTGAGCTCTGCCAGCATCTCCACCGCCATTTCACGATAAGCTCATCCAGCTGCAACGTTGAGCTTCAAGGTGGATTCTAGCCGCCGGCCGACACATAACGCCAATCCACCCACCGATCGCGCCACTGAACGCAATCCGAACGGTGTGCGAAGCCGTGATAACTAGCATGAACCTCAAAGACATGTCTTGGAATGTTGACAGCGCACAGGGTAAAGTATTTGAAGTAATCCGTGTGAAGTCGGCCTAGACCCCGAACAGCAAGCAAACCATTGTGGCCAATATGGCGTGCACAGCAGGGTCGAAAATGCCTGTGGCAAAGATAATGTTGTTCTGTATCACCACCGGTAGTCCGAGGTCAACATTGAATGTCTTGCCATTGATCGACAAAAGGGTCACACAGGGTCCAATCCGCCATTGCGGAGATACCTCCGATCAGAGATCCTTGACAACTCTATCTCAGCGCCCATAGATACGGACCGCTAGAAAACGGGACTCGGCAACACCAGACCACATGGAGATTTCGATGTCATGTGAGCGTCTGCATCGAACCATCATATCTTGCAAAGGATAAGCATTGGCCGTCGGCACCTCTTCTAACATGATCGCTGTATCGGTATCATTTCTCCCAGTAGGTTCGCGATCCGGGGTACTTCGCCAGCAAGGTCAATCTATGCTTGCCTTGTTGCTTCACCCACTGCTTTGGCGCCTTGTCGATCCCCATGCTGCGCTGTCTCTCTAGTAAGGGGCGAGTCTCTTGGAACCCGCTGCTGTCCATTAACCATTTCCAGATAAGAAGGCATGACTCATCCTGTCGACACTTGTGCCAAGTTCGTCTTCAGCCGAGCCAGTGTCGCCCGCGGCAGCACACACATAGCGAGTACTGTCAGAAGCCTGGCATATACAGACTGGTAGCGAATGACCAGCTTAAATGCATTGACAGGCACCAGCCTGTTGGGCGCAGGAGCTCGGCAGTGCACCATCAAGCCAGACTTATAGAACAGTTCTGTAAGAACAGTCAGCCATCTCATAGCATTGTTGTCCAACGAGATTCACAATGGGAACATATTACAAAGCTTGTATTTGGTGCTCTCCATTGCCCACAGAGGGTGCTGGCTCTGATTTGAGTACGCCTGCCTCGGGTGTCTCTCGAATGGGTCGTCTGATCAAAAGGGGTTGTCATAGTCTTGTTGATAGCTCCAGTAGCGAATGCGCAGTTGTATAGCGCACGACGCAATGAGAGTCTGGATGTCGCGAAGTAGCCACTGTCGCATCTCTGATCTCGTAGCTGTTCTTGGAGCATCTGGGATTTTGGTATAAGATATAAGATAAGGTCATTACATCAAGAGGTAGGAAAGAAGAACACGCAATGCTATTATGCTACGGTAGCCACTTTTGGTTACCCCTGAATTCTTTGATGGCTATTTTTAGAACAACAATGAAGTTATCCACGCGCTTTTCTTTTCAGACCTTTGTCTTACACCTATTGTAGTACGTCTCCGTAGCCTTTTCGACTATCAGCTTGACTTTTGCTGGGTCCAGCTTTGGTACTCTGTTGAAGGTATACAAGCCATTCACCTCTTGCTCTATGTCTGTCCTGGACAAAAAAATCAGTACAGAAAACGACCAGCTCTGGTCGCACTTACAGTTGTGTATACACAAAGCCACAAGTTATACCTTTGGCAATTCCCATGAACAGATTCTCTAGCATGCCAAACAGCTCGTCGGGATCAGTCGCTGTGATATAGCCCCAGTCGCCCTCTTTGGTCGCTTCTCCCTCCTTTGGGGCAATGTTGATACCACCAAACTCAGTACAGATTACTGGTGCGCCATCTCGAACCTTTCCGCCCTCGTCTGGATTCGATGAGTCTTCGATTGCCGGCACAAACATCACTCTATCACTCTTTTTGCCAAGAGCCCCTTCTATGCTGGCACACGATTTTGTGAGCACCGATGCATCGCCATAATCGTGGAATGTAAAGAGATCGGTGAGGACACTTTCCCATCCACAATTGTCATTGATCGGCCTAGTGGGATCAAGAGTTCTATGGTAACGTCAGCAACATGTTATCCTTATGTCAAATGTCCTCACTTTGTCATATAGTAAAGCGATCGAAGATGATTTCTCTGGATCACCGAATTTGTCAAGTCAGTATAGCCCCAACTCTCGTTGCCCGGTGTCCAAGTCACAACACACGGATGGTTGATATCTCGTCTGACAGCTTCCATCCATTCTTGATTGAAGCGCTCGACATAGACATCGTCGAATTTATACGCGTTCGCCATCTCTCCCCATACCAGATAACCCAGCTTATCTGCCCAAAATAAGAAGACAGGGTCCTCAACTTTCTGATGCTTCCGACATCCATTGAACCCCATCGCTTTGGATAGCTCAATATCTTTGCGGAGACTTTCCTGGGAAGGCGGAGTAAGGCCAGTCTCTGGCCAATAGCCCTGGTCCAGAACAAGAGCTTGAAAATACGGTTTACCATTTAAGAGGAAAGCTTGGTTGCCATTTGTCCAATTTAGGGAACGCATACCAGTGGTGGTGATCACAGAGTCAATACAATCCCCTGCAGAATCGTATAGTTTGATGCTCAAATCGTAGAGGTGTGGGGTTTCTGGTGACCATAATGCCAGTTCACCGTCAGGTTTGGCCATGGGGACTTGGACATTGACAACTCCGAGTTTTGATACGTCAGACTTAGTCTTGCCGATGGTTTTACCGTCCAAACTTGATTCTATCTCAACGCTCGTGTATGTTCCAACAAGATTGCCTTGGAGTTGAATCTTGCAATGAAGTTTTTGAGACTCAATGTCGTTGGATCGAATGATTGTCTACGCGTCTGTTAGCAATAATTCTCCAACTAGTATCAAAAGAGTAATATTTAAACGCTCAGCTCCAACTCACCCCTGAGGAACCATCTCCAATCCTGAGCAGAGGCACACTCTCAAGCCAAACGCTCTGCCAAATGCCACTTGTCGGTGTGTACCAAATGCTTTTTGGTTGAGGCTCCCAGTATTGTTTACCTCGAGGCTGAGTCAGGTCATGCGGTGAGTCTCGAACTCTCAAGACTAATTGGACCTCATTCTTTGATGTCTGAGCATTTAAAGCATCAGTGAGATCCAAGTCGAAGCCAACGTGTCCACCACGATGACTTCCAACGAAGTGTCCACCCAGCCAACCATCTACCTCATAGTCAACCGCGTTGAATCTTGCTATCAGCCTGTGCCCTTTGGTGATCTCTTCTTTAGTTCGAATATCCGAGATGCCATGGCGGTACCAGATGACCTCATGGGCCCCTCGATCGTTGATGCCAGAGGCTGCAGTCTGAAATGCGAATGGGACTTTGATCTGCTTTTCGGCAGGCCCTAAAGCGCCAGAGTTGCAACCTTCTTTCAACCCAATGTTCTGGTCATCAAAATAAAAGTCCCATTTCCCATTGAGGCTTTGCCAATTGAGACCTGGTCGAACCCAATCTGGGCGAGGATATGGGTGAGCATCAGCAGACATACTTGCCAGTTGGGAAGACGACTTGAGGATGGGGTACTACAAGAGGTATCAATGGAAGCTTATGTTCTTCATGACTTGATCAATCAACTTGGAGTCAAATTTAAAAGTGACGTTGCGAATTGGTGTTGGAAGCAAAGCCCCGCGACTTGAAACCACATCCGATTCAGTTGAGAAACAACACGGACACTTATAGTAGGGACGACATACTCTACTTTAGTAGAAGTATCTAGACGGATATTTCTAGATAGTGACTGTAAGACTCGCTTAGAGGATTGAAAGCTTCGTGCTTAATATTGGTAGTGGCGGATTTACGGAATGTGGAGACATTATAATTTGGTGATCACATTGTCCCCTATACAGGAAGAATCTAACCACTTGATGGTACCTGGTAAGTATAACTATGCCTTAGACGAGATGCTCTCCATCTTGGGATTTTTTAGACGATCTAAAACCCATTCCCAACCTTCTTTGAGCTCACTATTGAAGGTCGCAAAGCCTGCCATCAGAATCCAACAATGAAACATGCCCTCCCAAACCAGCCATTCACCCTGAACACCATTTTCAATCAGCTTATCTCGAAAGAGAAGCGCATCAGGAGATAAAATATCGTGTGTTCCAAAGACACAATGTACATGAATTCCCCTATCACGCAGAGTAACGAGGTTTGTTGCTCTGATGGGCGAAATTCTCGCATCTGTTGCTGGGTCCCAGTCGCCAGACCACTCCTTTCCAAACTTTTTGGAGTATTCCAGGATAAGCACTGGATCAACCCTTGCGACTGCCTCAATAGCTGAGTTGGAATACGTCAAGTCCATTGTCGGGCTGATCAGCACAAGTGCTTCTGGTGCTGGACAGTCAGGTTGTTGTCGGAGAGCCTCGAGGACGAGACATAGTGCGATATTGCCACCAGATGAATCCCCCGCTATAATGACTGATTCATTGTGCTCGAGCGCGTGGGCCATAACATCATTGTATAAGTCTAGAAGCGCTGGAAATGCTTTAGGAGCAGGGAAATTGAGAGCAAGAGGGTGAGAGACTACTGAAATAACAGTATTACTGGGAAGATCCTTCACAAGACGCTTGAGAAATCCAAAGTGAGCCGATTGAGGGGGCATTTGCCAGCTTCCTCCTGCGAAATATAATATTCTTTTAGAGTGCTCATTTTGGCTTGTAGTTTTAGCCTTTTTTGAAGATAGATCGTAGATTCGTATGTTGTGAACAGTTCTTTCTTCAATCCCGAGAGCTTTTTGGATAGGAGTTGGAAAGGATATTTCTTCGGAAAAGTTTTTCGAATGGTCGCTTGGTGGTTTGCTGAGCAATCGTTTCAGCGGTTTGATGAAAGCTTTAATAAGTCGAGTGTCGATTGACAGGCCGGATCGCTGCGTTGTCCTAATAGACGGTTGAGATTCTGGTTTCGTATCTTCCGTAGAACTTGACTTCATTGTCCATAGATACTGTTTGCTAGAACCTCTGGATATACTGGACGAATGGGCTAAAATGTATGATTTCTTACTGCAAGATCTCCCAACAATACAAGCATAACAACTACTACGGCCAATGGTACACTAAGTTGGCGCCGCCTACGTCACCATTTAAACAAGTTGGCATACGGTATGGTTTGCCAACTCATTCTTTAAAAGGTGCTCTCAAGGTTATCATTTCGATCGATATGAAATAACCCACAAGCGAAACCGCCCTGGGTAAATTTACTGGGCGTGGCCCCAGAGTCGATCTTAGGACGTTGGTGATACGGCGCTAAGCAGACAAGAACCTCAGTCAGGCAATACCAGTACAAAATAAATGGCGCTCACCCGTCCAAATCCAACCGCGATGGCTACCATCGTACTTCAAAATAAAACTGCGATCACGTTCCAGCCAAATTACTTCAGGGTGGACGACGCGTATTATAATAGTTGCGACCGGTGAAGCAGTTCATTTGTCGGACTGCAACGGCTGTCACTTACCAGGCTGACACCTAAAGCTTTAGTTAGATTATCTATAAACTAATTGATTAGTTTGTTCTGAGGTAGAATGTCTGTACTTTTGGTGATAGTGCTCGTTGGCGCGGTGTCAATAATAGGTATACTGTTCATTAAAAATTACAAACATATCTCTTGCTTTCATCTCGCATCTTTGACCCTATTGCTGCCTGTGCCACCCACTGACGGCGGAGCCTTTTTCCCAGGTTCGAATGCGAAGTGGGGAATATAATAGAATGTGACCATGATCGTTATGAGATCTCTAATCTTTCAGACCGAGACTAATTCCTAAGCCACCTACATTGACACCAACCGCAACCCCCGAGGGACTCAGATTGACATTGACTCCACTAGTCTTTGTGGATGCTGACGTCGAGTTCTGCAACTGCGATAGGATGACATCTGCTGCTTTCTCACCGACCATATATGTCGAAACTGCAGTGAATGTTCCGGGAATGCGTGGATAGACTGAAGCGTCCACAACACGCAGACCTTGAACACCGCGGACTCGAAAGCTGGAGTCTAGAACAGCCATTGGATCGTCATCAGTTCCGATAGCACAGGTGGACGAGCAGTGATGGCTCCATGCATTATTTTTTACGAAGTCGACAACTTCTTGTTTGCTAGTTCATGTCCTGTTAGTCTAGTCCGATCATATACTTGTAGCTACTAACCTTTGTAATTGCGAGCCTGGTAAGACTTCCGTGTAAGGTATTGGCTGTCGTTTGAAAGCATCTCTAGTCAGAATAATGCTCTCGTACATGGCCTCGAGATCCTCGTCGCCGCCATCTTGGAAGAAGTTGAACAGGATATTGGGGGTATCCAGTGGATCGGCAGTTCGAAGCGTCACAGAGCCAGCTCTGTTTCTTGGATGAGACTTGAGAAGTGCCCATGACCAGTAGTTGTGGTTGATAGTCGCGTTCACCGAATAATTGGGAAAGTACCCTCGAAAGTTGACTGGACCACCAAATGCAAATACATCATAGTTGCCATCCGGTGATGTAGTGCTCTTGAAAAACATTGATCCCGCGAATCCAGAGGAATCGTAGGTGACGCCCAGACGTGGCTCGACCTTCCATCGATCAAGACATGGATCTGGTTGTCCGTAAAAGCCGAAAGTGCAACCATCGAGAATTGTGAAGTTAGAGGGAAATGTGCTCTGAACGGATATCTCATCTGCGTGGATTAGCCTTCAAGTGATGAGTTCATATTCTTGTCACCTACAATGATCTTGAAGATTGCCTCCTACACCCGGCAAATCCTTGATAACAGGAATACCGAATTGACGAAGCTCTGCTGCGGGACCAATACCGCTAAGCTTCAGGATCTGAGGCGAGTTGTACGAGCCACCCGATATGATGACCTCACGAGATGCTTTTGCCGAACCTGGTGTACCAGAACCATTACTTCCCGCTCGTTTGCTGGCACGATACAGGTACTTTCCGTCCAGAAATTCTACCCCAGTAGCTTTTGGTGTGGTCGAATTATCGAAAGTGACTTTGGTTACATGGCAGTTCATTCGGACATCGAGGGGGAATGCTTTTGAGCCGTCTGCTTTCTTAGCATCGCGAACCTGAAGAATAAATTCTCGAGAGCCGTTACGGGTCCTATTCCTGGTAGCGATGGGGATCTGGTAGAGTGCGGGAGTTCTATTGGGGTGTCAGTATACATATCGGCTGATCCGGAATAAAGGAGACATACGAGTCGCGCAGATCACCATCTGCATTTGCGTCTCCTGCCAAAAGCGTAGCAAGGTTGACTACAGTGCCAGTATAATTGCCCAGCGCAAAAGAAGCACCCAGCAACTGACTAGTAAGCTGCAAATCCTCAAGAGCCAAGTCGATTGGCGCTAAAGCATCGCCAAACCAGCCATCATAGCCGTGACCAGTAACATCAAGTGAAACGTAGCCTATGCTTTCCATTCGAATGAAATATTTCCGCATATTGTCCGGCAACCACGACTGATCTCCAGTCAAATCTGCCAGATACTGGAAATCATCTCGATCTGGATAAATAGTGACGAGGGCATTGTGAGCGGTACAACCTCCCAGTGTCGCTGAGCGAGGATACAGAATTCCTTTGATAGTCGATCCAGGAGGAGGATTGAGTCCTGTGTATTCGCCACCATTTGGGGTATTGTATGTCAGCTTATAGTCCTTCTTTTGTTGGGTATCGTTGGCATAGTGTCTGACGAAAAAGTCCCAGGCCATTGAGGGATCCTCGGTGGATTTCGCTTGGTATGCTGGAACAGTGTAGTTGTTATTCGATCCTTGATCATCACCTGCCTCGATCAAGAGTGTCTTGTGTCCAGCGAGGGCGAGTCTTGCTGCTAGAGGGCCGCCGCCAGCGCCAGAGCCTACTACTATAAATTCATAGTCAAGATCTTCGGCATAACTGACGCCTAAAAGGTTGAAGCACGTCGCGAAGGCGAACAAAGCAAAGCGCAACAACATGTTCGCGAAGATATGTGAAGCAAAAAGAAATGCGCCAGAGAGTGTATGCTAGGATTTGACCATATAATGAACGAGACCAGAAACAAATTGTTGATTCTCCTAAAAGAGCGTAGAGGTTGGCGTTGTTGACTTTCGAAAAGCCATCGTTGGCGGCACCGCCCAATGTTATAGCCTCATCGTTCCATGGCCACAATACAGATTGCCATCTTTGAGAAATTGAGAATGCCATTGAAAGCTAGGAAACCCATGGTTCGACCGTTGCATTGCGATCGACATTGATCGTGAGACCCACATACTCCACGCAGTTTGTTGGTGTGCTCCTAACCCCTAAAGTGGCTGTTCGTTGACTGCTCTTGCTTCCTTCATATTTTGTCTTGTCAACTCCAGCTAGGACGACGCGCAATATAATAAGAGTATGTTTTTCCGGCTTTGGGGGAGTGCAACTACAGTTAGAATAGTGTGGACACACTGAAGCGAGGACCAAGGTGAGAAAGCCACTCAGTTCGCGTCAGTGTTGGAACTCGAGTTAGTATAGTCGAGTACTAGTACTAGTACGGCTAGTATAGAATTATTTTAATACTTACTCAACTAGACTAGTCTAATCAAGATCTAGGACTAGTACTAGTACTATACTAGTCTAGAAATATATAATAAATACTCTACTAGTACTTAAGTACTAGTACTAGTATTACTAGTATACTAGTACTAGTTTTATATATAGATTAGGGTTAATATTATAGGGTTATTTTTATATTATTTAATTTAGAATTTTATATAGATTACAATAGTGTTATTAGTTTTTTAATAGCTAGTCTTATTCTATAGTTATTATACTTTAAATATAAAGTTATTTAATTATATTATATTTTTAAAGGTTATTTAGTTATATAGTACTTAATATTATAAATTACTTAATAATATTTTAGATTTAGGGTTCTAGATTTATAATATATACGAAACTATAAAAATTAGAGCTAAATATACTAATAATTAGTTTAAATACTAATAATTAGAAGTTAAGAGTATAAAACAATTAAGAAAAAGAGATAAATCTTAAAAATTTATATAAATAACTTAATAGTAGTAGATTTTAAGATAAATATATAAATTATTATATATTTAGATTTATTAAAGTATAAGGAAAATAGCCCTAGAGTTAGTTTTTTAATAAGTCGCTTATATACTAATATATAGTAGTATTTAAGAGTTTTTAATAAATATATTAATAAAAGTTTAAGGTTTATATTTTAATACTAAATAAATAAGAAGTATTATAAGTTATTAAAGATCTTATATATATATTAGTATTATATATATACTATAATCTAGATTTAAGATTTTATCTAAGCTTAATAAAGATAAAAAATAATAATAAAGATAATAATTAATAATAATAATATTCTAAAAAGAAATTATATTTAAGACTTTAAACCTATATTATAGTAAAAACCTTAGTAGTAGATATATATTAGTCTTAATTATATTATATAAATATACTAAAATAGCTATATAATCTTAAATTTAAGATTATATTTAAGATTTATAAAATAAGAATTTAAAATATATATCTTTTAAATAATTATTTTATAACTTAAATATAAGTAGCTATATAATAGTAATATATATAAATATATATACTAAAATATTCTAGATTTTACGATCTATCTAATGCTATAAGTCTTAAAGCTTATTTAAGTCTAGTTTTAATACTATTACTAATAATACTATTTTATTTTTAATAATTATAATTTACTTAATAAGCTAGAATAAAGGTTTTGTTATAGTATACCTAGAGTAAAAGGTATAACTATTATAATTATCTATATTTTAATTTATTTTATAGTATACTAAATACTAATACTTATATTTAAGTAATAAAATTCTATATATTCTTAAAATCTTTATTTATTTATATTATATTTAATTCTTTTATTCTACTTTTTATAATATACTATTAACGTCTAATTTCTATATAAATTCTAATACTACTAACCTTATATCCTATAAACTACTATTTAACCCTTTATTCTAATTTAAATAATCTACTTTTATTTAATATAAATACTTATTTTAAGTTAAAATAACATTTTTTTATTTCTTTTATTTAAATATAATCCTAACTTTACTAACGCCTAAATAATAAATATAAATAATTTAACTTCTCTAATAATTACTTTCCTCCTTACTATTACTATCGCTATTACTACTATCCTCTTCTAGTAAATATAATAAAGACTTTTATAGCTTTTTAATACTAGGCATTTACTAATTTTTTAACTAAATAATTTATTTAGAAGTTTTAACTAAAAACTTATTTCTATTATTAGAAATAATATTACTACTAATATTAAATATACTTTTAGTACTAACTAAAGTAGTAAGTATTATTAAGTATTTCTTAGCTAAGTAAAATAAAATAAGAAATTCTATTTATTTTATATTCTAGTATTTTAAAGGAGATATTTTAGGATTAATAACGCGTATTTCTCTTAAATAACGAATAAATTCCTCTTCTATAGGAGTATTCTTACTAATTAGAATAAAAAACTTGTTTTATTATTCATTAAGAATAATAATAGGAATATTACTATTTTAAGTACCTAAAGAACTAGGATTTAGCTTTCTAAAAGCTATATAATACTTATCTTTAAATAGTTTAGATATATTACTTAGAATATCGTTATAATAATATAATATACTATAAGGCATATTTTTAAAATGCTTTATTTTATATTTAGGATCTAGAATTAATACTAGAATAAAAGGTTTTAACTTTTTTATCTATTCTAGATTATAAATCTTATAAGGATAGTACTCTTCTAGCTTTTTAATACCTACTTTTATAGCTTTAATAAAGTATTTATACTCTAAATAATTAGCTAATAAAATAGATCTACATCGTGAAAAAATTATCATTGATTTGAGTTATCTAATAGCACTAATAATACCTATGACTATTATACGTAGTGCCTTATCTGAGGAGTTAGAAATAACTTTAAAATAACTGCGATAACCTACGATAACCTTAAGATTAATAAAATAGATAAAAGGATTTTAGTAAAGTCGTAAGTCTAATAACTAATTAACTAATCTAGCTAGGCGCCTAAAGACCTTGCTATAGGCTAAAATATAGGGTTTAGTACCTTTAGTTTAATCTAGAATTAAAACGGTGGAAGAACCATAGAGTTAGCAAGGATTCTAGAAATAAATAAAAAAAGGAACATTAAAGTCCAAAAAACGTTTTTTGGCTGCAACTAGTAACGACTAGATAATAAATTCTAATTTAAATTATAACTTACTTATCTAAACGAGGGCTATCTAATGGTGTACTTTTTATTATTATAGCAATTATATTTAAAAAGTTATTAATAAAAATCGAAGAATAAAAAATGTATTTATCTTTAAACAATTATAACTTAATCAACTTTTAAGATATAAAAATAATAAAACTATATCTAGATAGAGCTCAACAAGCTCTAAATAGTAATATAAAAATTATACCTTAAAGTTGCTTATTTAGGTTCCGATGTCTCCGATAACCACGATGGATTTCAAATAACTATGATAGATTTTAAATAACTACGATGGATTTTCGATGTATTTAAAATAACTACGATGAGTTTAAAATAACTAGAATAACTCGAATTATTTAGTACTTTATCTAATGCACATTCGATGCGCATCTAATATCTTTGAAATAACTAAAATAACCGTTTTACCGTCAGATACGTAGTCCAATTTGCGATGCATGATAATTTTTTCACGATGTAATAGATATTAAAAATTTAAGTATCTTTTCTTTTAATTTATTAAATAAAGAATAAATATATAAAAGCGTTTAATTTAATATAGTATAAATTTATCCTTATAAAGTAACTATAGGTATATTAAAAAACTTAAGAATATCTTTTAAATTCTTTAGTACTAACTAATTAGCTTCGTTAAAAGTAAACTTCTTTTTAAAGTTTTTATCCTTAGTATTTATAAAGACATATTTAACGTATAATTTAAGCTTAAAAAGATACTCTAAAGTATAATATATAGAGTTCTATCTAGTATTATTATCTATAGGTACTTTAGTAATTTATACCTCTTTAGGAATTAATCCTTATTTAAGATAAAGCTTTCTAGATAATTTAAAGTTTTTTTAATATTCTATCTTATATTTAATACCCTTTACTACTCTTTTAAGTCTACCTATAAGACTTTTAGAAGCTATATTATCTAGAATAGCTTCTAGTTTAGCTAGTATAGTATTTATATTAATAAGAGTAGCTCTTTCTTTAGTAGATTTTATTTCTTTATTATAATTAATTAAAAATACTCTTAAAATAGTTTTAGTAACTAGATTAATTATATATATAATATATTAAATATTATAAAAATCTATAGTAGAGTCTTATAGTTTTTTTTTAGCTTTTAGCTATTTAATAAGTATAGTATTATTACTAGCGTTATCTTACGAAAAACTAATAATATTATTAAGACTTAAATTAAAAGACTTAATAATTCTATTAAATATACTATAAAGATAAATACTAATATAATTAGAAGTTAATCTTTTAAATCCTAATAGCCTATACTATATTTTATAGTCTTTACTAATATAAACTGCTATAATACCTAAAAAGGCATACTAATTAGAACTACTAGTCTAAGCATCTAGCGCAATTATAAAATAATTATTTCTAGATACTATAGCTTTTAATTTACGCTTTAGCTTCTCTTTAGCAATATTATAAGTAGAATATAGTAAATTCCTTATATTTTTATAGTTAATTATAAGACTATAATAATTATAATACTTTAGTAGTTCTTTAAAAGAATTAGAACTATAAGTATTAAAAGAAAAATTATTTTTAACTATAAATTTTACTATTAAGTATATAGCACCTTTATTAATAAATTCCTAATTAGTATTAGCTTTTACTTGTTTATTACTAGTTATAGTTATAGAAAAAGGAGTATTATTATTTTTAAATTTAATTCTAGCGCGATATTCCTTAATAGTCTCTTTATTAGTTTTATCGTTCTTATTTAAAGTAACTATTTTATAGGCTACTTTATAGTGTTTAATAAAGTTAGATATTTAAAAACCTTCTAATTTAACTATAAGACTATAGAAACAAAGAGTACATCTAACTCTAACTTCTCTATGCTTAGTAATATTAATAAGAAGTAGTTCTCTAATAAATAGCTTATTAAAAAGAGTATAAGCTTTAGAATTTCTATTATTTAATTAAAAGTACTATTTATTATACTTATAATAAGTATAACTAACATTACTAGAGATATTAAACGTACTATCTTTAGGTACTATAGAATTAGCATTTAATACTTAGCTAGCTCCTAGCATATTATTACTATCTATTATTTTAAAGAATAGTAAACTTCTAAAAAAAAGAAATCTATAGAATAATACTTAAAGCTAAATAAGCAAAAGTAAAGAGATAGTTCTTATTATTTATATTAATAGATAAATAGTATAAAATAACTAATCTTAAATACTAAAACTAAGTATAGCAAAAAATAAATAAGAAAATATTTTTTTTCTTTATTTTAAAGATTTTAAAGATTTTTAGATATTTTTTTAGATATAAGTAAATCTAATAGTAAAATTACTAAAATAAGAGTAAACTAGATATAAGATAAATAGTTAAAATAAATAAAAAAATTATAAAGCTATAATTAAAATAAAAGCTTAGAAAAATACTAGAAAAATAATAAATAATCTAAATATTCTAATAGTAGAATTAGCTAAATAAACTAATACTAAAGAGTAAGAGTAAATAAAAGCTAAAGGCTATAAAAGCTAATCCTAAGAATAGAATAGTATAGAAATATATTATATAGTAATAACTTTTATATAAAAAAATACTTAAAAAGTAGTTTTTAACTAGAATTTTTAGTAAAATACTAACTAAATAAACTAATACTAAAGAGCAAAAGTAAATAAAAGCTAAAGGCTATAAGAGCTAAACCTAAAAAGGGAATAGTATAGAAATATATTATATAGTAATAGCTTTTATATAAAAAAATACTTAAAAAAAAAAGTAAAAAAGTTAAAAAATATAAATACTATATAGTAAGTATAAAAATAAGATTTAGGGTAGTAAAAAAAAGTAGACTAGCTATAAATAATATAGAGAGTAATAGCTATAGATAGTAGTTTAGCTTATAAAAAAGAGGAAATATCTAAAAAACTAAGAATTCTAAGTAGAATTCGCCTCTATAAGTATATACATAACGCTAAATTAATATATACTAATTACTATTATATTTAGTAGGTTTAGAGCTACTAAACGCTATTAAGATTACCTCTTTTAGACTAGTATTACGAAAATTATAAGTAATAATAATAAGGAGTAATATTAAAACTATAAAATAGTCTATTATAATAGAGTAAACGTATAGTAGTAAATATGATTTTAAGGGGCTAAACCTTATAAAATAACGCTAAATAGGGGTATAAATACTAAGAGTTTTAATAGTTAATATATTATTAACCTTTTTAATAATACTATTTATATAGCTTATTTACTTTGTTTTAATATTACTCCTTATTATTATTATATATAACTTTCGTAATACTAGCCTAAAATAGGTAATCTTAACAACGTTTAGTAGCTCTAAACCTACTAAATACAATAGTACTATTTAAGTCTTTATTATGAGTCGTTATTATATATATATCCTTTAGTTACCTACAAAGAATTTACTTTTTAATAATCTACTTATTACTTCTACTTTCCTATTAAGGACTATATTTTAATAGTATTTAGAAGTAGCCTTAGAAGCTATTTCTACTTATCTTTTACTTTATTTTATGCAATATCTCTTAGTAAGAATTCTTTTTCTTTGTTTTTTTTTTTTTTTTTTTTTTACTTATTAACTTTCTAGTCTCTATATCTAATCTAGTATACTTTTATACTAGTTTTTAGTACTATTTAAATTAATAAATTCTTCTTTATTAAATAGTATAGCTTTTATATTTTTATTAGCCTTATAGCATAAGTTATTTATTACTTTTTAACTTTTTTTTTTTTTACTTATTATTTATTATAGAGACGTAGTAATTGCTAGATATTTTAAAAGTAAGTTTCCCCTACTCCTTATTATAGCCTTAACTAATTATTATTTTTTATAGAGCTATTTCTTACTGATTCTTATATTAAACTATAAAGATTCTTAAATAAATTCTTAGGTTATAAAAACGCCCTTTTATCTAAAAATAAATTAAACTATAATTCTTAGATACTATAATGTAAATAGGTAAGAAATTAGGAATTTAAATATATTATTTATATTTACTAAGAATATAATCTACGATGTATATATCTTAATTTCTTACTCCTTTTAGAAGAAAGAAACGTTAAATCTTTTATAGTTTATTTCGTCTTAGAAATTAAGTAAGTTAATTATAAAGCTATATTCTTATATAATAGTAAGGAAACTACTATTCCTATTACTTATAAGCTTATTGCTATCTAGTCTTCTTGTAATTCTAAAATAGAATTATCTTTACCTAAATTGGTAATTAACTAAAAAGGTCTTAAAGCTAATTAGTTAGAAGCTACTTTTAAACTAGATCCTATAACACTTAAGTAAGCCCTTTATACTTCTTTTTATTTAAATTATATACTAACTCTTTATAGTAGTAAAGATTATATATAAAAAGTATATAAATCTAACCTAAAATAGAATTCTAAGCTAAATACTTTTTACGCTATAGAACGTTAAATTAAGTATTAAAAGCTACTAGATAACTATGCCTTAGCAAAGAAGGAATGAGTAGCTAAATAGAAGCTAAAGTATCTTCTTTAAAAAGTTAGTAATATTACTTTTATTTATTTTATTTTACTAATTTTTAATAGAAACTAAAGCTTAAAAAAGCTATAGATTTATAAGAATCTAGCCCTATCCCTAGTGCTACTTCTAATTCTATATATATAAATAACGCTAGTGTTAATACTTCTAATCTAGATATAGATTATGACCTAGATTATTTCTTTTAGTTAGATTTCTATATTTTTTTATTAAAGTTAGGATTTCCTTACAAAATTACTTATATAATTAAAAAAATATATCTACTATCTTCTAGAGCTAAATTTTCTTATTTAAACGCTATATTTATTATATCTTAATTCTTAGTATTACCTATAGTATTTAATAAATAAGTTTTTTTAAAATTAATAATAAATATAAAAAATAAGAAGTAAATAAGAAAAACTACTATTACTACCTTCTAGAGCTAGTAATAAGGATTATAATAATATATAGAACTTATACTAAATATAACTAATAGCTATTATAACTTTATATTTAAAGGTTTTAATTAGAATATAAAAGTAAATAAGAAAAACTATTACTACTACTTTCTAGAGCTAGTAATAAGGATTATAAATATATATAGAACTTATACTAAATATAGCTAATAGCTATTATAACTTTATATTTAAAGGTTTTAATTAGAATATAA